>OY748302.1:15282514-16482514 GCA_963556515.1 Nudaria mundana | reverse complement strand
CAATCTAAGTAAGCTAAAAAAGTACTAGGTTCTTGTTCATTGTAATTTGGCAGGTATTTGTTATTAGCTTTGGCATACCTTAATGAGCACTGAGCTAACCCTCCTCTGATACCATTTTCTAGCATTTCATACATTTCTATATCAGATAATAAATCCAATTCAACATCAGTAACTAATAACATAGCATCACAACTTAATGATGGGGATGAAACATAGTGACAAGAATCTAACCCATAGTGTTTTAAGCTCATACATCTAAATTTTTCAAAAATATCACATAATAATAGCACATCACATTTTAGATATAAATCAGTATATTCTCCTATATTACTTATGTGAAATTTATTCCATACCGTTAATGCATGATTATAATTTTCCTCTGATACAGTTTCGGATGTGAGTCTACTATAGAATTTATTTCGATCCGGTAATTGTGTTTCTTCATATTTTTTCCAAGAGTCTATATATTCATAGCAATATCCCTTTTTTAGACACAATCTCAGTAAATCTTCATCAATGAAAAATGATTTTAAATACCTAAATCAAAAAATCAAAATCAAAATATCTTTATTCATGTAGGTCACAAAGTAACACTTATGAACGTCAAAAAAAAAAAGAAAATGCTTCTACATTTACATTTACCGCCAGATTCGCAAGACAATAGGTAGAGCCTGTGCGGAAAGAACCTGGCAAGAAAAACTCACGGCCACTCTTTTTATTCGTCAGTAAATACAATGATTCTGTTACAACAATAAAAAGAGGGCAAGGGCAGTACGTGACCATGTGTGGACCAAGTGAACTTAAAAATGATGAATCTCTGTTAATCACAAAAAAAAGTTAAATACTAGTTAAAGGTGCCACATAATCTCAAAGTACCCATACCTTACAATATCATAATAATAATAATTTAACAATAATAAGTGAGTTTCAGCAACAAAACAACATTTCAAAAAGAACTAGCCCCTATGTAGCTCGAGTGATGAGCAAGCAACTCATTGCCATTTCTCTGTATCGTTTAGATAATCTTTAATAGTATAATATGCCTTTTTTAGGAGGTGTGTCTTAACAGTCACTTTGAATTTATTCAAAGGAAGGTTCATAATGTTTAGAGGAATTATGTTATAAAAACGCACACCAAATCCTGCAAAGGAGTCATGAACCTTCTGTAAACGATAATACGTCCCAACCAATTTATGCTTATTTCTAGTATTTATTGCATGTATGTCACTGTTCACACTGTATAAATGTATATTCTGTTTAACGAACATAAAATTCGCATATATATATATTGTGATGCAACTGTTAAAATGCCTATTTCTTTAAATCTTTCTCTAAGAGAAACTCGTGCATTCAGTTTATAAATCGCACGTGTAGCTCGCTTTTGGAGTATAAAAATGATCTCTATATCAGCTGCCTTGCCCCACAGTAAAATTCCATACGACATGATACTGTGAAAATAGCTAAAATAAACCAGCCTGGCAGTTTCTACATCCGTGAGCTGTCTGACTTAAGTTTCCCTGCAAGACCCGATATTTGGGCGTTCCACTGTAATTTACTGTCTAGAGTAATACCCAAAAATACGGTTGATTCTACAAGATTAAGGGTATCACCGTTCTAAATAATATTAGTACCGTAGTTCTGAACATTAGGCATACTAAATCTAACACACTTCGTCTTTTTTGCGTTCAGAAGTAAATTGTTGGTTGTAAACCAATCCAGAACTAGTGCAAGTGAACTATTTACTTCGTCAAAATTCCTCAGCTTGCGATCAACTTTAAAAATAAGTGATGTATCATCGGCGAATAGAACACTGTCGCACAAATTCTGTACATAGAACGGTAGATCATTAATGTAAACTAAAAATAGAAACGGACCTAGAATTGATCCTTGTGGCACGCCCATAGCTACAGAAGCCCCTAAAGACCGACTACCATTGATATCAACATGTTGTATTCTATCACTGAGGTATGAGGCAACTAGGTCCAGTGCCGAATCTCTGATACCATAATAATTGAGTTTCCGTAATAGGGTATTATGTTCAACGCAATCAAAAGCTTTGGAGAGATCGCAAAATATACCAATGGCATCTTGCTTATTCTCCCAGGCATTGAAAATATGCTTCTGAAGTGTTACCCCTGCGTGAATGGTACAACGACCTCTTGTGAATCCATACTGCTCATTATGTAGTAGCATATTTGAATTAAAATGTGATTGTAATTGCTGCAATATAATTTTTTCAAAAATTTTACTAATGGCAGGTAGTATTGAAATTGGTCTAAAATTACCAGGTTCGCTTTTTGATCCAGTTTTAAATAAAGGTATCACTTTACTGTATTTCATGAGATCAGGAAACACTCCACTATAGACACATTTATTAAATATTGCAGCTAGATGTGGAGATATATTCACAATAATGGACTGAAGCAATTTTACAGAAATACCCCACAAGTCAGCTGTCTTTTTTGAGTTAAGCGACTTGAATACTTTTATAATATCATTGGGGTTTACATATTCAAAGCTAAATGAGACATGACACTGATTCACGCCGCTTTCCAGCATACGTTGAGCTTTAACTGAGCAAGAATTCAAGGAGCTAGTTATATTCGCGGGTATGTCTATAAAAAAATTATTAAAGGTTTGTGCTACATCTGGTTCTTTCTTAATGACTTTTTTATCAATAATTAATTCAAAGTCATTGTCACGGGGCTTTAGGCGACAGGTTTCAGCATTAATTATATTCCAAGTCGTTTTGACTGGGGTGCATGGGTCAGATCCTCCACGTGGTGCACCCCGGGCAACGGCAGTGGCTGCAACTCTGCGGCAACATACCGTAGAGTTGTAGCTACTACGGCTAATTCTGGCCAAGGTGGGGGTCTTGTCTCCTCAGATTGTGAGGAGCACAGACCCACCACGGTGGGGGCCTTTTCAGGCCCAGGTCTCTCCGCCGACACTAGCAGAGCAGAGTGCTGCTGTGCGGAGAAGCCACCAGGGCGACGGGTCCGACATCACTGAGATCATCAGCGGTGTCGGACACGGTCTCGTAGAGGCCACTGTTCGGCCGAACCCCGCCTGGCAACAGGCGGGAAGCCGGTTCTTTGGAACCGCGAGGAAGAAAACCTCGTTAAAAAATCACCAACGGGGCGGGCGGAACGGTCTTGTGAAGACCCCCGCCCGGCCCAGACGTAATCCTGAATTGACAGGACCGGTGGCCCCTTGGGGCCGCGAGGATGAACACCTCTATAAAAATTAACCCAATCCCAAGCTCTGACACCCGGTGAGGGGATGAATCGTGCAGGGGAGCTGTCACGCCTAGGGTGTCACCATCGTCGGAGGACGTAAAACTCAAAACTATGGCTAAGGAAACAAACGTTTTTATTACCCAAGGGGGAACCGGCAGCGATGCTGACCGCGAACACCCTGCTGTGACTGGGGTCGGGCTCGGGCCCGGCACCAGTCATGGCGACCCCCGCCCGGGATCTTCCCGGGTGGTATTTGGGAGGGGTCACCAAAGCCCGATAGGCCAGGGGGTGTGCCTTAAAACCACCCCCAAACCGACGCGGAGATCGCGTCGACCGCTGCTGGGACTGACGTTGTTCCCAACAGCAAGGAGGCAGCGGGTTCTTCCTCACGGAAGACCCCAGGGAAAAGGACCCTCGATAAGAGGGCGCAGAAGGCGGGGCCGTCACGCGACAGGAGCACTAGCTGCTCCGGGCGGGGCAGCGAGACGAGCACCGAAGAGGGGGTGCCGCCGAAATATGTTGCGATGACAACCAGGGGTCAATACCGGAAGACGCCGGTCTTCAAAGCCCCCGCCCCTACGGTGCCGTTCCTGCCTAGCGGCAGGGACAAGGAGGTGCCAGCCGCGCGGGAGCTCATGCTGGCTCTTATCCGAATTGCGGAAGCGATGAAGGGTGGCACGAAAAACATAACGGGTAAGAGGCAGATAGTGAAGACGGCCGTGACTCACGCTACGTCTTCACTTGATGAGCTCCTAGCGCGGAGCGTACCCGCGGAGGAGCAGAAGCTTCGGGGTCAGGTGGCCAGCCTGGAGGCGGAACTTGCCGCGTCCCGGCAACAGATGGAGGCCCTGCGACAGGAGGTCGCGAACCTGACCAGGTTGGTCAAGGGGACCCCCGGGACCCAGACGGAGCGACCCATGGCACCTTCCCCGACTGCTGGCCCGTCACCAAGGATGGCAACTAAGACCGCGTCCAACGCGGCGCATGGATCACCGCCACGGCCTGCAGCTACGGAATCGCCGCCACGGCCTGCGGCTACTCTCACCGAGGTCATGGCGGCAATCGAGAGGCGCCTCGGCGTCCTAGAGGACCGGGCGTACCGCCCTGCGCTGACGCAGCCCGCGTTGTCCTACGCGGCTGTTGCCAGCGCCGGCGTTGCGCCCCGCCCTAGAGGCAGGCCTCCTAGCCGCCCCCCCCTGCCCCCATCCGCTGTCCCAGCGAGGCGACCGCCGGCCGAGGCTGCGGCTATCTCGCGGAAGGCCAAGGGGAAGGGCAAGAGGAGTGCCACCCCCGCTGCCCACAGGGCCGCTCCCGCTGTTGCTCCCGCTGCTTCTATACATCCCGCCAGGCGGGAGGGATGGGAAGTAGTGGGCGCTAAAAAACAGCGAAAAAAGAAAGCGGCCAACGCCGCCGCAGCGAAGGCGCCGAAGAGGCCCCGTCCCCCTCGCTCCACCGCTGTCGTCCTGACGGTGACGACAGTAGGCGCGGAGAAGGGAGTGGGGTACGCCGACGTCCTGAGGACCGTAAAGGCCTCAGTCGACCTGAAGGCCCTCGACATTCAGGGGGGGCTCCGGTGCAAGAACACTCGCACCGGCGCTCGCCTCCTCGAGGTCTCCGGCGCCTCCAGCGGCTCCAAAGCTGACGCCCTAGCGGCTAAGCTTAGGGAGTCGCTGGACACTGAAGCCGTCCGCGTCACCAGACCCATCAAATGCGCGGCATTGCGCATCTCTGGTCTGGATGACGCGGCCACAACGGAGGAGATTATTTCCGCCGTCGTGGAGGCGGGTGGCTGTCCCCATGACCAGATTAAGGCTGGAGAGATTTTCTTCAGCCCCACTGGCCATGGCACGACAGTCGTCCAGTGCCCCGTCGCGGCGGCAGTGAAAATAGCGGACGGACGAAGCCTCCTTGTAGGGGGCTTCTTAAAGGCGCAGGTGCACCGTGCCCGGGAAACGAGATGTTTCCGATGTATGGTGGTAGGGCACGTAGGAGTGCAGTGCACAGCGGAAGACACCGTGGGCGATCGGTGCTTCCGCTGCAGCCGGCCCGGCCATAAGGCCAATGGCTGCGAGGCCCCGCCTCGCTGTTATAGGTGCGAGGCGGAGGGCAAAACGGCGGACCATAGGGTCGGCAGCCGTACCTGCGCTGCCTCGAGGCCAAAGCCTCGTCCGTCCGCTGTAGGCAGCGGGGGAGCCGCTTCTGCGCGGCCAAGTTCGCGGCGGGATGCTGACTTGGACGTCCATTAATGTACGCCCATGTCCGCATCCTGCAGGTGAACCTGAACCACTGCCGCGCTGCTCAGGATCTTCTGTACCAGAGCATCGCGCGGTGGTCCATTAACTTGGCCGTGGTCGCCGAGCCGTACTACGTCCACCCGGGAAGCCCGGTGGACCAGGACGGCTCGGCCTGTTCTATTTTTGGGGGTTCCGCCGTGGACACCTCGCGCCTTGCATTGATTGCAAGCGGCCGGGGATGTGTTGCGGCGGAATTTGAAGGGTTTGCGGTCGTGTCGGCCTACATCTCGCCGAACATTGACGAGTCTCAGTTTGAGCTATGGCTCACTGAGCTCGACGTCGTCTTCGCTGCGTGCCGTCCTCGCCCTGTCCTGCTCCTGGGAGACTTCAACGCCTGGAGTGAGGCGTGGGGCTCCCGGGAAACCAGGGACAAGGGGAGGCTTCTTGAGGACTGGACCAGAACACGTGGTCTGGAGGTCCTCAACCGGGGGAATGTCGTCACCTTTTGGCGGCGAGGGGGGGAATCGATCGTAGACGTAACGTTCGCATCCCCTGACCTCGCCCGCCGTATTACAGGCTGGCGCGTGGAGGAGGGTGAGGAGACGCACTCGGACCATCGGTACATCCGGTTCGATGTCGTCCCCTCACCTGACCTCCCACAGCCGGTAGCAAATCCCCCGGATCCGGACTTCACCATCTTGATCGGGAAGCTCTCCTGGAGGCATCCATCGTGCAGGCCTGGATTCCGGCACCGGACCGGCCTGCCGATGTGGATGCCGAGGCGGAGTGGTTCAGGAGAGCCATGTCGCAAATCTGTGATGCGGCGATGCCTAGGGTTACACCCAGACCGGCCAGGAAGCAGGTGTACTGGTGGTCGCCGGAGATTGCAGAGCTGCGCGCAGCATGCATCTCCGCCCGCCGCCGGTACACCAGGTTTCGCCGGAGGCATCGCCGCCCAGACGACGCGGCAGCCCGAGAGGCGGAGCTTTTTCAGGCATACAGGGAGGCCAAAGGTATTCTCCAGGAGACGATAAAGCGGGCCAAGACGGCGGCCCGCGAGGAGCTCCTGGAGACCCTGCAGCAGAACCCATGGGGGCACCCGTACCTACAGGTCAGGGAGAAACTCCGACCTAGGGCGCCCCCACTGACCCAGAGTATCCAGCCGCAGCAGCTGGAGCGGGTCATGGGCTCCCTGTTTCCGACGAGCGCGGAGGAGCACGTCCCTCCGCGCATGGCTCCGTCTCTGCCCGACGCGGATAGCACCAGCGAAGACGACGTACCCGAAGTCAGCGTGGGGGAGTTAGGTTCGGCAGTACTCCGGCTTAAACGCCGGAAAATCACCGCCCCTGGACCCGACGGCATTCCTGGCCGTGCATGGGTCCTGGCCCTCGAAGAACTCGGGCCTCGACTGATGGGGCTCTTTAGCGCATGCCTCGAAAGGGGCCAGTTTCCCAAGGTGTGGAGGACGGGGAAACTGGTCCTAATCCGTAAGGCGGGGCGGCCGGTGGACTCACCGTCCGGATACCGGCCGATCGTGTTGCTCGACGAGGTGTGTAAGCTCTTTGAGCGAATTATCGCGGAACGCCTCGTCGAGCATCTCAGTGTTGGGCCTGACCTGGCGGATAACCAGTTCGGTTTCCGTCGGGGACGCTCCACCGTGAGCGCGATCATGCGCGTGAAGAGCCTGACGGAGGAAGCAGTCTCGCAGGGCAAGGTGGTGGTGGCGGTGTCTCTTGACATCGCCAACGCGTTCAACACCTTGCCATGGAGCTGCGTTAGGGAGGCGCTCGTGTATCACGAAACGCCTCTCTACCTCCGTCGTATTGTCGGGGCCTATCTCTCGGAGAGGGCCATAGCTTTCCCCAGCTGGCTCGGGCCAGCTCGGCGAGATGTGTCGTGCGGTGTTCCGCAGGGGTCGGTCCTGGGGCCGCTTCTGTGGAACATCGGCTACGACTGGGTGCTGCGGGGTGCGTTGCCTAGGGGCGTCGGCGTAACGTGCTACGCCGACGATACCCTCGTCACGGCGCGGGGTGCAACGTACCAGGAGGCAGCACTCAAGGTCACGACGGGTGTTGCTCGAGTCGTAGGTCGGATACGGCAGCTGGGACTGGAGGTGGCCTTGCAAAGTCCGAGGTTCTGTGTTTTCACAGACCTCGGAACGGTCCACCCGAAGGTTCCAGCATAAATGTGGGAGGCGTTAGCATCGGCATCAAGCCCTCGATGAAGTACCTAGGGATCGTACTTGATAGCCGATGGAACTTCGGACCACATTTCCGAAGTTTGGTCCCCAAGGTGACGCAGGCATCGGTCGCGCTTTCGCGACTGATGCCCAACCTAAAGGGACCCAACGCTTCCTGCAGGAGACTGTACCTGGGGATCGTGCGGAGTATGGCCCTATACGGGGCTCCCGTATGGGCGGATAGGTTGGCGGTCAAGGGGAACGTGACTCTGTTAAACAGACCACTTCGAACCTTGGCCGTCAGAACCATACGGGGGTACCGCACGATCTCCGGAGAGGCTGCATGTCTCCTAGCCGGGACCCCTCCATGGGACCTGGAAGCGAGAGCCCTTGCGTCATTGTTCCAATGGCGCAAGGAGGCGCTGGAGCGGGACCACAGGCCTGCGTCTCGAGAAATCGAGGACCAGCGGTCCCAACTCCGCCAGGATCTCATGGAGTCATGGAGGGTGCGACTTGAGCAACCCAAGTGCGGTACCACCATCATCGCGGCGGTGAGACCGATCATGGACGATTGGCTGCAGAGGCAGCATGGTGACCTCACGTACCGTGCGACGCAGATCGTTGCCGGGCATGGATGCTTCGGTAGCTATCTGTTTCGCATGCATCGTGAGGTCACACCCCGGTGTCAACACTGCGAGGTTTCCGACGACGACACCGCACTCCACACGTTGGTGGAGTGCTCAGCGTGGGCGAGTCAGCGCCGGGACCTCGTAGTGGGTCTGGGCGTGGATACCCTCTCGCTGGAGACCATGCTTCAAGCCATGGTCTCCAGCCGGAGTAGGTGGAACGCGGCCGTGTCCTTCTGCGAGCAAGTCATGCTCGCGAAGGAGGCGGCCGGGAGGGAGAGGGTGCGTACCCTCCCCGCCGAGTTCCGTAGTCGGCGGCCAGGGCGCCCCAGACTCCGCGACTACGCCCAAGACTATCGACCTCCATGATCGGGGCCTGAGGACGGCGGGATCGCCATCCGCCGTCCTTACAGAAGCAGGCTAGAAGGGTTGCGTGCTGCGGGGCCTTTGCCCCATAGCACGCAACCAGATTCACTCACTGACGCGGGATAAAACCCTTCCCCAACGACGCGGGATTCTCGTCCCGACCCAACACCCGAAGAGACCACAGAGGTCGTCAAAGTCCGCCGGGTGCCACTGGACATACCCTCTGCTAGTAACCAGAGACGCCCGGCAACGGACGTTAGAGCGGCCGCGGTCTAAGGCCGCGGAATTAAAAAAAAAAAAAAAAAAACAAAAAGTCGTTTTGACTTTATTGTGTTGGACAGTTTAATCTTATTACTCAAATATAATGACTTGGCAGCAACACACGCTTTTCTGAAAGTTTTGGAATAATCTTTAACATACTGAATAAAATCAGGATTAAAATTATATTGCTTCATACCATATAATTCATACAACTTAGCTCTACTTTTGTAGATGCCAGTGGTTGCCCAGTCACAGAACTGGAGGTTTCCATTTTTATAAAAAGTTCTTGATTTAAATATATTGTCGAACTCAGATTTAATTGTATTAAACAAGGACTCATATAAGTTATTTGGATCAACATGGTTAAAGGCAATACTAGCAACTTTTGCAGAAACGCTTTCATTAAATCGTTCAAGGCGATATGTACTCATTGGCCTACATGATTTTTTTTTCCTTTAGCCGTGATATTGATGGGAAATACGACCTTCCGCCCCAGATGGTCAGATTTGAAGTTACTTAATAGCTCCTTTGTCAGGAGTTCACAGTTGCAAAATATATTATCTAGACATGTTGCAGAATGTGATGTGATTCTAGTTGGCTCTGAACATAAGTGTTGCAAGCCGAAGGAACTGAATAAATTGATTAATTTAATGCATTTAGGTGACTGCACAAGTAAAGTCTGAACATTTAGTTTTCGCTAAGTTATCCAAACTAGAACTCAAAAAATTAAAAGAGTCAATAAATTTTAGTTGGACTGTGTTTTTAGAATCCAGCGGTACAAATTTACTGAAAGAAATATATTTTTCTTTGTTATTGGTGATCAGATTTATATAACCACATACTGAAAAAATTTCGTTTATAAATAAATGGCTATCATATCCAGAAAGGTAAGGAAATATTACGGGAATAAAATGGCATGTTTGAGAGTTCAGATTACATTTATTGTGAGCCGGCCCTTCGAAATTTACCAGTGAAATGATCATGATCACGAACAATATGATCATCGGATGTAAATTGTTTTCTACAGATATGACATTTTACGGCAGTTTTAAAGGAATGGTATTCTTCAGAAGTCAATGGTAACATAGTTCTATTCACAGATAAAATCTGATATAATCTTCGCGAATCATTGATAATCGACTCAACAAACTTTTTTGAACAATTTGGTCCACGATATGATATTAAATTATTTAATTCAGGGTTACTTTTATCTGAGTATTCACGTAATAGGCTTTCAAAATCTCCGTAAATGACAATCGGAACTCTTTGAGTTTTTTGATAATTAGAAAATCTAAGTTTACTATTTTCTTCAGGCAGAACGGTTTGCAATCTACCACAATTATGATTATCTAGTTTTTCCGGCGTTTTAAAATATAAAAACATTCTTGACATAGACGAATCTTAGTCTTATGTTTTGTGAGTTGACTGCGCACAATTTTGTCAAGATTTTTGATTAAGCAGAAATTATTTTTACCATCCTTACTACTAAATAATAAGTTTACATGATTTAACTTTCGCAATTTAGTTTTGTATAATGGTCCAGTTAGAGTATTGTTTGTTTCCAAACCATAAATATTTACACTGATATTAAAATTATGTTTTTCAAACCATTTTATGTCTTCAAATGTTGGAGGAAAAGACATTCCGTTAGTATTTAATATCTTAGAATAATGTGGATAAGATGAAACTCTATTAGGATTATTTTTAGCTGGGTACATATGAGCAATGATACACCAAATATCTATAGTCCAACCAGATTCTGATAATTCAAACTCTAAGCATTTACATATTAATCGTTATAAGCAATCTTGATACAAATCGTGGGTCGGATACGGCAGCTGGGACTGGAGGTGGCCTTGCACAAGTCCGAGGTTCTGTGTTTTCACAGACCTCGGAACGGTCCACCAGAAGGTTCCAGCATAAATGTGGGAGGCGTTAGCATCGGCATCAAGCCCTCGATGAAGTACCTAGGGATCGTACTTGATAGCCGATGGAACTTCGGACCACATTTCCGAAGTTTGGTCCCCAAGGTGACGCAGGCATCGGTCGCGCTTTCGCGACTGATGCCCAACCTAAAGGGACCCAACGCCTCCTGCAGGAGACTGTACCTGGGGATCGTGCGGAGTATGGCCCTATACGGGGCTCCCGTATGGGCTGATAGGTTGGCGGTCAAGGGGAACGTGACTCTGTTAAACAGACCACTTAGAACCTTGGCCGTCAGAACCGTACGGGGGTACCGCACGATCTCCGGAGAGGCTGCATGTCTCCTAGCCGGGACCCCTCCATGGGACCTGGAAGCGAGAGCCCTTGCGTCATTGTTCCAATGGCGCAAGGAGGCGCTGGAGCGGGACCACAGGCCTGCGTCTCGAGAAATCGAGGACCAGCGGTCCCAACTCCGCCAGGATCTCATGGAGTCATGGAGGGTGCGACTTGAGCAACCCAAGGGGGGTGCCATCTTCATCGCGGCGGTGAGACCGATCATGGACGATTGGCTGCAGAGGCAGCATGGTGACCTCACGTACCGTGCGACGCAGATGGTTGCCGGGCATGGATGCTTCGGTAGCTATCTGTTTCGCATGCATCGTGAGGTCACACCCCGGTGTCAACACTGCGAGGTTTCCGACGACGACACCGCACTCCACACGTTGGTGGAGTGCTCAGCGTGGGCGAGTCAGCGCCGGGACCTCGTAGTGGGTCTGGGCGTGGATACCCTCTCGCTGGGGACCATGCTTCAAGCCATGGTATCCAGCGGGAGTAGGTGGAACGCGGCCGTGTCCTTCTGCGAGCAAGTCATGCTCGCGAAGGAGGCGGCCGGGAGGGAGAGGGAGCGTACCCTCCCCGCCGAGTTCCGTAGTCGGCGGCCAGGCCGCCCCAGACTACGCGACTACGCCCAAGACTATCGTCCTCCATGATCGGGGCCTGAGGACGGCGGGATCGCCACCCACCGTCCTTACAGAAGCAGGCTAGAAGGGTTGCGTGCTGCGGGGCCTTTGCCCCATAGCACGCAACCAGATTCACTCACTGACGCGGGATAAAACCCGACCCCAATGACGCGGGATTCTCGTCCCGACCAAACACCCGCAGAGACCACAGGGGTGGTCAAAGTCCGCCGGGCGCCACTGGACATACCCTCTGCTAGTAACCAGGGACGCCCGGCAACGGACGTTAGAGCGGCCGCGGCCTTGGGCCGCGGAATTAAAAAAAAAAAAAAAAAAAAAAAAAAAAAAAAAAAAAAAATCTTGATACAAAGTTGTGATATCTGTGCTCTGATTCACTATGCAATATTTAGTATTAAAAGACTTCAGAGATACTTCTCCATTTTTAGGAAGTACATAAAGCACAAAAAGTTCAAAGTTTATCTTTAGTGATTTATGTTTTTGTAATAATGGTTGTAATAAATTAAAAACGGTATTAAATACATTAGGTAAGAATAATTCAGGTGTTATTATTTCAGTAGTTTGCGGATTTATTTTGTAGCTAGCTATTCTATCTTTGAAAGCACTGGCTATCAGCTGAACATTATCGAATTCAGTACGAAGTAAACAATTTGTTTTATGTTTGTTACTTTTCTTATGTGATGAATACTTCGACTTGGAGACATATAACTGACAATCATGACAGACTTTTATTTTTATTAAGATAGATAGTAGAGCAAGATACCAATGCTTGTCAATTTCGATAATTACAACATTACCGATTCAAAGTTTAAGATTTACGAATTTCGGAGATTCAGTGTCTAAATTAGCAATATTGGAATATCGGATTTTGTTAATATTTTATTTAGACCTTTAAGAAAGGAAAACAGCGTAGATGTAAATTATTGCAATTAATATTCCTAGATATTTGGTTTTCAGAGTTTCTGGTTTCTGAGCAATATTGAAATATCAGTTTGAAAAATTTTTGGTTTAGAGCTGCAAGGAAATAGTGCATATATTTTAATATCATACAGTAAAAAAGTTAATACTCAATTCAAATCTGAAACATACGTAGTGCTACCTACAAACACGAGTAAAATAAAAATAATCAGTTATTAGAAAACGTATGAGTAAACAAATATTAAATCATATTAATTAAATAAAAATAGTTATTACAGTTTAAAAACCATTTGATGGATATAATGTAGGTTTTATATTTACATACTCTTGCTTAGCAGCGCTAACTAAGCCAGTAAGAGCTTTCCATATTGGACCGCGGTTATCATGTGAAGAGCGAAGTGTGAAAAGCGCTCGCTTCCAACGGTTAGCGCCAAGTGCATCTGCGTCCTGGCTGTTGTAGACCCGCAGCTCTATATAAAACAGACCGCTTCGCGTCGGATCACGCTGCAGGGTCTACCCGGAATCCACACGCCGTGCCAGATAACTTCTTAGAGCAGCAGCTCTAACAGGCTCTCCTCCATCGTCCTGAAAAATGATAAGTATATTATCAATTTAACGAATTTTTACATACATACATACATAGCATCACGACTTTTTCCCCGAAGGGGTAGGCAGAGGTGTGCAAACACACCCACATCTCGCCAGCTATGTTAGGTCCCATGTAATAGGGGGCGAGCCTATTGCCATTTACTCTGTTTTAGTCTGTTTAGGTTTGCTGCTGCTGCTGCTGCTGAATTTCCTTTTCTTTGATTTTTTCCCCTTTTCACCACTAGTGCTTGCTTGCAAAGTGATCTCCGGGTCAGAGTCAAAAGGATTTCGAGATGACCTAAAAATTTAATTATGATTGATTAGAATATAGCTTACAAAAAATCAGTTTATAAACACCAATTCCACATGCATTGGGGATACAGATATAGAACAAACACGTGGTAATACAAATATTTGTCCCGCGCGGGAATCGAACCCGCAGCGCTCAGTGCAGCAAGTCAATCGCTTAGCCACTGTGCCAGAGCTGTTGATCTTCTCATCCACATATATATGTGGATAGGAAGAGGATAAAGGGAAATGCGTAGAATCTGTATATTTTAAAACTGAAAGAAATGCGGTGTACTTTTAGATATATTTTTAAATAAGCTATAGCTATGTTTTTCAATATTATAAAAAACAAAACAAATGTTGTTCAGCCTAGGCAAGTCCGTAGCGAGGCCGCTAGTCGTTGTATAAAATCCTACTAATATTATAAACACGAAAGTTTGTGAGTATGTATGGATGGATGGATGTTTGTTACTCGTTCACGTAAAAACTACTGAATGGATTTTAATGAAACTTTACAATAATATAGCTTATACATCAGAATAACACATAGGCTAAAATTTATAAAGATATTGTGTGAATTACTTTATATACGTATTTATATTACTTAAATCCTAATTACCACGCGGACGAAGTCGCGGGTGACCACTAGTAGAATATAAATTTATTATTGTATTTGCAAATAATTTACCTGCTTTAAAGTATTATAATTTTTTTATATATGAGAATTCGGTGTATTAAAAACTAACTAAAAAATAAAACATAATAATTAAATACATACATACTTACTGCCGTCGATCTTGTCACTCAACATAAATAAAAAATCACGTTGGACTCACTAAATGCATGCACTTATCACAAATTTCTGATAGCAAAACTCTTGAGTGATCGCTTTTTATAATGCATTAATTAAGGTAGCGATTACATTCAATATTGCAAACGCTATATGTGAATACGGCTTCAATTATATATTCATTCCTATGATGATTCTATGATTGATATTTCAATCCTATGTACTAGTCCAATGCAGTCGATAATTAATTAATCATGTATGCTCACTATGTCCACAGTCTTTGATTCCCTATTTTGGTAGTGGCGTCGAGATGACGCGGATACTTGAGACGAAATTCTAAAAAGGAAATCGTATGTACTTTACTATTTTAATGCTAATGTTTAAGTGTCACATCTAAATAGTTATTACAGTTTCTCAAAGCAAAAACCAATATAATTTGAACTTTATATCTGAATCGCGGATTTTTACCTGGAAATCTACCTTTTGTTAGAAAAAAAAAACTAGTTTTTGTTACTTCTTATTGTTAAAAATTATGCTCTACAACTAAGGTTATTCTTGTATCGTGCGGATCCAATTTACAGACCATACATTTCAAGCAAACACTAAACCCAGACAAGAAATAAATCTTTATGAAACACATAAAGATATTTATTTATTATTTCAATAATACATCCATCCTTACAGGGCAACCCCCAATACAATGGATGTACAAAAATACCTCTAACTTATATCTAATATATTAAAAATAAACTAACTATACATAAATACTACACAATATATAACACATGACCTGTGTGAATTCACGCTACTAATATGTTCTGAGCGGGAATCGAACCCACGATCCTTGACGCCCCGCTAGCCAATTCCTTAACCATTGAGCCGTCTAACCTTAACTCCAAATATTAGTTTAGAGTCTGCGTTCAGTTAAGTTGATATATTTTAGTATTTAGAATTTCGTTTGTGATTGCAAATAAATATGTTCCATTTCGAGTTGTAATATTTTGTGTTGCCTATGTATATGAATATACATTTTGTAGATATTAGGTACCTATGTATTTATTACCTATGTATTTGAATATGAATATACATAGGTAACAAAAATACTCATAACGTTTAGATTGCTATCATGGTTGCCACTCGCACTATTCTTTTAACGTATTTTTATGTTAACTGGTATGTAGATAAAATATCAATTGGTTAAGTCAGTCACACAAAAACACCTGAATTAAGACCTAAAATTAACATGCAAATTGGATCTGGATTAACTCAGCATACTGTTAAGATTGTCTCCTCACACTTTCGGAAGTGACTGTTCAACATTATCTAAACTGCATAATATCATTTTTAGTTTGCAACGGCATAGAAACAGACATTTTATAAACTGATAGCACAATTGAGTTAGCTGATATAGTTGTTTATAATATTTATGTGACTTTGTTCGATATGAGGTCGGTGCTGAATGAAATACAAGCTGTTACAAATGGGGCGGGGCCCCAAGAGATTCGACTACGTCCTCGCCGTCCGCCCTGGACCCCAACTTGACCACGGTAACGCAGTGGCAAGTTGGGTGACCGAACGTCGATATCGAGACTTGAGTGGCTAACATTGCGATGGATATGCTTGACGAGACCCCCGGTACTGACACTGCCCTTTCCCGGCCAGTGTCAACCGACGACTTAATGCTTGAACAACGGACTTCGATGCCTATTGATTTGGGGGCTCGCGTCGCGCCGCCTAGTTGCAGCGCGACGTTGACGCCCCAAGGAAATGTTGCTGCTGGGACTGACGATGGGTCAGCTCCCAGTAGGGTGAAGAGTAAGGGCCGTTCCTCTTCGCAGAAGAGGACCCTCGAGAAGGAGGGGCCGCCGCGCGACCGGAACACTAGTTGCTCTGGGTGGGGGTCCCTCCTCTCCAGCGATTCGGAGGAGGAGGTGCCGGTGAAGACGGTGCGCACGCGTCTCGGCGCCTACAGAGTGCGCCCGCCTACTCCACCGCCGTCCTCTGTACCGTCCCTGCGTAGTCGCAGGGATATTGGTGTGCCGCCCGCGCGGGAGATCATGAGCATTCTCTCCCGCATGAACGCGGCCATGCGGGGGAGTAAGAATATGTCGGGGAGGAAGAAGATTGTGGCTTTACTGGTGGATGAAGCCCAATCCTCCCTTGACAAGCTCCTCGCGCGGAGCGTAACTAAGGAGGAGGCGAAGCTCCGCAAGCAGGTTGCGAGCCTGGAGGTGGAGCTCACTGCCTCCCGAAATCAGATGGAAGACCTGCGTCGGGAGGTTGCTGAGTTGACCAAGGTGGTCAAGGCGCCTCCAGGTCCCATGCCACCTCCTCCTCCTCTGACGGCTGGACCAGCGCCGAAGACGGCGCCTAGGACCGCGCCCACCACTACGGTGCAGGTCCTGGCGGCGATCGAGAGGCGCCTGGAGGACCGGGCGTACCGCCCTCCGCTAACGCGCCCAGCGTTTTCATACGCGGCGGCTGTTGGCGGTGCTCCCACTCCAGGTCCTAGCGGCACACCTGCTGTCCGCCGCCCCGCTCCGCCCCCGTCCGCTTCGGTGAGCCGGATACCGGCCGAGACCGCGGCCCAGGCGCGGAAGGCCAAGGGGCGCGGCAAGAAGAGTGGCACCCCTGCAGCCTCCTCTACCTCTATCGTCGCTCCCGCTGCTTCCTTACATCCCTCCAGACGGGAGGGATGGGAAGTAGTGGGAGCCAAGAAGAGGAAGACGAAGGCCGCAAAGAAAGCGGCCAAAACCGCCGCGGCGAAGGCGCCGAAGAGGCCCCGCCCTCCTCGCTCCACCGCCGTCGTCCTGACGGTGACGACGGTAGGTGTGGAGAAGGGGGTGGGGTACGCCGACGTACTGAGGACTGTGAAGTCCTCAGTCAACCTCTCGGCCCTCGATATACAGGGGGGGCTCCGGTGCAAGACGACACGCACCGGGGCTCGCCTCCTCGAGGTCTCCGGCGCCTCCAGCGGCCCTAAAGCTGACGCCCTAGCGGCTCAGCTTAGGGACGCGCTGGACCAAGAAGCCGTCCGCGTCACCAGACCCACCAAATGCGCCGCATTGCGCATCACGGGTCTGGATGACGCGGCCACGACGGAGGAAGTTGTCTCCGCCGTCGTGGAGGCGGGCGGCTGCCCCCGTGACCAGGTGAAGGCTGGAGATGTCTCCTTCGGCTCCACTGGTCACGGGATGACAGTCGTCCAGTGCCCCGTCGCGGCGGCACTGAAAGTGGCGGGCGGACGAAGCCTCCTCGTAGGGGGCTTCCTAAAGGCGCAGGTGCACCTCCTTCGTGCCCGGGAAACCAGATGTTTCCGGTGCATGGTGGTGGGGCACTTACGAGTGCAGTGTACAGCGGAAGTCACCGTGGGCTTCCGCTGCAGCCGGCCCGGTCACAAGGCAAGTGCCTGTGACGCCCCGCCTCGCTGCTTTAGATGCGAGGCGGAGGGCAAGATCGCGGATCACCGGGTCGGCAGCACAACCTGCGCCGCTTCTGTACCAGAGCATCCGGCAGTGGTCCATAAACTTGGCCGTGGTCGCCGAGCCGTACTACGTCCACCCGGGAAGCCCGGTGGACGAGGACGGCTCGGCCTGTTGTATCTTTGGGGGGTCCACCGCAGACAACTCGCGCCTTGCGATCATTGCAAGGGGCCGCGGGTGTGTTGCGGCGGATTATGATGGGTTGGCAGTCGTGGCCACATACATCTCGCCGAACATTGACGAGTCTCAGTTTGAGCTATGGCTCACTGAGCTCGACGTCGTCTTCGCTGCGTGCCGTACTCGCCCTGTCCTGCTCCTGGGAGACTTCAACGCCTGGAGTGAGGCGTGGGGTTCCCGGGAAACCAGGGACAAGGGGAGGCTTCTTGAGGACTGGACCAGAACACGTGGTCTGGAGGTCCTCAACCGGGGGAATCCCCTGACCTCGCCCGCCGTATTACAGGCTGGCGCGTGGAGGAGGGTGAGGAAACGCACTCGGATCATCGGTACATCCGGTTCGATGTCGTCCTCCAACCTGACCTCCCACAGCCGGTGGCAAATCCCCCGGATCCGCGTTGGGCACTTCACCATCTGGATCGGGAGGCTCTCCTGGAGGCATCCATCGTGCAGGCCTGGATTCCGGCGCCGGACCGGCCTGCCGATGTGGATGTCGAGGCGGAGTGGTTCAGGAGAGCCATGTCGCAAATCTGTGATGCGGCGATGCCTAGGGTTACACCCAGACCGGCCAGGAAGCAGGTGTACTGGTGGTCGCCGGAGATTGCAAAGCTGCGCGCAGCATGCATCTCCACCCGCCGCCGGTACACCAGGTTTCGCCGGAGGCGTCGCCGCCCAGACGACGCGGCAGCCCGAGAGGCGGAGCTTATGCAGGGAGGCTAAAGGTAATCTCCAGGAGACGATAAAGCGGGCCAAGACGGCGGCCCGCGAGGAGCTCCTGGAGACCCTGCAGCAGAACCCATGGGGGCGCCCGTACCTACAGGTCAGGGAGAAACTCCGACCTAGGGCGCCCCCACTGACCCAGAGTCTCCAGCCGCAGCAGCTGGAGCGGGTCATGGGCTCCCTGTTTCCGACGAGCGCGGAGGAGCATGTCCCTCCGCGCATGGCTCCGTCTCTGCCCGACGCGGATAGCACCAGCGAAGACGA
Organism: Nudaria mundana; assembly: GCA_963556515.1. Lineage (NCBI taxonomy): Eukaryota > Metazoa > Arthropoda > Insecta > Lepidoptera > Erebidae > Nudaria > Nudaria mundana. The sequence continues at coordinate 16,463,488 of OY748302.1, read as the reverse complement.
CGTACCCGAAGTCAGGGTGGGGGAGCTAGGTGCGGCAGTACTCCGGCTTAAACGCCGGAAAATCACTGCCCCCGGACCCGACGGCATTCCTGGCCGTGCATGGGTCCTGGCCCTCGTAGAACTCGGGCCTCGACTGATGGGGCTCTTTAGCGCATGCCACGAAAGGGGCCAGTTTCCCAAGGTGTGGAGGACGGGGAAACTGGTCCTGATCCGTAAGGCGGCCAAGGTTCGGGGCGGCCGGTGGACTCACCGTCCGGATACCGGCCGATCGTGTTGCTCGACGAGGTGTGTAAGCTCTTTGAGCGAATTATCGCGGAGCGCCTCGTCGAGCATCTCACGAGTGTGGGGCCAGACCTGGTGGATAACCAGTTCGGTTTCCGTCGGGGACGCTCCACCGTGAGCGCGATCATGCGCGTGAAGAGCCTGACGGAGGAAGCAGTCTTGCAGGGCAAGGTGGTGGTGGCGGTGTCTCTTGACATCGCCAACGCATTCAACACCTTGCCATGGAGCTGCGTTAGGGAGGCGCTCGGATATCACGAAACGCCTCTCTACCTCCGTCGTATTGTCGGGGCCTATCTCTCGGAGAGGGCCATAGCTTTCCCCAGCTGGCTCGGGCCAGCTCGGCGAGATGTGTCGTGCGGTGTTCCGCAGGGGTCGGTCCTGGGGCCGCTTCTGTGGAACATCGGCTACGACTGGGTGCTGCGGGGTGCGTTGCCTAGGGGTGTCGGCGTAACGTGCTACGCCGACGATACCCTCGTCACGGCGCGGGGTGCAACGTACCAGGAGGCAGCACTCAAGGTCACGACGGGTGTTGCTCGAGTGGGTCGGATACGGCAGCTGGGACTGGAGGTGGCCTTGCACAAGTCCGAGGTTCTGTGTTTTCACAGACCTCGGAACGGTCCACCCGAAGGTTCCAGCATTAATGTGGGAGGCGTTAGCATCGGCATCAAGCCCTCGATGAAGTACCTAGGGATCGTACTTGATAGCCGATGGAACTTCGGACCACATTTCTGAAGTTTGGTCCCCAAGGTGACGCAGGCATCGGTCGCGCTTTCGCGACTGATGCCCAACCTAAAGGGACCCAACGCCTCCTGCAGGAGACTGTACCTGGGGATCGTGCGGAGTATGGCCCTATACGGGGCTCCCGTATGGGCGGATAGGTTGGCGGTCAAGGGGAACGTGACTCTGTTAAACAGACCACTTCGAACCTTGGCCGTCAGAACCGTACGGGGGTACCGCACGATCTCCGGAGAGGCTGCATGTCTCCTAGCCGGGACCCCTCCATGGGACCTGGAAGCGAGAGCCCTTGCGTCATTGTTCCAATTGCGCAAGGAGGCGCTGGAGCGGGACCACAGGCCTGCGTCTCGAGAAATCGAGGACCAGCGGTCCCAACTCCGCCAGGATCTCATGGAGTCATGGAGGGTGCGACTTGAGCAACCCAAGGGGGGTGCCATCTTCATCGCGGCGGTGAGACCGATCATGGACGATTGGCTGCAGAGGCAGCATGGTGACCTCACGTACCGTGCGACGCAGATCGTTGCCGGGCATGGCGTCGCCCGGCAACGGACATTAGAGCGGCCGCGGCCTTGGGCCGCGGAATTAAAAAAAAAAAAAAATGCTGTTACAAATCATATCCTCATATCCTCGAAGTCTCATTAGTCATCGCTCGGTAAAAACAATTGGGGATCCTGGAATCATGTTCGAACGATGTGAGAACATCGCTCGATGTAAACAATTGGGGAGTCTGGAATCATGTTCGCCCGATGCGAGAACATCGATCGATAAAAAGATTGAATCTATTTCAAAATCTTGTGTTGTTTGTTTAGAGAATAAGGATAATCCTCCTAGAATTGTAGTACCTTGGCCTCGATCTAAACAACCAGGTATGCGTGTACATATAGATTTTATGGGACCTTTTTGTAATATGTATTTTTTGGTGATTACCGATGCCTATTCTAAGTGGTTACATGTTAGAAGAATGAGTAATATTACTACTCAGGAAACGATTAAAGCTTTGCGTGAGTATTTCTCACTGTGGGGTATTCCCAGAAAATTGTGTTCAGATAATGGTCCATCTCTTTGCTCTAGGGAAATGGAACTGTTATTGTCTAAAAATGGTGTTGATCATGTACTCATTGCACCGTTCAATGCAGCATCGAACGGAGCAGCAGAAAATTCTGTGCGCACGTTTACAAATTATATAAGAAAGATTACTTTTAATGTTCATACAGTGGATAGTCTTATTCAGAAATTTATGTTATCATATAATAGCACACAACATTGTGCTACCGGTAAATCTCCTGCTCGGTTGCATTTGGGCAGAGAACTGTTTACAGCTATGGATCGTTTATAGAATAAGTTAAGTTTAGATTGTAAGTCTCATGAGCAAAGGCTTAATTATTATTGTAAGAAGGCCTTTGTGGTGGGTGATAGTGTTTACTGTAGAAATTTTGGGGTTCATGGTACCAAGTGGTTACCAGGATATGTTCATAAAAAATTGTCTCCGTTAGTGTATCTTATTAATCTTGCAGATGGGAATATTGTTCGTCATGTAAATCAATTACTTTTTTATGAACCTGATATTTTGGATCAGGATACTACAGAGTCAAGATGTACCATTGGACTAGAGTCACCTACTTCTGTAGGAGCTTCGGTACCCACCACAAGCGTCACTTTACCAGTTATGTCATCAGATAATGTATCAGATCCTAGCAAACCTGATAGCCCAAAATTACCATCTCCTTGTCTGTTCTAGACCCAAAAGAACAATTAAGCCACGTGCGATCTTGGATTTGTAATGTTTTTTTTCTTTTTATTTAGTAAATAGTTCTTCATTCTTATTTTAAGGGGAGAGGATTGTAATGCTTATGGTATTATCTGTTATGGAGTTGGCAACAATCTAATACACTATGGTTTTGTTTTGTCTATGCCCTTCCTGCAGACACCATGTTGTTGCTTCTTGTGTGCGCTATGGCAAGATTGTCAAGATTTAAATGTTCGGTTCGCTGTATATTCTGTCACTATCAGTGTTGGAAGTTAAATAAACAACTTCAGAATACTACGCAGTGTTTATAATTCACTTCAACAAGGATAAAAAATTGACTTATACGCCTCTTGGATATCGTGCCGAAGCTATGGCAGCGCCATCTGTCAGTTTTCGGCGGCAACTCGTGGTCGTTCTTCACACAACAGTAAATATATGATTCGTATTCAAGTCGCTGAAAATTTCTGATTATTGTCTTAAACGCTCTTAGTTTATACAAATTCTAATAGTTCGCTAATAGGTTTTTATATCACGCACACATCTCAAATGCTGTGTGGTACAAATAGTGACCAACTGTATAGCTCGCACTAATGACTTTGGTACTTTTGGACCACATATTGCGTTATAATTGTACTCTATTTGGGTAGGCATGAGAGGATGATTACTGTAGTAGTTCTTGTGTCAAGATTGTTGCAATTTACACAGAGAATGCGTGTTCTACGAACTCCCATTATTATAAAATCCAATAACAGCCAGATCAAGGGGCAAGTATAGTCCAGATGAAAACAGCACAAAGTCGTCGGTTTTTTAAAAGCAGGTGTTTCGCAACGGCATGGACAGTGCCTTTCTGGGATCGACTAGTTCTGATAAGAAACATTTATAATAAAAATTAAAAAGTTTTGTCTCCATTTTTGTCTTCCAGAAGTTTTTATTTTTATAATTAGTTCGTCAAATTGACGCCGCCCGCCTGGTGGTAAGTCGTGACGACGTCTAGCGATTGTAGGCCACTCTAACAGCACACAATACTATAGAGAGTGGCCCTCAACTTGACGACCTACTGATGAGCCTCTTCACGCTCCGCTTAAAGAACCCAGGATTATATGTGGGAGGAAACACGTGCACAGGCAGGGCGTTCCAGGCCACTATCGTTCGGCAGAGAAACGAACGTTTAAAACGTTCGGTTCTCGCGAACATGCTATCGACTGTGTGGGAGTGGCATCTCTGCCCGGCACGCGTTGTTCGGGATCGGAAGGAGGGTGGGATCAGATTGAAGAGCTCTTCAGAACACTCGCCGTGGTAAATACGGTAGAATGCGGCCAAGGAAGCTATTGTTCGACGCTGAGCTAGCGACTCAACGCTTCCCGTTACCTCCGGACAATCTATAATACGGATAGCCCATCGCTGCACAGTGAGAGCAGTATTCGACGCAGGGTCTAATCTGCGTCTTGTACAGCAGACACCTCTGGTTCGGTGTAAAGAATCTCTTTACCTTATTCAGTATTCCTAGTTTCCGCGAAGCTAGCCCTATACATCTTTCGATGTAGTTTTTATTATTGAGCTCTCGACGAACGTCTATGCCAAGGATGTCAAGGTTGTCCTTCATTGGTTAATAATGCATTCTGAAGAGAGGGTAGGGGAAGGAAAGGGGATTTCTTCGCAGTAAATGCACACGCCTGTGTTTTGCGGGCATTGAAAACGACCAGGTTCTCGGTACCCCATTGAGAGATACTGTCGAGGTTACGGTCGAGATCAGCCACGAGTCGTCGTCTCTCCTCCTCAATCTCAGATCGCCCCGCCGCCGCCGTCGGGCGAACCGAGTAACTCCCGTGCAATGTGCTGTCATCTGCATAGCAATGAATGTTCCCGAGGGATAGCATAATATCATTGATATGCAGAAGAAAGAGAGTTGGTGACAGTACGGACCCCTGCGGTACTCCGGCGTTCACTTGCAAGAAGCGAGAAGCCTGGCCATCGCAGAGGACCCGCACTCGGCGCTCGTTTAAAAAACTGGCAATCCAGCTGCACAGTTGAGGAGGTAGACCATATGCCGGAAGCTTTGAAAGGAGCGAAGTATGCCAGACCCTATCGAAAGCTTTGGCGATGTCCAGGCTAATAGCCAAGGACTCGCCGTACCTTTCCATAGCCCCACCCCATACATGCGTGACGAATGCAGGAGGACAGGAGGTCACCCGTTGATCGTTTTGGCCTGAAGCCATATTGTCGATCATTGATTAGCTAGTGATCCTCTAGGTATCGCATGAGCTGCTTATTTATAAGGAGCTCAAGCACCTTGCAAATGACTGAGGTGACAGCTATGGGTCAATAGTTGCTTGGATCGGATCCTTCCGATCTTTTATGGCATCTTCAGGATCTCGAATGCGGAACTGGGGCATTTTATTTCTACTATCCCGTCATTATAGAGTCTGTCTGGTGAGGCGCCTAGGAAAAATATTTTGTCATCGACAAACAGGCCGCATCTTTTTATCTTAACATTTTCTTGTAGCTGCAGTTGTTCAATTGCCGCTTTTTCATTTAGCTTTCCGTGTTGTGTTACGATGTAAGAACATCGACATCAAATATATTACGTGTAGTCACATCCCTATTTAGAACCTACTACAATATTGGCGAACCAGTTCAAACTGTACTGTTAATACTGCATCCTCCCCGCACTCCGTTACCGTGGCCGCCATTTATAAGCGTATGCGCTCCGCGGGCAGACACATTCGCATATTAAAAATATCGTCAACACCGTTGTCGTCACGGATATCAAATATCTAAATAACAGTTACAAAATTTAAGTCAGTAGTACATTATACACTGAAGATATTATAGTGAAAATTCAGTGATAATGGAATAAGCTGCTATAACGTCGACCGCGCGATCCATAATTATAGTTTACCACATAGCTATTTCATAGATTATTAACGTTCAAGTGATGTTAAGTAAACCTATAGTTGTTTAGACTCCTAGATGAATCGAGCCACGGTTATTGTAGTTTCAATCGTGTATAAAGTAATTAATATATTATCGAATTAAATATCAAGATCAGGCGGTGCTGAATTTCTTACCACAAAATATACAAGAAAACATTTAGGACGGTGATGTTAAATTACTCCACCCCTAAATGCTATAATTATATATGTATTGCCTATCTATATATGTTGTATACGTAATTACCTATTTATAAACTCGTAGGGAATGATAGGACCTAGTAACATTGCCCTATCGAATATATTAATAAATTGTTAAAAATGTTTCTACCTAAAATTCTCTTAAGGGCTAACCACCTACGGCCTTAAGCAGTAAACGTTAAACTTATAAAAAAAAAAACTTATAAAACTATTTTTATAAGTTTTAAATTGCTAATATCAAGAAAGAGAATCCAGGTTAATATAATTCATCTACCCGACATAGTTTATTGTGAAGCCGTACCATTTGGGTCGCGGCCTTAGTCGGGAGACCGTTATTTTTCTAAATTCATATTGTGATTAACGTAAATGCAAATACCTAGATCATATTCCACCTATCTGGAATATTCACTTTTCATAAAATCAGCGTATATATATATAGGTACATTCCAGGGGTAAGTCAGACCCGCACCAGGTGGAGTCGTGGTGGATCAATTCAGTTCTTCGACATAAGTTGAACCTAACCTATTTCATCTGTTGAATGACGATAACAGTGTGATTACACAATTAATGATGTACGTGTAGGCATCATGAACCTATTACTCTACATTTGTGGTAGGGATCAATGTCGATGATCCATACAAAACCGAGTCCTTACTCCTCAGTACCCTGTTTCGTATACTTCAACCGTGATACGACAAATTTTGTTGTTCTGCTCGAGTCAATGACTTTCATACTGTTAAATAGATAGGTAACTAAAAGTTCTATCAAAGTATAGTGTACTTACATGGCTTTAATAATGTTGCGTTGGTCTCGTTCCATTGGCCATTTCCAATGGCTGGCGTATATTATGGCATTAAGGGCATCAGTCACTTGCCTCACAGCTCGTGATACACTCTTTTGGGAAACATTATGGAGTGTACTTTAGCCAACTAAAGTTTGGTAGCTACCAGTCGCGTAAAAAGCTAACGCAATCAACACCTGGAAACGATACACGAAATAAATGCCTAATGGAACAGAATCCAAGATAATCTAATATCATAATGTAAATATTTTTAGTAGGTATACTACATGGGGCACACTAAAAGTATTGCACTTCTAGCTAATCGGAACTATTTGAATTTCGAATGTTATATTTTTTTAAACGTTGCAACCTTCTTAGTAATAAAAAAAAACAATTGGCGGGAAATCATTTGTCAATTGTTTTTTATCACACATCAAAGTTCTTACGTATGCAATGAAAATGGAATTAAGTCGAAAAGATTTTAGAACGATGATTTTAAAAGTTCTCTCTCTCCGCAAGACTGTGCCGCTCGTCTTCAAAATGCTTTTGGGAGAGAAGCACCTCGTTTGAGCACCGTGAGGCGATGGTTTGCTGAATTTGAGAGGGGTCGAGGGTTCTTTACATGACGAATTTCGTGAAGGGCGGCCTTCAACTGCCGTCAACGAAAATAATGTGGCTACCATGTTAAGCGGTTAATTGAAGAAAACCCGCGGATTACCTATGAGACAATTCGAGGACTATTGGGGATTGGTATGAGTCAAATCTAGAAAAGTTTACACGAAGAATTGAAAGTTTGGAAACTTTGTTGTCGTTGGATCCCTCATGAACTGACAGCGGAGCAGAAGCAGACTCGCGTGGAATGGTGCTTACAGATGCTACTGAAGTACGACCACGGACATTCTAATGCTGTTTATGACATTGTCACAGGAGACGAAAACACGAAAAGTGGATTTATTGTTTAACCCCAAAAAAAACAGCAATCATGTGAATGGGTGTTTGAAAATGAGAACAAGCCAACAAAAGTGAGGCAGGCAAGAAACGTTGGTAAAAAAATGATCGCGTTTTTTCATCAGTTACGGGTCCCATCTGTACAATTCCACTTGAGATCAAAAGAGTGTTAATGCCGAGTGGTATTCTACCATTTGTTTACCCAGGGTGTTAGAAAAAGTTCGCGAAAGACGACCCAAAAGCCGCGTTCTCCTACATCATGACAACGCTTCTTCACACAAGGCCAACAAAACAAAGTCATTTTTAGCTTCCGAAAAAGTACAACTCGTGACCCTTTCTGCGCATAGCCCCGACCTAGCACCCTGTGATTTCTGTATTTTCCCCAAAATCAAAGATTTGATGAGAGGTTTCACTTTTACCAACTCCGAAGAGGCAGTGCTACCTTTTGTTAGAAAAAAAAAACTAGTTTTTGTTACTTCTTATTGTTAAAAATTATGCTCTACAACTAAGGTTATTCTTGTATCGTGCGGATCCAATTTACAGACCATACATTTCAAGCAAACACTAAACCCAGACAAGAAATAAATCTTTATGAAACACATAAAGATATTTATTTATTATTTCAATAATACATCCATCCTTACAGGGCAACCCCCAATACAATGGATGTACAAAAATACCTCTAACTTATATCTAATATATTAAAAATAAACTAACTATACATAAATACTACACAATATATAACACATGACCTGTGTGAATTCACGCTACTAATATGTTCTGAGCGGGAATCGAACCCACGATCCTTGACGCCCCGCTAGCCAATTCCTTAACCATTGAGCCGTCTAACCTTAACTCCAAATATTAGTTTAGAGTCTGCGTTCAGTTAAGTTGATATATTTTAGTATTTAGAATTTCGTTTGTGATTGCAAATAAATATGTTCCATTTCGAGTTGTAATATTTTGTGTTGCCTATGTATATGAATATACATTTTGTAGATATTAGGTACCTATGTATTTATTACCTATGTATTTGAATATGAATATACATAGGTAACAAAAATACTCATAACGTTTAGATTGCTATCATGGTTGCCACTCGCACTATTCTTTTAACGTATTTTTATGTTAACTGGTATGTAGATAAAATATCAATTGGTTAAGTTAGTCACACAAAAACACCTGAATTAAGACCTAAAATTAACATGCAAATTGGATCTGGATTAACTCAGCATACTGTTAAGATTGTCTCCTCACACTTTCGGAAGTGACTGTTCAACATTATCTAAACTGCATAATATCATTTTTAGTTTGCAACGGCATAGAAACAGACATTTTATAAACTGATAGCACAATTGAGTTAGCTGATATAGTTGTTTATAATATTTATGTGACTTTGTTCGATATGAGGTCGGTGCTGAATGAAATACAAGCTGTTACAAATGGGGCGGGGCCCCAAGAGATTCGACTACGTCCTCGCCGTCCGCCCTGGACCCCAACTTGACCACGGTAACGCAGTGGCAAGTTGGGTGACCGAACGTCGATATCGAGACTTGAGTGGCTAACATTGCGATGGATATGCTTGACGAGACCCCCGGTACTGACACTGCCCTTTCCCGGCCAGTGTCAACCGACGACTTAATGCTTGAACAACGGACTTCGATGCCTATTGATTTGGGGGCTCGCGTCGCGCCGCCTAGTTGCAGCGCGACGTTGACGCCCCAAGGAAATGTTGCTGCTGGGACTGACGATGGGTCAGCTCCCAGTAGGGTGAAGAGTAAGGGCCGTTCCTCTTCGCAGAAGAGGACCCTCGAGAAGGAGGGGCCGCCGCGCGACCGGAACACTAGTTGCTCTGGGTAGGGGTCCCTCCTCTCCAGCGATTCGGAGGAGGAGGTGCCGGTGAAGACGGTGCGCACGCGTCTCGGCGCCTACAGAGTGCGCCCGCCTACTCCACCGCCGTCCTCTGTACCGTCCCTGCGTAGTCGCAGGGATATTGGTGTGCCGCCCGCGCGGGAGATCATGAGCATTCTCTCCCGCATGAACGCGGCCATGCGGGGGAGTAAGAATATGTCGGGGAGGAAGAAGATTGTGGCTTTACTGGTGGATGAAGCCCAATCCTCCCTTGACAAGCTCCTCGCGCGGAGCGTAACTAAGGAGGAGGCGAAGCTCCGCAAGCAGGTTGCGAGCCTGGAGGTGGAGCTCACTGCCTCCCGAAATCAGATGGAAGACCTGCGTCGGGAGGTTGCTGAGTTGACCAAGGTGGTCAAGGCGCCTCCAGGTCCCATGCCACCTCCTCCTCCTCTGACGGCTGGACCAGCGCCGAAGACGGCGCCTAGGACCGCGCCCACCACTACGGTGCAGGTCCTGGCGGCGATCGAGAGGCGCCTGGAGGACCGGGCGTACCGCCCTCCGCTAACGCGCCCAGCGTTTTCATACGCGGCGGCTGTTGGCGGTGCTCCCACTCCAGGTCCTAGCGGCACACCTGCTGTCCGCCGCCCCGCTCCGCCCCCGTCCGCTTCGGTGAGCCGGATACCGGCCGAGACCGCGGCCCAGGCGCGGAAGGCCAAGGGGCGCGGCAAGAAGAGTGGCACCCCTGCAGCCTCCTCTACCTCTATCGTCGCTCCCGCTGCTTCCTTACATCCCTCCAGACGGGAGGGATGGGAAGTAGTGGGAGCCAAGAAGAGGAAGACGAAGGCCGCAAAGAAAGCGGCCAAAACCGCCGCGGCGAAGGCGCCGAAGAGGCCCCGCCCTCCTCGCTCCACCGCCGTCGTCCTGACGGTGACGACGGTAGGTGTGGAGAAGGGGGTGGGGTACGCCGACGTACTGAGGACTGTGAAGTCCTCAGTCAACCTCTCGGCCCTCGATATACAGGGGGGGCTCCGGTGCAAGACGACACGCACCGGGGCTCGCCTCCTCGAGGTCTCCGGCGCCTCCAGCGGCCCTAAAGCTGACGCCCTAGCGGCTCAGCTTCGGGACGCGCTGGACCAAGAAGCCGTCCGCGTCACCAGACCCACCAAATGCGCCGCATTGCGCATCACGGGTCTGGATGACGCGGCCACGACGGAGGAAGTTGTCTCCGCCGTCGTGGAGGCGGGCGGCTGCCCCCGTGACCAGGTGAAGGCTGGAGATGTCTCCTTCGGCTCCACTGGTCACGGGATGACAGTCGTCCAGTGCCCCGTCGCGGCGGCACTGAAAGTGGCGGGCGGACGAAGCCTCCTCGTAGGGGGCTTCCTAAAGGCGCAGGTGCACCTCCTTCGTGCCCGGGAAACCAGATGTTTCCGGTGCATGGTGGTGGGGCACTTACGAGTGCAGTGTACAGCGGAAGTCACCGTGGGCTTCCGCTGCAGCCGGCCCGGTCACAAGGCAAGTGCCTGTGACGCCCCGCCTCGCTGCTTTAGATGCGAGGCGGAGGGCAAGATCGCGGATCACCGGGTCGGCAGCACAACCTGCGCCGCTTCTGTACCAGAGCATCCGGCAGTGGTCCATAAACTTGGCCGTGGTCGCCGAGCCGTACTACGTCCACCCGGGAAGCCCGGTGGACGAGGACGGCTCGGCCTGTTGTATCTTTGGGGGGTCCACCGCAGACAACTCGCGCCTTGCGATCATTGCAAGGGGCCGCGGGTGTGTTGCGGCGGATTATGATGGGTTGGCAGTCGTGGCCACATACATCTCGCCGAACATTGACGAGTCTCAGTTTGAGCTATGGCTCACTGAGCTCGACGTCGTCTTCGCTGCGTGCCGTACTCGCCCTGTCCTGCTCCTGGGAGACTTCAACGCCTGGAGTGAGGCGTGGGGTTCCCGGGAAACCAGGGACAAGGGGAGGCTTCTTGAGGACTGGACCAGAACACGTGGTCTGGAGGTCCTCAACCGGGGGAATCCCCTGACCTCGCCCGCCGTATTACAGGCTGGCGCGTGGAGGAGGGTGAGGAAACGCACTCGGATCATCGGTACATCCGGTTCGATGTCGTCCTCCAACCTGACCTCCCACAGCCGGTGGCAAATCCCCCGGATCCGCGTTGGGCACTTCACCATCTGGATCGGGAGGCTCTCCTGGAGGCATCCATCGTGCAGGCCTGGATTCCGGCGCCGGACCGGCCTGCCGATGTGGATGTCGAGGCGGAGTGGTTCAGGAGAGCCATGTCGCAAATCTGTGATGCGGCGATGCCTAGGGTTACACCCAGACCGGCCAGGAAGCAGGTGTACTGGTGGTCGCCGGAGATTGCAAAGCTGCGCGCAGCATGCATCTCCACCCGCCGCCGGTACACCAGGTTTCGCCGGAGGCGTCGCCGCCCAGACGACGCGGCAGCCCGAGAGGCGGAGCTTATGCAGGGAGGCTAAAGGTAATCTCCAGGAGACGATAAAGCGGGCCAAGACGGCGGCCCGCGAGGAGCTCCTGGAGACCCTGCAGCAGAACCCATGGGGGCGCCCGTACCTACAGGTCAGGGAGAAACTCCGACCTAGGGCGCCCCCACTGACCCAGAGTCTCCAGCCGCAGCAGCTGGAGCGGGTCATGGGCTCCCTGTTTCCGACGAGCGCGGAGGAGCATGTCCCTCCGCGCATGGCTCCGTCTCTGCCCGACGCGGATAGCACCAGCGAAGACGACGTACCCGAAGTCAGGGTGGGGGAGCTAGGTGCGGCAGTACTCCGGCTTAAACGCCGGAAAATCACTGCCCCCGGACCCGACGGCATTCCTGGCCGTGCATGGGTCCTGGCCCTCGTAGAACTCGGGCCTCGACTGATGGGGCTCTTTAGCGCATGCCACGAAAGGGGCCAGTTTCCCAAGGTGTGGAGGACGGGGAAACTGGTCCTGATCCGTAAGGCGGCCAAGGTTCGGGGCGGCCGGTGGACTCACCGTCCGGATACCGGCCGATCGTGTTGCTCGACGAGGTGTGTAAGCTCTTTGAGCGAATTATCGCGGAGCGCCTCGTCGAGCATCTCACGAGTGTGGGGCCAGACCTGGTGGATAACCAGTTCGGTTTCCGTCGGGGACGCTCCACCGTGAGCGCGATCATGCGCGTGAAGAGCCTGACGGAGGAAGCAGTCTTGCAGGGCAAGGTGGTGGTGGCGGTGTCTCTTGACATCGCCAACGCATTCAACACCTTGCCATGGAGCTGCGTTAGGGAGGCGCTCGTGTATCACGAAACGCCTCTCTACCTCCGTCGTATTGTCGGGGCCTATCTCTCGGAGAGGGCCATAGCTTTCCCCAGCTGGCTCGGGCCAGCTCGGCGAGATGTGTCGTGCGGTGTTCCGCAGGGGTCGGTCCTGGGGCCGCTTCTGTGGAACATCGGCTACGACTGGGTGCTGCGGGGTGCGTTGCCTAGGGGTGTCGGCGTAACGTGCTACGCCGACGATACCCTCGTCACGGCGCGGGGTGCAACGTACCAGGAGGCAGCACTCAAGGTCACGACGGGTGTTGCTCGAGTGGGTCGGATACGGCAGCTGGGACTGGAGGTGGCCTTGCACAAGTCCGAGGTTCTGTGTTTTCACAGACCTCGGAACGGTCCACCCGAAGGTTCCAGCATTAATGTGGGAGGCGTTAGCATCGGCATCAAGCCCTCGATGAAGTACCTAGGGATCGTACTTGATAGCCGATGGAACTTCGGACCACATTTCCGAAGTTTGGTCCCCAAGGTGACGCAGGCATCGGTCGCGCTTTCGCGACTGATGCCCAACCTAAAGGGACCCAACGCCTCCTGCAGGAGACTGTACCTGGGGATCGTGCGGAGTATGGCCCTATACGGGGCTCCCGTATGGGCGGATAGGTTGGCGGTCAAGGGGAACGTGACTCTGTTAAACAGACCACTTCGAACCTTGGCCGTCAGAACCGTACGGGGGTACCGCACGATCTCCGGAGAGGCTGCATGTCTCCTAGCCGGGACCCCTCCATGGGACCTGGAAGCGAGAGCCCTTGCGTCATTGTTCCAATTGCGCAAGGAGGCGCTGGAGCGGGACCACAGGCCTGCGTCTCGAGAAATCGAGGACCAGCGGTCCCAACTCCGCCAGGATCTCATGGAGTCATGGAGGGTGCGACTTGAGCAACCCAAGGGGGGTGCCATCTTCATCGCGGCGGTGAGACCGATCATGGACGATTGGCTGCAGAGGCAGCATGGTGACCTCACGTACCGTGCGACGCAGATCGTTGCCGGGCATGGCGTCGCCCGGCAACGGACATTAGAGCGGCCGCGGCCTTGGGCCGCGGAATTAAAAAAAAAAAAAAATGCTGTTACAAATCATATCCTCATATCCTCGAAGTCTCATTAGTCATCGCTCGGTAAAAACAATTGGGGATCCTGGAATCATGTTCGAACGATGTGAGAACATCGCTCGATGTAAACAATTGGGGAGTCTGGAATCATGTTCGCCCGATGCGAGAACATCGATCGATAAAAAGATTGAATCTATTTCAAAATCTTGTGTTGTTTGTTTAGAGAATAAGGATAATCCTCCTAGAATTGTAGTACCTTGGCCTCGATCTAAACAACCAGGTATGCGTGTACATATAGATTTTATGGGACCTTTTTGTAATATGTATTTTTTGGTGATTACCGATGCCTATTCTAAGTGGTTACATGTTAGAAGAATGAGTAATATTACTACTCAGGAAACGATTAAAGCTTTGCGTGAGTATTTCTCACTGTGGGGTATTCCCAGAAAATTGTGTTCAGATAATGGTCCATCTCTTTGCTCTAGGGAAATGGAACTGTTATTGTCTAAAAATGGTGTTGATCATGTACTCATTGCACCGTTCAATGCAGCATCGAACGGAGCAGCAGAAAATTCTGTGCGCACGTTTACAAATTATATAAGAAAGATTACTTTTAATGTTCATACAGTGGATAGTCTTATTCAGAAATTTATGTTATCATATAATAGCACACAACATTGTGCTACCGGTAAATCTCCTGCTCGGTTGCATTTGGGCAGAGAACTGTTTACAGCTATGGATCGTTTATAGAATAAGTTAAGTTTAGATTGTAAGTCTCATGAGCAAAGGCTTAATTATTATTGTAAGAAGGCCTTTGTGGTGGGTGATAGTGTTTACTGTAGAAATTTTGGGGTTCATGGTACCAAGTGGTTACCAGGATATGTTCATAAAAAATTGTCTCCGTTAGTGTATCTTATTAATCTTGCAGATGGGAATATTGTTCGTCATGTAAATCAATTACTTTTTTATGAACCTGATATTTTGGATCAGGATACTACAGAGTCAAGATGTACCATTGGACTAGAGTCACCTACTTCTGTAGGAGCTTCGGTACCCACCACAAGCGTCACTTTACCAGTTATGTCATCAGATAATGTATCAGATCCTAGCAAACCTGATAGCCCAAAATTACCATCTCCTTGTCTGTTCTAGACCCAAAAGAACAATTAAGCCACGTGCGATCTTGGATTTGTAATGTTTTTTTTCTTTTTATTTAGTAAATAGTTCTTCATTCTTATTTTAAGGGGAGAGGATTGTAATGCTTATGGTATTATCTGTTATGGAGTTGGCAACAATCTAATACACTATGGTTTTGTTTTGTCTATGCCCTTCCTGCAGACACCATGTTGTTGCTTCTTGTGTGCGCTATGGCAAGATTGTCAAGATTTAAATGTTCGGTTCGCTGTATATTCTGTCACTATCAGTGTTGGAAGTTAAATAAACAACTTCAGAATACTACGCAGTGTTTATAATTCACTTCAACAAGGATAAAAAATTGACTTATACGCCTCTTGGATATCGTGCCGAAGCTATGGCAGCGCCATCTGTCAGTTTTCGGCGGCAACTCGTGGTCGTTCTTCACACAACAGTAAATATATGATTCGTATTCAAGTCGCTGAAAATTTCTGATTATTGTCTTAAACGCTCTTAGTTTATACAAATTCTAATAGTTCGCTAATAGGTTTTTATATCACGCACACATCTCAAATGCTGTGTGGTACAAATAGTGACCAACTGTATAGCTCGCACTAATGACTTTGGTACTTTTGGACCACATATTGCGTTATAATTGTACTCTATTTGGGTAGGCATGAGAGGATGATTACTGTAGTAGTTCTTGTGTCAAGATTGTTGCAATTTACACAGAGAATGCGTGTTCTACGAACTCCCATTATTATAAAATCCAATAACAGCCAGATCAAGGGGCAAGTATAGTCCAGATGAAAACAGCACAAAGTCGTCGGTTTTTTAAAAGCAGGTGTTTCGCAACGGCATGGACAGTGCCTTTCTGGGATCGACTAGTTCTGATAAGAAACATTTATAATAAAAATTAAAAAGTTTTGTCTCCATTTTTGTCTTCCAGAAGTTTTTATTTTTATAATTAGTTCGTCAAATTGACGCCGCCCGCCTGGTGGTAAGTCGTGACGACGTCTAGCGATTGTAGGCCACTCTAACAGCACACAATACTATAGAGAGTGGCCCTCAACTTGACGACCTACTGATGAGCCTCTTCACGCTCCGCTTAAAGAACCCAGGATTATATGTGGGAGGAAACACGTGCACAGGCAGGGCGTTCCAGGCCACTATCGTTCGGCAGAGAAACGAACGTTTAAAACGTTCGGTTCTCGCGAACATGCTATCGACTGTGTGGGAGTGGCATCTCTGCCCGGCACGCGTTGTTCGGGATCGGAAGGAGGGTGGGATCAGATTGAAGAGCTCTTCAGAACACTCGCCGTGGTAAATACGGTAGAATGCGGCCAAGGAAGCTATTGTTCGACGCTGAGCTAGCGACTCAACGCTTCCCGTTACCTCCGGACAATCTATAATACGGATAGCCCATCGCTGCACAGTGAGAGCAGTATTCG
This sequence comes from Nudaria mundana, assembly GCA_963556515.1. Classification (NCBI taxonomy): domain Eukaryota; kingdom Metazoa; phylum Arthropoda; class Insecta; order Lepidoptera; family Erebidae; genus Nudaria; species Nudaria mundana. The sequence continues at coordinate 16,447,074 of OY748302.1, read as the reverse complement.
ACGCAGGGTCTAATCTACGTCTTGTACAGCAGACACCTCTGGTTCGGTGTAAAGAATCTCTTTACCTTATTCAGTATTCCTAGTTTCCGCGAAGCTAGCCCTATACATCTTTCGATGTAGTTTTTATTATTGAGCTCTCGACGAACGTCTATGCCAAGGATGTCAAGGTTGTCCTTCATTGGTTAATAATGCATTCTGAAGAGAGGGTAGGGGAAGGAAAGGGGATTTCTTCGCAGTAAATGCACACGCCTGTGTTTTGCGGGCATTGAAAACGACCAGGTTCTCGGTACCCCATTGAGAGATACTGTCGAGGTTACGGTCGAGATCAGCCACGAGTCGTCGTCTCTCCTCCTCAATCTCAGATCGCCCCGCCGCCGCCGTCGGGCGAACCGAGTAACTCCCGTGCAATGTGCTGTCATCTGCATAGCAATGAATGTTCCCGAGGGATAGCATAATATCATTGATATGCAGAAGAAAGAGAGTTGGTGACAGTACGGACCCCTGCGGTACTCCGGCGTTCACTTGCAAGAAGCGAGAAGCCTGGCCATCGCAGAGGACCCGCACTCGGCGCTCGTTTAAAAAACTGGCAATCCAGCTGCACAGTTGAGGAGGTAGACCATATGCCGGAAGCTTTGAAAGGAGCGAAGTATGCCAGACCCTATCGAAAGCTTTGGCGATGTCCAGGCTAATAGCCAAGGACTCGCCGTACCTTTCCATAGCCCCACCCCATACATGCGTGACGAATGCAGGAGGACAGGAGGTCACACGTTGATCGTTTTGGCCTGAAGCCATATTGTCGATCATTGATTAGCTAGTGATCCTCTAGGTATCGCATGAGCTGCTTATTTATAAGGAGCTCAAGCACCTTGCAAATGACTGAGGTGACAGCTATGGGTCAATAGTTGCTTGGATCGGATCCTTCCGATCTTTTATGGCATCTTCAGGATCTCGAATGCGGAACTGGGGCATTTTATTTCTACTATCCCGTCATTATAGAGTCTGTCTGGTGAGGCGCCTAGGAAAAATATTTTGTCATCGACAAACAGGCCGCATCTTTTTATCTTAACATTTTCTTGTAGCTGCAGTTGTTCAATTGCCGCTTTTTCATTTAGCTTTCCGTGTTGTGTTACGATGTAAGAACATCGACATCAAATATATTACGTGTAGTCACATCCCTATTTAGAACCTACTACAATATTGGCGAACCAGTTCAAACTGTACTGTTAATACTGCATCCTCCCCGCACTCCGTTACCGTGGCCGCCATTTATAAGCGTATGCGCTCCGCGGGCAGACACATTCGCATATTAAAAATATCGTCAACACCGTTGTCGTCACGGATATCAAATATCTAAATAACAGTTACAAAATTTAAGTCAGTAGTACATTATACGCTGAAGATATTATAGTGAAAATTCAGTGATAATGGAATAAGCTGCTATAACGTCGACCGCGCGATCCATAATTATAGTTTACCACATAGCTATTTCATAGATTATTAACGTTCAAGTGATGTTAAGTAAACCTATAGTTGTTTAGACTCCTAGATGAATCGAGCCACGGTTATTGTAGTTTCAATCGTGTATAAAGTAATTAATATATTATCGAATTAAATATCAAGATCAGGCGGTGCTGAATTTCTTACCACAAAATATACAAGAAAACATTTAGGACGGTGATGTTAAATTACTCCACCCCTAAATGCTATAATTATATATGTATTGCCTATCTATATATGTTGTATACGTAATTACCTATTTATAAACTCGTAGGGAATGATAGGACCTAGTAACATTGCCCTATCGAATATATTAATAAATTGTTAAAAATGTTTCTACCTAAAATTCTCTTAAGGGCTAACCACCTACGGCCTTAAGCAGTAAACGTTAAACTTATAAAAAAAAAAACTTATAAAACTATTTTTATAAGTTTTAAATTGCTAATATCAAGAAAGAGAATCCAGGTTAATATAATTCATCTACCCGACATAGTTTATTGTGAAGCCGTACCATTTGGGTCGCGGCCTTAGTCGGGAGACCGTTATTTTTCTAAATTCATATTGTGATTAACGTAAATGCAAATACCTAGATCATATTCCACCTATCTGGAATATTCACTTTTCATAAAATCAGCGTATATATATATAGGTACATTCCAGGGGTAAGTCAGACCCGCACCAGGTGGAGTCGTGGTGGATCAATTCAGTTCTTCGACATAAGTTGAACCTAACCTATTTCATCTGTTGAATGACGATAACAGTGTGATTACACAATTAATGATGTACGTGTAGGCATCATGAACCTATTACTCTACATTTGTGGTAGGGATCAATGTCGATGATCCATACAAAACCGAGTCCTTACTCCTCAGTACCCTGTTTCGTATACTTCAACCGTGATACGACAAATTTTGTTGTTCTGCTCGAGTCAATGACTTTCATACTGTTAAATAGATAGGTAACTAAAAGTTCTATCAAAGTATAGTGTACTTACATGGCTTTAATAATGTTGCGTTGGTCTCGTTCCATTGGCCATTTCCAATGGCTGGCGTATATTATGGCATTAAGGGCATCAGTCACTTGCCTCACAGCTCGTGATACACTCTTTTGGGAAACATTATGGAGTGTACTTTAGCCAACTAAAGTTTGGTAGCTACCAGTCGCGTAAAAAGCTAACGCAATCAACACCTGGAAACGATACACGAAATAAATGCCTAATGGAACAGAATCCAAGATAATCTAATATCATAATGTAAATATTTTTAGTAGGTATACTACATGGGGCACACTAAAAGTATTGCACTTCTAGCTAATCGGAACTATTTGAATTTCGAATGTTATATTTTTTTAAACGTTGCAACCTTCTTAGTAATAAAAAAAAACAATTGGCGGGAAATCATTTGTCAATTGTTTTTTATCACACATCAAAGTTCTTACGTATGCAATGAAAATGGAATTAAGTCGAAAAGATTTTAGAACGATGATTTTAAAAGTTCTCTCTCTCCGCAAGACTGTGCCGCTCGTCTTCAAAATGCTTTTGGGAGAGAAGCACCTCGTTTGAGCACCGTGAGGCGATGGTTTGCTGAATTTGAGAGGGGTCGAGGGTTCTTTACATGACGAATTTCGTGAAGGGCGGCCTTCAACTGCCGTCAACGAAAATAATGTGGCTACCATGTTAAGCGGTTAATTGAAGAAAACCCGCGGATTACCTATGAGACAATTCGAGGACTATTGGGGATTGGTATGAGTCAAATCTAGAAAAGTTTACACGAAGAATTGAAAGTTTGGAAACTTTGTTGTCGTTGGATCCCTCATGAACTGACAGCGGAGCAGAAGCAGACTCGCGTGGAATGGTGCTTACAGATGCTACTGAAGTACGACCACGGACATTCTAATGCTGTTTATGACATTGTCACAGGAGACGAAAACACGAAAAGTGGATTTATTGTTTAACCCCAAAAAAAACAGCAATCATGTGAATGGGTGTTTGAAAATGAGAACAAGCCAACAAAAGTGAGGCAGGCAAGAAACGTTGGTAAAAAAATGATCGCGTTTTTTCATCAGTTACGGGTCCCATCTGTACAATTCCACTTGAGATCAAAAGAGTGTTAATGCCGAGTGGTATTCTACCATTTGTTTACCCAGGGTGTTAGAAAAAGTTCGCGAAAGACGACCCAAAAGCCGCGTTCTCCTACATCATGACAACGCTTCTTCACACAAGGCCAACAAAACAAAGTCATTTTTAGCTTCCGAAAAAGTACAACTCGTGACCCTTTCTGCGCATAGCCCCGACCTAGCACCCTGTGATTTCTGTATTTTCCCCAAAATCAAAGATTTGATGAGAGGTTTCACTTTTACCAACTCCGAAGAGGCAGTGATAGCGTTCAATCAGCACGTAGAAAACATGCCTTCAGATCTGTGGTCCTCCTGTTTTAAAAAATGGTTCGATCGCATGAAAATATGTTTAAAATGTAAAGGAGAGTATTTTGAAAAGCAATAAACATAATATTTTGGTTTTAACATGTTGTTTTTGTGTGTGACCTACGTATGATTATGTATATTGTAATTCTTATTGTAAATAAAAGTATTCAAGTCTAATATCATTAAATATTATTTCAAGTAGAAAATTTAATGCGTTATCTATCGTAAATCTTTAGTGTCGTAAATATTTCTTACCTTTAAGGTAACTGATATTCCATCATTACGTTGTGGTGGAGGGATGAATGGACTAAGCTTGTCGATGATACTCCTTGTCGTGGACTTCCCCAGGCAAAAAGTTTTAATAAACTCCACCTCGGAAATGTCTCGAAACGGTTCGGTATTCCTTCTTGAAGATAATCGAGCCCTACGGCGACTCCGGTTCACCTCATCTTGGTCTAGGTCATCTGCCAACTCCAACATATTCATGCGAAACAATTTTTCTTTTAAAATACAGCAAAAACGCAAATGTTGCACAAACGCACTTCACCATAGATATGAACTTCCACTTCAATTCTCTATAAATTACTATGACGCATCACACACACACACAGCCGTAGTTTTTAACTGTCAAACATTAGTAGACTACGCACGCGAACAGCCACTAGCGCGTCACAAGCTAGCAGGCAGACGCACGTTCGCCACTGGATTGCGTTTGTGTTAGTAGACTACGAAAACTGTAAAAATTTGCCTTTGACGTGCAAATCGATGCTACTTTGCTACAATAATAATAATAATTTTGTTTGTTTTATTAGAATAAACTTATTTAATGTAATTATGAAATATCAGGATAAATAAAACCTCTAGATTCATAAAAAAACATATTTTTAAGTACGGGCCTTTGTAGCCCTGTTATTTAATCTGTACTTATAAACATAGAATCTATGGTTACTCCTCTAGGAAGTTATCTATGGTACAAATTGTATTCGATTATATTCTATCATGTTCTATTGTGATTCAAGTGATTTTATCCTCACAAAATTGTGAAGCGCACATGTGGCTATCACAATCTTTGGCACATTTTTCACAATCACAATCGATTCAAATCACAATCTTTGATCGTAAAAGGCTTCTTAGAAACTCTTTTCTCTGTTCCGATAAATGTCCAAAAGCATTCTCTACTATTCTTCGAGCTCTAGAAAGCCTGTAGTTAAAAATTCTTTTATCAGGTGTCAGACCATTTTGAGGATATGGTTTCAAAAGATTTTCACTCAGCGGAAATGCACTATCGCCAATAAAGCAATAAGGAGCTATAGTACTTCAGTTGTTTAAAGTTGATGGCGGCGGTATTTTCAATTCGTTCGATTGTAACCTTTGATAAAACTTTGTCTTTTTAAATACTCCACCATCAGAGACACTTCCATTAGTGGCAACATTTACATAAATGAACTCGTAATTTGCATATACTATTCCAAGTAAAACGATACTAAATGTGCCTTTTTAGTTATAGTATACAAGACCCGGATCTTGGTGGTTTTTCTATGATGATGTGTTTGCCATCAATGGCACCTAAACAGTGACTAAATTGCAAGTCTTTAGATATTTGTAAGCAAGCATCTTCTGTTTCAGGAACCTGCAAAAAAGAGGGATTCAAGTAACATGTGAGAGAATACCATACTCAAACGGCAAGAAATTTTACTCGAAAGTGCACAAAGGGCCCTCAACTCTGGCGAAAAGAATTCAGCTGACGCTTTTGGTCGGTCCATCAGCTCTCAGCTTAAAGAATTAACCAAATTACAGAGATGTTTAGCGGAAAAGCTAACGAGTGAAATATTTTTATGCAAAGTTACATAAATTGCATAATATTAATACTGTAATTAATTTAAACCATGACCAATATCTCATTGATTCACATTCATATTATTCTCGTCTATCATCACCTTCACCACATTACTCAATACCTTCACCACGCCATCCATCACCTTCACCACATCACTCAATTCCTTTAACACACCATCCATCACCTTCACCATATCACTCAATACCTTCACCAAGTCATACATTACCTTCACCACATCACTCAATTCCTTCACCAAGTCATCCATCACCTTCACAACATCACTTTCAGTAACCAGATTATCCACCAACTCAAACCCCACCGTCACTAAATCATACATACATAGTGATTTACCGTCATCGTCATCTTCATACGACCATATAATATCACAGTCACAAGATCTATCGGCTCTGGAACTTTCGTCATCCTTACCAGTCCCAGATCAACAGCAGCTTCTACATCAAACAAATTTTCGAAATAATGAAAATACTCCAAATATTTTTAGGGGTAACGGACAGACAATACAAGTGTTTCTTATCTTCAATAATAAGAAAAAGTGATAAGCTTTTCATGAAGATAAGAAACTTAACTACTATAAAAATTATAAACTACTATAATTGATTATATTTAGGTATAACCTACTTTGAAACAATAAAACAATTATTACTAATTATCAACTCATTTTGATTTCTTTTATTTATTTATACTTATAAAATATACCTACGACTGCCCCATCGAATAAAAGTGTAAGAGCTCTTACCCGAATTTATTTTTGTAATATATTAAACGAAACTGGTAAGTAAGTGAATCCGTTTATTTTATAACATTAGTTAACACAATACATATTTTGGGCGTGTATAGGTGCACGATCACATAAGTATGTACATAAATGATCTCTCAAATTTTTATTTGTGTATCTTATAATAGGATTTTCTGGTATATTTGACAATAATGTGTTTGTTACTGTAGGCTTACAAAAAGTACCCTCACAAATACGTATAAAATTATGCTAAACACACATTGCAAGTACCAGATTGTCCACTTTGCCCGGATGGCATGAAATAGGTAATTGCAATAGTCTGAACTTAGTAGCCAACATTCCGGACCCACATTCTACCATTTTTCGGGACCTGGATAACCTATGATTGAATTAATCTATTTTCAAAATATATATATTTATTCAATTCATCAATGTCAACTTACAAAAAAAAAATATGTTCACACAGATACAACAGCGCAGTCAGACGAAACAAAATCATTATACTCGTCCCGCATCATTCCTGGCGCAAAAGCCCATGATGCTAGCAGCGTTGCCGCGCTGAATGGCAATGGACAACCTTTGCACCAGAAACGACCCGGAGCGAGAGTCACCGGTCCTCTCTCTAATTCTCCGCCCCACATCCGCGACGAAGCTCTTGGCTTCGGAGCCCCAACTGCCCAAGGTCTCTACCGCCACGGGCATAAATAAATAACGCGGCTCCATTGCGGCGTACTTCTCCCGTTTCCTGGCCGCCGCGTCCTCAGCCGCCGCAGCCGGAGCGTGGACGGTTCGACCGAGGTGAGACGCCGCGAAAGTGTTGACACACGTAGCGTCCCACACCATACATTTACCGTTTTTCCACGGTATCAAGGTCAAACCGTCCGGCCGCTTGCCGTCAGTCCTACTGAGACCAGGAGGCTCCAGGACGCAGGGAACATTGGCCGATATTAAAGCGCGCCGGATAATATCATTAAGGGCATGGTGCCGCGGAAACCTACCCGTGGAACGGTGACAACTAAGTGCGTGATGACCATCGGCTTCCACCATTGAACCGCAAATGCTGACAAACCCTACAGCCCAGGCGAAGAGCCACCGCCACATGCAAAGAGTCACCGTCCAGTAATGTTCCCAGGTGCGGTGAAGGAAGCGCCTGCAACCATGCCCCTGATTCCGGTTGCGACACAGCCCTGAGTCTCGCCAGCTCCACGCCAGAAGCCACGTCCATGATCCCCCTCAAAACCCTCCCAGCGCCAACATCATCCCATGCTCGCTGCACGTGTGGGGTTCCCGGGACCACCATATCCCCGCCGGGAGCAAACCACGTCGACAGTGCCTCCGGCACATAGGGTATGCTTGCCCCGTCACCATTAGCGGAAAGAATGACAGCAACAAGGTTCGCCACCCCATGAGCCGAGGCCAGGAAGGCCGGCAAGCCAACTTCCCGCACACAACGCAATCCGAGGCCCCCAAGCCTTACAGGCAGAGACGCCTGAAGCCACTGCCGCTCGTCGAATGAGACATTGAGAAGTGACGCCGCTGTATCCCTCAATGCTTCGTCAAAAGACGAAACAGCTTCCGCACACAGCCACGTCGGAGTAGTTCGCAGTAGGTAGGTTATTTTCGGGATCGCAAAACACACGCGCAGCAGCATCATAGCCACGTGAGGTGAAAGGTCCCGCAAACGTTCCCGAGCGGCAAGGAGAAGGCCCCTACGAGAATTGAGGGCCCCAGGTACCGCCTCCACGAAAATGGGGGAGCCTAGCAGGTTGAAATTGGCGGGTGAAATTTCGCTGAGACCGGGGAGAAGTTCACCGAGGCGGGCGCCACAAGCACGGCCTTCAGCCCCACAGAAGAAAATCTCGCACTTTGCTGGATTTACCTCCAGCCCCAGCTCCCTGAGGCGTGGAACCAAAACGGAGACATCTTGAGCAACCACCTCGGGCCCCCCTCCAAGGGTGCCGTCATCGAGGTACCATATGTTTAGGGGCGATCGGAGCTCGGAAATTACCGTCTGAATAGCAAGGCTAAATACGAGTGGTCCGAGAGGATCCCCCTGTTGAGCTCCAACCCGCGAAAGTATAAGCTCATCCCCAAAGACGAGATTTGAAGGCATCTGGTACACCTGCTGAAGAAAAGGGAAGAGGGAAGGAACTATCGAGCTTCAAAACCACGCACTTTGCATTGTCCGCATCCATCACAAAAGCCCTTGTGGCATGGATAGCTGCCTCGCAGCCTCGCGGCGTACCAAACCCCAACTGATGCGGCCGGAGATACTCGGCCATCCCCTCCCTGACCGCGTGACAGGCCAGCTTGGCCGCCAAACGCCGAAAAGTACTACCGACAGCAATCGGCCTGATTCCGCCATCCCTTTTCGTCAAAGCGAAGAGCGAGGCTCCATACATGTACGGGCACACGTCAGAGTTCAAATGACCGCCCAGCAAAAAATTCGAAAACCTAGCTAAGGCGGCCATTAAACGCGGCCCGTTGTCCCCAGCCGCGGCAGACGTAAGCTCCTTAAGATGTCCAGGGCGAATCCCATCCAGGCCTGCAGCAGACCCGGCATAAAAAGAGCGCAGCGCGAGTGCCACATCCTGCGGTGAAACGGTAATGGGCGTGTATGGTACGTCCGGCGCCGGGAAGCTGCCAATTGGGCGCAACGGGGCGGGGTGCTTTGTCTTCAAGGCCGCCAGGGTCTCCGGTCTGCTGTGCAAATTCGTCAGTAGACATCAAAAGTCGAACGGCTCCCCTTAAATCCCCCTCAAACACTTGATTCAATTTTTTGATTATTGTATGCGGCACAACCCTCACCGATGAATCGTCACTCTCGTCGTCGAACTGGGACCGAACCACAGCGTTAATATTAACCTTTACTTTAGACGTCATAGTGCCCGGCAATGATTTAGAGGGCACCCTCAAGGCGCTATACGCAAAAGACAGCAGAGCAAACCAATCGTCCACCCCATTACTATCTAGACATTTGTCTATTAGAGTACATAGTTTGCCCGCTGCCAAGCTGCGCGCGCCCCTCGGTATGTGTCTCATTACCGGTACCCTCCCCCTCAGCCCAGCAAGACTCTCCAGGGAACCGTAGTGGGGTGACCCCGTCTCAGACTGCGTCCGCTGACTCACAGCCTGTTGAGTATCGCTCTGCCCAGACCGCGAAACATCCCCGTGCTTTCTAGCTATGTGCATTTTCAGACAGCGCGAAGTGAACGTGCGCGCCGACCCCGGGCAGTAGGGGCACGTCGCAGCCTGAGACCTTACTGCGCTCATGTTACGTAAAGCAGGTACCTATTAATAAACTAAAATATGCCTCAGAAACTACAGCAGTTATTAACAAAGCCTAAAAGGAACTTCAATATGTAACAAAAACAGGTTCAAATCAACATTCAACTAGAGAGAACAACAAAAAAAGTCCAGTTATCAATACAGCCATAATCAGTATCAATCAATAATAATTTTGAAAGTATGTATATAAATCAATAATATTTAATTCTGAAAGCAAATATCATGTCAATTTCGCATATTCGTCTTATGCTAAGAATTGATGAATTAATAAAAAAAAATAGTACATATTCAATTAGAAATTAACAATAAAGAACCCATTAATCAAAATTCGAACATCACCGAGTCACAAACATAATAACATTTAAACATAGCAACAGCCACTAATTACAGCATTCTCGGAACTAGATAAGTACCTACTTAACGCAACCCGATTACACACACAACTAAGTACCTAATATACAATACCATAAGGTCTAAAGAAATCGTGGTAGTGTTATTTATTTTACCAACGACTAAAAAAAACTGAATAAACAACAAATAAAACAAAAAAAAGCAACCACAAAATAAACGACTATACATAATATAAAATTATGTAATTGTGTAATTGTTGATATTTACTTTGATTTCAGTTACAACATGCAGAGAGAGATAGAAGAATATTCGTGGCCGATACGTGAAACAAATCAATAAATCGCCGCCGTCGGGGTCTGCGGCTAAATAAAAAAAGCCATATTACCTTGCTGAGTACCTATCTTTTTTGGATACATTTATTAGAAGCAGGACTCCCACCGTAAATGTACAAACAAGCAACATCCTACAATCTGAAATGAATGCAGCACGTAGTAGTGATGTGACTATAGAACAAAATAATTCAATTCCAAATATATCCGATGTTGATGAAGATTTTTTTAGACGAGATGAGGAACAGGAGGCTTATCTGATCCCAGTATTTACTGATACTTCAAACCCATCTACACCAGAACCAAGCGCAAGTATTTCATCGCAGTCTAATTATTACAGACGAAAAACCAACAAGACTGCTACAATGAGTGAAGTCAACAGATCAGCTAATAACTATTTTGAAGAGAGAAGGAGACGTCAACAATCAACGCCAACCGTCCTAGACCCCGACTAAGCTTTTCTAAAAAGTGTCCTTCCAGACATGAAGAACATGATAGAAGCCCAAACAAGAAGTTTTAAAGTTCCTGTATTACGTGTAACGGGAGAAATTCTTAATCAACCAGTTGTGACTCCGCCATCCATTTTACCTACTGAACCACCAGTGTCCAACTCGAATCGATCAGTCGATACTCCCTACTCTTGTATAGAAAGGCGTGAGCAAGAAGGAGCGCACAATTGGAACGAGCCAATTTTATTACCACAATATTCAGTGGTTAGTCAAGCTGTGACTATTAATTCACCAGCACCCGATCAAAATCACAATATAGAATCTGAATTTTGTGACCACTTTGAAAAATAGTGAATGACTAGCTGACCCGACAGACGTTGTCCTGCCATAACTATGAATATGGAAATCTGTATCCCGAGTTCTGAGAGACGAACTGGGAAATTAAACCCAGGAACCTAACCTAAGGTACTCATTTCTCATAGTACCACTACAAAAAGTCACAGAGAAGCGTCGCGTGGTAGGGAACAGCCTGTGTAGTATAAATGTATAGATTAGGTATCATGCACAGTGTACATAATGTTGATTAATATTATTATAGTTGATTCGTACTTAAGCATTAATGATTAATAAAGAAAAACAGTGATTAAGTTTTTGTTTCATTTCCAGCAAAAAGTTCAACTTAAAAATTTACTGTACCTACTCATTTAGGGGAAGTTTAGGGAAACATTCGGATAATAGAATACATTTCCCTAGAATATAATCTTTGCGTTTGAGACCACGAAGCGCAACTAATAGAATAAAAAACCAAACATACATACATACATACACATGGTCTCGCCTGTATCCCCAGAGGGGAAGGCAGAGGCATATTATTATATGCCCACATTTCACCTTTTCAGAATTGGTCCCACGTAATAGATGGTGAGCCGTATTGCCGTGTTGAGATGGACAGGCGCAGGTTGTGACTGCCTGCTGTTAAAATTTTTCAAGCCGCCTAAAAAGGCCTTCAACTTGGCTTAACGACTGTCATTTTACTGGCAACCGGGACCAACGGCTTAACGTGCCTTCCGAAGCACATAAACGCTCAAACAAAGAACATCGGCCAAAATGGACCTAAGCATGACCCGATATACCATATATATGAAAAAATCCGTTATTTTTCCTAGTTTTAAGAACAGCCATTAATATCTCATTAAAAAGCCAGAAAAAATAGATAATGAATTCTTTGATTTGTTATTTTTGCTAGATTTCTTTTTGGAAATTATTAAGTTGATGTACAGAACGCACCTAGTGAAGTTTCAAATTTCTGATGAAATGAATCAAAAATCTATTCACAATAATTGTTTTACTTTTTTTCGTGATTAGCGCTATAATTCGATTTTTTCTGTCTTTCTTTCTTAATGAAATATGCAAAGTAATAAATGAATTATAGCTAGCTTTTCAAATAATTATTTTCATAAATAGTAAATAAGTGTTTATAATATGGGTTTAACACTAATTCGTAAAATGGAACGTCATTTACAGAGTGGCGCTATTGTTGACACTTTGACTTTGACAGGCACTGGTGGGCACTGGCAGTGATCAGCAAATGCAATTAGGTACAGTTTGCTTTAAATTGTGTGTGTTTTACGTATTGTTCGATTTTGGCTTTCCTTCTATTGTTTTGACCCTGTCATTGTTATATGGACTGACGTTACTACCTTTTATTACGATTATTCTGTGCTTACGTTTCTTGGACACCGATTTTGCTTGTGATTTGGACTTGATACTGTTCTTGTCGTTGCATTGTGAAGAATCATAATGTCGACGCCGCAAGCAGCCCTACGATTACTTTGTGTTAATTGCAATATTCGCATTAACACAATTCGCCACCATCACGTCTTTGAGCTGGGAACGAGAGTGATTTCCATGATCTGCGAGTGGAATTCTTCAATAATAGTAAGTATATATTTACCATTATCTCACAGGACAATCTCTTACAGGCAGTACTTATATTAGATTTGTATCTACCACCTACTAACCAATATAGTGGAAAAGTACAAAGTGTCTGTAATAGGTTTAAGGTTTTTAGTGTTGGTATCCCAGCTGACACTGGCAACACGGACATAGAAAAATAAAGATGTCTTACAATTACAACTTACCTGCAGTTTTACTTTTATTAACATCTAAATAAAGACTATGACAAGTCTAACATTATTACATGGCGCAGTCGTATATGCTAAAATAGTGAAAATTAAATGTTGTTTTTGCATGCTGTAAGTGTTGCAACAAGGATTATACAAAATGGAAATGTTGAAGCCGCCATCACATTTAACGCTACAAGGGGACGCGGGAGAAAATTATAAAAAATGGAAGCAACGCTTTGAAATATATTTTGAAGCCTCAGGGGCCAAAGAAAAACTTACAGAGTCAGGAAAAATAGCATTATTTTTGCACAGTATTGAAGATGATGCCATTGAAATATACAACAATTTTGAATTTTTAGAGGCAAAACCAAAAACAGTTTATGAAAATGTTGTAGAAAAGTTTGATACGTACTTCCTTCCAGTGCTCAATGAAAGTATCAATCGAAATATGTTTTTTGGACGAAAAATTCAGGAAGGTGAAACCTTTGACGAATACCTAAATGTTCTAAGATCGATGTCAGTTAATTGTAATTTTGGGCAATTACGAGATAGTTTGATAAAAGATCAAATAATAAGAGGTATTCAAAGAAAGAACATAGTGGAGAAATTGCTGAAAGAACCAGATTTGGATCTAAACAAATGTATTAAAATTATTAAGTCCTACGAGCTTATGGAAAAGCAAATCAATAATTTTGAAACAGAAAACTTGAACAGTAATGTCAATATAGTAAAAAGCCAATTCAGTCAGTCATCCATTAGCTCTACACAGATGGTAAGTAGTAATTTGAATAGAGAGAAAAATAAATGGCAGGCAGGAAACATAGCAAGAAATAATAATAACAGAAACAGACCTGTATGTCATAGATGTGGATATCAGCATGGCTTTAAGTGTCCTGCTTTCAATCAAGAATGTAAAACATGTGGCAAATATGGTCACTATAGCAAAATGTGTCGTAATAAAGTAAACTATGTTCGTCGTAACAGTAATTCTGAAGATGAAGAAAATTCTTATGTTCTAGGATCTATTCAGGTAAATGGTATAAATAAACAACTTTGTGAGAGTTTGCAAATTAATAATAAAATAATTGATTTTAAATTAGATATAGGTTCCGATTGTGATGTATTACCTTTTAAATATATTAAGCAGTTGAGACTAGGAAGTAAAATTAATCAACGACATAATAATTTATATAACTATGATGGTTCCAAAATAAACTGCGTTGGAATGTTAAATATTCAATGTAAATTAATTAATAATAAAAAGGTTTATCTTAATTTCTATGTAGTTGATAGTAGTAATTGTATTCCTGTTTTAGGACATGAAACTATCCTAACATTGAACTTACTAGAAAGAAAATATTTAAGAAAAATAGAAAATGGCGGTTATGACAAAATTATTAAAGAGTTTAGTGATTTATTTGATGAAAAGTTAGGAACTTTAAAAGGAGTAGAATATAAAATTAAATTAAAAGAAGATGCAGTCGGAAAAGTTGAGCAGTGTAGGGGTGTACCACTCTCATTACATAACTTATTAAAAGAAGAGTTAGAAAAATTAAAGACTATGCAAGTTATACAAAAAATTACAGAGCCTACAGAGTTTGTCAGCAATATAGTAATAGTAAAAAAACCTAATGGTTTTTTTTTTTTTTTTTTTTTTATATTTAGGTCGACAAATTGACGCCACTCGCCTGATGGTAAGCTGAGGCGACGTCTGGCAATTGAGGGCGACTCTCACAGTACACAGGAATACTATAGAGAGTGGCCCTCAACTTGACGACCCTGTAATGTGCCTCTTCACGCTTCGCTTAAAGAGCCCAGGGTTATATGTTGGAGGAAACACGTGCGCAGGCAGGGCGTTCCAAGCCACCATCGTTCGGCAGAGAAACGATCGTTTAAAACGCTCGGTTCTCGCGAAGACGGTTTCCACGGTATGAGGGTGACATCTCTGCCCGGCACGCGTTGTTCGGGATCGGAAGGGAGAGGGTGGGATCAGGTTGAAGAGCTCTTCAGAACACTCACCGTGGTAAATACGGCAGAACGCGGCCAAGGAAGCAATTGTTCGGCGCTGGGCTAGCGGCTCAAGGCTTCCCGTTACCTCCGGACAGTCTATAATGCGAACAGCGCGTCGCTGCATAGCGTCGAGTGCGTCCAGCAAATACTTCGCGGAGCCGTCCCAGAGGTGAGAGCAGTATTCAACGCAGGGTCTAATCTGCGTTTTGTACAGCAGACACCTCTGGTGCGGTGTAAAGAATCGCTTTACCTTGTTCAGTATTCCTAGTTTCCGCGAAGCTAGCCCAATACATCTCTCAATGTATTTTGTGTTATTGAGCTCTCGACGAACGTCTATGCCAAGGATGTCTAGATTGTCCTTCATTGGTAATATTGCATTCTGAAGAATGGGTAGGGGAAGGAAAGGGGATTTTTTCGCTGTAAATGCACACGCCTGTGTTTTGTGGGCATTGAACTCGACCAAGTTCTCGGCACCCCATTGGGAGATACTGTCGAGGTTTCGGTCGAGATCACCCACAAGATGTCGTCTCTCCTCCTCTATCACAGATCGCCCCGCCGTCGGACGAACCGAGTAACTCCCTGTACTGTCATCTGCATAGCAATGAATGTTCCCGAGGGAAAGCTTATCATTGATATGCAGAAGAAAGAGAGTTGGTGACAGTACGGACCCCTGCGGTACCCCGGCATTCACTTGCAAAAAGCGAGAAGCCTGGCCATCGCAGAGGACCCGCACTCGGCGCTCGTTTAAAAAACTGGCAATCCAGCTGCACAGTTGAGGAGGTAGACCATATGCCGGAAGCTTGGAAAGGAGCGAAGCATGCCAGACCCTATAGAAAGCTTTGGCGATGTCCAGGCTAATAGCCAAGGACTCGCCGAACTTTTCCATAGCCTCACCCCATACATGCGTGACGAATGCCAGGAGGTCACCCGTTGATCGTTTTGGCCTGAAGCCATATTGCCGATCATTGATTAGCGAGTGATCCTCCAGGTATCGCATGAGCTGCTATTAATAAGAAGCTCGAGCACCTTGAAAATGACTGAGGTGACAGCTATGGGTCGATAGTTGCCTGGATCGGATCGATCCCCTTTCTTGGGGATCGGTTGTACGTTCGCCTCCTTCCAGGCCTCCGGCACGAGGCCCGTAGAGTATGACAGGCGGTACAGACGCGTTAATACTGGAGACAACTCAGCAGCACATTTTCGTAGCACCACCGCCGGAATGCCGTCAGGGCCACTGGCTTTCCGCGTGTCGAGTGACCGCAGCACTGCCCGTACATCACATTGCCTGATAACAATATCAGGCATAGTGTGGCCACAGTTGGCGATGGCGGGGGGCTGCAGGCCACGGTCATCGACCCGGGAATTAGCCGCAAAGAGGTCTGCGAGCATGTCCGCCTTCTCTTGGGCTTTGTGAGCCAGTGATCCATCAGGAAAACGCAGTGGTGGCAGCGAGGGTTGACAAAAATTTGACTGTACGGCTTTGGCCAGTTGCCAGTATCCACGGCTGCCCGTGGGATGGGATGTGAGCTCCTGACCAAGCCGCGCGACGCGCTGGGCATCCGCTCTCTTGAAGGCCCTCTTGCTGAACCTAGTGGCCCGATTGTACGCTGCTTTGAGGCGGTTCACGTTCGGGTCACGTGCCGCCCGAGCCCTGACCCAGGCGCGATATGCCGACTGTTTTTTCTGGACAGCCTCGGCACATTCACGCCCGAACCAGGGCCGAGCTTTGCGGATGCTGGCGACATCAGTGAAAGGGATATAATATTCTATCCCTAGACTGATCTCGCCAGCAATGGCAGCAGCGCTATCCGAAGGCGCCTTCCCTACAAAGCAGCGCTGGCTCCACGGGACGGACGCAAAGTAATCGCGGAGACCGTCCCAGTCTGCCGACGAGTAGTGCCATAGTCGTCGAGTCATTTGTTCAGCACGAGCCGGCGGTGGCACTTGAAAGCTGGCGTGCACCACACAGTGGTCGGATGTGCCCAGTGGGGCGCGTACCGACACACAGTACTCGGCTGGGCGACTCGTCAGCAGTAGATCCAGCAAGGCGGGCGTGTGGTCTGACCTGTCAGGTATCCGGGTGATCCCCCGTACCATCTGGGTCAGCCCGTGGGAGAGAGCGAATGCATGGGCGGTTCGTCCCGCATGATCGGTCCTAAGGGACCCCAGCCACTCAACGTGATGACCGTTAAAGTCCCCCAGGAAAACCAGGTCAGCGTTCGGGAACCGCACCTGCGCATCGTCAGCCATCTCGCTGAGGTATTCGAAAAGCCTTGTTGTCCCAGTGTCCCCTGTGTGGGAGCGGTAGACGCACACGTAGATCTGGCTCATGGAGCCATGATCCACGTGCAGCCAAAGGACGGAGTAGGAGGGGTTCTCCAGACAGCGCAACCGGCGGCAGCAAACATCCGCCCTAACGAACACGCACACCCCGGCTTTATCGCGGAATTGTTCCTCAATGATATAGCCCGGGTAACAGAGGTACGACGTGTCGTCAGGGCGGCGTATCTGTGTCTCCGTTAGGAACATCACAGAAGGCCGTGCCGACTCCAGGTGATGGTGGACGGTATCGAGGTTTGCATGGAGTCCGCGGATATTCGCGAAAATTAGAGTATGTTTAGACCCTAGTAATTTAAACAAATGTATTATGAGAGAACATTTTAAATTGCCCACATTTGAAGAGGTTTCAAGTAGAATGTCCGGTGCTACTGTTTTTAGTAAGTTAGATGCCTCTACTGCATTTTTTCATGTTAAGTTAAGTGATGAAAGTGCTAAACTGTGTACTTTTACCACCCCCTTTGGTAGGTATTGTTTTAAAAGATTACCATATGGTTTGTCTAGTTCTCCTGAAATATTTCATAGACAATATAAACAGATTTTTGAAAATATACAAGGATGTGAAGTTTTTGTTGACGATATTGCCATATGGGCAAACAATAAAATTGATCATGATAAAATATTATTTGAAGTATTAAAAGTGGCTAGGGAGAATGGGGTAAAATTTAACTTGGAAAAATGTGAGTTTGGTCTATCAGAAATTCAGTATTTAATTTAAGAAGGGCCCCTTTGCACCCAAAAATAATTAGGAAAAGTACATACCTTAGAGTAATCAAAAGCCTTTCTTCCGCAGACATTGATTTCCGCCAATGAGTGTCCTTTTTCTGTAAAATATTTTTGGTTTTTTTCCAGTAGTAAACAAAAGGTACCATGTGACATTCCATAAAACTTTTTAAACTTTTCGGGATACTTTCTTAAGTCATGTGTAGCTCTGAATGTTCCTCTTCTGTCACAGTGTGTCAAATATGGATGTATCCAAAATCTTTTTCTATTTAAATTAATAACTTGTATGAGTGCAAGCGCGTCTTCATCTTCTGACGACTTAAAGGAAGCATAGCCGCCCGCACCTCGACTCTACTTAACGTTCACGCCTCGCCGCGCCGCGACGCCGCGGCTACCGCGCCTCGACTTACCAGTGGACGTTTTTTATTTTATTTTGTGCACTTTATTATATTATTTGGCTAAGCTTGTTCAGCACTCTAAATAATAGGTCTTTCATTTAAATATTCAAACTGCTTCCAATGATCGACAGCCGTGTCGATGATTGGATATCCCATACGTTCCAATGACCGACAGCCGATATGTCGATCATTGGATATTCTATATGTTAGTCTACTTGTTCCAGTAACCGACATTTTTTGCAGGCGTAGCGCCCAAACAAAATTACACGCCTCTTTAAATGGCCCAGGCGGTAGAAGCAGACAGAAAAGGTGAGAAAACTGCAACTGCTACAAAAAAGTTTGGCGTACCCAGGATTACATTACATGATAAGATTTCCGTTAAGACTCCAGTCGTATGTTCCATGGGCCCTAAAACATATTTGTCGACGGCAGAGAACGGCTTTAGAAAAATGGGTACTTAAAATGGCTGAAAAACACATTCCCGTTACTAGAGATGACTTACTCGATAGCGTATAACGTATCATAATGGATCAGAATAAAACAACCCCATTTACTGACAATAGACCGGGCAAGAAATGGTACAACCTTTTGCTAAATAGACATCCTATATTGTCTGAGAGAACGGCACAAAATTTAACGACAACCCGAGATGCTGTTACAGAAGAGCACATAAGGCGTTGGTTTGAAGAAACGGAATCTTATCTACGCGAAAAAGATCTCAAAGATGTATTAGAACAGCCGGCAAGAATATTAAACACAGACGAAAGCGCCTTTTTTGTCGCCTCAGGGTGGTAAAGTTGTTGCAAAAAAAGGTGACAAACATATCTACCAATCCTCTGGAGACGAAAAACATAATTTAACAGTATTAATTACTGGAAATGCTGCTGGACAATTGGCACCACCCATGGTAATATTTGCATATCAGAGAATTCCGTCCACAATTTCCTCCCAGTTTCCCGAAGATTGGGCAATTGGACGTTCACAGAGTGGCTGGATGTGTGGCAGCACGTTTTATGAATATATTGCGAATGTTTTTAATCCATGGTTGTTACAGCAAAATATCCAAAAACCTGTAGTGTTCTTTTTGGACGGTCATCGATCGCATTTGACCCTGCATTTGACGAATTTTTGCGCTGAAAATGGCATAAAAATCATAGCATTACACCCAAACAGTACACACATTTTACAGGCAATGGATTTGGGTCTATTCAGACCACTGAAATCATACTGGAAAAAAGCAGTAAAGGACTGGAAACTACAAAATTTAGGACAAAATTTAACAAAAGATAAAGGAAATCATTCAAAATGTACCCAAAAATTAAAGTAAGCCAGTAAAAAAAAAACTGTGTCGGCAAATGATCTTTTAAACATTTTTTATTACTACAACAAACGTCTACGACCAACTTTTAGACCCAAAAAGGATCTCCGAAAATCATAAAATGAGCATTTACATACATGTATCAATTAACTATTTCTGGATAATTAAAAACCTAAACAACGCAAGACCATCGAAATGAGCATGTTACAACCTGTATCGAAAGGATCGGCCAATGGGATCGGCCGTGTACTCTGTATCTTTCCCTCCGGTTACCGTTATCAGTAGCTTGTCTCTTTCTCTCTCGTTATTGTTACCTGCTAAGTTCTATTTGCCTAGGACTTTAGTTACATCGGACGGCTACTTATTTGCTTTACGAATCGTGTGTTTTAACATACCTAATAATGGCGGAAAGACTGTGTACAAGGTGTCGTGAATCTGTGGAGAATCGACGGAGCTACACTTGGATTTCTGGAGAAGAGAATCATATTGAAATAGCCCAGAATATTATTCAATGATATGCCCGAGTTCGATGATTTTCCAAGGCTCTCAGAAGAGGATTTACGAGGGTGGATTGAAAAGAGTCGGCCTAACACTGATCCATTTAGTTCTAAAAATCGAATCTACCCACATTATTTAGTTCAGTTCAGACCTGTTAATTGTGTGAAGTTGGAAACGTGTGCGATAATTAGTTTTAATTTTATAAATTTATTAACAAAGCAATCTGACATCATTTCCGCAAATGGTGCAAATCGAGCAGCGTGCCGTCATTAAGTACCTCCATAAGAAGGGGCTGTCATCAAAAGCCATCCATGATGATATGGTCAGTATATTAGGGGATTGTGCTCTTTCATATTCATCCGTCAAAAAATGGATAGCAGAATTCAAGCGTGGTAGAGAGTGTGAAAGACGAACCCCGCTCGGAAGGCCTTCGACGTCCACTACTGACGAAAATGTTAAAAAAATACTCGACTTAATTATGGGAGACCGCAGATTGAAAATTAGAGAGATAGCCGAGATTATAGGCATCTCTTATGAACGTACTCAAAACATAATAGTCAACGTGTTGAGTTTCCACAAGGTGTCTGCGAGGTGGGTTCCGCGACTGCTTTCAGTTGAGTAAAAAAGGATGCGATTGACTATTGCACGCGACTGTTTGGAGTTATTTGAAGCTGATGAATGTGATTTTTTGAATCGTTTTGTTACTATGGACGAAACATGGGTTTATTACTGTACACCGGAAACAAAACAACAATCAAAACAGTGGAAAAGACCTGGTTCACCACCCCACAAAAAGGCTAAGTCGATTTTGTCGGCAAGTAAGGTGATGGCTTCAGTATTCTGGGACTCGAAGGGTGTGATTATGGTTGATTATCTTGAAAGGGAAGAAAAGTCCTGTTTCATCAAGATAACGCTAGTGTTCACACGTCTGTCCAATCAATGGCAGAAATTCACAACTATGGCTTTGAACTGTTACCGCATCCACCTTATTCACCTGATCTGGCACCGTCAGACTTTTTTCTGTTCCCTAACCTAAAAAAGCACTTGGGAGGTCAAAGATTTTTGACAAATTACGAGGTCAAAGCAGCAGTAGACGCATATTTTGACTCTAGGAAGAATCATTTTTTTTTCAACAGGCTAAATGCTTGGAAGATGGCAAAAGTGCATTGAACTTGATGGTGATTACGTTGAAAAATAAAAATATATTTCTTTTATTATGTATTTATTTTCTTGGTTAGGCCGATTACTTTTCAATCAACCCTCGTAATATTATTTAGTTTGGGTATTTATCAAATAAAACAAGCTAAAAGCTATTACTGCGAGCACATTGATACGGCCCCTGCTTGGAACTTAAATTAAACCACGTAAAACAATTAACGTTACTTTATTAGCAGGGAACCTAGGGTTTATAGAATACAAGTAGCTATGAGTGTGTCGATAGTATAGGACCACAATACTGTTTGCGGAAGTGCCCGGTGCACTTAACTTGGGGTCGACAGGCGACGGTCGGTCGGCCGGCAGGATCCGTTGGTGTCCTCCAATTATTTCGATTCGCTGACGAGCCGCTCCGGGTTGATGGCCACAGGAGCGCCGGCGTAGCGTCTAGTCGCTCAGCAACTGGCGTAGATTTTCTCAATAGATGGCTTATCTAAGCCCCAAGGTAGTTCTGGAAATGACACAAGCAACGGATTAGATTCCGGCTCGGCACAGCTTGCCGTAGGCCCCACACGTAAATCGCCGTACAGGTTCCCTAATCGTCGGATGCACTGCACAATTATTTACATGAGGGTACATGACAAGGTTACACATTACACAGGATTATACAAACATGGGAACAGGGAAAACACAGACAGGTAGTTGGCTCATCCCTATATGTCGGTCTCCGACCGGCGGCAGAAAATCTCAAAGAAAGAATTAACTAATAATTAAATAATAAAATTCCTCATAGGCCCAACACAAATGTGGGTACATTTCAAAAGATTATTTTTCTACCTATTACGTATCGGAGACGAAGTTCCTAAAGAGTCTGCGTTATGCGTATTTCCCATCAAACAATTAAAACTTTACAATTGTTCACTAAGTTAGGGAACCCTAAAATGACAGTCCTTCAATGGCGGTCTAGATAGTAAAATGTTACTGAAAGGAATCTCACAATGGTTCACCAATTTAGGGAACCCCAAAATGACAGTCCTTCAACGGCCGTCTAGATAATAAAATATTAAATAATAGTGAATATTCCAGATAGGTGGAATATAAAAAACAGTCTCCCGTCTAAGGCCGCGACCCAAATGGTACGGCTTCACAATAAACTATGTCGGGTAGATGAATTATATTAACCTGGATTCTCTTTCTTGATATTAGCAATTTAAAATTATAAAACTATGGTTTACTGCTTAAGGCCGTAGGTGATTAGCCCTTAAGAGAATTTAAGGTAGAAACATTTTTAACAATTTATTAATATTATAAACTTAAGACTAACGGGTCTTTTACGCGATTATTGAGATATATACATACCTCTTTATTACCCGACGTTTCGGCCCTGTTACAAGAGTCTTGGTCACGGGTGGACTCCAAGTCTTAAGTTTATAATGTGTACAAAACGCGAAAGTTTAAAGAAGAATTTATTAATATATTCGATAGGTCTATGTTACTAGGTCCTATCATTCCCTACGAGTTTATAAATAGGTAATTACGTATACAACATATATAAATAGGCAATACATATATAATTATAGCATTCAGGGGTGGAGTAATTTAACATCACCGTCCTAAATGTTTTCTTGTATATTTTGTGATAAGAAATTCAGCTTCGCCTGATCTTAATATTTAAATTTGATAACATTTATTAATCACTTTAAAACACGATTGAACTACAATAGTCGTGACTCGATACATCTCGGAGTCTAAACAACTATAGGTGTACTTTAACATTGCTTCAACACGGATAATAATCTATGAAATAGCTATCTGGTTCAGATTTAACTAATAAGGTAAAACGGGACTTGTAATCGCGCGGTTGACGTTATAGAAGCTATTCTGTTCACAGCACTTACCCCGGGTATTCGGGAACGGAAAACTAACTGCACAAGTTGCACCACTGTTATAATAACTATACTTGTTCTGAATTATTTTAAATTTAGTAAATTCAATACTTCGTTAACGGTGGTTACGGCAGCCGTGCGTTGATGAGATTTCTAATATGCTTGTGTCTCCGCTCGATGCGCATGCACTTTTAAAAGATGGCCGCGGGGACGGGGTGCGGGGAGGGTACGGTATCCCTTCCCGCTCCTTTAGTGAGACGACAAACCACTCATCGATATCCGCGCTCGCGCTCCCATTGGCCGGCGCCCATTTCTTATCTCTTCAATCTCGAACGACATTCTGAGACAATGGACCGTGTTGACGATACGAACTTATTTATGTATTGTTCGAACCGGTCCGCTAATGTTCTAGTAGATTCCATATAGTGATGTTACTACACGTAATATGTTTGATGTCGATGTTCCTACATCGTAACAACATCAATCCAAATGGTGTTTTTACGGTCGAGCTTGGCGGCAGACTTTTAACAGAACACGTCAGAGAATTGGGAGAAAACATAATAATTATAAGAGGAAGAGTACAATCTCGGCATGTTCGGGCCAGAGTATATTATGTTTACATTGGCATCGACACATCATTGAGTGGCCGTGATGTCATACCGTATTATTATTGCTCATGCAATGTTGGCAAAAGAACGGTGGGCTGCTGTTCCCACACTATGTCTGCCTCGGTGGCTCAGTGGTATGAGTATGCGACTGCCGCCCCTGAGGTCCCAGGTTCGATTCCGGGTCGATTCAATTATTTGTGTGATCCACAAATGTTTGTTCCGGAGTTTGGGTATTTTCTATGTATAATATGTATGTATTTAGAAATATATAAGTATGTTTATCAGTCGTCTAGATCCCATAACACAAGCTTATATTAGCTTAATTTGAGCTAGATGACGTGTGAGAATGTCCAAAAATATTTATATTTATTTATTTATATATTTATGTGCATAGTGTGGTACATGACGTTCGCGAGGCACCAACAACCTCCCATAAATCCACCTGCATTAGGTTTAGAAAATGTTATCGTAAGACCTGCGGAATTATAACAAATGAATAAAGCAACGTAGGTAACGAAATGAAGTCTTTTTCTTTACATATATTTTATAACACTAATACCTACACATAAATACCTACGTAGGTACATAGGTACTGTATGCGCTGGTTCTAGCGGTGCGGGTTTTAGTGGACTGTATTTGCGGGGGATTATAAAACAATCGAAAAATTGAGATTAAAAAGAAAAGGAATTAGGATCTAGGACTCACCTTCTGCTGTTGCAAAGGGGCGCTCGTATTTTCTGCTTTACTTACTCCTTCAGGGCTGGCCAGCTCCTGTTTCCTGTTCCTTCACAAATTATTTAATCTCAAATCTTGAGACAAGATGCGGGAGATTGTTTTAAAGCGGTGTATAAAAAAGGCGGTTTTAATTATGTAAAATACGTTGCGGTTGTATGACTCGACGAAATTCAAATTGCAAGTGAAGAGATTTGCACCTGTCAAATCTTTTGTTCTTCTGGGAGCGGTAAATATATCCATCTCGCTCGCTTCTGTAGGCTTGAGGTGAGTTGGAGTGAGATGAGGGATATGGGGTCCAGGTGGGAGGATTATAAGGACGATTACACACGTTACGTGTAAAGGCTGAGAACACATTGGCGCAAACATCCTCCCGGCCCTTGATGATACGTAGTATTATCAAAGAAAGCGGTAAAAATATTTAACATAAAATTAAAGTGTATAAAGTATACATGAATTACTTAAAACTATCATAACCTACCCAAACCAAGCTAAATTTAATATTATTTATGTTGCATATTATACTATTGTGTAGGTAATGGGTAGAGCTTAACTATAGGTCGTTTAAACGAACTAGCTGCGGTTTTAACCTTAACCACGCGGACTCGACCATCTTTCCCCGGGTAAAGTTCCTGTATGATGCCGAGGGGCCAGCGGAGCGGAGGCACATCGTCCTGATGTAGCAGAACGACAGTACCCAATTTAACATTATCTGTATTGGTACACCACTTCTGGCGTACTTGTAAAAAGCTAAGATATTCTAAACGCCATCTCTTCCAATAGCTATTGACCATTTGATCTAGCAGCTCCTTACGAGAGCGTAGAGACTTAGTTTCCGCGGAAAGAGGTACAGCGGGTAAGTATGTTAAAGGAGAAGCCATAATAAAATGCGCGGGGGTAAGAGGCTCCGGAAATGGGTCCTCAGATAAGACGCACAGCGGTCTAGAGTTCAAAATAGCTTCGATTTGAGTTAAAACGGTTAGCAGTTCCTCATATGTGAGCAACTGTGAGCCAATCACGCGGTATAAATGTAATTTAGTGCGTCTGATATTTCCTTCCATAAGCCCAGCCATATGTGGACTTCGGGGGGGGATCATATGCCATTCAATGCGATGATCCGTGAGTAAATCATTGATCTGAGATTTGGCTCCAACAAAATTTGTTCCGTTATCGGAATACATATGCGAAACAGGGCCACGTCTAGATATGAATCGTTTAAATGCGGAAATAAATATATCGGAAGAGAGATCAGTAGCCAGTTCTATATGAACAGCTTTAGTTACCAAACAGATAAACAAACAAATATACGATTTATGATTTCGTTGTCCACGACGACGACACGGAGTTATACTTATAGGGCCAGCGTAGTCTACACCCGTATGAACAAATGCTTTAGTTTCCTGTACGCGATACGAAGGTAAGTCAGCCATTTTCGTTTCAAGAGCAGACAGTGCGTTTCTAAAGCAAAAATTACAAGCGTGAACGCGTTGTCGGATAACGTTTCGTGAAGACAAAATCCAATACCTTTGGCGTAATAACGAACTCAAAACATTTGCTCCCGTATGACAATGCAAGCGATGAAAATAATCTATTAAAAGGTGCGTAACATGATTATGCTTCGGTAATAATACGGGATGTTGAGTTTCATACGGTAAGTTACTATTGGACAACCTACCTCCTATTCTTATAATGCCGTGTTCATCAATGAATAAATCTAGTTTTTTAAGTGGTGAGGCAAGAGCCTTATTAGTTGTCAAATCTTTAATCAATTGGGTGAAATTCAAACTCTGCACAGAGCGGATTAGATATCTTTCAGCTATGTTGAGCTGAGATGCGGTAATGCGGACACTACGAGGTAATATTTTGTAAATATTAAAATGTAGGATATAATGCGGAGAATCTTACTCCAGGAAGAATATTTCTGAGCCAGGTCATAAATAAATTCCTGAACTACGGCATTTGCCGTGGTACAAACGAGAGCTTTACGTTTAAGCTCAGGTAAGGTTTCACACGCTTCGGGAATGAAAGGGGCTATCGGCCAGTTAGATACCGGGGTGGAGATCCAAGATGGACCATGCCACCACAGCGGGTGCGCTAATAACTGTTCAGGCAACAGACCTCGAGATAAACAGTCACTGGGGTTCTCTTTCCCACTGACATGATGAAAATATCGCGGATGGAGGTTTTCCTGACATTTCGCGACGCGGTTACAGACGTAAATATCCCATCTATGCGGTAAAGAATTAATCCATGAAAGTACTATTTTTGAATCGGAAAATGCGAATACATTTTCTATGTTCGTACGAGGGCTATAAGTTTCGTTTACCAATCGAACCAATTTCGACATCAGCACGGCGGCGCATAGTTCAAGTCTCGCCAAGGAAACCACCTTTACCGGGGCGAGTTACATGGAGATACACAACACAACAGTATGCCTTCATGCTTGCGTCCGCAAACGCTACAATATTGGTGCTCCAGCCAATTGTTACACCTAAATGACGCGGTATTCTACACTCGGTAAGAAGCGGTAACTGTTCGTTAAACTTATGAAACTGTGTGAGTATGTGGTCAGGCAACGGATCGTCCCAACCAACTTTGAGTAACCATAATTCTTTAATAATGAGTTTCGCGAATAATATGACTGGTGCTGTGAAACCGAGTACATCCCATAGACGTGCGATGCTAGATAAAATAGTACGTTTAGTAAATGTTTCCTCTATAGGAGAAGCAGAAAATGTAAATATATCCTGAGTGGGAAGCCATTTAAGGCCCAAAACCTTCATATTTTCCTTATCAGAAAAATCAACGGAGGCTCGATTTGATTGCGGTACAGAAGCTAGCACTTCAGGTGAGTTACTAGCCCACTTAGTTAAGTGAAAACTCCCGGCCTTAAATAAGTCGATGAGTTCTCGAGAGAGTGATTTTCCTTCTTCAACCGTTGACAGCGGCGGCGCTCGGAAAACGGTCCCGTTCATCTATCGCTAACTGGCGTACGGTGCGCAGGGCCAAGAACGGGCTACATTTCTCGCCGAATGCTACACAATTGAACTGATATTCACGTATTGGTTGAGATGGATCAAAGCGGAATAAGATTTTTTGATACTTGCGGTGCTCAGGTATGAGACGAATTCTGAGATACATTTGCTTTATGTCAGCGATTAAAGCTATCTCGAATAAGCGAAAATTAAGTAATAGGACAAAAATGTCCGCTTGAAGGTTAGGCCCGGTATGAAGAATATCATTAAGTGAAATACCATTGTGGCATTTAGCACTAGCGTCCAGGACCACACGAACTTTCGTGGTTTGTTTGTCACGTCGCACAACGGCATGATGCGGTATAAAATACCCCTGCGAATAATCCTCGCTGACAGACGGGACTTCGGAGAGATAATCATTGTCGAGGTAGTCTTGTATGACTTCATTATAGCTGGCTCTCAGCTCCGGGTCCTGTAGCTTGCGCTCCAACGACAGCAGGCGGCGGACGGCAACTGAGCGAGAGTCGCCTAAGTCAGACGGATCTCGACAGAAAGGTAACGCGGTGCAATATCGACCAGTGGAGTCACGTGACACGGTTGAGGTATAAATATCCTCGCACTGGTTTTCCTCAGGGCTTAGAAACTCTTTGGATGATATTTCTTCCATTTCCCAGAACTTATTTAAAGTCTTATCAAGATAATGGAGGCTCTTTTCGTCCTCAAAGCTGGTGAAGAAATTAGCGGTATGTAAACTATTAGATGCGGTATTATTATTATTATAAAAATTTGCGGTAGTGGGCGCTTCACCCATTAAAACATAACCAAAGACGGTTTCAATAGCGGACGGTGACGGGGGGCATAGGACCCGACCACCTAGTAACAAATGCGGGAACAGCTGAGCGCCGAGTATTAATTCAACCTCACTGGGAACATTCCACAGTGGATCTGCGAGCGGTAGATTAATTAAATGCTGCACTATTGCAGTGTCAATATACTCCGAAGGCATACGGTCGGTTATGTTATCCACAACCAAAGCTGTAATATTATAAGAATAATTTTTATTTTTAGCGGTTACAAGCAGCTGTACGTAGCCACGAACTGCTTGTGATGCGGATCCGATGCCTTTAATAAAAGAATTGGAAAGCGAAATAGGTTTAATTTTAAGCCGTTCACAACAGGCTGCGGTAATTAAGTTATTTTGAGAGGCGTTATCAATTAAACATCGTACAGAAATGTTTTGTTTAAATTGATTTAAAATATTAACTTGGGCGGTTGACAAAAGAATCGCACAGTGCTGTCCAGTCCCATAGGCGCATAGCGACACTGACGGCGTAACATCTACCCCCTTGGGCGAGGCTTGGGGTTGTGTGTGAGACGCAACCTCACTACGAACAAGCGGCGCTGGAGTGGCAGCTAATGATTTTTGTTGATCGGAATGGCTATTATCAAAATGCAACAAAGTGTGATGATTCCTTTTACATGATTTGCAATTATATGTTGACTTACAGTGTAATGCGGAATGAGATAAACTTAGGCAGTTTATACAACCTCGCTTGGATTTAATAAAATCAAAACGACCCTTAGCGGGGAGTGATTTAAATGTTGAACATTTATATAATTGTTGATGATCAGATTTGTTACACATACAACAAAGCTCGGCACTCTTGCTATTACTAACAACAAATGTGTGCGACTTGTTTGTGCCTTTAGTAGTAATATTAGGCTGCTGACTCACTGATCCGAAACGCGAGCGGCCCGTTTGCAGCGATGACGACGCAGCGGTACGGTCTAATATTTTTATTAACTTTTAGTGAATTCGATAAAATCCTTATATGAAGGAATTTCCTTATCTCTGATAAACGTTTCAAAAGCAAGTGCGGTAGCAGCGTCAATTTTACGCATAGCCATATTTAACAAAATAAAATCTTTCACGTCGCCAATCTGTAATAACTCTAAAGCGGAAACTGCGGCGTCGAACGTTTCGACGAATGAATTTAAAGATGACGAATTATTCGTCGCGGGTTTAATATTAAATAAAATTGACAAGTAGTGACTCCCTAACGCTCTTTTATCTTGGTATTTCTTAATTAAACTTTGCCAAATAGGTAAATAATTTTCGCCCGATGGCACAACGCCGGCGATTAGTTTTATAGCGGAACCTGTCAACTTACCAGTTAAGTATTGAATTCGTTGAGAATCAGATAAATTTTCGTTCAAGTGTATATTAGCCCTAAAAGACTCATAAAATATAGACCAATTCTCAATTTTCCCATCAAATGAAGGAATATCAATAGGTGGTAATTTGACATTGGGGTGGGAACTCCGATCTGGACCCTGGGACGATTTCTTGGATGAAGAACTATCTATAATACGCGTTCGTATCCTTTCAATACCGGCATAAATATCCTCAAATGAATTAAGCGCTGAGTAGTTAGGTACAAAATCAGGTTTCAAGTCAAAACCGAGTTCATTAATGACGTCTAGATTCGTTATGAACTCCTGACGTATAACCGGTAATGTGCTAGAATCCGCCAGAAATGTCTCCACGGCACGGAGCTCAACGGTCCCTATAGGTATTTTCTTAGCGGCATCATGAAGTCTAGTCAAACGTTCAAATATCGCGTTGTTTTTTGCTTGTAATCTTACTATTTGTTTATCAGTCATTATAATCAGCTGACGAATACCATAGGTATATAACAACGGAAATAAATGCGGGATTTAAATATAAAATATAATGTAGGTATTAACGTAACACTTTAGTATCACCAAGTAACGGAAAGTAACTTCTAGATGTAGGTAAGCGGTACCACTTGGTCGAATCAAATGAACAATACAGTGAAAAAATGTAGGTATTTAAGTCGAATAGATTGCTACTTACGTTTGCATGAAACTATTTATTTGTGTAACACTTGTACTATGCCTCTTCCAGGGGGAACCAAGTATATCTTCGTAAGAAACACAAACTGCACAAATAGTTCACAATAATGCGGTAATCACACACCTCTCTGAAGGGGTAGGCAGAGATGCATTCACAATTTGCCAGTACTTTCCGTCCCACGCAATAGGGGGCAAGCCTATTGTCGTCACCGGGCACAATTATAATGGGTTATGTCCAAAATGGGCGAATGAATTTAATAAAGGGTAGCAGCTATATTGAAATTTGGAAAAAGAAATTTGAAACCCGTTGCCTTGCGATGAATTGTTGATGAAAGGCAACAAATCTTACGTGCCAGCCGCTTTGGCACAGCCAATTAAAGTCCTGTGGGCGTCTCGGACTACTATAATGCGGTTATACTAACGTAAACGCGACGGTAACGTTAGTAAGTAGGTACTTATAATGTTTTGTCGACACAAAACACTATATCCCACGGGATTACGATAAAATTATTCTTGCCGTGGTGATTTGTACCAATACAGATTTGTAGACTAGTACGATATTACGGTTACTTTTATTTTAATGTGGGTACTTTGCAAAAATGTATAAAATTACGACTTTACAAAATGCGGTAGTAATATGCACAAGTATGCCTACACAATGAATATAATAATGTTTTCAACACTATTAGCGAGTTTAGAACCTAAGTTATTTTGCGAATAACGAATATAAAATTCGGTTCGACAAGGACCAAAAGAATGTATGCGCTGGTTCTAGCGGTGCGGGTTTTAGTGGACTGTATTTGCGGGGGATTATAAAACAATCGAAAAATTGAGATTAAAAAGAAAAGGAATTAGGATCTAGGACTCACCTTCTGCTGTTGCAAAGGGGCGCTCGTATTTTCTGCTTTACTTACTCCTTCAGGGCTGGCCAGCTCCTGTTTCCTGTTCCTTCACTAATTATTTAATCTCAAATCTTGAGACAAGATGCGGGAGATTGTTTTAAAGCGGTGTATAAAAAAGGCGGTTTTAATTATGTAAAATACGTTGCGGTTGTATGACTCGATGAAATTCAAATTGCAAGTGAAGAGATTTGCACCTGTCAAATCTTTTGTTCTTCTGGGAGCGGTAAATATATCCATCTCGCTCGCTTCTGTAGGCTTGAGGTGAGTTGGAGTGAGATGAGGGATATGGGGTCCAGGTGGGAGGATTATAAGGACGATTACACACGTTACGTGTAAAGGCTGAGAACACATTGGCGCAAACAGGTACCTAATGATGATTGTATATGATTAGGCTTTTTGTCATATTATATTATTACTCGTATTAAGCGAGATTAAGTTATTATTTATCATCATTATTTGATTTTTGCTATAGTAATGAAGTAAAAATTGTTCAGACGAACTCGTATAAATGCATTTTTTTATTATTTCTAAGTCATATAACTCATAAGTAATCGGTCTTAGCTATTAGCCGTCTAAAGAAAAAAATCTTAGAATGTCATTCTCTAACCGATAAAACCATTTTTTTTCGTTGGCCGGAACTTTTTTTTTTGGGTACTTTTTGTATGGAGCGTGAATGATGCCCCTGTCCTTATAACAGCGTTGCAATCACTCACAGAAAATTCCATTAAGAATGGTTTTCGCGGTGGTGGTTTGTATCCTGTATCCGTTTGGCCCAGACTACATCGATCTAACTAAAATAAAATCTCGACAAAACCCGCATGTTACAACAGAACAGGCACTAATTTCTTGGAAAAGGAAATAGTGGCAAAGTTGGAGACAGAAAAGTTGCAGGTTTTCGATAAACTCTTTTATAAAAGTCGAGATGAATTAAATTCTCGGTTAAATGATGAAGACACGTCACTGTATACGTAGGTCACACTATAAGTTTTGCGTAATTTAAAAAAACAACATGTTCAAACTAAAATATTATGTTTATTGGTTTTCAAAATACTCTCCTTTACATTTTAAAGATTTTTTCATGCGATTGAACCATTTTTTAAAATAGGAGGACCACAGATCTGAAGGCATGTTTTCTACGTGCTGATTGAACGCTATTACTGCCTCTTCGGAGTTGGTAAAAGTGAAACCGAGCATCAAATCTTTGATTTTGGGGAAAATACAGAAATCACAGGGTGCTAGGTCGGGGCTATGCGCAGGATGGGTGACGAGTTGTACTTTTTCGGAAGCTAAAAATGACTTTGTTATGTTGGCCGTGTGTGAAGAAGCGTTGTCATGATGTAGGAGAACGCGGCTTTTGGGTCGTCTTTCGCGAACTTTTTCTAACACCCTGGGTAAACAAATGGTAGAATACACTCGGCATTAACACTCTTTTGATCTTCAAGTGGAATTGTACAGATGGGACCCGTAGCAGAGAAAAAAACGCGATCATTTTTTTACCAACGTTTCTCGCCTGCCTCACTTTTGTTGGCTTGTTCTCATTTTCAAACACCCATTCACAAGATTGCTGTTTTTTTTTCGGTTCAAAACAATAAATCCACGATTCGTCTCCTGTGACAATGTCAAAAACAGCATTAGAATGTCCGTGGCCGTACTTCAGTAGCATCTCATGCAAGCACCAGTAGAGGAGTTGAGTGAAGCATGCGACATTATCAATGACGACTTGGTACAGATTTGCGAGTGGAGTAAGCGTTATGGGCTGAGCGTAAATCCCTCCAAAACTCAGGTCATTGTTGCTGGAAGATCCAGAATGATGGCTCGGGTGAATTGGGCAATGCTGCCCAGCATTGTATTTGGCGGTGTTACCTTGCCCTTAAGTACTACTGTTAAGAATCTTGGTATACGAATAGATAACACTCTGTCATGGGATCCGCAAATTTGCGAGGTGAGTCGTAAGCTTTTTGCATCAATGGGTTCCTTGCGCCGGTTGCGCAACTTTTTACCTAAGGCCATCAAAATTGCGCTTGCACAGTCTATCCTTCTTCCCATTCTCGACTACGCAGATGTCAGCTATCTCGACGTCACAGAGCAGCAACTAAGTAAACTTGAGCGCCTTCAGAATTTATGTATCAGATTCATATTTGGCTTGCGCAAATATGACCATGTATCCGAATATCGCAAAACGCTCGGGTGGCTGCCTATTCGCCTTCGCCGGAATACTCATATTCTCTCTGTTCTTTACAATGTCTTGTTCAATCCACGTACCCCAACCTATTTAAAAGAACGTTTCACGTTTCTCAATGACACGCATTCGAGATCCTTGCGTTCATCGGAGAATCTAGTATTAGAAATGCCAGAGCATGCAACCGGTTTCCATGACAAATCTTTTACTGTGCAGGCTGTCCGTCTATGGAATGCTCTGCCCGTGACAATCAGACGTGCACAGACACTTGCCGTTTTCAAGAAAATGGTTAAAGATCACTTTTTGAGCTGCTGAAGTCGTTATTTGCTGTCTTATACGTTGCGTTATTCTAGTTGTGCCTATAATAGTGTATGTAAGTTTATGATATAAAATATGTATGTATATGTATGTGTATCTAAGGTATATTATATTTATATTCTTTATATTTATGTGTGTACTTATGGTATGTAATATGTATATCTAATGCAATTCAACGTTACTTGTATTTATGTATGATAAGTAAGTACTAAGTACATTTTTCCCAAGAAACTGTTTTATTTATATTCTTATTTCTTCACCAATGCCTACCCTCTCTTCCTTAAATTGTATTCCTTCTACTTTGTCCATCCAAAGGTTGCCTGTAAGAAATCACTTTTTAGTGATAAGGCCGCCATTTGTACATTATAAAACCTGTTTGTATTTGTTATGCTTTTTATATTGGTGTACAATAAAGTTTTATTGTATTGTATTGTATCTGTGAGCACCATTCCACGCTTCTGCTCCGCTGTCAGTTCATGAGGGATCCAACGACAACAAAGTTTCCGAACTTTCAATTCTTCGTGTAAAATTTTCTGGATTTGTCTCATACCAATCCCCAATAGTCCTCGAATTGTCTCATAGGTAATCCGCGGGTTTTCTTCAATTAACCGCTTAACAGTAGCCACATTATTTTCGTTGACGGCAGTTGAAGGCCGCCCTTCACGAAATTCGTCATGTAAAGAAACTCGACCTTTCTCAAATTCAGCAAACCATCGCCTCACGGTGCTCAAACAAGGTGCTTCTCTCCCAAAAGCATTTTGAAGACGACCGGTTCAGTCTTGCGGAGAGAGAGAACTTTTAAAATCATAAAAAATCATCGCTCTAAAATCTTTTCGACTTAATTCCATTTTCGTTGCATACGTAGAACTTTGATGTGTGATCAAGAGAAAATAAGTAAAACAATGGTTTTAAGCACAGAATTTAGTTAATTTTTATTTCAACAACTCTCCACACACGTGTTATAGCAGTATCAATAATAGACAAGATAGAATCAAGGCGATGGTGCTGCCACCCATCTGCCACCATAGACAAAAGGTATAGTGCAAATAGATTACATTGCTTTACTATTCTAACACGCCCCCTCAATGTAATCTCTACTTTAGATTAAACATATTTAAAAACATTGCAAGCCGCAGTTATTTATGAACTTCGACAATAAATTTTTATTTAATGCCTTGGTAAACATGTCTGCGGTTTGATCCTCAGTTTTAACATATTTTAACAGTAACTTTCCTTCCTTAATTAATTCCTTAATATAATGATATCTAATATCAATATGTTTCAGTCGTTTGACACATTCAGTGGTTGCAGCCATTATTGCGCTTTGACTATCACTTTGCATTATTACAGGACACACATTTTTAATATCAAAATCTCTCAACAAGTTTAAAAGCCAGCAGGCTTCACTAGCTGCCATACTTATGGCAACATACTCTGACTGTGTAGACGACAAACTCACACTTGCCTGTTTTTTAGAACACCAATTAATTAAGCAATTTGCGAATTTAAAACAAAAACCAGTAGTTGATTTTCTGTCATTTAAGTCTCCCCCCCAATTCGCATCACAAAAACCAATCAATAGATCATCATTACATTCATACACTAAACATAAGTTTATTGTATGTTTAACATACCTTAGTACCCTTTTTAGGGCAGACAGCAAAGCATTATTAGCCTTATTTTGATGTCGGCTTAAAATTGAAATGGCCACACAAATATCTGGCCTAGTGCCCAATGCTGCATATGACAAACTGCCTATTATTTTTCTACATTTGTTTTCAATATCTTTATCATTTACAGCATCATTTACCTCCAACATTTTGGCATTAAAGTTTAGATCCATTGGTGTGGACATCCCTTTACAGTTTAACATCTCAAATCTTTGTAAAACCTTTTCAAGATATTCTTTTTGACTTAATTTCGTGATACCAGTTTTTAAATCCTGTTTTACATTTATACCTAGATAATTTGACACCAAACCTAAGTCTTTCATCTCAAATTCTCTGTGCAGCATTGACTTAAGGTCACTTATTTGTTTATCATCATTTCCAAATAACAATATGTCATCTACATATAGCAAAACATAAGTTTTTGAATTATCCACACACTTGACATATAAACATGTATCACTCAATGACCTAACAAAACCTTGTTTAATTATAACTGAGTTGAATCTATCATTCCAATATTTGGGTTATTTTTTTAATCCATACAATGACTTGTTAAGTTTAACAATTTTTTGGTTTCCACTATAAGCACCTTCCAGTAGTTCTAAGTACACTGTTTCATCTATCCTACCATATAAGAAGGCCCCCGTTACGTCCAACTGGTAAATAGATAATTTAAGTTGTGTTGCTATTGCCACAAATAATCTGAAAGTACACAAGCTAGCTACTGGTGCATAAATTTCACATGAGTCAAGTATATCATTTTGTTCAAAACCTCTGGCTACCAACCTCGCTTTATATTGATCACCATTTTTTATTTTAAACACCCACTTACTACTAACAGCCTTTTCACTAATAGGTTTCTCACTAAATTGCCAGGTATTGTTGTCATTCAAAGTCTGTAATTCTTTATCTATAGCTTTTTGCCACTTACTGGCATCCTTCGTGCCCATAGCTTGTTTGTAAGTTTGCGGTTCAGTAATTTTAGAAATGACATGATTACATTTATAACATTTAGGCGGTTTCCTTACCCTTGTAGATCTCGGACGTAGTGGTATGTTGCCATCATCTTCATCACTGGATCCTTCATCACTGACACATGGTACATACATACTTCCATCACTTTCTACATTATCTAATGATACATTTGGACTAATCAGAGGTTGTTCTGGTTCTTCTCTGTCACTGGGTGTCACTTCATTTTCACTTGGCAGTACTTCATGTTGTCTTGGATCATGTTCTTGCTCCTCTCCTGGATTTTCTGCAGTGTTTTCTGAGATATCTGTGTCATAGTTATAATCTAGTAAAACCACCTGTTCTTTTTCTTCCTGACCTCTTTTCAGAAACACAATATCTCTCTTGACTTCAACACTGTTCTGTTTTTCGAAAAACACTCGGTATCCCTTAACATTTTCTCCATATCCAACCATTATTCCTTTCTCCCCTTTTTGATCCCACTTTAGCCTCTTTTGCTTAGGGATATGAACGTAGACTGGTGTACCAAAGATTTTTAAATTATTTAAATCATATTTTTTGTTGGTCCAAGTCTCATATGGGGTTTTTTTAACTTCATTGCTGTTACTAGTTCTGTTTAACACATACGCAGCAGTTTTAACTGCTTCTGCCCATAAGGTCTTTGATGCACCTGCTGCACACAACATTGTTCTAGCCGCTTCGGTCAAGGTCCTAATTTCTCTTTCTGCTTTACCATTTTGTTCGGCTGTGTACACAACCGAAGTTTGGTGTGTAATGCCGCGTTTCGAAAATAGATCTCGCACCTCCTTATTGATAAATTCTGTTCCATTATCAGACCTAAAGCACAGCACTTTATTGTTGGTCATATTCTCGGCTTTATTTATGAAGTTCTCAATGCATGCCTTCACTTCATCTTTTCTTTTAACACAATATACGGTTCTGAAGTTTGAGTAGTCATCTTTCAGGATAACAAAGTACTTGGAGCCTCCCACAGACGGAACTTCAAACGGCCCGCATGTATCAGCGTGTATAAGTTCGCACGTCCTAGTCGTCTTGGTTTCACTAGCACTGAAGGGTAAACGGTGGATTTTACCCATCAAACAGCTCTCACACTTCAAGTCCGTATCATTTGTCACTGAGATATTATTGTTCTTAAGCACAGTTTTGACATGTTGCATGTTTTGGTGAACGAGTTTTTCGTGCCAATCCTTTAAGCTCGATTGCACTTTAGCTACGTTTGCTGTAACGTATTTATAACGCACGTCTAACAAATACATATCGTTATTACGGAAAGATACCGCACACACTTTGTCCTGTTTAATAAACTTGCATATTTTATTGTCCGTAACCATAACATTACCTCGCTCCGTAATACACTTGACAGATAACAAGTTGGTTTTTAATTCCGGCACATACAAAACGTCGTCTATGGTCGTGTCTATCCAATTTTTGCCGTCATAGACCTGCAGCGCTATCTGTCCGACGCCATGCACACTACACATATTCCCGTTGCCTACAGTCACAGATAATATGTTAGATGACGATGTATAAGTCGCAAATAAATCACGATCACGGCACATATGATTACTCGCACCCGTGTCCACAATCCAATGCGATTTTTCTAAATGTCCACTAGCACTGACGATAACAAACGCATTACTTTCTTTGTCTTTATTTTTCCAAAACCAGCAATCACTTTTTAAATGTCCCGTTTTCTTGCAGTAATAACACTTTTTACCCCACTTGTTCTCAGTTTCCGGATTATTGTTCCGTTTATTACGACACTCACTTTGAAAATGTCCCTTACCGTTGCATTTATAACACTTAACGTCCTTTTTATCCATTTTCTTGGCAACAAAAGCCGATGACATTGATTGCGAAGACGCATTCCCATTTTCTTTGAACCGCTCCTCTTCTATTAACAATCTAGCGACGAGGTTGTCATAGGTCTGTTTGTCGTCTGGCGCCGACTCCCACGCGGATATAAAATGTTTGTAGCAATCTGGAAGTGTCATCAGTACTTTGGTTATGACGAATTTCTCCGAAATTTCTTCTCCTAACTGTTTCAGCTGATTTTTCATTTCTTCAATTTTTGATAGGTATGTAGACATGTCAGTTCCCTCTTCGAATTTATATTGAAAAAATCTTTGCTGAACGATGTGGATGCTTGTATCAGATTTTTGTTCATAAACACTCGCAAGTTTATGCCACATTTGCGCCGCTGTAGTACAAGTAATAATATGCATCATTGTATTTTCTGACATCCTTGTAACAAGCCATGTTTGAGCTTTTGCGTCCAACTTTTCCCACTTAGGTATTTCAGCCGCAACTTCAGGTTTCACCTTCGTTCCCAGTACCACATCTAGTAAATCTTGACTCCGTAATAATATCATAGACTGAAATTTCCAAAGATTCCAGTTTGATACGCCCTCCAGCCTGAGTTGGTTTCCTTGCTTATTTTCTTCCATGGTGTGTTAATTTTATCTGCCTGTTCATCCCGTCCTTGCTGCGCAAGTATTATTTTCTTCCAGCCGACTTAACCTCGAAACAGCACAATGGCCGCCCCGACGCCGACAGTAATTTGTTTTCCGATGAAGCACAATTTTCGACCCAAACGTTTTACTTTCTTTTATCGGATTATGTGCCTGGGCCCATAACCTCAAGAGAAAATAAGTAAAACAGTGGTTTTAAGCACAGAATTTAGTTAATTTTTATTTCAACAACTCTCCACACACGTGTTATAGCAGTATCAATAATAGACAAGATAGAATCAAGGCGATAGTGCTGCCACCCATCTGCCACCATAGACAAAAGGTATAGTGCAAATAGATTACATTGCTTTACTATTCTAACAAAAAAACAATTGACAAATGATTTCCCGCCAATTGTTTTTTTTATTACCAAGAAGGTTGCAACGTTTAAAAAAATATAACATTCGAAATTCAAATAGTTCCGATTAGTGTGCCCCATGTAATATGGACTAGCAATAAACAGAGAGTTCAGCTGAAATTGACTTGATTCAAGAAGATATTTCCAATATAGTGGAAAATCGTGATAACAATGTTGCAAATTCAGTTTCTTTAAATGAAACCAGAACAACTAATAATTCTACATCAAATATACAGACAAACAACTAGCGCACAAGAATCAACTAATAACACATCAATTATTGATAAGCCGAGTTGTTCCAACATAACAGATTCAGTTGCAATACCTTCGACATCTTGCTCTTCCACTTCAGCTGCCGCAGAATCCACAACTTCAAAAGAGGCGACCAGACCCGAACCCAAAGAAAAGTCTAATGACGTGTTGATTGTTAATGAGCAAAGTTCTTCCAGCCAAGTAATAGATCCACTTCCGACAGCTTCCAATACCTGCACTTTAACATTTACCCTCAATGAAAATTATGTAGTAAAAATAATATCTTCAAAAGAGACGATCACAGCTGAATCCAAATTAAAGTCCAATGAAGCTTTGATCATTAATCAGCCAAGTTCATCGAAGCAATTTCAGTTAGCTTCAACTTCTTCTATGTGTGTTCTTCAAAGTCCTGCAGAAAAAACACTTTTAAAAGAGATGATAAGCCCTAATACATCAAACACTGCAAATATAGTGGGAAATACATATATTCCATCACCATTTAAACGAAATTTATTTTGTCCCGGAGAAGCTGAAGATAAAAAAGGGGAAAAAAAAATTAAGAGAAAAAGTTGCTTCTGCCATCACAAGTAAAACGTGGAGGGATTATCATGAAGTGAAAGAGAAACAAAAAAGAAAAACAGCTAAACTAAAAGAAATTAAATCCTAAGAGAGAGAAGAGAAAAGACAGTTAAAACAGAGAG
Organism: Nudaria mundana; assembly: GCA_963556515.1. Taxonomy (NCBI): domain Eukaryota; kingdom Metazoa; phylum Arthropoda; class Insecta; order Lepidoptera; family Erebidae; genus Nudaria; species Nudaria mundana. Next base: position 16,406,619 of record OY748302.1, on the reverse strand, counting down.
AGATGGAAAACAAAAAGCAAAATGGACTAAAAGATGAAGAAAATAAGAAGAAGAAACGGAATACCATACCCAAACCGAAACCAAATGACACATCGTCAGACGATACAGACACCGAGGTAAACTATGCAGAAAGTGAAGATAGCTACAACCATGGACGTATTATAAGAGAGGACATGCCCTATGCAACTGTACACAGTGCAATATTTAAGTAGGCACTGACGTCATAAAATTTGGGCATGATTTCATAAAAGTGGGCGTGGCTTTTAGTGTACTATCAGCTTTCGTACATGTATATTCTGTGACAGTTTACCAATATTTGTGGATGTAGAAGGATACAAGAAGTTAAAAATGAAGTATTGTATTCTATCTTGTAAAAAATATTTAAATAGAAGTTTTGATGCTATGAATCCCATCACATTTCATGCGTAAGTAATTGTATTTGTATTTTTTTTAGAATTCTTCTAGAAAATCTCTAACTTTTGACATCTTCAAATATATTACTACTCGGAGATAGATGGCGGCGTTTTGTTTCACGAACACGCAATTTAAATAGCTACTTTATATCTTACTATTAATATTTTATACTAATTAAACATACAGGAATTCGTTCAACGTTAACTCGTAAGTGATTTTTGGTCGCTAAAATATTTCTCTGTAGTTTTTATAGAGCAGTCCGCGTCTTAGTCGCCATCTATTGGCAACAGGCAACAATAAACATAAAACTTAGAAAATACAGGGCCGCAATAAGAAACTGATAATTTTACAAAACAAATCCTTTTTAATTTGAAATTTGGTGCATACCCTATGACTCCATTTCAATTTGGCCCAGTTCGGACAATGGCATCCATGAGAAATCTATTAAAGTTTATTTTGTTAAAATTATTAAATATTCTAGATTTCCATCCGAAGACTATATTAAACAGCAGTGGGTGACAAAAGTAAATAGATAAGACTAGACTCCTACATTCAATAAAAAATTTAAAAACCCCCGACTAACAAAAAAAGTGATGTATAAGTTATGACCTTTCATTTGATACCCAACACGGGTATATTTGAACACATTCAATTTATCATCACCACTTTCACCCCTCATATCTTTGAAATGGCTAAACCGATTTTTATAAAACATAGCTAAGAACACTCTCCCCTAACCCATCTTTCAAACAAAAGAAACAGAATCAAAATCGGTTCATCCGTTTGGGAGCTACGATGCCACAGACAGACTTACAAACACACACACACACACACACACACACCCACACACACGTCAAACTTATAACACCCCGTTCGGGTTTCCGTTGGGGGTTAAAAATATACGAGAATAGGTTTTCGTCATTTTAATAATAATGATTTTATAGTCACAGCAAAAGGTCTTAGAAAATTAAAAAAGGTAACGATACCTGTTTAAAACTGGACAATTTATCGGTTAGTTTCAATGCAATTAGTACTTACGAGTGTGTAAAAACTCTCACAATCCAGACTCAGGTGAATTAAAACTGCTCACTTCGTAATAACAAGGTATATTAGAAGTATTTTCATTAGTAAGTACATTACAATAACTTTTAATATGAATTTACACTCATTTATATTCCACGTCTGTCTCTGCCGAGATGTACGAACAGAATGTCATTTTTAAAACCTCCCACCCACTAAAACACATTCACATAGATTCATTTCGTTCAAGAGTGAACGAAATGAATCTGTTCGAACTTCGAGTCGAGTATAATTATTAGGTAAAAATATCAACTAAGTTTACCTGACTTTGTTAAACAATATTAAATAATCAACAATTCATTACAAGAGTCTCATTTCTTATGGGTAAATGAGGTAATGTTAGATTATTTATTTTACATTTTCAAATACTATTTGTATTTTTTTGTTTAGATTAAAAGAAAATTACTAGACCCTATACTATCATTACAAGAGCCCACATTGTCACCATAGCCTACTACAAGTGATATAAAAAGTTTTTGATTTTTCACGATCCACCTAGAGAAAATAAATTAAAGCAAGAAATATTAAAACTTCGAAAGAAATCAGTAAAGGACAGATTAAAAATCAGAAACCTGAGAGTGAAAGTAAAACGTTTGAAGAAAAAGGTATCTAATCTATAATCTGGTGAAGCAACATTCACCGCAACTCGCAGTAGCGTTAAGCTTTTCTTCTTAATTAATTAAGTTATCTTCTTCTGTTTCAGGTTAAAAATTTAACTGCTGTAATTAAGGAATTAGAAGCTAAACATCTTTTATTAGGAGAACAATCTGAAATTTTTTCGTCGATAAACGTTAACCTAAAAGACTTAGTTGGACGTCAAATATCAAAAAATAATAAAAATACTAACAAAGAAATACTCTCCAGCTCTCCGCTCCTTCACTTTGACGCTCAACTATTTTTCGCCACTTGTCCACGCTCAGCACTCCAGCAACGTGTGGAGTGCAGTGTATTCGTCACACGTTGACACTAGGGTGGACACTAGGGTGGACCTCACGATGGATGCAAAACAAATACTTAACAAAGCCAAGGTTATCAACGGTTTATTTAAAATAGACACGTTGATGGCCGTCTATCTACCCGCCCATACGGGAGCCCCGTATAGGGTCGCGTTATACTTTAGACGTCGAGTGGATATAACCCCTACGGCTTATTTCGACAGGTCAGTTTGAGATAGGTATACTATGATAATGAGTTGTTGATTATTTAATATTTTTTAACAAAGTCAGGTAAACTTAGTTGATATTTTTACCCAATAATTATAATCGACGTGATGTGATTTGATTTTTTTTTATATTTAGGTCGACAAATTGACGCCACCCGCCTGATGGTAAGCTGTGGCGACGTCTGGCGATTGTGGGCGACTCTCACAGTACACAGGAAGACTATAGAGAGTGACCCTCAACTTGACGACCCAGTAATGTGCCTCTTCACGCTTCGCTTAAAGAACCCAGGGTTATATGTTGGAGGAAACACGTGCGCAGGCAGGGCGTTCCAAACCACCATCGTTCGGCAGAGAAACGAACGTTTAAAACGCTCAGTTCTCGCGAAGACGGTTTCCACGGTATGAGAGTGAAATCTCTGCCCGGCACGCGTTGTTCGGGATCGGAAGGGAGAGGGTGGGATCAGATTGAAGAGCTCTTCAGAACACTCACCGTGGTAAATACGGTAGAACGCGGCCAAGGAAGCAATTGTTCGGCGCTGGGCTAGCGGCTCAAGACTTCCCGTAACCTCCGGACAATCTATAATGCGAACAGCGCGTCGCTGCATAGCGTCGAGTGCGTCCAGCAAATACTTCGCGAAGCCGTCCCAGAGGTGAGAGCAGTATTCGACGCAGGGTCTAATCTGCGTTTTGTACAGCAGACACCCCTGGTGCGGTGTAAAGAATCGCTTTACCTTGTTCAGTATTCCTAGTTTCCGCGAAGCTAGCCCAATACATCTCTCAATGTATTTTGTGTTATTAAGCTCTCGACGTACGTCTATGCCAAGGATGTCTAGATTATCCTTCATTGGTAATGTTGCATTCTGAAGAGTGGGTAGGGGAAGGAAAGGGGATTTTTTCGCTGTAAATGCACACGCCTGTGGTTTATGGGCATTGAACTCGACCAAGTTCTCGGCACCCCATTGGGAGATACTGTCGAGGTTACGGTCGTGATCAGCCACGAGTCGTCTTCTCGCCTCCTCAATCTCAGATCGCCCCGCCGTCGGACGAACCGAGTAACTCCCGTGCAGTGTGCTGTCATCTGCATAGCAATGAATGTTCCGAGGGATAGCATATCATTGATATGCAGAAGAAAGGGAGTTGGTGATAGTACGGACCCCTGCGGTACCCCGGCATTCACTTGCAAGAAATGAGAAGCCTGGCCATCGCAGAGGACCCGCACTCGGCGCTCGTTTAAAAAGCTGGCAATCCAGCTGCACAGTTGAGGAGGTAGACCATATGCCGGAAGCTTGGAAAGGAGCGAAGCATGCCAGACCCTATCGAAAGCTTTGGCGATGTCCAGGCTAATAGCCAAGGACTCGCCGTACTTTTCCATAGGCCCACCCCATACATGCGTGACGAATGCCAGGAGGTCACCCGTTGATCGTTTTGGCCTGAAGCCATATTGCCGATCATTGATTAGCGAGTGATCCTCCAGGTATCGCATGAGTTGCTTATTGATAATAAGCTCGAGCACCTTGCAAATGACTGAGGTGACAGCTATGGGTCGATAGTTGCCTTCCCCGTATGCCGATCCCCTTTCTTGGGGATCGGTTGTACGTTCGCCTCTTTCCAGACCTCCGGCACGAGCCCTGTAGAGTATGACAGGCGGTACAGACGCGTTAGTACTGGAGACAACTCAGCAGCACATAAGGGACCCCAGCCACTCAACGTGACGACCGTTAAAGTCCCCCAGGAAAACCAGGTCAGCGTTCGGGAACCGCACCTGCGCATCGTCAGCCATTTCACTGAGGTATTCGAAAAGCCTTGTTGTCCCAGTGTCCCCTGTGTGGGAGCGGTAGACGCACACGTAGATCTGGCTCATAGAGCCATGATCCACGTGCAGCCAAAGGACGGAGTAGGCGGGGTTCTCTAGACAGCGCAACCGGCGGCAACAGATATCCGCCCTAACGAACACGCACACTCCGGATTTGTCGCGGAATTGTTCCTCAATGACATAACCCGGGTAACTGAGGTAAGACGTGTCGTCAGGGCGGCGTATCTGTGTCTCCGTAAGGAACATCACAGAAGGCCGTGCCGTCTCTAGGTGATGGTGGACGGTATCGAGGTTCGCATGGAGTCCGCGGATATTCGCGAACTCCACCTCAAAAGGAATCGACTTTGTGGGGTTTCTAGAGGCCGCTGTGTACCGTTTATTACTTTGTTGCACTGTCATCATGATGAGATATGGGGAAGCGTGAAGACAGGGCGTTATTTGGTGCGGCAGTAAGTGACAAAGTGCAGAGGCTAGCTTCGTCTAGAACCGTGTGGCTAGGTCGGAGCCGACCCGCCGGACGGAAGGGCTCCCAATCCCCCCTGATGCAAGGCCGCCGCTACCCCACACCGGTTACCACCCGGAGCGGCGACCCCACATCAGGATTATGCGCAACATGTGGGGCAGCCTCCTGGGGTGGTTGGTCCCAGGCAGGCCCCATGACTATGTTGCGGGCGGCCGCGGCAACGCCGTTGCTAAGGGTCTCCCTGGCCGGCGAATCGACCCACACCACCCACACTAGACACCGCTTCGCCCCCACTGGACCCCTACCTGCCGCACCATACATCGCCCTGGGCCCGGCAGTGCAGCTGCTGAACCCCTAACGCAACCCAGCCTGGGCTGGGTTACTTGGGGGGCTTTAGCACAGCTGCACGGTGGTACCCCCCCGGACCAACACTGTTGTACCACCTAGTATACACGTAGGGGCCGAAGCCACCACATGGGTACCGTAATATACGAACCTCGTCCGTTAATCAGCAGGTGCGCCACTAGCAGGTGAGGTCGTTGGGGCCCGATAGATGTTAGAAGGGCCCCTTTGCACCCCATGAAAGTATTTGTGTACGGGCAAACCGTACATGTAGAATTGTAGAGTCAGCAGTACCTGCTGACCTGATTATTTTGTAATAATTGCATTAGAATTAAATTTATAATTATTAGAAGTAAAACCAGTTCGTGATTCGTCTTCACATCGACTACACGTTCTCGCATACTATCATTTTACACATAGTTAGATTTAGGACAGATTGTTGATTATTTACAATTTAGTTTCTTTTACCATACAAACAGTCTTTTTATGGGATATTCCCGTACATTGGTCCTTCGAGTTAACGGTATAACGGAATCATTCGCATGTTTCGCTAACACATCACTCGGGACACGTCGCGTCGGTGGTTTCGTTAGCTGGCCTATAGAGACAATTTAGCGATAAAATAAGCTCTATAACAGCCGGTTATTTGTTCAATTAAACACCAATAGCGATAGCGCGGCCTAAAAATTAGCGATAGAGTGCGCTATAACTCTCTTATAGTCCGAATTAGGCACAGGTGTTAGCACTTGTAAGTTCTACAGCAGCTCGTATTAACTGCAACAGTGATAAATAAGTGGCATAACAATGCTACAATATGGTATTTTCTAACCAATGGCGATAGTAAAGAGTAAAATAGCCGTATTTATTACCCAAGATTCTATTAAAGTTATAAGGTGTTATTTTCTATCACTTAAAGTGTTGCAAATACTGTGTTTATTACCAAAAGATCTATAAAAGTTATAGGATGCAGTCTTATATCACTTAAAGTGTGACAAAACTTTAGTTATAGAAAAAGGTTCTATTAAAGTTATAATATGCTATTTTATATCACTTGAAGTGTTGCAAAAACGGTATTTATTACCTTAAGTTCTGTTAAAGATGTAAGATGGTATCATATATCACTTAAAGTGATGCAAAAACGCTGGAGTAGTGTAAATAAATCTTTGCGTTTTGTAATGTTTTATGTACCTATATTCCTTCTGTATTTTCTCTCGTGCAAGTTCTTTGTTTTTTATCTAAGTGTGATGTGTACGTAATGGCCGTTGATTAACAAAAACGGTAAGTCCTACAAATATATTACCTTTAGTGAATTTTTAAGTGAAATACTATTGCGGTTGTATTTTTTCTGTTATTATGTTTACTATTTTTAATCTCAATTTTCAAGCGCCTTTGAAATAAGGCGTTTTAAGAAATCTTTAAACCAAAAATATAGCGGTAATATTTTTATTTTTTTGTAAGTTTGCTAATTGTACTAATTCCTTCCAAATGGTTAATCAAAATTTGTTAGATCTTTAATTGTGAGAAAACAACAATGATTTAAGTAAACTTTATTAATAGATATATCAAGATTTTTAGGTTATATTTGTAAACAATAATGGAGTTTTAAATTTAAATGCAAGGCTAACGGCAATAGTGATAATTATCTCTTTTTAGAACTCATGAGTTTATAACGGTGCTATAAAATGATTTATTAGCACTTTTGTTTGTACAACTATGTCGATTAGAGCCGTAAGTCATATCGTTGAAAGGATTTTTTATGATATTTGGGACATTTGGTTTCCTTGGTAAGATACGTAAACCATTGATTTGAAAACATAAAAGATTTTAATCAAGTTTATTGTATCTTTTTCAATAGGTATATAATGTAATACGATAAATCTAAATAGGCATTTATTCAAATAATAAAGTAGTAGTTACAATACTTGTTTTGTTACATACCTAACTATATAGGTATTCAACTAATAAATTGTGATCGAAAATTACAAATATTATAACGCGCCTAGGTATGTACTGCGCCTACCCCTCTCCCCGCGCCTGCGCCGCACACTGGTCCGGATTTTAAAATAGGTGTATTGCTATAATTTCACATAATATTTATCTTATGAAAACAAAACAGCGAAATGGGCTGTCTACGGAGTCATTCTTTGGTCTATTAAATGCAAAACGAATCGTTAATTATGCTAATTGATAAGACTAAGAAATTAATTCAATGATGACCGCAACTATGGATAGAGTGAGAAACGAATACATCAGAGGAAGTTTGAAAGTTGCGCCAGTGAATGAAAAATTAAGAAGCGAGGGGCTGTTATGGTATGGAGACGTTATGAGAAGAGAAGAAAGTAATGTGGTAACTGAGGAAATGACGCGTGATAGAGATGTGTGGAGGAACAAGACATAGTGCGCCTACCACAAATAATTGGGAGAAGGGCAGGAAGATAATGATGATGACCGCAACTATGGCCAAACAATATTGGTATGATCTCCAAAAATAATTAAAAATCAATGTTTGATGTCTTAACTTTAGTCCTTAAGTAGGTTTTTTTGTAAATATTTTTATATATATACCGATTTTGGGTTCAAAATAGTTCAAATATACCGATTTTAGTGGGCAGCTCTACCGATTTCGCACAATAACGTTCAACAACACTGCAGACGCGTCCAGATTGTTGTGCGATAGACGCGTGTATAAATTCGCCCCTCCCGTGTCCATTGCAGTCCCTTACACACGTAAATGTTCATACTTTTAAGTTCGCTCGCTGGACCCCGGGCACGATCTAATCTTAAAAGTCAAAGTCAAAGTCATTTATTTTCAATATTGAACAATAAAATTGTTTCTTATTGACGTCAATTACTACTTATACTGACTTATAACGATATCTCTATCTTTTGGATTTTGTATGTTTCATTACTACAACAAAGTTAATTTTTATATTTCAGTATGCCGTTTAAAATCATTCAGACCAAAGAGCGAAATAGAGTACAACTAATTGCAGTACCGTCTACATGGGAGCACAATAGCGTTCTAAGGTGGCCTAAACAGCCACAAAAATTCATTAACGACGATACATCTATACCGCAAGCGCATTGCTGTTCCATACCGTGCAGTGTTAAAAGAAATAACATAAATACTTACGAGGCGGCAGAAAAAGAAATAACTATTATGCTCACACAAAGTGATACTGAAGAGGAAACCAGCGTCCGTCCAAAAAACACTGCACTGTTTTAGTGCAGTGTTTTTTGGACCTCAACTCAGCTAATGAGCTCAGACAGTGTTTGGCCTGATTTCCTGGACATGTAATAATAATTTTAAAGGTGAAACTATATCATTCTTCACATGTGGTTCTTGTGGAATGTATTGTGTGTACAATCAATATATATTTAAATGTCAGAATAATGCATTACCTATTATTATCGGTATAATGAGTGCACTATCTATTTCTTTAATAATTATGGTGTTAGCACTGACTATTTTTAGACATCGAATTAATAAAATCTATGCCAAGATTATTGTGTATTTTTTAATGAGGTCTGATAGGAAAAGAGTCAACAGAATTATTAAATACAATAAGGCCACAGGTTTGAACATAGAAGTTAAACTTAGAAAGATCATATATAACAATGAAGTTATTGATAACATGATTAAGGCAAGTCGCCTTAAACTAATCAAACAAATGGTTCCAACAGAACAAGATCCAATCTATTCAGAAATAATTTATAATAGATCTGCAGATTATAAAGAGGTGAATGAGCTTCTTGAGAGATCAGAATATAGAGTACAAATGTTAGAAGAATTGAATAAAACTAAACGATACCAGAGTAGGAGGTCATTATTTTCAGGAAGAAACTTAACTACTGGTCTGGTACTAGCTAAATAAATCCTATAGGGCCAAGAATACCTGTCTATAACCTGGTTTCAGAAATATGGGAAGTTAGATTAACTGTGAAATATAAGAATATTGTGAAAACTATAACTATGAATACCAACAATCCCAAGTATGATATGAATGATATTTTGAGTGATGTAATGAATCATATGCCTTTCTATATTTCTGGTGTTAGTTATGAAAAGATATACTTAAGAAATGCATTACTTTCAGTAAATGGCACATATTTCAATATCGATTCTTCTCCCCATAATATGCCACAGAGAGGGATGATAGGTGATTTACAGATAGATAAATATAATAATAAAGTAATATATTATGACAATAATATAGACTGTAGTGTTGATTCTTGTTCAGTCAAATGTGTTACAAATGAACCTTCAATACATAGACTCACCAATACTAGCCCTTACAAAATTGATAGTGACCATGTTGAGCACCTCAAAATGTATAATAAAAACTGGATTAACTATAGGTACAGATCTAGTAACCAGCCATGTAACTGTGTCTTTTGGTAATGTAGAACTGAAAGAGTTAATTGTAGAAAAGCCACATTGTAACATTAAAATAGGAATATCATATGCATGTGAGGCCTGTAATGAGCAACCTAGAGCAACGATAGTATCAACAAATGTTAAGACAGAAGGCATGATGGATTATGAGTCAAATTGCACTTGGGATAGGTCTTCTTTATCATGTAATAATGAAATGTATGATATTGTTCAAATTAGTAAACATAAGTACTGTAACATATATTTACCTATGGTTAATCAAAGCTTAGACATAGTATTTAATTATGAATATAGAGGTGTTTTATCTGAAATGAAAACTATAAGGGCTGAAACTTCTGTAGATATAATGAATGATATAATTTCTAACTCCAATTTTATTACTACATTACTAACTTCATTAAGTAGCTTTCTATTGTTTACTGGTATTGCAACAATGGGAATTAAGTTAGCTAGAATAGGTGTGTTGGCATTAGGTAGGAATGAGGTACAGAAAGCATAGAATATAAGTCATGCTAGTTTTAAGAGATTTTAAGCTATACCACTATAATCGCACTAGTATCTTAGTTTACTTTAGATAATAAATTTGTTTATAAGTAGTCTTAAAAAAAAAAATGATAATCATTTTAAACTTAATATAAATGGTAAAATAACTACATCAGACTTCGAGGTCGCTAACGAATTTGAAAATTTTTTCTCCCGAATTCCTGTAGATTTGACAAAAACCCTAGGCTCTTCAACCCCCATTGCAGAATCTTGGTTAAAAGCAAACGTTCCTTGTTGTAACGTTATATTTAAATTCAGTAAAGTTAACATAAACACTATCTTAAAAACTTTTAAATCTTTAAATATCAAGAAAACAGCTGACCTCTGGGGCATCTCTGTGTATTTAGTAAATTCTTTTATTGAAATGGTTGCTCCTGAACTAGTATTAATATTTAATAATTGTGTTGATAGTGGTGTGTTCCCTGATTTAATGAAATCTAGTAAATTAATTCCCCTGTTTAAATCGGGTAGTACTTCAGATCCGTCCAATTTCCGTCCCATTTCTGTACTACCTACATTTAGTAAAATTTTTGAAAAAATTATGCTTAATCAAATGCAAAATCACTTTAACGTTAATAAACTATTACATACAAAACAATTCGGTTTCACTCGTGGTCGGTCCACCACTGATGCCGGAATTAAATTATTAGAGTGTATATACAGGGCCTGGGATGAGTCATATGATGCTTATGGTGTATTCTGCGACTTATCTAAGGCCTTCGATTGCGTTCAGCACCAGACTTTAATTAAGAAACTTGATCATTACGGAATCCGGGGGACGGCCTTGAATTTCGTCAATTCTTACTTAAGTGATAGGGTCCAGAAAGTAGTGATCAATGGTAAACAGTCACCTGGTTCTCCTGTAGCAATGGGGGTACCGCAGGGTTCAATTTTGGGACCTTTTCTTTTTCTAGTATATATTAATGATCTCCCTCACCTCATAAGAGACGACCACGAGGTAGTTTTGTTTGCTGATGACACTTCTTTAATATTTAAAGTTAAACGTGGACAGCGCGAACTTGACGATGTAAACATTACCCTCTCTAGGACAGTCCACTGGTTTTGTGCTAATAATTTATTATTAAATGAAAATAAAACTAAATGTGTAAGATTCACCTTACCTAATGTAAGACTTGTTAAAACCAGTGTTAAGGTTAGGGATGATATAATAGAATTGGTCGATGACACTGTCTTTCTGGGCATAACGTTAGACTCCAAATTGCAATGGGGGCCTCATATCGGGAAAATTTCGGCCAGGCTTAGTTCAGCAGCCTATGCTGTCAAAAAGATCCGACAACTTACAGACATTAAAACGGCGCGTCTTGTCTACTTCAGCTACTTCCACAGTATCATGACATATGGCATACTACTGTGGGGTAACGCTGCCGATATTGAATGCATCTTTGTGTTGCAGAAGAGGGCTATCCGGACTATCTATGGAATGGGGTCTCGGGAGTCATTAAGAGATAAGTTTAAGCATATTAACATCCTTACAGTGTATTCACAGTATATTTATGAAATTTTATTGTATACCCACAAGAACAAAAGTAAATTTGTGAAAAATAGTGATAATCATAATCTAAACTTAAGAAATAAGGATAAACTGGCTGTTCCTAAATTTAGGCTTCATAAAGTGAGTAATTCTTTTGCGGGGAACTTTATTCGAATGTACAATACATTGCCAACCGAAATAGCAAATTTATCTGTCAATAAATTTAAAAAACTAATAAAAAGTAAATTGTGCCATAAAGCTTATTATAGTATTAATGATTTCTTAGATGACAAGGCGGCCTGGTTGTAACAACGTAACGAATTGCTCCTTTCTAAATAACTCTGTATTAGATTTAAGATGAAATATTTTGAAAAAAGCCGAGCTGAGTTTCTTGAGGGCTCTTCTCAGTCTCGTTGCATTTTGGAGCCCTCGGTAGAGTCACACCAACTTCTGACGAATCTAAATAATTTTCTGAAAATTTCAAAGATAATAAACGTTATTTTATTTTATTTATTTTTATTTCTACAATGTCTACATGGTGGTACAATGAAATGGTCTACAATGAAAATGATGCCTGAGGTTGGTACAATATTATAGAAGCCAATACAGTAAGAATTTTTAAATTATTATAGGGCGTCCCACGGCTATGCCACATAGATAGAAAGTCAAATGTTCCATCTACAATATTCAAGGTAGGTACCTTCCCTCAACGTTATCGAATCTAAACATTTTTTTAGGCATGGTGATTCAGAAGATCTAAACATATTTTTAATTAATATATTGAAACGATTAGCTAGACTTACAATCCATACTAATATTATAAATGCGAAAGTAAATTTGTCTGTTGCTCTTTCACATTAAAACTGCTGAACTGATTGAGATTAAATTTGGTGTGCGGTTAGTTTAAGACTCGAGAAAGGGTAGTTTTCAATCTGAAAATCATCCCCTAACTTTGGTACCCGAAGCGAAGCGAGGGCGGGTCCACTAGTCCTGTATAAAATCTGCCAACATACTGAACTTTCACATTAATAATATTAATCGGGAATATTTTTTTTTATTTTTCAGGTAAGAGATGTTGAAATCAATTCTGGTACAGATGTAACTATGCCTCTAATAACTGACACGAATACTGTATACAATTTACAAATAATTGATGGAAATGCTGGGAACTGCAATGAAACAAAAATTATTGAAACCTTAAATCTGGTTTTAACAAATCAATCAGTAATTTTGGAAGCAGTGCAAAGAATTCAAGGCAATCTTGTGCAAAGAGTTGCTGGTTTTTCGGTCCAACTGGACGACCTCTCTCCAAATTAAACAGGCAGATAGTAATATCCTAAGTCCTACATTGCTGTGAAAAAGGTAGGAAATTGAACGCCCTCGAGACCCTCGAGATAAATAGATTATTAAATACCAACAGTAAAGCGATACTGAATCAACAGCTTGATTTAAGCCGGTCACCGTTGTTACAGTATTATAAGTAGTGACATCTACATATCTATATTTGAGTAGCTGACATTCGAATTATATAATTGACATTGTATTTTATTTTATTCTATTTATCTATTATACAATTTAATTCACTGGGGTGGGACTAGAAATGTAAGTTTTGACATTTAATAATTTTGACAATTTGGCAGTTGACATTTAATAATTTTGACAATTTAGCAGTTGACATTTAATAATTTGACAATTTGGCAGTTGACATTTAACGTAATTTTAGATTACATGTACCTATTGGATTACATGTAACAAATATTTTTTAAAACATCTAAGTAGACATTTTCTTAGGACTTATTCTCCCACTTTTCGGGGTAAATTTAGAAGTGGTGGTGTTATCATTTAAATTTATTTTCATATACCCCCATATAATTATTTATGATACTAGTGTTTTGATGTCAGTATGAATATGTATGTAGTCGATATTTTTTAAGTGAATTTAAAATATATTTTGTATAAATCTCTGATGATGCCGTGAGGTGAAACCGGTCAGTGCAAGTAAAATTATAAGTGGAAAAGTATATGTGTTTTTGTGCAATATGTGTAGCAGATTCCACCAAGTGCCGTCAATCGACAGTATAAATAGTCTGAAAAAAGCAGGTACGGCTGAACTGATTGACATTTATAGAAAACTAAAACTAAAGTTTGCGAAAATTAATGAACATATCTGGTTCAATACCCAGTGTAAGAAGGACAATCTAATACCCAAATATATCGACCTAAATGTGAAATGTAATGTCAATGATAAACATTACCTTAAAGATGTTTTACATACAGCAAAAATTAGATGGTTGCAAAAAGAAATAAAACACCAGTACTGCCAACGTGATCATCTAAGTCTACACCTGAAAATTTGTCACGTAGAATTGTATCTGAGACTACATAATTTGGAATTTGATGTTCTGCAAGCTGAAGTGTTTACCGAAATGCGCCAGGAGTCGGCCGTCATCCACAGGAGGCATCTCAATAAACTTATGAAGCTGAGGTCATATCGGGAGAACAACCCTAGGGTCTACACACCACAGTCCTGCCTAAATAGGGAGTTTTACCCGAGACTTAAAAATTTCACAAACATTGATTTTGAGAATAAGGAGAAGACGCTCTTGGAAAAGGGCTTAAAGTATTGCCCCCATATTCCTCCTACACAGAAGGACCTTGACAACCTGGCAGTGGACTTAGATCTAGCGGAGACGAACTCCACCGCGAAACATGTTGTGACAAAAACCTTGAAGAACCAGTTACCAATACAACAGAAGCGCGGAGCTTCGGATGACCTGAAGACTATTATGGATATTCGCTCTAAAATCCAAAAACATAACCTGGTTATCACAAAAGCGGATAAAGGCAACACAGTGGTGGTAGCAACAAGAAAGGACTACGAGGCAAAAGTGGAGGCATTCTTAGAAGGCCCATCATTTGTGGAGCTGAGCCGAGATCCAACTAAGAAATTTAATGAGGCGGTAAAGGAAACCTTACAATCGGCAAACAGCTTATTTGGTAAGGATGCCTACAGACTCAGGTTAATGAATCCCCAGGCCCCTAAGCTGCATGCATATTATTGTAACGCCATCTCGTAGCGAGTAATAAGACTACCAAACTCGGCGCCATCTAGTAGCAAATCGCAGTACTACTACGTAACGTCTTTCGGGAATGTTCTGTCAAGGTACTTCTATGTAACGTGTTATCTAGAAGCATCTCGAAGGTGTGGAATGTTCGCGATATTTCTTTCCGTGAAAATTCCAGAGTAATCTAGAGTAATGACCGCACTATAAAGGCGGAGCACTTCGGTGGCGGATCATCAGTATTTCCAGAGCGATAATACGAGTTATACCTGCGAGTTCAAGTGCGATTAAAAGTGTTTAGTGAAGCTTTATAGTGAAGTGTAAATTAGTGGTGTAATAAATAAAGTGTTTTGTGGTAGTTTGATCGGCATTTTCCATTCCGTAGAACCCCGGCTCGTAACAATTGGTGTCAGAAGTGGGATTTGGACAATGCCGGTGTTACCGAAAGAAGACACAGAGGGCGTCCGTACCAGGGGTCAGCGCCAGCAGGAGTTGGACAGCAGGCGCTTCGGAGGTAATACGCCGGAGAGGTTGGGTGGTCAGGAGCAGCCAACGGTGGAAGCAGGCCCGCCCACGGTATCTCCAGCGCCAGCACCTCCAGACTTTGCTGCGCTGATGGCGATGCTACAGGAGCAAGCCCGTCGCCAGGAGGAGCAGGCCCGCCACCAGGAGGAGCAAGCCCGTCGCCAGGAGGAGCAAGCCCGTCGCCAGGAGGAGCAGGCCCGCCACCAGGAGGAGCAAGCCCGCCGGTTGCAAGAACAGCTGCTGCGGGACAAGGAGGAGCAGGCACGCCGCCAGGAGGAGCAGGCCCGCCGGTTGGAAGAACAGCTACTGCGTGACAAGGAGGAGCAGGCACGCCGCCAGGAGGAGCAGGCACGCCGCCAGGAGGAGCAGGCACGCCGCCAGGAGGAGCAGGCCCGCCGGTTGGAAGAACAGCTGCTGCGTGACAAGGAGGAGCAGGCACGCCGCCAGGAGGAACAGACGCTCCTCATGAAAGATCTTCGAGCGACTTTTGGCAAGGAGATGAATGTGATGAAGGATCAAGTTCATCATGTTGAGAACCGCATCACGGAAGCCGAAACTCGGATTGAAGATGTAAAAAACCAGATTACAGATGTGAGGAAAGAGCTGGGAAATCTGAAAGCTGGAGATGGGATTGCGACTTCCTTACCTGCCGTACCTTCAGCGCGTGGATTTAAAGTACCGCCATTCGATGGGACATCTTTATGGTCAGCCTATAAAAAGCAGTTTGAAGCCGTTAAGAAGGCAAACGGGTGGAGCAAAGCCCAGGCCATGACTGCGCTTACATTGGGTCTGCGAGACAAGACGTTAACCATCCTAGAAGCTCTCGGAGACGATGTATCCTACGAGCAGCTACTAGAAGCCTTGGAAGCCAGATACGGTGACGCTCACCTGGAACACGTGTATCGTGCGCAGCTGAAGGATCGTGTCCAGCGCACTGGTGAAAACTTGCAACAGTGGGCCCTGGAAGTAGAGAAGCTGGTACGGAAAGCATACCAGTCGGTACCTGCGCTCATCAACGGGAATCTGGTGCAAGCATTCATCGACGGCATCCACGACCTGGAAGTCAGGGCTGCAGTGAGACTCGGTCACCATGAGACTCTCAAAGACGCCTTGGCTCATGCTTTGGAGGTCGAAGCGGTACGGAGGGATCATCGATCTCACCGCGTCAGGGAAGTTGTAGCATCACCGGCTCGGGACCGTTTCACGAGGTATAGCCCTAGGTGCTACACATGTGGTGAGAGGGGCCACCTTCGATCCAGTTGCCCAAAGCGGACTGCAGAAAGAGCAGGAAGTCGTTCCCAAGGAGATAGGGTGACTAACGTCACCGCCCAGCAACAGCAGGAAAAACGAACAATAGCCAGGACTGCGTGGCGGGTGCCGGCTGATGTTAGAAGAGCCCCAAAGGTTTCGATCTCACAAACCCAGGATGGGAGATCCCATGGCAACGCAGACGCATTGTCAAGAAGACCTTGCCCTGAAGACCGTAAGCACTTTGCCAAACAGGAGATAAAGGAAGCCATACCTGTGAAGATGCTCAAAACGGATCTGAGCGACGAATGGAAAGAAATCCTACAACATGCTCAACAGGACGACGCAGACATCAAGCCAATATTTGAGTGGATTAAAGCAAGTGCTCCTAAACCCATGTGGAGTGACGTCGCTTCAATGAGTTCAATCACAAAAAGTTATTGGGCGCAATGGGACAGTTTAGTTATTCAGGATGGAGTCTTGTGCCGCAAATGGGAAAATGCTCGAGGAGACAGCTGTCATTTGCAAATGGTCGTCCCTAAAGTTAAGGTCCCAGATGTGCTACAGCTCTACCATAATGGATGTTCAGGGGGCCATATGGGAGTAAAAAGGACTCTGTTGAAGATACGTGAGCGGTTTTACTGGATCCACTGTCGCGACGACGTTAAGGACTGGTGTCGGAAAGGATAGCCCTAGATGTTGCGGGACCGTTTCCTGAAAGTGAAAGCGGAAACAAGTACTTCATGGTTGTGATGGATTATTTCACGAAGTGGCCAGAAGTCTTCGCTATACCTAATCAAGAAGCTACTACGGTCGCAGATAAATTAGTTCACGAAGTCTTCTGTCGTTTCGGGGTGCCTCTAGAAATCCATAGCGATCAAGGAAGAAATTTTGAATCTCAGGTGTTCCAGGAAATGTGTCGGGTCATGGGTACTCACAAAACCAGAACGACCTCTTACCACCCGCAGTCAGATGGAATAGTGGAGCGATTTAATCAGACATTGGAGAGATATCTGGCAAAAGTTGTGGAAAGCAGGCAAAAAGATTGGGACAAGCACATCCAACCGTTTCTTTTGTCTTACCGAAGTGCGGTTCACGAAAGCACGTCAGTGACACCAGCTTATGAGAACTTTGGAAGAGAATTACGGTTGCCTGCCGACTTACTAACCGGTATACCACCTGACGCTCCACGCAATATCACTGATTATGCGAATGACTTGCGCAGCAGGATGAATGACATTTATGAGCATGTCAGACAATCAGGTCAACAAATGTCTGAAAAGATGAAGACCCGTTATGACCGAAAGACAAACAATAAGAGCTTCGATGAAGGTTCGTTAGTGTGGTTACATAACCCAGTCCGCAGTAAAGGGAAGTCTCCTAAGCTGCAAGCTAAATGGGATGGACCATACCGAGTTGTGACCAAGATTAACGATGTCACTTACCGAATACGGAAGAGTCCAAGAAGTGCGCCAAAGATAGTTCATGTGGATCGATTGGCGCGATATTATGGGCCTGACAATGCTCGGGACGAGCATGTCTTAGGAGGGGGCAGTGTAACGCCATCTCGTAGCGAGTAATAAGACTACCAAACTCGGCGCCATCTAGTAGCAAATCGCAGTACTACTACGTAACGTCTTTCGGGAATGTTCTGTCAAGGTACTTCTATGTAACGTGTTATCTAGAAGCATCTCGAAGGTGTGGAATGTTCGCGATATTTCTTCCGTGAAAATTCCAGAGTAATCTAGAGTAATGACCGCACTATAAAGGCGGAGCACTTCGGTGGCGGATCATCAGTATTTCCAGAGCGATAATACGAGTTATACCTGCGAGTTCAAGTGCGATTAAAAGTGTTTAGTGAAGCTTTATAGTGAAGTGTAAATTAGTGGTGTAATAAATAAAGTGTTTTGTGGTAGTTTGATCGGCATTTTCCATTCCGTAGAACCCCGGCTCGTAACATTATAAACTACACAAACCAGAAGTAGCCATACGTCCTGTAGTGTCATACACCGAAGCACCAGCCTACAAGTTAGCAGCTAAAGTTGACAAGTTGTTTAAGGAGCATACAAACTTTGTGCGCACAAATACAATAAAAAACAGTCTTGACCTTGTAAAGAAGCTGGAAGATGTTTATGTACCTGATGGAGCTATGTTGATTTCGTTTGATGTGAAAAATCTGTTCCCTAGCATCCCAATAAAGGAGTGCAAAAGTGCTATCAAAGATATACTGACACAAGCTGTAGTAGACCCACAAATAGCTATAGACTTGGAACACACCATATCTATATGCTTGGATCAGAATTATTTTAAGTTCAACAACAGGTTTTATAAACAGATCAACGGTCTGGCGATGGGTAGCCCCCTCTCCCCACTTTGTGCAGACATTTTTATGAATGATGTGGAGCATCGGATACTGAGCAACAGTTTGTACAGACCCTTTATAGCTTATTGGTATAGATATGTAGATGACATTATTTGTTTATGGATTGGAAACGTAGATATTTTAGATAAGTTTTTGACATTTATTAATCAAATTAATGCGAATATACAATTTACAATTGAAATGGGACATGACATAATTAACTTTCTGGACATAACTATCAGCTTAACTAATCACAAACATACATTTAAAATATATAGAAAACCCACATTTGCAAACAACATCATACACGTAGATTCTAGACACCCATTGAGTCATAAACATGCCGCCTTTCACTCAATGGTACATCGCTTAATAACAATTCCAATGTTCCAGAATGACTTTAAAGATGAATTAAAGTGTATAAAATCTATAGCCACGAATAACGGTTTCATAGCATAGCATCACGCCTTTTTCCCGAAGGGGTAGGCAGAGGTGTGCAAACACACCCACATCTCGCCAGCTATGTTAGGTCCCATGTAATAGGGGGCGAGCCTATTGCCATTTACCGGGCATAAGTTCCAGACTCTGGGATAAAAATCTGGGTAAAATTCTAAGGAGAATTATACATTATACTCCAGACCCGGGAATCGAACCCGAGACCTCGAGCGTGGCAGTCCGTACATAGTACCATTGTGCCACCGAGGTAGTAATAATAATAACGGTTTCTCACCCCAAATAATAGACAGTATGGTGGCACGCATGAAAGCAAGGGCAGTTATGGATTTAGCATATAGGGGAGGTATACCTACAACTTCGGATGTACCTAGGAAAAGATGGGCTCGTTTATCTTATATTGGTAACATATCATACAAATGCTCTAGGAATTTATCCGAATGCAAACCCGCATTTTATACACCTCACAATTTAGGAAATCTTCTATGCAACAACAAGGACAAAACACCCGTCGAGAATAGGAGTGGGATATACGAACTTAAATGTTCAAGTTGCGCGAAAAAATATGTGGGTCAAACGGGGAGATCCATACGGACTAGAGTAGCGGAGCACACTAGCGGTTGGAGACTTAAAAAAACAGAATCCAACTTTGCAGAGCATGTCCTGTCTGAAGGGCACTCGTTTGAACCAAAAGCAAACGTTAAAGTCCTACATTGCTGTGAAAAAGGTAGGAAAATGAACGCCCTCGAGACCCTCGAGATAAATAGATTATTAAATACCAACAGTAAAGCGATACTGAATCAACAGCTTGATTTAAGCCGGTCACCGTTGATACAGTATTATAAGTAGTGACATCTACATATCTATATTTGAGTAGCTGACATTCGAATTATATAATTGACATTGTATTTTATTTTATTCTATTTATCTATTATACAATTTAATTCACTGGGGTGGGACTAGAAATGTAAGTTTTGACATTTAATAATTTTGACAATTTGGCAGTTGACATTTAACGTAATTTTAGATTACATGTACCTATTGGATTACATGTAACAAATATTTTTTTAAACATCTAAGTAGACATTTTCTTAGGACTTATTCTCCCACTTTTCGGGGTAAATTTAGAAGTGGTGGTGTTATCATTTAAATTTATTTTCATATACCCCCATATAATTATTTATGATACTAGTGTTTTGATGTCAGTATGAATATGTAGTACGATATTTTTATTTAAAATTATAACAGTGGAAAAGTATGTGTTTTTGTGCAATATACGTGAAGAAGGTTGTGAACGTTACTCGTTATATACTCTGAGCCATAAAAATATTGTTACAACACAAAACAGAGCCAAAAAATGCTCATAAGCATCTTGGCGTAGAACTTTAGGCAATATGACAATACTCAAATAAAATAGGAACGTCCTAAACTCACTAGCTTTCCAATATGATAGGCAATCTAGGGTTCTTACCGATCTATGTATTTCCGAAGGTAGTTTACAGTTATTTAAAAATACGTTTATTGTGTCTATATCTTGCGCACGCCATTTCGTTATATATCTGCCAAAACTACCGTCCCTCCACCCCTGCAGTAATCGTTTCATTATACCGAGATCAATTAAATGTAGTGAATCAGCTACCGGAAAATCTTCTATCATATTGATGGCAATAGTGGCGAATACACCTTATGATGACCGCCATATATTTTTTTTCGAAAATCGTTGTCATTCCTTGGAGGGTATTTACTCGTAGAAAATACTACTGTATGTGAAGTGTGCGAATAATTTCCAATCATTATCACTCTAAACATCCATGTTTACCATTAAAATTGCACACACCTGCAAAATATTCAAAAAAATAATAAATATACTAGACATACATTAGACGAAACTTGCAAAAATTGAAATAACATCGTGCTCATAAATCTGCTGTATTCACTTAGTTACCTTTAACAAACGCACGTGCCGGTGAATCACAAAGCACCGTATTTTAATAGAAACGGTTTTCCCGTCCACACAAATCCCTTGCTCCAGTAATTCCCCCATTTCACTAACGAAATCATTCAAAAAGAACTCTAGGTTCTTCGGCTTCCCTGTTCCGTAATAAATTCCTATTATAAATGGACTAGTGTTATATTTAAAAATGTTGCCTAAAATTGGCCAAAACTCTTTCTTGGCACTTTTATAATAGGTAAACCATCCAAATTTATATTTAATTCAATTTTATCAGGGAGTTTGTCCCAACTAGCCAGTATTTTAGTCAGAGTGTTTGTGATTCCATGATCCCAATAATCCCCACCATCCATTGTTTTTACAGATTTTTTTTTCGGTGTTTTCAAAATAGTCCGAGGGTCAGATGGTAATATATTTCCAAATCTCTTATTCACAATAAGAATCAAATCTTGGAATGATGCTTGACTTATATTTTTTTGCACAGCCCATGTTCTTAAATTGTTTCGTAATTCAAGATTTTTATTGTAAAAATACTCTTGAGGCTCTTCGTCCGAATCTTCGGAATTACTTAGTGGCAAAGAATTGTAGTACTCTATAGCATCTGTTCCCATGTCTTGTTACTTGCAGTTCATTAGCCAAATTGCAGTTCTGTTCCCTTAACGTGTTCCGCATTCATTTGTTCCGCTTTACTAGTCTGCCGAAACTTTTTAATTTGTTTATTTTCAATATTTTGATGGACGGAACCCTCTTTATTATTACGCGAATTATTAGAATGTAAAGCATTGTAGTCTATACTAGAGTTAGTTGTTGAGGTTTTATGTTGTCATATACCATCTGGATTTTCTTTCTCATTGCACCAGTTTTCTTCTTGAGCCTCCATGATTTAATTTCCCTTTGCATTGTTTAAATACGAAAAGGCACGTGTGTATTTACTCAGTGTGTTCAGTAAAATAAAAGATGGACGTTAAAATTTACCACATAAGCGATATAACGGAATTTTTTAACATTCAAAGTGATTATTAACACTAATGTAGAGTAATTTAAAGCTTTTTAATATAAATAACCTCGTTAAACAGCTTAAGGTGATAGTGAAGGGTTTCATATTTAAAACAAAAATCATATCGCTATAAGACTTAATAATATCCACACTAGCACTCTTATAGGGCTATAAAGCTTCAAACTTCTCTAGCACCTCAAGCGCTAAAACACTTATATAGTGTTTGAACAGGGTACCTTAACTCCATTGTATCACTGCACTATTAAGAGTTATAAGATTGATTATTATAACCCTTAAACGGCTTGAGGGTTTTCTTATAACCACTTTAACATCAAAAGTGATGTTTAGCACTTAAAGGTATATAATACATAGCATCATATATACATAGCATCACGCCTTTTTCCCCGAAGGGGTAGGCAGAGGTGTGCAGCAAACACACCCACATCTCGCCAGCTATGTTAGGTCCCATGTAATAGGGGGCGAGCCTATTGCCATTTAACGGGCACAAGTTCCAGACTCTGGGATAATTATCTGGATAAAATTCTAAAGAGAATTATACATTATCCACCAGACCCGGGAATCGAACCCGAGACCTCGAGTGTGGCAGTCCGTACATAGTACCATTGTGCCACCGAGGTAGTCTTTTTAACTAAAGTGGAACCTGTCCTTTGGACAACTCAGCCTCAACATGCAAGAAGCAAACGCATCCAGAAATGAAGTCACCACGCCAGCAGCTGCCACCGCAGCAGCGCCAGAGCAAAAGAGGAAACCGGGATATCAACGTCCCAAACCAAAGATCGGTCGAGGAGCCCCAACACCAAAGAATATCACCAAGAAAGAGACGCCTCTAACGAACGACCCACTTTGGCAGGACTCTTTTGTACTCGACGGCGAAATGGGCTTAAACAACAGCGAGCCCATCCAGACTTTTCTTCCCGACGCCTCCGGCTACTCTGCTTTACTTGAGGACGAGTACAACGCGCGATAGCTAATGTTGACAAAGCGTTTTCCAAACAAGTGTCACGCTCTGCCTTCGTCTACTACCATGACCTTCTGTTCTGGCACCGGATGTGCCAATATTCCGTTAAACATGGAGTGTCCTCTCGCGAGGACGAACAACTCCTTAACTATATTAATGGATTCACATCCTTGAAAGCCGCACCAGGAGCGGTGAGTTACCTCGCCGGGCTAGGAGACTATGAGGACCACACCGGAGTTAAACATAGAATGGAGATTGCACAACCGATGGTCCATGGACACTGGGGCCGCATCACAGCGGAAACACATAATTTATATGAGTCCATGCCATCTATGGCTTTCGCACTGCAACGCGTGCTCGAGGATTTACGACGCACCGAGGACCGCAACGTCGGCGCTGTATGGGATATACCACCATTACGCCCAGCGCATGCTGCTCATGCAGCAAAAATATAGCGGTAATATTTTTATTTTTTTGTAAGTTTGCTAATTGTACTAATTCCTTCCAAATGGTTAATCAAAATTTGTTATATCTTTAATTGTGAGAAAACAACAATGATTTAAGTAAACTTTATTAATAGATATATCAAGATTTTTAGGTTATATTTGTAAACAATAATGGAGTTTTAAATTTAAATGCAAGGCTAACGGCAATAGTGATAATTATCTCTTTTTAGAACTCATGAGTTTATAACGGTGCTATAAAATGATTTATTAGCACTTTTGTTTGTACAACTATGTCGATTAGAGCCGTAAGTCATATCGTTGAAAGGATTTTTTATGATATTTGGGACATTTGGTTTCCTTGGTAAGATACGTAAACCATTGATTTGAAAACATAAAAGATTTTAATCAAGTTTATTGTATCTTTTTCAATAGGTATATAATGTAATACGATAAATCTAAATAGGCACTTATTCAAATAATAAAGTAGTAGTTACAATACTTGTTTTGCTACATACCTAACTATATAGGTATTCAACTAATAAATTGTGATCGAAAATTACAAATATTATAACGCGCCTAGGTATGTACTGCGCCTACCCCTCTCCCCGCGCCTGCGCCGCACACTGGTCCGGATTTTAAAATAGGTGTTGCTATAATTTCACATAATATTTATCTTATGAAAACAAAACA
Source organism: Nudaria mundana (assembly GCA_963556515.1). Classification (NCBI taxonomy): domain Eukaryota; kingdom Metazoa; phylum Arthropoda; class Insecta; order Lepidoptera; family Erebidae; genus Nudaria; species Nudaria mundana. The sequence continues at coordinate 16,382,201 of OY748302.1, read as the reverse complement.
GCGAAATGGGCTGTCTACGGAGTCATTCTTTGGTCTATTAAATGCAAAACGAATCGTTAATTATGCTAATTGATAAGACTAAGAAATTAATTCAATGATGACCGCAACTATGGATAGAGTGAGAAACGAATACATCAGAGGAAGTTTGAAAGTTGCGCCAGTGAATGAAAAATTAAGAAGCGAGGGGCTGTTATGGTATGGAGACGTTATGAGAAGAGAAGAAAGTAATGTGGTGACTGAGGAAATGACGCGTGATAGAGATGTGTGGAGGAACAAGACATAGTGCGCCTACCACAAATAATTGGGAGAAGGGCAGGAAGATAATGATGATGACCGCAACTATGGCCAAACAATATTGGTATGATCTCCAAAAATAATTAAAAATCAATGTTTGATGTCTTAACTTTAGTCCTTAAGTAGGTTTTTTTGTAAATATTTTTATATATATACCGATTTTGGGTTCAAAATAGTTCAAATATACCGATTTTAGTGGGCAGCTCTACCGATTTCGCACAATGACGTTCAACAACACTGCAGACGCGTCCAGATTGTTGTGCGATAGACGCGTGTATAAATTCGCCCCTCCCGTGTCCATTGCAGTCCCTTACACACGTAAATGTTCATACTTTTAAGTTCGCTCGCTGGACCCCGGGGACGATCTAATCTTAAAAGTCAAAGTCAAAGTCATTTATTTTCAATATTGAACAATAAAATTGTTTCTTATTGACGTCAATTACTACTTATACTGACTTATAACGATATCTCTATCTTTTGGATTTTGTATGTTTCATTACTACAACAAAGTTAATTTTTATATTTCAGTATGCCGTTTAAAATCATTCAGACCAAAGAGCGAAATAGAGTACAACTAATTGCAGTACCGTCTACATGGGAGCACAATAGCGTTCTAAGGTGGCCTAAACAGCCACAAAAATTCATTAACGACGATACATCTATACCGCAAGCGCATTGCTGTTCCATACCGTGCAGTGTTAAAAGAAATAACATAAATACTTACGAGGCGGCAGAAAAAGAAATAACTATTATGCTCACACAAAGTGATACTGAAGAGGAAACCAGCGTCCGTCCAAAAAACACTGCACTGTTTTAGTGCAGTGTTTTTTGGACCTCAACTCAGCTAATGAGCTCAGACAGTGTTTGGCCTGATTTCCTGGACATGTAATAATAATTTTAAAGGTGAAACTATATCATTCTTCACATGTGGTTCTTGTGGAATGTATTGTGTGTACAATCAATATATATTTAAATGTCAGAATAATGCATTACCTATTATTATCGGTATAATGAGTGCACTATCTATTTCTTTAATAATTATGGTGTTAGCACTGACTATTTTTAGACATCGAATTAATAAAATCTATGCCAAGATTATTGTGTATTTTTTAATGAGGTCTGATAGGAAAAGAGTCAACAGAATTATTAAATACAATAAGGCCACAGGTTTGAACATAGAAGTTAAACTTAGAAAGATCATATATAACAATGAAGTTATTGATAACATGATTAAGGCAAGTCGCCTTAAACTAATCAAACAAATGGTTCCAACAGAACAAGATCCAATCTATTCAGAAATAATTTATAATAGATCTGCAGATTATAAAGAGGTGAATGAGCTTCTTGAGAGATCAGAATATAGAGTACAAATGTTAGAAGAATTGAATAAAAATAAACGATACCAGAGTAGGAGGTCATTATTTTCAGGAAGAAACTTAACTACTGGTCTGGTACTAGCAAGTGCATTGCCTAGAGATACATATGGCTGTGATCAGATGCTGTATATTAAGAGCAATGGTAGGATCTGTTATAGTGGTGAATGTTATGATCTCTCCACATATTCACTATCATTATCTGATGGAGAAATAGCATGTTTCAATGACCTTAACAATGAGAGGCTGTCCATTAAATTAGATTCAATATATAATATTGCCAGTTCATTGTATGATACTAGTTCATATGATATAACAAATGAAATGCATTGGAATTGTCTAGGATCTGGAAAATGCTGGTATGGATCTGAGTGTGGTAATGGTTACAAATTAAACTCACTAGAGAAAAATACTAAGGAGCCACATGGGTACGGCTGTCATATGACATCAGTTAGTTGTGTTGGATCCATGTGCACACATGGAACTTCTTGTGTATGGTACAGATGGCAAATAAATCCTATAGGGCCAAGAATACCTGTCTATAACCTGGTTTCAGAAATATGGGAAGTTAGATTAACTGTGAAATATAAGAATATTGTGAAAACTATAACTATGAATACCAACAATCCCAAGTATGATATGAATGATATTTTGAGTGATGTAATGAATCATATGCCTTTCTATATTTCTGGTGTTAGTTATGAAAAGATATACTTAAGAAATGCATTACTTTCAGTAAATGGCACATATTTCAATATCGATTCTTCTCCCCATAATATGCCACAGAGAGGGATGATAGGTGATTTACAGATAGATAAATATAATAATAAAGTAATATATTATGACAATAATATAGACTGTAGTGTTGATTCTTGTTCAGTCAAATGTGTTACAAATGAACCTTCAATACATAGACTCACCAATACTAGCCCTTACAAAATTGATAGTGACCATGTTGAGCACCTCAAAATGTATAATAAAAACTGGATTAACTATAGGTACAGATCTAGTAACCAGCCATGTAACTGTGTCTTTTGGTAATGTAGAACTGAAAGAGTTAATTGTAGAAAAGCCACATTGTAACATTAAAATAGGAATATCATATGCATGTGAGGCCTGTAATGAGCAACCTAGAGCAACGATAGTATCAACAAATGTTAAGACAGAAGGCATGATGGATTATGAGTCAAATTGCACTTGGGATAGGTCTTCTTTATCATGTAATAATGAAATGTATGATATTGTTCAAATTAGTAAACATAAGTACTGTAACATATATTTACCTATGGTTAATCAAAGCTTAGACATAGTATTTAATTATGAATATAGAGGTGTTTTATCTGAAATGAAAACTATAAGGGCTGAAACTTCTGTAGATATAATGAATGATATAATTTCTAACTCCAATTTTATTACTACATTACTAACTTCATTAAGTAGCTTTCTATTGTTTACTGGTATTGTAACAATGGGAATTAAGTTAGCTAGAATAGGTGTGTTGGCATTAGGTAGGAATGAGGTACAGAAAGCATAGAATATAAGTCATGCTAGTTTTAAGAGATTTTAAGCTATACCACTATAATCGCACTAGTATCTTAGTTTACTTTAGATAATAAATTTGTTTATAAGTAGTCTCAAGAAAAAAAAAAAAAAAAAAAAAAAAAAAAATAAAAAAAAAATATGATAATCATTTTAAACTTAATATAAATGGTAAAATAACTACATCAGACTTCGAGGTCGCTAACGAATTTGAAAATTTTTTCTCCCGAATTCCTGTAGATTTGACAAAAACCCTAGGCTCTTCAACCCCCATTGCAGAATCTTGGTTAAAAGCAAACGTTCCTTGTTGTAACGTTATATTTAAATTCAGTAAAGTTAACATAAACACTATCTTAAAAACTTTTAAATCTTTAAATATCAAGAAAACAGCTGACCTCTGGGGCATCTCTGTGTATTTAGTAAATTCTTTTATTGAAATGGTTGCTCCTGAACTAGTATTAATATTTAATAATTGTGTTGATAGTGGTGTGTTCCCTGATTTAATGAAATCTAGTAAATTAATTCCCCTGTTTAAATCGGGTAGTACTTCAGATCCGTCCAATTTCCGTCCCATTTCTGTACTACCTACATTTAGTAAAATTTTTGAAAAAATTATGCTTAATCAAATGCAAAATCACTTTAACGTTAATAAACTATTACATACAAAACAATTCGGTTTCACTCGTGGTCGGTCCACCACTGATGCCGGAATTAAATTATTAGAGTGTATATACAGGGCCTGGGATGAGTCATATGATGCTTATGGTGTATTCTGCGACTTATCTAAGGCCTTCGATTGCGTTCAGCACCAGACTTTAATTAAGAAACTTGATCATTACGGAATCCGGGGGACGGCCTTGAATTTCGTCAATTCTTACTTAAGTGATAGGGTCCAGAAAGTAGTGATCAATGGTAAACAGTCACCTGGTTCTCCTGTAGCAATGGGGGTACCGCAGGGTTCAATTTTGGGACCTTTTCTTTTTCTAGTATATATTAATGATCTCCCTCACCTCATAAGAGACGACCACGAGGTAGTTTTGTTTGCTGATGACACTTCTTTAATATTTAAAGTTAAACGTGGACAGCGCGAACTTGACGATGTAAACATTACCCTCTCTAGGATAGTCCACTGGTTTTGTGCTAATAATTTATTATTAAATGAAAATAAAACTAAATGTGTAAGATTCACCTTACCTAATGTAAGACTTGTTAAAACCAGTGTTAAGGTTAGGGATGATATAATAGAATTGGTCGATGACACTGTCTTTCTGGGCATAACGTTAGACTCCAAATTGCAATGGGGGCCTCATATCGGGAAAATTTCGGCCAGGCTTAGTTCAGCAGCCTATGCTGTCAAAAAGATCCGACAACTTACAGACATTAAAACGGCGCGTCTTGTCTACTTCAGCTACTTCCACAGTATCATGACATATGGCATACTACTGTGGGGTAACGCTGCCGATATTGAATGCATCTTTGTGTTGCAGAAGAGGGCTATCCGGACTATCTATGGAATGGGGTCTCGGGAGTCATTAAGAGATAAGTTTAAGCATATTAACATCCTTACAGTGTATTCACAGTATATTTATGAAATTTTATTGTATACCCACAAGAACAAAAGTAAATTTGTGAAAAATAGTGATAATCATAATCTAAACTTAAGAAATAAGGATAAACTGGCTGTTCCTAAATTTAGGCTTCATAAAGTGAGTAATTCTTTTGCGGGGAACTTTATTCGAATGTACAATACATTGCCAACCGAAATAGCAAATTTATCTGTCAATAAATTTAAAAAACTAATAAAAAGTAAATTGTGCCATAAAGCTTATTATAGTATTAATGATTTCTTAGATGACAAGGCGGCCTGGTTGTAACAACGTAACGAATTGCTCCTTTCTAAATAACTCTGTATTAGATTTAAGATGAAATATTTTGAAAAAAGCCGAGCTGAGTTTCTTGAGGGCTCTTCTCAGTCTCGTTGCATTTTGGAGCCCTCGGTAGAGTCACACCAACTTCTGACGAATCTAAATAATTTTCTGAAAATTTCAAAGATAATAAACGTTATTTTATTTTATTTATTTTTATTTCAGTATATGGTCTACAATGAAAATGATGCCTGAGGTTGGTACAATATTATAGAAGCCAATACAGTAAGAATTTTTAAATTATTATAGGGCGTCCCACGGCTATGCCACATAGATAGAAAGTCAAATGTTCCATCTACAATATTCAAGGTAGGTACCTTCCCTCAACGTTATCGAATCTAAACATTTTTTTAGGCATGGTGATTCAGAAGATCTAAACATATTTTTAATTAATATATTGAAACGATTAGCTAGACTTACAATCCATACTAATATTATAAATGCGAAAGTAAATTTGTCTGTTGCTCTTTCACATTAAAACTGCTGAACTGATTGAGATTAAATTTGGTGTGCGGTTAGTTTAAGACTCGAGAAAGGGTAGTTTTCAATCTGAAAATCATCCCCTAACTTTGGTACCCGAAGCGAAGCGAGGGCGGGTCCACTAGTCCTGTATAAAATCTGCCAACATACTGAACTTTCACATTAATAATATTAATCGGGAATATTTTTTTTTATTTTTCAGGTAAGAGATGTTGAAATCAATTCTGGTACAGATGGAACTATGCCTCTAATAACTGACACGAATACTGTATACAATTTACAAATAATTGATGGAAATGCTGGGAACTGCAATGAAACAAAAATTATTGAAACCTTAAATCTGGTTTTAACAAATCAATCAGTAATTTTGGAAGCAGTGCAAAGAATTCAAGGCAATCTTGTGCAAAGAGTTGCTGGTTTTTCGGTCCAACTGGACGACCTCTCTCCAAATTAAACAGGCAGATAGTAATATCCTAAGTCCTACATTGCTGTGAAAAAGGTAGGAAAATGAACGCCCTCGAGACCCTCGAGATAAATAGATTATTAAATACCAACAGTAAAGCGATACTGAATCAACAGCTTGATTTAAGCCGGTCACCGTTGTTACAGTATTATAAGTAGTGACATCTACATATCTATATTTGAGTAGCTGACATTCGAATTATATAATTGACATTGTATTTTATTTTATTCTATTTATCTATTATACAATTTAATTCACTGGGGTGGGACTAGAAATGTAAGTTTTGACATTTAATAATTTTGACAATTTGGCAGTTGACATTTAATCATTTTGACAATTTAGCAGTTGACATTTAATAATTTGACAATTTGGCAATTGACATTTAACGTAATTTTAGATTACATGTACCTATTGGATTACATGTAACAAATATTTTTTAAAACATCTAAGTAGACATTTTCTTAGGACTTATTCTCCCACTTTTCGGGGTAAATTTAGAAGTGGTGGTGTTATCATTTAAATTTATTTTCATATACCCCCATATAATTATTTATGATACTAGTGTTTTGATGTCAGTATGAATATGTATGTAGTCGATATTTTTTAAGTGAATTTAAAATATATTTTGTATAAATCTCTGATGATGCCGTGAGGTGAAACCGGTCAGTGCAAGTAAAATTATAAGTGGAAAAGTATATGTGTTTTTGTGCAATATGTGTAGCAGATTCCACCAAGTGCCGTCAATCGACAGTATAAATAGTCTGAAAAAAGCAGGTATGGCTGAACTGATTGACATTTATAGAAAACTAAAACTAAAGTTTGCGAAAATTAATGAACATATCTGGTTCAATACCCAGTGTAAGAAGGACAATCTAATACCCAAATATATCGACCTAAATGTGAAATGTAATGTCAATGATAAACATTACCTTAAAGATGTTTTACATACAGCAAAAATTAGATGGTTGCAAAAAGAAATAAAACACCAGTACTGCCAACGTGATCATCTAAGTCTACACCTGAAAATTTGTCACGTAGTATTGTATCTGAGACTACATAATTTGGAATTTGATGTTCTGCAAGCTGAAGTGTTTACCGAAATGCGCCAGGAGTCGGCCGTCATCCACAGGAGGCATCTCAATAAACTTATGAAGCTGAGGTCATATCGGGAGAACAACCCTAGGGTCTACACACCACAGTCCTGCCTAAATAGGGAGTTTTACCCGAGACTTAAAAATTTCACAAACATTGATTTTGAGAATAAGGAGAAGACGCTCTTGGAAAAGGGCTTAAAGTATTGCCCCCATATTCCTCCTACACAGAAGGACCTTGACAACCTGGCAGTGGACTTAGATCTAGCGGAGACGAACTCCACCGCGAAACATGTTGTGACAAAAACCTTGAAGAACCAGTTACCAATACAACAGAAGCGCGGAGCTTCGGATGACCTGAAGACTATTATGGATATTCGCTCTAAAATCCAAAAACATAACCTGGTTATCACAAAAGCGGATAAAGGCAACACAGTGGTGGTAGCAACAAGAAAGGACTACGAGGCAAAAGTGGAGGCATTCTTAGAAGGCCCATCATTTGTGGAGCTGAGCCGAGATCCAACTAAGAAATTTAATGAGGCGGTAAAGGAAACCTTACAATCGGCAAACAGCTTATTTGGTAAGGATGCCTACAGACTCAGGTTAATGAATCCCCAGGCCCCTAAGCTGCATGCATATTATAAACTACACAAACCAGAAGTAGCCATACGTCCTGTAGTGTCATACACCGAAGCACCAGCCTACAAGTTAGCAGCTAAAGTTGACAAGTTGTTTAAGGAGCATACAAACTTTGTGCGCACAAATACAATAAAAAACAGTCTTGACCTTGTAAAGAAGCTGGAAGATGTTTATGTACCTGATGGAGCTATGTTGATTTCGTTTGATGTGAAAAATCTGTTCCCTAGCATCCCAATAAAGGAGTGCAAAAGTGCTATCAAAGATATACTGACACAAGCTGTAGTAGACCCACAAATAGCTATAGACTTGGAACACACCATATCTATATGCTTGGATCAGAATTATTTTAAGTTCAACTACAGGTTTTATAAACAGATCAACGGTCTGGCGATGGGTAGCCCCCTCTCCCCACTTTGTGCAGACATTTTTATGAATGATGTGGAGCATCGGATACTGAGCAACAGTTTGTACAGACCCTTTATAGCTTATTGGTATAGATATGTAGATGACATTATTTGTTTATGGATTGGAAACGTAGATATTTTAGATAAGTTTTGGACATTTATTAATCAAATTAATGCGAATATACAATTTACAATTGAAATGGGACATGACATAATTAACTTTCTGGACATAACTATCAGCTTAACTAATCACAAACATACATTTAAAATATATAGAAAACCCACATTTGCAAACAACATCATACACGTAGATTCTAGACACCCATTGAGTCATAAACATGCCGCCTTTCACTCAATGGTACATCGCTTAATAACAATTCCAATGTTCCAGAATGACTTTAAAGATGAATTAAAGTGTATAAAATCTATAGCCACGAATAACGGTTTCATAGCATAGCATCACGCCTTTTTCCCGAAGGGGTAGGCAGAGGTGTGCAAACACACCCACATCTCGCCAGCTATGTTAGGTCCCATGTAATAGGGGGCGAGCCTATTGCCATTTACCGGGCATAAGTTCCAGACTCTGGGATAAAAATCTGGGTAAAATTCTAAGGAGAATTATACATTATACTCCAGACCCGGGAATCGAACCCGAGACCTCGAGCGTGGCAGTCCGTACATAGTACCATTGTGCCACCGAGGTAGTAATAATAATAACGGTTTCTCACCCCAAATAATAGACAGTATGGTGGCACGCATGAAAGCAAGGGCAGTTATGGATTTAGCATATAGGGGAGGTATACCTACAACTTCGGATGTACCTAGGAAAAGATGGGCTCGTTTATCTTATATTGGTAACATATCATACAAATGCTCTAGGAATTTATCCGAATGCAAACCCGCATTTTATACACCTCACAATTTAGGAAATCTTCTATGCAACAACAAGGACAAAACACCCGTCGAGAATAGGAGTGGGATATACGAACTTAAATGTTCAAGTTGCGCGAAAAAATATGTGGGTCAAACGGGGAGATCCATACGGACTAGAGTAGCGGAGCACACTAGCGGTTGGAGACTTAAAAAAACAGAATCCAACTTTGCAGAGCATCTCCTGTCTGAGGGGCACTCGTTTGAACCAAAAGCAAACGTTAAAGTCCTACATTGCTGTGAAAAAGGTAGGAAAATGAACGCCCTCGAGACCCTCGAGATAAATAGATTATTAAATACCAACAGTAAAGCGATACTGAATCAACAGCTTGATTTAAGCCGGTCACCGTTGATACAGTATTATAAGTAGTGACATCTACATATCTATATTTGAGTAGCTGACATTCGAATTATATAATTGACATTGTATTTTATTTTATTCTATTTATCTATTATACAATTTAATTCACTGGGGTGGGACTAGAAATGTAAGTTTTGACATTTAATAATTTTGACAATTTGGCAGTTGACATTTAACGTAATTTTAGATTACATGTACCTATTGGATTACATGTAACAAATATTTTTTAAAACATCTAAGTAGACATTTTCTTAGGACTTATTCTCCCACTTTTCGGGGTAAATTTAGAAGTGGTGGTGTTATCATTTAAATTTATTTTCATATACCCCCATATAATTATTTATGATACTAGTGTTTTGATGTCAGTATGAATATGTAGTACGATATTTTTATTTAAAATTATAACAGTGGAAAAGTATGTGTTTTTGTGCAATATACGTGAAGAAGGTTGTGAACGTTACTCGTTATATACTCTGAGCCATAAAAATATTTGTAACGTTCGACAAAATGTTGAATCATTTCATTTGCTAAACGCAGCAAGTGGCGGTAATTGTTAGCACTACATATTGTTACAACACAAAACAGAGCCAAAAAATGCTCATAAGCATCTTGGCTTAGAACTTTAGGCAATATGACAATACTCAAATAAAATAGGAACGTCCTAAACTCACTAGCTTTCCAATATGATAGGCAATCTAGGGTTCTTACCGATCTATGTATTTCCGAAGGTAGTTTACAGTTATTTAAAAATACGTTTATTGTGTCTATATCTTGCGCACGCCATTTCGTTATATATCTGCCAAAACTACCGTCCCTCCACCCCTGCAGTAATCGTTTCATTATACCGAGATCAATTAAATGTAGTGAATCAGCTACCGGAAAATCTTCTATCATATTGATGGCAATAGTGGCGAATACACCTTATGATGACCGCCATATATTTTTTTTCGAAAATCGTTGTCATTCCTTGGAGGGTATTTACTCGTAGAAAATACTACTGTATGTGAAGTGTGCGAATAATTTCCAATCATTATCACTCTAAACATCCATGTTTACCATTAAAATTGCACACACCTGCAAAATATTCAAAAAAATAATAAACATACTAGACATACATTAGACGAAACTTGCAAAAATTGAAATAACATCGTGCTCATAAATCTGCTGTATTCACTTAGTTACCTTTAACAAACGCACGTGCCGGTGAATCACAAAGCACCGTATTTTAATAGAAACGGTTTTCCCGTCCACACAAATCCCTTGCTCCAGTAATTCCCCCATTTCACTAACGAAATCATTCAAAAAGAACTCTAGGTTCTTCGGCTTCCCTGTTCCGTAATAAATTCCTATTATAAATGGACTACTTTTATATTTAAAAATGTTGCCTAAAATTGGCCAAAACTCTTTCTTGGCACTTTTATAATAGGTAAACCATCCAAATTTATATTTAATTCAATTTTATCAGGGAGTTTGTCCCAACTAGCCAGTATTTTAGTCAGAGTGTTTGTGATTCCATGATCCCAATAATCCCCACCATCCATTGTTTTTACAGATTTTTTTTTCGGTGTTTTCAAAATAGTCCGAGGGTCAGATGGTAATATATTTCCAAATCTCTTATTCACAATAAGAATCAAATCTTGGAATGATGCTTGACTTATATTTTTTTGCACAGCCCATGTTCTTAAATTGTTTCGAAATTCAAGATTTTTATTGTAAAAATACTCTTGAGGCTCTTCGTCCGAATCTTCGGAATTACTTAGTGGCAAAGAATTGTAGTACTCTATAGCATCTGTTCCCATGTCTTGTTACTTGCAGTTCATTAGCCAAATTGCAGTTCTGTTCACTTAACGTGTTCCGCATTCATTTGTTCCGCTTTACTAGTCTGCCGAAACTTTTTAATTTGTTTATTTTCAATATTTTGATGGACGGAACCCTCTTTATTATTACGCGAATGATTAGAATGTAAAGCATTGTAGTCTATACTAGAGTTAGTTGTTGAGGTTTTATGTTGTCATATACCATCTGGATTTTCTTTCTCATTGCACCAGTTTTCTTCTTGAGCCTCCATGATTTAATTTCCCTTTGCATTGTTTAAATACGAAAAGGCACGTGTGTATTTACTCAGTGTGTTCAGTAAAATAAAAGATGGACGTTAAAATTTACCACATAAGCGATATAACGGAATTTTTTAACATTCAAAGTGATTATTAACACTAATGTAGAGTAATTTAAAGCTTTTTAATATAAATAACCTCGTTAAACAGCTTAAGGTGATAGTGAAGGGTTTCATATTTAAAACAAAAATCATATCGCTATAAGACTTAATAATATCCACACTAGCACTCTTATAGGGCTATAAAGCTTCAAACTTCTCTAGCACCTCAAGCGCTAAAACACTTATATAGTGTTTGAACAGGGTACCTTAACTCCATTGTATCACTGCACTATTAAGAGTTATAAGATTGATTATTATAACCCTTAAACGGCTTGAGGGTTTTCTTATAACCACTTTAACATCAAAAGTGATGTTTAGCACTTAAAGGTATATAATACATAGCATCATATATACATAGCATCACGCCTTTTTCCCCGAAGGGGTAGGCAGAGGTGTGCAGCAAACACACCCACATCTCGCCAGCTATGTTAGGTCCCATGTAATAGGGGGCGAGCCTATTGCCATTTAACGGGCACAAGTTCCAGACTCTGGGATAATTATCTGGATAAAATTCTAAAGAGAATTATACATTATCCACCAGACCCGGGAATCGAACCCGAGACCTCGAGTGTGGCAGTCCGTACATAGTACCATTGTGCCACCGAGGTAGTCTTTTTAACTAAAGTGGAACCTGTCCTTTGGACAACTCAGCCTCAACATGCAAGAAGCAAACGCATCCAGAAATGAAGTCACCACGCCAGCAGCTGCCACCGCAGCAGCGCCAGAGCAAAAGAGAAAACCGGGATATCAACGTCCCAAACCAAAGATCGGTCGAGGAGCCCCAACACCAAAGAATATCACCAAGAAAGAGACGCCTCTAACGAACGACCCACTTTGGCAGGACTCTTTTGTACTCGACGGCGAAATGGGCTTAAACAACAGCGAGCCCATCCAGACTTTTCTTCCCGACGCCTCCGGCTACTCTGCTTTACTTGAGGACGAGTACAACGCGCGATAGCTAATGTTGACAAAGCGTTTTCCAAACAAGTGTCACGCTCTGCCTTCGTCTACTACCATGACCTTCTGTTCTGGCACCGGATGTGCCAATATTCCGTTAAACATGGAGTGTCCTCTCGCGAGGACGAACAACTCCTTAACTATATTAATGGATTCACATCCTTGAAAGCCGCACCAGGAGCGGTGAGTTACCTCGCCGGGCTAGGAGACTATGAGGACCACACCGGAGTTAAACATAGAATGGAGATTGCACAACCGATGGTCCATGGACACTGGGGCCGCATCACAGCGGAAACACATAATTTATATGAGTCCATGCCATCTATGGCTTTCGCACTGCAACGCGTGCTCGAGGATTTACGACGCACCGAGGACCGCAACGTCGGCGCTGTATGGGATATACCACCATTACGCCCAGCGCATGCTGCTCATGCAGCAAAAATATAGCGGTAATATTTTTATTTTTTTGTAAGTTTGCTAATTGTACTAATTCCTTCCAAATGGTTAATCAAAATTTGTTAGATCTTTAATTGTGAGAAAACAACAATGATTTAAGTAAACTTTATTAATAGATATATCAAGATTTTTAGGTTATATTTGTAAACAATAATGGAGTTTTAAATTTAAATGCAAGGCTAACGGCAATAGTGATAATTATCTCTTTTTAGAACTCATGAGTTTATAACGGTGCTATAAAATGATTTATTAGCACTTTTGTTTGTACAACTATGTCGATTAGAGCCGTAAGTCATATCGTTGAAAGGATTTTTTATGATATTTGGGACATTTGGTTTCCTTGGTAAGATACGTAAACCATTGATTTGAAAACATAAAAGATTTTAATCAAGTTTATTGTATCTTTTTCAATAGGTATATAATGTAATACGATAAATCTAAATAGGCACTTATTCAAATAATAAAGTAGTAGTTACAATACTTGTTTTGCTACATACCTAACTATATAGGTATTCAACTAATAAATTGTGATCGAAAATTACAAATATTATAACGCGCCTAGGTATGTACTGCGCCTACCCCTCTCCCCGCGCCTGCGCCGCACACTGGTCCGGATTTTAAAATAGGTGTATTGCTATAATTTCACATAATATTTATCTTATGAAAACAAAACAGCGAAATGGGCTGTCTACGGAGTCATTCTTTGGCATGAAATAGCGAATGAAAAATTAAGAAGCGAGGGGCTGTTATGGTATGGAGACGTTATGAGAAGAGAAGAAAGTAATGTGGTGACTGAGGAAATGACGCGTGATAGAGATGTGTGGAGGAACAAGACATAGTGCGCCTACCACAAATAATTGGGAGAAGGGCAGGAAGATAATGATGATGACCGCAACTATGGCCAAACAATATTGGTATGATCTCCAAAAATAATTAAAAATCAATGTTTGATGTCTTAACTTTAGTCCTTAAGTAGGTTTTTTTGTAAATATTTATATATATATACCGATTTTGGGTTCAAAATAGTTCAAATATACCGATTTTAGTGGGCAGCTCTACCGATTTCGCACAATGACGTTCAACAACACTGCAGACGCGTCCAGATTGTTGTGCGATAGACGCGTGTATAAATTCGCCCCTCCCGTGTCCATTGCAGTCCCTTACACACGTAAATGTTCATACTTTTAAGTTCGCTCGCTGGACCCCGGGGACGATCTAATCTTAAAAGTCAAAGTCAAAGTCATTTATTTTCAATATTGAACAATAAAATTGTTTCTTATTGACGTCAATTACTACTTATACTGACTTATAACGATATCTCTATCTTTTGGATTTTGTATGTTTCATTACTACAACAAAGTTAATTTTTATATTTCAGTATGCCGTTTAAAATCATTCAGACCAAAGAGCGAAATAGAGTACAACTAATTGCAGTACCGTCTACATGGGAGCACAATAGCGTTCTAAGGTGGCCTAAACAGCCACAAAAATTCATTAACGACGATACATCTATACCGCAAGCGCATTGCTGTTCCATACCGTGCAGTGTTAAAAGAAATAACATAAATACTTACGAGGCGGCAGAAAAAGAAATAACTATTATGCTCACACAAAGTGATACTGAAGAGGAAACCAGCGTCCGTCCAAAAAACACTGCACTGTTTTAGTGCAGTGTTTTTTGGACCTCAACTCAGCTAATGAGCTCAGACAGTGTTTGGCCTGATTTCCTGGACATGTAATAATAATTTTAAAGGTGAAACTATATCATTCTTCACATGTGGTTCTTGTGGAATGTATTGTGTGTACAATCAATATATATTTAAATGTCAGAATAATGCATTACCTATTATTATCGGTATAATGAGTGCACTATCTATTTCTTTAATAATTATGGTGTTAGCACTGACTATTTTTAGACATCGAATTAATAAAATCTATGCCAAGATTATTGTGTATTTTTTAATGAGGTCTGATAGGAAAAGAGTCAACAGAATTATTAAATACAATAAGGCCACAGGTTTGAACATAGAAGTTAAACTTAGAAAGATCATATATAACAATGAAGTTATTGATAACATGATTAAGGCAAGTCGCCTTAAACTAATCAAACAAATGGTTCCAACAGAACAAGATCCAATCTATTCAGAAATAATTTATAATAGATCTGCAGATTATAAAGAGGTGAATGAGCTTCTTGAGAGATCAGAATATAGAGTACAAATGTTAGAAGAATTGAATAAAAATAAACGATACCAGAGTAGGAGGTCATTATTTTCAGGAAGAAACTTAACTACTGGTCTGGTACTAGCAAGTGCATTGCCTAGAGATACATATGGCTGTGATCAGATGCTGTATATTAAGAGCAATGGTAGGATCTGTTATAGTGGTAAATGTTATGATCTCTCCACATATTCACTATCATTATCTGATGGAGAAATAGCATGTTTCAATGACCTTAACAATGAGAGGCTGTCCATTAAATTAGATTCAATATATAATATTGCCAGATATAGTTCATTGTATGATACTAGTTCATATGATATAACAAATGAAATGCATTGGAATTGTCTAGGATCTGGAAAATGCTGGTATGGATCTGAGTGTGGTAATGGTTACAAATTAAACTCACTAGAGAAAAATACTAAGGAGCCACATGGGTACGGCTGTCATATGACATCAGTTAGTTGTGTTGGATCCATGTGCACACATGGAACTTCTTGTGTATGGTACAGATGGCAAATAAATCCTATAGGGCCAAGAATACCTGTCTATAACCTGGTTTCAGAAATATGGGAAGTTAGATTAACTGTGAAATATAAGAATATTGTGAAAACTATAACTATGAATACCAACAATCCCAAGTATGATATGAATGATATTTTGAGTGATGTAATGAATCATATGCCTTTCTATATTTCTGGTGTTAGTTATGAAAAGATATACTTAAGAAATGCATTACTTTCAGTAAATGGCACATATTTCAATATCGATTCTTCTCCCCATAATATGCCACAGAGAGGGATGATAGGTGATTTACAGATAGATAAGTATAATAATAAAGTAATATATTATGACAATAATATAGACTGTAGTGTTGATTCTTGTTCAGTCAAATGTGTTACAAATGAACCTTCAATACATAGACTCACCAATACTAGCCCTTACAAAATTGATAGTGACCATGTTGAGCACCTCAAAATGTATAATAAAAACTGGATTAACTATAGGTACAGATCTAGTGGCCATGTAACTGTGTCTTTTGGTAATGTAGAACTGAAAGAGTTAATTGTAGAAAAGCCACATTGTAACATTAAAATAGGAATATCATATGCATGTGAGGCCTGTAATGAGCAACCTAGAGCAACGATAGTATCAACAAATGTTAAGACAGAAGGCATGATGGATTATGAGTCAAATTGCACTTGGGATAGGTCTTCTTTATCATGTAATAATGAAATGTATGATATTGTTCAAATTAGTAAACATAAGTACTGTAACATATATTTACCTATGGTTAATCAAAGCTTAGACATAGTATTTAATTATGAATATAGAGGTGTTTTATCTGAAATGAAAACTATAAGGGCTGAAACTTCTGTAGATATAATGAATGATATAATTTCTAACTCCAATTTTATTACTACATTACTAACTTCATTAAGTAGCTTTCTATTGTTTACTGGTATTGTAACAATGGGAATTAAGTTAGCTAGAATAGGTGTGTTGGCATTAGGTAGGAATGAGGTACAGAAAGCATAGAATATAAGTCATGCTAGTTTTAAGAGATTTTAAGCTATACCACTATAATCGCACTAGTATCTTAGTTTACTTTAGATAATAAATTTGTTTATAAGTAGTCTCAAGAAAAAAAAAAAAAAAAAAAAAAAAAAAAAAAAAAAAAAAAAAAATGATAATCATTTTAAACTTAATATAAATGGTAAAATAACTACATCAGACTTCGAGGTCGCTAACGAATTTGAAAATTTTTTCTCCCGAATTCCTGTAGATTTGACAAAAACCCTAGGCTCTTCAACCCCCATTGCAGAATCTTGGTTAAAAGCAAACGTTCCTTGTTGTAACGTTATATTTAAATTCAGTAAAGTTAACATAAACACTATCTTAAAAACTTTTAAATCTTTAAATATCAAGAAAACAGCTGACCTCTGGGGCATCTCTGTGTATTTAGTAAATTCTTTTATTGAAATGGTTGCTCCTGAACTAGTATTAATATTTAATAATTGTGTTGATAGTGGTGTGTTCCCTGATTTAATGAAATCTAGTAAATTAATTCCGCTGTTTAAATCGGGTAGTACTTCAGATCCGTCCAATTTCCGTCCCATTTCTGTACTACCTACATTTAGTAAAATTTTTGAAAAAATTATGCTTAATCAAATGCAAAATCACTTTAACGTTAATAAACTATTACATACAAAACAATTCGGTTTCACTCGTGGTCGGTCCACCACTGATGCCGGAATTAAATTATTAGAGTGTATATACAGGGCCTGGGATGAGTCATATGATGCTTATGGTGTATTCTGCGACTTATCTAAGGCCTTCGATTGCGTTCAGCACCAGACTTTAATTAAGAAACTTGATCATTACGGAATCCGGGGGACGGCCTTGAATTTCGTCAATTCTTACTTAAGTGATAGGGTCCAGAAAGTAGTGATCAATGGTAAACAGTCACCTGGTTCTCCTGTAGCAATGGGGGTACCGCAGGGTTCAATTTTGGGACCTTTTCTTTTTCTAGTATATATTAATGATCTCCCTCACCTCATAAGAGACGACCACGAGGTAGTTTTGTTTGCTGATGACACTTCTTTAATATTTAAAGTTAAACGTGGACAGCGCGAACTTGACGATGTAAACATTACCCTCTCTAGGATAGTCCACTGGTTTTGTGCTAATAATTTATTATTAAATGAAAATAAAACTAAATGTGTAAGATTCACCTTACCTAATGTAAGACTTGTTAAAACCAGTGTTAAGGTTAGGGATGATATAATAGAATTGGTCGATAACACTGTCTTTCTGGGCATAACGTTAGACTCCAAATTGCAATGGGGGCCTCATATCGGGAAAATTTCGGCCAGGCTTAGTTCAGCAGCCTATGCTGTCAAAAAGATCCGACAACTTACAGACATTAAAACGGCGCGTCTTGTCTACTTCAGCTACTTCCACAGTATCATGACATATGGCATACTACTGTGGGGTAACGCTGCCGATATTGAATGCATCTTTGTGTTGCAGAAGAGGGCTATCCGGACTATCTATGGAATGGGGTCTCGGGAGTCATTAAGAGATAAGTTTAAGCATATTAACATCCTTACAGTGTATTCACAGTATATTTATGAAATTTTATTGTATACCCACAAGAACAAAAGTAAATTTGTGAAAAATAGTGATAATCATAATCTAAACTTAAGAAATAAGGATAAACTGGCTGTTCCTAAATTTAGGCTTCATAAAGTGAGTAATTCTTTTGCGGGGAACTTTATTCGAATGTACAATACATTGCCAACCGAAATAGCAAATTTATCTGTCAATAAATTTAAAAAACTAATAAAAAGTAAATTGTGCCATAAAGCTTATTATAGTATTAATGATTTCTTAGATGACAAGGCGGCCTGGTTGTAACAACGTAACGAATTGCTCCTTTCTAAATAACTCTGTATTAGATTTAAGATGAAATATTTTGAAAAAAGCCGAGCTGAGTTTCTTGAGGGCTCTTCTCAGTCTCGTTGCATTTTGGAGCCCTCGGTAGAGTCACACCAACTTCTGACGAATCTAAATAATTTTCTGAAAATTTCAAAGATAATAAACGTTATTTTATTTTATTTATTTTTATTTCAGTATATGGTCTACAATGAAAATGATGCCTGAGGTTGGTACAATATTATAGAAGCCAATACAGTAAGAATTTTTAAATTATTATAGGGCGTCCCACGGCTATGCCACATAGATAGAAAGTCAAATGTTCCATCTACAATATTCAAGGTAGGTACCTTCCCTCAACGTTATCGAATCTAAACATTTTTTTAGGCATGGTGATTCAGAAGATCTAAACATATTTTTAATTAATATATTGAAACGATTAGCTAGACTTACAATCCATACTAATATTATAAATGCGAAAGTAAATTTGTCTGTTGCTCTTTCACATTAAAACTGCTGAACTGATTGAGATTAAATTTGGTGTGCGGTTAGTTTAAGACTCGAGAAAGGGTAGTTTTCAATCTGAAAATCATCCCCTAACTTTGGTACCCGAAGCGAAGCGAGGGCGGGTCCACTAGTCCTGTATAAAATCTGCCAACATACTGAACTTTCACATTAATAATATTAATCGGGAATATTTTTTTTTATTTTTCAGGTAAGAGATGTTGAAATCAATTCTGGTACAGATGGAACTATGCCTCTAATAACTGACACGAATACTGTATACAATTTACAAATAATTGATGGAAATGCTGGGAACTGCAATGAAACAAAAATTATTGAAACCTTAAATCTGGTTTTAACAAATCAATCAGTAATTTTGGAAGCAGTGCAAAGAATTCAAGGCAATCTTGTGCAAAGAGTTGCTGGTTTTTCGGTCCAACTGGACGACCTCTCTCCAAATTAAACAGGCAGATAGTAATATCCTAAGTCCTACATTGCTGTGAAAAAGGTAGGAAAATGAACGCCCTCGAGACCCTCGAGATAAATAGATTATTAAATACCAACAGTAAAGCGATACTGAATCAACAGCTTGATTTAAGCCGGTCACCGTTGTTACAGTATTATAAGTAGTGACATCTACATATCTATATTTGAGTAGCTGACATTCGAATTATATAATTGACATTGTATTTTATTTTATTCTATTTATCTATTATACAATTTAATTCACTGGGGTGGGACTAGAAATGTAAGTTTTGACATTTAATAATTTTGACAATTTGGCAGTTGACATTTAATAATTTTGACAATTTAGCAGTTGACATTTAATAATTTGACAATTTGGCAGTTGACATTTAACGTAATTTTAGATTACATGTACCTATTGGATTACATGTAACAAATATTTTTTAAAACATCTAAGTAGACATTTTCTTAGGACTTATTCTCCCACTTTTCGGGGTAAATTTAGAAGTGGTGGTATTATCATTTAAATTTATTTTCATATACCCCCATATAATTATTTATGATACTAGTGTTTTGATGTCAGTATGAATATGTATGTAGTCGATATTTTTTAAGTGAATTTAAAATATATTTTGTATAAATCTCTGATGATGCCGTGAGGTGAAACCGGTCAGTGCAAGTAAAATTATAAGTGGAAAAGTATATGTGTTTTTGTGCAATATGTGTAGCAGATTCCACCAAGTGCCGTCAATCGACAGTATAAATAGTCTGAAAAAAGCAGGTATGGCTGAACTGATTGACATTTATAGAAAACTAAAACTAAAGTTTGCGAAAATTAATGAACATATCTGGTTCAATACCCAGTGTAAGAAGGACAATCTAATACCCAAATATATCGACCTAAATGTGAAATGTAATGTCAATGATAAACATTACCTTAAAGATGTTTTACATACAGCAAAAATTAGATGGTTGCAAAAAGAAATAAAACACCAGTACTGCCAACGTGATCATCTAAGTCTACACCTGAAAATTTGTCACGTAGTATTGTATCTGAGACTACATAATTTGGAATTTGATGTTCTGCAAGCTGAAGTGTTTACCGAAATGCGCCAGGAGTCGGCCGTCATCCACAGGAGGCATCTCAATAAACTTATGAAGCTGAGGTCATATCGGGAGAACAACCCTAGGGTCTACACACCACAGTCCTGCCTAAATAGGGAGTTTTACCCGAGACTTAAAAATTTCACAAACATTGATTTTGAGAATAAGGAGAAGACGCTCTTGGAAAAGGGCTTAAAGTATTGCCCCCATATTCCTCCTACACAGAAGGACCTTGACAACCTGGCAGTGGACTTAGATCTAGCGGAGACGAACTCCACCGCGAAACATGTTGTGACAAAAACCTTGAAGAACCAGTTACCAATACAACAGAAGCGCGGAGCTTCGGATGACCTGAAGACTATTATGGATATTCGCTCTAAAATCCAAAAACATAACCTGGTTATCACAAAAGCGGATAAAGGCAACACAGTGGTGGTAGCAACAAGAAAGGACTACGAGGCAAAAGTGGAGGCATTCTTAGAAGGCCCATCATTTGTGGAGCTGAGCCGAGATCCAACTAAGAAATTTAATGAGGCGGTAAAGGAAACCTTACAATCGGCAAACAGCTTATTTGGTAAGGATGCCTACAGACTCAGGTTAATGAATCCCCAGGCCCCTAAGCTGCATGCATATTATAAACTACACAAACCAGAAGTAGCCATACGTCCTGTAGTGTCATACACCGAAGCACCAGCCTACAAGTTAGCAGCTAAAGTTGACAAGTTGTTTAAGGAGCATACAAACTTTGTGCGCACAAATACAATAAAAAACAGTCTTGACCTTGTAAAGAAGCTGGAAGATGTTTATGTACCTGATGGAGCTATGTTGATTTCGTTTGATGTGAAAAATCTGTTCCCTAGCATCCCAATAAAGGAGTGCAAAAGTGCTATCAAAGATATACTGACACAAGCTGTAGTAGACCCACAAATAGCTATAGACTTGGAACACACCATATCTATATGCTTGGATCAGAATTATTTTAAGTTCAACTACAGGTTTTATAAACAGATCAACGGTCTGGCGATGGGTAGTCCCCTCTCCCCACTTTGTGCAGACATTTTTATGAATGATGTGGAGCATCGGATACTGAGCAACAGTTTGTACAGACCCTTTATAGCTTATTGGTATAGATATGTAGATGACATTATTTGTTTATGGATTGGAAACGTAGATATTTTAGATAAGTTTTGGACATTTATTAATCAAATTAATGCGAATATACAATTTACAATTGAAATGGGACATGACATAATTAACTTTCTGGACATAACTATCAGCTTAACTAATCACAAACATACATTTAAAATATATAGAAAACCCACATTTGCAAACAACATCATACACGTAGATTCTAGACACCCATTGAGTCATAAACATGCCGCCTTTCACTCAATGGTACATCGCTTAATAACAATTCCAATGTTCCAGAATGACTTTAAAGATGAATTAAAGTGTATAAAATCTATAGCCACGAATAACGGTTTCATAGCATAGCATCACGCCTTTTTCCCGAAGGGGTAGGCAGAGGTGTGCAAACACACCCACATCTCGCCAGCTATGTTAGGTCCCATGTAATAGGGGGCGAGCCTATTGCCATTTACCGGGCATAAGTTCCAGACTCTGGGATAAAAATCTGGGTAAAATTCTAAGGAGAATTATACATTATACTCCAGACCCGGGAATCGAACCCGAGACCTCGAGCGTGGCAGTCCGTACATAGTACCATTGTGCCACCGAGGTAGTAATAATAATAACGGTTTCTCACCCCAAATAATAGACAGTATGGTGGCACGCATGAAAGCAAGGGCAGTTATGGATTTAGCATATAGGGGAGGTATACCTACAACTTCGGATGTACCTAGGAAAAGATGGGCTCGTTTATCTTATATTGGTAACATATCATACAAATGCTCTAGGAATTTATCCGAATGCAAACCCGCATTTTATACACCTCACAATTTAGGAAATCTTCTATGCAACAACAAGGACAAAACACCCGTCGAGAATAGGAGTGGGATATACGAACTTAAATGTTCAAGTTGCGCGAAAAAATATGTGGGTCAAACGGGGAGATCCATACGGACTAGAGTAGCGGAGCACACTAGCGGTTGGAGACTTAAAAAAACAGAATCCAACTTTGCAGAGCATCTCCTGTCTGAGGGGCACTCGTTTGAACCAAAAGCAAACGTTAAAGTCCTACATTGCTGTGAAAAAGGTAGGAAAATGAACGCCCTCGAGACCCTCGAGATAAATAGATTATTAAATACCAACAGTAAAGCGATACTGAATCAACAGCTTGATTTAAGCCGGTCACCGTTGATACAGTATAATATATTTGTAACGTTCGACAAAATGTTGAATCATTTCATTTGCTAAACGCAGCAAGTGGCGGTAATTGTTAGCACTACATATTGTTACAACACAAAACAGAGCCAAAAAATGCTCATAAGCATCTTGGCGTAGAACTTTAGGCAATATGACAATACTCAAATAAAATAGGAACGTCCTAAACTCACTAGCTTTCCAATATGATAGGCAATCTAGGGTTCTTACCGATCTATGTATTTCCGAAGGTAGTTTACAGTTATTTAAAAATACGTTTATTGTGTCTATATCTTGCGCACGCCATTTCGTTATATATCTGCCAAAACTACCGTCCCTCCACCCCTGCAGTAATCGTTTCATTATACCGAGATCAATTAAATGTAGTGAATCAGCTACCGGAAAATCTTCTATCATATTGATGGCAATAGTGGCGAATACACCTTATGATGACCGCCATATATTTTTTTTCGAAAATCGTTGTCATTCCTTGGAGGGTATTTACTCGTAGAAAATACTACTGTATGTGAAGTGTGCGAATAATTTCCAATCATTATCACTCTAAACATCCATGTTTACCATTAAAATTGCACACACCTGCAAAATATTCAAAAAAATAATAAACATACTAGACATACATTAGACGAAACTTGCAAAAATTGAAATAACATCGTGCTCATAAATCTGCTGTATTCACTTAGTTACCTTTAACAAACGCACGTGCCGGTGAATCACAAAGCACCGTATTTTAATAGAAACGGTTTTCCCGTCCACACAAATCCCTTGCTCCAGTAATTCCCCCATTTCACTAACGAAATCATTCAAAAAGAACTCTAGGTTCTTCGGCTTCCCTGTTCCGTAATAAATTCCTATTATAAATGGACTACTGTTATATTTAAAAATGTTGCCTAAAATTGGCCAAAACTCTTTCTTGGCACTTTTATAATAGGTAAACCATCCAAATTTATATTTAATTCAATTTTATCAGGGAGTTTGTCCCAACTAGCCAGTATTTTAGTCAGAGTGTTTGTGATTCCATGATCCCAATAATCCCCACCATCCATTGTTTTTACAGATTTTTTTTTCGGTGTTTTCAAAATAGTCCGAGGGTCAGATGGTAATATATTTCCAAATCTCTTATTCACAATAAGAATCAAATCTTGGAATGATGCTTGACTTATATTTTTTTGCACAGCCCATGTTCTTAAATTGTTTCGAAATTCAACATTTTTATTGTAAAAATACTCTTGAGGCTCTTCGTCCGAATCTTCGGAATTACTTAGTGGCAAAGAATTGTAGTACTCTATAGCATCTGTTCCCATGTCTTGTTACTTGCAGTTCATTAGCCAAATTGCAGTTCTGTTCACTTAACGTGTTCCGCATTCATTTGTTCCGCTTTACTAGTCTGCCGAAACTTTTTAATTTGTTTATTTTCAATATTTTGATGGACGGAACCCTCTTTATTATTACGCGAATGATTAGAATGTAAAGCATTGTAGTCTATACTAGAGTTAGTTGTTGAGGTTTTATGTTGTCATATACCATCTGGATTTTCTTTCTCATTGCACCAGTTTTCTTCTTGAGCCTCCATGATTTAATTTCCCTTTGCATTGTTTAAATACGAAAAGGCACGTGTGTATTTACTCAGTGTGTTCAGTAAAATAAAAGATGGACGTTAAAATTTACCACATAAGCGATATAACGGAATTTTTTAACATTCAAAGTGATTATTAACACTAATGTAGAGTAATTTAAAGCTTTTTAATATAAATAACCTCGTTAAACAGCTTAAGGTGATAGTGAAGGGTTTCATATTTAAAACAAAAATCATATCGCTATAAGACTTAATAATATCCACACTAGCACTCTTATAGGGCTATAAAGCTTCAAACTTCTCTAGCACCTCAAGCGCTAAAACACTTATATAGTGTTTGAACAGGGTACCTTAACTCCATTGTATCACTGCACTATTAAGAGTTATAAGATTGATTATTATAACCCTTAAACGGCTTGAGGGTTTTCTTATAACCACTTTAACATCAAAAGTGATGTTTAGCACTTAAAGGTATATAATACATAGCATCATATATACATAGCATCACGCCTTTTTCCCCGAAGGGGTAGGCAGAGGTGTGCAGCAAACACACCCACATCTCGCCAGCTATGTTAGGTCCCATGTAATAGGGGGCGAGCCTATTGCCATTTAACGGGCACAAGTTCCAGACTCTGGGATAATTATCTGGATAAAATTCTAAAGAGAATTATACATTATCCACCAGACCCGGGAATCGAACCCGAGACCTCGAGTGTGGCAGTCCGTACATAGTACCATTGTGCCACCGAGGTAGTCTTTTTAACTAAAGTGGAACCTGTCCTTTGGACAACTCAGCCTCAACATGCAAGAAGCAAACGCATCCAGAAATGAAGTCACCACGCCAGCAGCTGCCACCGCAGCAGCGCCAGAGCAAAAGAGAAAACCGGGATATCAACGTCCCAAACCAAAGATCGGTCGAGGAGCCCCAACACCAAAGAATATCACCAAGAAAGAGACGCCTCTAACGAACGACCCACTTTGGCAGGACTCTTTTGTACTCGACGGCGAAATGGGCTTAAACAACAGCGAGCCCATCCAGACTTTTCTTCCCGACGCCTCCGGCTACTCTGCTTTACTTGAGGACGAGTACAACGCGCGATAGCTAATGTTGACAAAGCGTTTTCCAAACAAGTGTCACGCTCTGCCTTCGTCTACTACCATGACCTTCTGTTCTGGCACCGGATGTGCCAATATTCCGTTAAACATGGAGTGTCCTCTCGCGAGGACGAACAACTCCTTAACTATATTAATGGATTCACATCCTTGAAAGCCGCACCAGGAGCGGTGAGTTACCTCGCCGGGCTAGGAGACTATGAGGACCACACCGGAGTTAAACATAGAATGGAGATTGCACAACCGATGGTCCATGGACACTGGGGCCGCATCACAGCGGAAACACATAATTTATATGAGTCCATGCCATCTATGGCTTTCGCACTGCAACGCGTGCTCGAGGATTTACGACGCACCGAGGACCGCAACGTCGGCGCTGTATGGGATATACCACCATTACGCCCAGCGCATGCTGCTCATGCAGCAAAAATATAGCGGTAATATTTTTATTTTTTTGTAAGTTTGCTAATTGTACTAATTCCTTCCAAATGGTTAATCAAAATTTGTTAGATCTTTAATTGTGAGAAAACAACAATGATTTAAGTAAACTTTATTAATAGATATATCAAGATTTTTAGGTTATATTTGTAAACAATAATGGAGTTTTAAATTTAAATGCAAGGCTAACGGCAATAGTGATAATTATCTCTTTTTAGAACTCATGAGTTTATAACGGTGCTATAAAATGATTTATTAGCACTTTTGTTTGTACAACTATGTCGATTAGAGCCGTAAGTCATATCGTTGAAAGGATTTTTTATGATATTTGGGACATTTGGTTTCCTTGGTAAGATACGTAAACCATTGATTTGAAAACATAAAAGATTTTAATCAAGTTTATTGTATCTTTTTCAATAGGTATATAATGTAATACGATAAATCTAAATAGGCACTTATTCAAATAATAAAGTAGTAGTTACAATACTTGTTTTGCTACATACCTAACTATATAGGTATTCAACTAATAAATTGTGATCGAAAATTACAAATATTATAACGCGCCTAGGTATGTACTGCGCCTACCCCTCTCCCCGCGCCTGCGCCGCACACTGGTCCGGATTTTAAAATAGGTGTATTGCTATAATTTCACATAATATTTATCTTATGAAAACAAAACAGCGAAATGGGCTGTCTACGGAGTCATTCTTTGGTCTATTAAATGCAAAACGAATCGTTAATTATGCTAATTGATAAGACTAAGAAATTAATTCAATGATGACCGCAACTATGGATAGAGTGAGAAACGAATACATCAGAGGAAGTTTGAAAGTTGCGCCAGTGAATGAAAAATTAAGAAGCGAGGGGCTGTTATGGTATGGAGACGTTATGAGAAGAGAAGAAAGTAATGTGGTGACTGAGGAAATGACGCGTGATAGAGATGTGTGGAGGAACAAGACATAGTGCGCCTACCACAAATAATTGGGAGAAGGGCAGGAAGATAATGATGATGACCGCAACTATGGCCAAACAATATTGGTATGATCTCCAAAAATAATTAAAAATCAATGTTTGATGTCTTAACTTTAGTCCTTAAGTAGGTTTTTTTGTAAATATTTTTATATATATACCGATTTTGGGTTCAAAATAGTTCAAATATACCGATTTTAGTGGGCAGCTCTACCGATTTCGCACAATGACGTTCAACAACACTGCAGACGCGTCCAGATTGTTGTGCGATAGACGCGTGTATAAATTCGCCCCTCCCGTGTCCATTGCAGTCCCTTACACACGTAAATGTTCATACTTTTAAGTTCGCTCGCTGGACCCCGGGGACGATCTAATCTTAAAAGTCAAAGTCAAAGTCATTTATTTTCAATATTGAACAATAAAATTGTTTCTTATTGACGTCAATTACTACTTATACTGACTTATAACGATATCTCTATCTTTTGGATTTTGTATGTTTCATTACTACAACAAAGTTAATTTTTATATTTCAGTATGCCGTTTAAAATCATTCAGACCAAAGAGCGAAATAGAGTACAACTAATTGCAGTACCGTCTACATGGGAGCACAATAGCGTTCTAAGGTGGCCTAAACAGCCACAAAAATTCATTAACGACGATACATCTATACCGCAAGCGCATTGCTGTTCCATACCGTGCAGTGTTAAAAGAAATAACATAAATACTTACGAGGCGGCAGAAAAAGAAATAACTATTATGCTCACACAAAGTGATACTGAAGAGGAAACCAGCGTCCGTCCAAAAAACACTGCACTGTTTTAGTGCAGTGTTTTTTGGACCTCAACTCAGCTAATGAGCTCAGACAGTGTTTGGCCTGATTTCCTGGACATGTAATAATAATTTTAAAGGTGAAACTATATCATTCTTCACATGTGGTTCTTGTGGAATGTATTGTGTGTACAATCAATATATATTTAAATGTCAGAATAATGCATTACCTATTATTATCGGTATAATGAGTGCACTATCTATTTCTTTAATAATTATGGTGTTAGCACTGACTATTTTTAGACATCGAATTAATAAAATCTATGCCAAGATTATTGTGTATTTTTTAATGAGGTCTGATAGGAAAAGAGTCAACAGAATTATTAAATACAATAAGGCCACAGGTTTGAACATAGAAGTTAAACTTAGAAAGATCATATATAACAATGAAGTTATTGATAACATGATTAAGGCAAGTCGCCTTAAACTAATCAAACAAATGGTTCCAACAGAACAAGATCCAATCTATTCAGAAATAATTTATAATAGATCTGCAGATTATAAAGAGGTGAATGAGCTTCTTGAGAGATCAGAATATAGAGTACAAATGTTAGAAGAATTGAATAAAAATAAACGATACCAGAGTAGGAGGTCATTATTTTCAGGAAGAAACTTAACTACTGGTCTGGTACTAGCAAGTGCATTGCCTAGAGATACATATGGCTGTGATCAGATGCTGTATATTAAGAGCAATGGTAGGATCTGTTATAGTGGTAAATGTTATGATCTCTCCACATATTCACTATCATTATCTGATGGAGAAATAGCATGTTTCAATGACCTTAACAATGAGAGGCTGTCCATTAAATTAGATTCAATATATAATATTGCCAGATATAGTTCATTGTATGATACTAGTTCATATGATATAACAAATGAAATGCATTGGAATTGTCTAGGATCTGGAAAATGCTGGTATGGATCTGAGTGTGGTAATGGTTACAAATTAAACTCACTAGAGAAAAATACTAAGGAGCCACATGGGTACGGCTGTCATATGACATCAGTTAGTTGTGTTGGATCCATGTGCACACATGGAACTTCTTGTGTATGGTACAGATGGCAAATAAATCCTATAGGGCCAAGAATACCTGTCTATAACCTGGTTTCAGAAATATGGGAAGTTAGATTAACTGTGAAATATAAGAATATTGTGAAAACTATAACTATGAATACCAACAATCCCAAGTATGATATGAATGATATTTTGAGTGATGTAATGAATCATATGCCTTTCTATATTTCTGGTGTTAGTTATGAAAAGATATACTTAAGAAATGCATTACTTTCAGTAAATGGCACATATTTCAATATCGATTCTTCTCCCCATAATATGCCACAGAGAGGGATGATAGGTGATTTACAGATAGATAAATATAATAATAAAGTAATATATTATGACAATAATATAGACTGTAGTGTTGATTCTTGTTCAGTCAAATGTGTTACAAATGAACCTTCAATACATAGACTCACCAATACTAGCCCTTACAAAATTGATAGTGACCATGTTGAGCACCTCAAAATGTATAATAAAAACTGGATTAACTATAGGTACAGATCTAGTGGCCATGTAACTGTGTCTTTTGGTAATGTAGAACTGAAAGAGTTAATTGTAGAAAAGCCACATTGTAACATTAAAATAGGAATATCATATGCATGTGAGGCCTGTAATGAGCAACCTAGAGCAACGATAGTATCAACAAATGTTAAGACAGAAGGCATGATGGATTATGAGTCAAATTGCACTTGGGATAGGTCTTCTTTATCATGTAATAATGAAATGTATGATATTGTTCAAATTAGTAAACATAAGTACTGTAACATATATTTACCTATGGTTAATCAAAGCTTAGACATAGTATTTAATTATGAATATAGAGGTGTTTTATCTGAAATGAAAACTATAAGGGCTGAAACTTCTGTAGATATAATGAATGATATAATTTCTAACTCCAATTTTATTACTACATTACTAACTTCATTAAGTAGCTTTCTATTGTTTACTGGTATTGTAACAATGGGAATTAAGTTAGCTAGAATAGGTGTGTTGGCATTAGGTACAGAAAGCATAGAATATAAGTCATGCTAGTTTTAAGAGATTTTAAGCTATACCACTATAATCGCACTAGTATCTTAGTTTACTTTAGATAATAAATTTGTTTATAAGTAGTCTCAAGAAAAAAAAAAAAAAAAAAAAAAAAAAAAAATATGATAATCATTTTAAACTTAATATAAATGGTAAAATAACTACATCAGACTTCGAGGTCGCTAACGAATTTGAAAATTTTTTCTCCCGAATTCCTGTAGATTTGACAAAAACCCTAGGCTCTTCAACCCCCATTGCAGAATCTTGGTTAAAAGCAAACGTTCCTTGTTGTAACGTTATATTTAAATTCAGTAAAGTTAACATAAACACTATCTTAAAAACTTTTAAATCTTTAAATATCAAGAAAACAGCTGACCTCTGGGGCATCTCTGTGTATTTAGTAAATTCTTTTATTGAAATGGTTGCTCCTGAACTAGTATTAATATTTAATAATTGTGTTGATAGTGGTGTGTTCCCTGATTTAATGAAATCTAGTAAATTAATTCCCCTGTTTAAATCGGGTAGTACTTCAGATCCGTCCAATTTCCGTCCCATTTCTGTACTACCTACATTTAGTAAAATTTTTGAAAAAATTATGCTTAATCAAATGCAAAATCACTTTAACGTTAATAAACTATTACATACAAAACAATTCGGTTTCACTCGTGGTCGGTCCACCACTGATGCCGGAATTAAATTATTAGAGTGTATATACAGGGCCTGGGATGAGTCATATGATGCTTATGGTGTATTCTGCGACTTATCTAAGGCCTTCGATTGCGTTCAGCACCAGACTTTAATTAAGAAACTTGATCATTACGGAATCCGGGGGACGGCCTTGAATTTCGTCAATTCTTACTTAAGTGATAGGGTCCAGAAAGTAGTGATCAATGGTAAACAGTCACCTGGTTCTCCTGTAGCAATGGGGGTACCGCAGGGTTCAATTTTGGGACCTTTTCTTTTTCTAGTATATATTAATGATCTCCCTCACCTCATAAGAGACGACCACGAGGTAGTTTTGTTTGCTGATGACACTTCTTTAATATTTAAAGTTAAACGTGGACAGCGCGAACTTGACGATGTAAACATTACCCTCTCTAGGATAGTCCACTGGTTTTGTGCTAATAATTTATTATTAAATGAAAATAAAACTAAATGTGTAAGATTCACCTTACCTAATGTAAGACTTGTTAAAACCAGTGTTAAGGTTAGGGATGATATAATAGAATTGGTCGATGACACTGTCTTTCTGGGCATAACGTTAGACTCCAAATTGCAATGGGGGCCTCATATCGGGAAAATTTCGGCCAGGCTTAGTTCAGCAGCCTATGCTGTCAAAAAGATCCGACAACTTACAGACATTAAAACGGCGCGTCTTGTCTACTTCAGCTACTTCCACAGTATCATGACATATGGCATACTACTGTGGGGTAACGCTGCCGATATTGAATGCATCTTTGTGTTGCAGAAGAGGGCTATCCGGACTATCTATGGAATGGGGTCTCGGGAGTCATTAAGAGATAAGTTTAAGCATATTAACATCCTTACAGTGTATTCACAGTATATTTATGAAATTTTATTGTATACCCACAAGAACAAAAGTAAATTTGTGAAAAATAGTGATAATCATAATCTAAACTTAAGAAATAAGGATAAACTGGCTGTTCCACGACCTGTTTCCAACGACTGTAAAGTTGTAGCTTATAGCACCTTTTTACAACTTTAAGCTGCAGCGTATTTTTTTTATATCTTTTATATCACCTTACTATCGCTGGTGCTTTAGCAAACTCTCTTATATCCGTACTATCACCTAAAAGTATTATTTTAGATCTTATATATCTACTATATAACTTAGAGCTTTAAATTTAGACCCTGTTATCGCTACTTTGCTTGTTGGTGCATTGCGTACGTGAGCAGTTGGTGACTGGGCTAGCACGTGCTCAGTGACCCACTACCGAAGCGGACATCAGGACGATCGCCAGGTCAGCAAGGACTCAGGTGACCGTAAGCAAGCAGTTGGTGTTCGGCGTGGCGCAATACAAGTAAGATCTTTCCAATATATAAATCTATAGCTATGATTTCAGCAAACGATATTCTTGCTACTCAGCAGCAAATTTCGGTGGAGATAGATACTATGCTTATCAATTTTAACAAGGATAGGCCGAGTAGAAA
Source organism: Nudaria mundana (assembly GCA_963556515.1). NCBI lineage: Eukaryota > Metazoa > Arthropoda > Insecta > Lepidoptera > Erebidae > Nudaria > Nudaria mundana. The sequence continues at coordinate 16,349,818 of OY748302.1, read as the reverse complement.
AACGCCGGAGTACTGTAGCAAGAAATTAAGCTTATTGGATAGTTATTGGTTTGAGTATGAACGCAATAGTGCCCAGCTGTCTTCCCACGAAATCGACAAAGAGTCATGGGAACAGATCAACAAGGATATGGAGAGAGTGAGGGAAAAGTATGATAAGGTTAGGGCTCAAATTCAACACTATCAGGTCGAGGCAGGAGACAGGTCAAAGTCTCCAGTGGTAAAGCCTGCGTCGTTTGTACCTAGGCTAGGTGAACCCACTCAAGGAGGTTCGTCGCCATCAGGTATACAAGTTGCCCCGGTGTATAAAACGACTGCAACTGTGAGCAAAACGGAAGAGATGTTTGAAAGCAGTCTAGTAACTTTAGAGCTTTCCATCACACCATTAAATATATTGACTTGGATTCCCTTCAAGACAAGTGGGAATTCGAAGATCTATTGAAGTCTGTATAAACTAGTTGGGCAACCATAGATGCGTTGCATTGGGAGTTGGACAGTCAGACGGACCTTTCTAACGTAGAGTATGAGAAAACTTTCGCTACTTACGAAAGAAAGTTCCAGGCTATAAAGAAAGCCATTAGCAAAAAGATGTGATCTGTAGCTCACGTCGAAAAATCCACCCCCAAGATAGAAATTCCGACTTTCAACGGGTGTTTTAATACTTGGGTTTCATTTAAGGATTTATTCACGGAAACGGTGTTTCACAGCACGTCGAGAACCGTCCGACAGTACCGCTTTCCGTTCTCACAGTGCATCTCCAGCGTGTGTGTATGTCACAGTGTAGCTCCATAGTCCAATCACAGACGATGGTTGATGGATACATAAAACAGCGAAGACAGCATTAAGAAATACACACTTTAATTATCGGTGCTGTCTTATTAGCAGTTGCATGATATGCAAGAAACCCAGTAGACTCATTATGTGAACCAAGAACATCTGCATTTACTACAACAAATGATGTTTGTGATTTCATCAAAGACTAATTTGACTTGACCTTGATAATCGTATTGCACTATGCGGTAACAATATTTCATTCAAAAGTCATTGATGTAGGTAGGTAGGTAATAATTTTAAAATTAAAATTATCTCTATGACAAAGGGATACACATATCCAACGAGAGTAACGTGACGCAACTTCATTTGCCTCACTAGGTAGGTACCTATATACCCTAGTCGTTGTTGTAACACTTCTTCGTCAAGTCCATAGTACACAGATTGGTGTCAAGTCTTAATGGACAATTGTTTGCCTAGTCAAAATAAAGCAACTCGCCTTACAGTTTTAGGTAAAAAGCTACTACTTACTTGATCTCGGTTTTACCGATCATGTTTAATAACCTTAAGTATTCGATAGATCTTTGAGGTCATCGGCAAATTTGATGCTGGAAATGCCAGCACACTCGTCTACTTACGCAGACAAATCTTTCACGGTCAGGGCGGTTCGTTTGTGGAATGCTTTGCCACTTCACATCAGACGTGCGCAGTGAACAAGACCTAGCTAGTCTAGTGCAAATGAAAGACTGTATTTTCGAGAACACTAAAAAACATATATTTTTCTTACTATAACATATTCTGTGAAAACAAACTATAGCTTGAATTTAAATCGATCAGCGCCATCTAGCATCCGAAATCTAAAAACTACTTAGTAACTTAAACATTCCGCCCACCAAGGACAGAATGATCCTTCACAGTTAACAACCGCCCACCATTCCATTTGGTGAATCCCAATACACCTTAATAACCGACATCTAACACTATTATGTACAAAACTTAACCGCAAAACCTACAATACAACCAAAGTAAAAAAACAATACAAGGTGAAAACAACAATATAGTTAACAGTTAATTATCATTAAAAGGTAAAATACAAAGTTTAGATGTAGGGCGTTTCATAGTGGAATTTTTACATTTTTATTTTAAAACGAACCTAGTTAACCAAATATTTTCCTTGAATCCTACCAAACAACCATCGACTCGGAGGCAACTCGACCTCTTATACTAAAACTATATCCCCAACTGCTGGTTCAGGAATTTTATAAGCCCATTTATAACGGCGCATGAACTGTAATAAATATTCTTCCGACCATTTACGCCAAAGGCTTTGAAGCATCTCCTGTGTAACCTGCCACTGTCGCTCGTAGGGAATTTAAGTTACAGTACTGAAAATCATCTCTGTTCCAGGTAAGCCCCACAATTTTTACTATATTATCAATTTATTGTCCTATTTGCATCTTCTTCTTTAGGGTTGTCCTTTGTTTCCTTTTGCTCTAAAATCCTCTTCTCTATTGCTAGACCGTTTTTGTAATACAAATAAACCTTCTTTAACAAGTGCCTTCTTTTCTGTAATTAGTTATACACTCTCTTCCACACTTTGAAACCCACTCATCCAGTCATCCATATAATACTCCTTAGCATCTCTTCCGGCAGCTAATGGGTATTTGTCCTTATAATCTAGAGCCATTTGATTCATCACCTTTACCGCTAAGTATGAAGCCGAAGCCGTACCCACGGTGACAGTCAGTAGTTTACAATCCTGTATTTCTTCCTTTGGATCATTTCACCGCACTCTCCGTTGATAATCGCAATCCTCCTCTGCCATTCTCACCATATGATACATTTTTATAATATTAACAACTATAAATATCTGATGTATCCTACAGTTCATAGTCAAATGCAGTAAATCAGTTTGCAATTTAGGTCTAATCATCAAAGTATTATTTAATGACACTCCATTTTTATATTTACAGGATGCGTCAAAAACCACACGATGCGTCAAAAACCACACGGACATTAGTTGTTAACTTGCCTTCTCCTATAACTGCATGATGCGGTAGGTATACTGCTTGTTCTTTGCTTTTATCCGGTTGCTTTACTAGTTTCATGTGATCCAGGTGTAAATATTCATTTATTACTTCTGTATATCTATCCTTTAGTATTGTGTCAGTAATAAATTTTCTTTCCAAGTTTTTAAATCTTCTAATTGCTATTTCTCGTGAATTTCCATTTTGACAGGAAGGAATACCTTTATGAAACGGCAATCTGACCACGTCTCTCCCATCCGAACTACGGAAAATTGTTGCAGTGAAGAAGTCCTCACACCTTTGTTCTTCTGATGTTAACATTTTTTTATTTATTAAACTTTCTGATTCCCACTCCGAAGAGCGTTTTAAATCAAACTCCTCCATGCAAACGTGTAGAACTGAAATCGTGTTTTTATCTGTAGCATTATCTACGGACCCAGATATTATCCACCCAAAAGTAGTGCACTGTGCCACTAGAGCACCCGTAGGCGCTCGCAACAAACCCTCCTTTAATATTTGCCCGTAAACGTTTGCTCCTAGTAACATATTAATCCCGTTCGGTACATCGAATTGAGGATCAGCTAACTTCACCTTGGATAACTCATCCCAATCCGGGAACGAGCTTCTCGTTCCGGGTGTGTAACTTATTATGTTTTTCAGCACATATGCTTTTACTATCAATACAATTCCAGAATAAATTTTTGACCTTAATGTAATTACAACCATTGAATTAGACACTGACAAATGTTGACCACCCAAACATGATACGACGGTGGTAACCCTAATTCGTTTTAAACCGAGACTCTGAACCGCTGCCTCGGTCACCAACGATGCTTGAGAGCCCTGGTCTAATAATGCTCTAATCACTTGGTATTCACCTGTTATCGACTCAGCTTCTACCATCGCTGTTGCCAATAATACATGGCTGATCTTACTCTCTGCACAATATGACATGTGATTAACCATAGACATCGGTATTGAGTCACCTTGTGAACTAGACACCTTGTTTGACTTAGTGACTGTACCCGAAGTTTCCCCAACTGCTTGAACTACTAACCCTGAACCAACAGTTGAAGTAGAGACATTCCTTGGATGCAGCAAGGAATGATGTCGCTTTTTACAAATTCGGCAATTGACTGGAGATTGGCAGAATTTTACACCGTGGTTGCTCCCTAAACAGTTAAAACATATTCTATTTTTCATAACAAAATCACGTCTGGTCTCACAATCTTCATTAGAAAACTTTTTACAAAAACATAACTTATGTGACTCACTACAAAATTCACAACGTATCTTCTGTACATTAGAAGTATGTAATACCTTTAATGTTGGTTGCCTATACTTTGTTGCTGGCTCAATCACTTCTAAAGCACGAAATCTATAACTTAGGAAATCGCTTAACTGACTATAAGTAGGCAAGGAATCTGAATCTATTGTCTTTGAAACATGAAATTCCCATTCCTTGCGGGTTTCTGGATCAAACTTCAAACACAATAAATGTACAATCATGGGATCCCAAGTGGACACATCAACATTCAGATTTGAAAGCGCCGTCAAACAGTCAGTTGTTCTATCAACGAACTCTTTTAAAATACAAGCTGATGCAGAAGTTGCAAGTTTTTGGTCTAGAAAACGTTTTAAAATATTGTGAACTAGAAACTTTTGTTGTTGTATCGCTGCTCAATAAGATTCCAACAACTTTCATAGTTTGCAGCAGTTACAGGTGTATTTCTTATGAGTTGTTCTGCCTCTACTGTTATAAAACCTTTTAAATACTGTAACCGTTGAACATCATCTAACGCATTGTTTTTATGGATCATTGATGTAAAAAGATCCCTAAACGTAATCCATTCTGTATATTTTCCTGAGAAAGTAGGAATGTGAATTTTAGGCAACTTTACCAGACTTAGTTTTGTATTACTTGGTTGTTGTCTAAATCTTTTAGTAATTCTGACTCTCTTGGTAAACTAGATAAAGCCTTTTTTAATTCGCCCTTGTAATCTAAAACTGTAACTTCAGTAACATCATACATATCACCTAAAATGTATACTTCAGTTTTTAATTTATCAGGATCATTTTCTTGTAACAATCTCTTATGACCTTGTTTAAATTCAGCCCACATTTCTGTTAAAGCTTCTAATCTATGTGCAATTTAATCATGATATATTGTTTCTTTAGGAGATTTCCTAAAGTTTGTTCTAGCTTTCCCTATTCTTTGAGACAAATCAGTTTGAAAACTTATAAGAGATTGTAGCGTTGCCATGTTGTTGAATTAAGAACTTTGACTTTTTACTAAGCTAATTAGATTTTTAGCTATTACAAATTGGGCGTGGATTCCCCGTACCTCCGTTTTTTCGCTTACAATTCTAAGTCCCAAACCACAGGTTATAATTATTCTAAGTCTATATCTAATGGTAAAATTCTACAAGTCCCTAAATGCTTTGAAAACGTTCTTCGATCTTGATGAATTTTATAAGTCAGAAAGCTTCTTGATATAAAGGTGATATTTCCCTAATTTTAAAATATCAATGTACTCACGATTTGCACTTACCTTACACACAGATTGCACTAAAAACCTTTTTAATCTGAGCCTCGAGCACGAACGACTTGCGAAAAAGTATTCGTATCGTCATCGACAAACAATTGTATGACATTTGTACAGCGCCCCTATCGTGCGTGAAAGTAACTAATTTTAGCAGCACGAGCGATTTTAAATTACTTTCGTATCGCAAATGTATCGTCACACGTTCGTTACGTGACACTTTATAACCAAACTTGAGAGCACGAATTTAATTTTGACTTACGGTAATGTACATTTCGAAGGCTGGCTCTCGAGCTTATCGAATCTTTATTCACGTAAGTTTAGCCGGTGAGAAAACTTTTGAAATGGTACCTACATGTGAATAGCTTTAATATTTAATCTAAAAGGAGTCTCTCCATCTCCATCTACTGTAGTTAGTAATGTTTTCTATGACAAATTGTAACCTATCTAATGATTTAAATGTTATAGGTTCTTTGTGCATTATCGTTTTATGGCCAAATATTTAGGCCAAACCACAGTAAGCAAATGCGTCAAGGAAGTGACCGAGGCTCTTATCACCCCTGCAATATAGAGAAGAAATCCCCTTTCCTTCCCCTACCCTCTCTTCAGAATGCATTATTACCAATGAAGGACAACCTTGACATCCATCCTTGACATCGTGATGAATTAGGGAAATCAATGGGCCAGTTACTTAGTTCATATTTAGAACAAAATGTTACTAACTATTGTATGCCGGGATTAACTTACTGTAACATTATAAAAAAAATTAAAAATTGTAATTTAAACAGCAACTGTACACTTTTAATTTTAGTGGAAGATAGGGGAAATGCAGACAGAAATGCAATTGTAAACTGTTTAGAATACTGAGCTTATTAGATGTTAAAAACATTATTTTATTCACACTTCCTTATAGCCGTGGCTTGTCACAGGCCGAAAACAATCTTAGATATAAGCTAAATCAAACAATACATACATTGACATTTCATAATCCAAATAAATTCCATCTGATTGACATTAACATGTATTTAGAAAATAAATTGTTATTGACGGAAGATAAATTCTATTTGAATAGATATTTTAGGAGACAGATAGCATCTTCGCTATCATATTTTATTAGTTATTCAGCCAAAAACTTGGCTAAACAATCTGCTTTTATTGAGCAGAAAAGTGACAATGTTTGTCTTGTGACCTTGGAATCTGTTCCTGAAAAGGGTGACAATAATTTAAACTTAGTTGTAGGACAATAGAGGAAATCCCTAGCAAATTAAATTTAAGGACAAAGGAAAAGTCTATGTTCATGAATATAATTCATCAAAATATTGAAGGCTTTTCTGGCAAAGAGTTAGAACTAGAATTATTTTTAAATGAAAAACGTATCCATGTACTTTGTTTAACTGAACACTGGTTAAAAAAACATGAACTCTTAGTTAATATTGATAATTATAAAATCATTAGTGCGTTTACTAGAGATTCCGCTATAAGAGGTGGGTCTCTCATTTTAATTAATGACAAATTAAAATCAAAAGACCGAAAAGACGTAGTAGCACTCACAAGTGAGCGAAATATTGAACTATCATGTGCAGAGCTAGAACAATATATTATTATTAGCGTCTATAGACCTCCTTCTGGAGATTACTACCTGTTTGAGTCCATTATGGAGGAAGCCTTAAAAAAGGTATGTAAATGTAAGAAGACTATAATTGTATGTGGCGATTTTAATATTAATATTTTAGAAAACTCTCAGAACGCGCTAAGGTTCCTCAACCTTTTTAAATCTTTTAACTTACAAAATCTTTTTTGTGAACCAACACGCACCACAGCCACATCAGCTACCTGCTTAGATAATATTTTTTCTAACAGCGATGTAGATGAGAAATCTATAATACATTTTGTAAATTCAGATCATGCAGGTCAGTTAGCTAGATTTAAGTTCCAACATGTTCCATTATCAAAAAATATTGTTTGTAGACCAATCACAACTTATAGATTAGAAAAATTTAAAGAAAACATTAAGAATAAAGTACCTCTTTTGGAGTTGAATAATGATAAACACCCGAATGATCATTACGGAGATTTGTTCGGAGTAATCAAATACGAATGTGATAACATTTTCACTAAAAAAACAATAAATGTAAATCAATTTAAAATAAAATTTAGTGATTGGGCTACGCCTGGAATCTATAAAAGTAGAAGGAAATTATATGAATTATACGAGACAAAGGCATCTACTAATGAGCCACAAGTAATTGAACAGATTAAAAAGTACTCCAAACTATTCAAAAAAGTATGTTCAACAGCTAAATCTAATTATATACGGGCTAAAATTGAAAAATCTGATAATAAAACGAAGGCAATATGGAATGTTATTAACAAAGAAACTTGTAAAGCAAAGTCACGTGATCGATCCTTCGAGTTGAAAATAGATGATAAACATATTAAAACTGATTCTGAAGTGGCCAATGCATTTGAATCTTTCTTCACAAATGTTCCAATCACCACTACAAATAAGTTAAATTCGTCAAAAAACGTAGCCAATTCTCTTCTTAAATCTAGTGTTGATAAATGTAGAATTAACTTTGATTTTCAGTATATTGACTCTGTCACTATACTTAAAACTTTTAAACAACTAAATATAAAAAATACCGAGGATCTTTGGGGCATTTCAACTAATATAATAAAATCAATAGTGCCCGCTATAGCACCTCACCTTGCATTCATATTCAATAAATGTATAGATGAAAATCAGTTTTCTCATCTTATGAAGTACAGTAAAATCAATCCTTTATTTAAAGCAGGAGACAAAAGTGATCCTTCAAATTTTCGACCTATTTCCATACTCCCATCACTCAGTAAAATTTTTGAAAAAATAATATTTAATCAATTGCTTTCACATTTTACAGACAATAAGTTACTTCATAACAAACAGTTTGGTTTCACTAAAGGCAGGAACACAACGGATGCAGGAGTTGCACTTGTGAAACATATATTTGATGCTTGGGAGGAAAAGCAGGATGCTATTGGTATATTTTGTGATCTATCAAAAGCTTTTGATTGTGTTGATCATGGGACTTTGCTACTAAAATTAGGTTATTATGGTGTTTCGAACAGCTCACTTGGCTTACTCGAGTCTTACCTCACTGGTAGAGTACAAAAAGTAAACATTAATGGCACCGACTCTTCTGGCGCCTCATTAGTCATGGGAGTACCCCAGGGCTCTATATTAGGACCCCTTTTATTCTTAATATACGTAAACGATCTTCCTTATTTCACTAAAAATCTTTGTGAGATAGTATTATTTGCTGATGACACATCATTAATTTTTAAAAGTGATAGACAAAAAGTAGCACTTGACGATGTAAATAATACCCTTTCGGAAATATTGCATTGGTTCACAAGTAACAACTTGCTGCTCAATGCGAAGAAAACAAAATGTGTAAAATTTACTATGCCCAATGTTAGACAGGTGGATACTCATATTACTATGAATAATGAATTAGTTCAAATAGTCAATACCACAGTTTTTCTTGGGATAACTCTAGATAGTAAACTACAATGGGGTCTTCATATCACAGCCTTGGCAGGAAGACTTAGCTCAGCTGCCTATGCGGTTAGAAAGATAAGGTCTCTGACTGACGAAAAAACGGCACGATTAGTTTATTTTAGCTACTTTCATAGCGTTATGTCATATGGTCTGCTGCTGTGGGGCTCAGCTGCCGATATTGAGACAATATTCATATTACAGAAACGAGCTATACGAGCAATCTATAGACTCGGACCCCGTGACTCGCTGAAAGAATTATTTAAAGAAATTAATATTTTAACAGTTGCTTCTCAATATGTTTACGACAACATCTTATATGTACGGAAGAACATAGATCTATTCAAAAAAAATTCCGATAACCATAATTTTAATACAAGAAATAAAAATAAATTGGCAATGACAAAAATTAGACTTCATAAAGTTGGTAATTCGTTTGTTGGCAAATGTATAAAAATTTATAATAAAATTCCTCAGGATTTGGTTGACATGCCTCTTAATAAGTTTAAAATAGTAGTTAAAAAATGTTTGATGATGAAAGGCTACTATAATGTAGACGAATATCTTAATGATAAAAATGCATGGTCACCCTAATCTTCTGTTGTTGGCCACTCGTATAATACAATAGAAACTAATTGTAACAATGTAAACAAAACAATATTAAAAAAGAAAATGGATAATCTACCTGAGTTTCTTGCTGGTCTCTTCTCAGGAGAACCAAATTACCGAACCAGCGAAAGAATCATTTTCTAATGGTTATTTATGTACTTACTTAATTTAGTATTTTTATAATATTACTTGACAAAATTGTAAAATTTTGACATTCATATGTGCTCTTTATGTGCCTAAACTGAATAAATGAAATTGATTCTTTGATTCTTCTTTGATTCTTGATCCTTGGCATAGACGTTCGTCGAGAGCTCAATAATAAAAACTACATCGAAAGATGTATAGGGCTAGCTTCGCGGAAACTAGGAATACCGAATAAGGTAAAGCGATTCTTTACACCGCACCAGAGGTGTCTGCCGTACAAGACGCAGATTAGACCCTGCGTCGAATACTGCTCTCACCTCTGGGGGCTCCGCGATGTATTTGCTGGACGCTCTCGACGCTATGCAACGACGAGCTATCTGTATTATATAATAGATTGTCCGGAGGTAACGGGAAGCATTGAGCCGCTAGCTCAGCGCCGAACAATAGCTTCCTTGCCCGCATTCTACCGTATTTACCATGGCGAGTGTTCTGAAGAGCTCTTCAATCTGATCCCACCCTCTTCCTTCCGATTCCGAACAACGCGTGCCGGGCAGAGATGCCACTCCCACACAGTGGATAGCATGTTCGCGAGAACCGAACGTTTTAAACGTTCGTTTCTCTGCCAAACGATAGTGGCCTGGAACGCCCTGCCTGTGCACGTGTTTCCTCCCACATATAACCCTGGGTTCTTTAAGCGGAGCGTGTGCTGTGAGAGTGGCCCACAATCGCTAGACGTCGAATATACGTCGAATATCGACGTAGGAATATAGTAAAAAGTAAGTTAGTACCTACCTATGAAGATTTATTGTTTAAAATTATTTTAAAATGTAACTATAATATTATCTACATTTATATTATGTACCGCCTCAAATTTACTTTTACCTTTTAAACCTTCCCTGAACCTCCACGAATGTTTCTAGACCAAAGACCAAAATAAGCCAAATCGGTCCAGCCGTTCCCGAGTTTTAGCAAGAAAAACGAACGGCGATTTATTTTGGCAAGTTTGGTTATTAGGTTAATATCAAATAAATACCTAATACTTACTTATTTATTGGTAAAGCTAATCGACCTAGCTTCATGATCAATATTAATAGATGTACATATTTAACTATTTGCAGGTGATTCTGGCTATCCACAACGTCCCTGGTTAATGACACAAATTCTGGATGATGCTTAAGCGCAGACATACACAAGTGTCCATGGAAAGGCCAGGGTGACAATAGAAAATACTTTTGGACGATTGAAAAATCGATGGCGTTATTTACGCCAAGATCGCACACTACATTATGCACCTGAGAAATGTGCAAAAATAATAACAGCTTGCTGTGTGCTGCATAATCTGGCCAGCGATTTTAATGTTCCTGAACCAGATCCCCAAGGTGCTAACTTGCCACAGCAGCGCTCATCGTTCTCTTCTGAACATATTTTCCAGGAAAATAATATAGGAGATGACCTACTTAGGGGAAGGGCGATTAGACGTATGTTCGTGAACACAATTAACAGACTGCATGTATAATTAAATCATTTATTAAATAACTATGTACATGTAAAAAGTAATATAAAAACTGTTAATAAAAACTGTAACTAGAAATATAAAAATATAATAAAAACTATGTAACCTAATCTTTTATTATATACCTAGAAATAACTTCTATAGCCTCTTTCATAAACTCCAGGCCTCGACGGCCGCCAGAGGGCTTCGACAAATCACCATTTCTGGAATTTCCATAGCTCTTTACATTAATATTTTAGTAAACTGAGTAATGCAAGTAACTTTTTATTGACACTCACACTTTCATGAACTCCACCATCATTACTTATTGTAAATGGCTGGTTCTCATGATTGTTTTCTCAATAAACTCCTTTTAAACACTTTCCACAAAATGCTATTTCGTTTTTAACAATAACACACTTGACACTTGACCTTGACAATCAAAGACGTTCTGTCAAGTAAAGTCAAGTCAAGTCAAGTAAACCTAATAAAATTGTATGAATAATTATTATAATAGTATGAATATTTTTCCTAATATAGTGCATTTTACAATCTTCCATACCTTATTTCTAGCATTTTATTTGTGTTGTAATTTATTTTTGTTTTAATTGTTACTAAACAGGCAGTTTAGCAAAAAATAATTGACTGAGGGAGCGAAGCGACCGAAGTCTCCGTTTCAACTTGCAGACTGGGGAGAATTTCTTTCGTCTGTACCTCTACATGTCTACATCTCTACATCTACGGGTTCCGTCAGATCATGTTTGCGGCCGTATTTATCAACCGATTTTCATGAAACTTTACACGCACACTCCTTGCTTACAATAAATAACATAGGAATGATATTTTTTGGATTGGATGAAAAATGAAAGAGTAATAAAGAAAATTTAAAAATAAATCTTCTAAATAAAGCTCCCGAAGTCTACGGTCTGTCAAGAATGCAATCCGTAACCTAGCAACCCATATAAATAAAATCAAAAGTCATGCAAATAAATACAATTTAAGAATAAACAAAGCCACTCCCGAAGTCTACGGTTCACAGAACCACTAGTAAATAGTTCACTATTTAATGAAATTTTCGAACGTATTGTTCATTCAATACGATGTGTATTTTGTTCTCTAGGGTTCGTCCCTATTCACGTTATGATAACGTCACTATCGTAATCGTATCGAGCTCTCGATAGTCTTACGATAATGCTTCGTGCTGCTACCTGTCGTAATACTCCGTTATCGTATCGTAGATTCGATACCTAGACGATACGAATTCGGTAATTTTTCGTGCTCGAGCTACAGTAGTGTAGTTCCGTCTCCGTTCTGCTTCGGTTCTCGTTGTACTCCCTGCGTTGGCCGCTTTGTCTGCACGCCAACAGCTTCCCACAGCCTGCTCTCCTTCCACGTACTCAGTTTCTTGCAGCGATCCACTGCTAGTACTGGTTCGATGGCATCTTCAACCACCGTGTACTAAAATAGCCTTAAATCCGACTCGATAAGGACCATGAACAAGACCTAGCTAGTCTAGTGCAAATGAAAGTATTTCCGAGAACACTAAAAAACATATATTTTTCTTACTATAACTTATTCTGTGAAAACAAACTATAGCTTGAATTTAAATCGATCGGCGCCATCTAGCATCCAAATCTAAAAACTACTTAGTGACTTAAACACGCAGTCTCTTACTTCTTTCAAAAATATGTTAACTGATAACTACCTTTCTCTAAACAATATTTAGAATATCTATGTATTTTGTGTATTTTAAGTATTTATGTAAGTATTCTTTCTTTTCCTATGATATTATTACTACCTGGGTAAGTTTATTAGTTCATTTATATTGTTATCCTACTCTGTCTTATCTTTATTTTATTATTTACTAAGCTTTATTTTTCTTTTCTCTTTCACGTATTGTACACTACCCTTTTAATTTCTTTAACTCGCTATGCATCCAAAGGTTGTCTGGAAGAGATCGCTTTTAGCTATAAGGCCGCCTTTTGTACTATCTTTAAGTTAAGTCTCCTAATTGTATGTTTTCTTTTTTGTGTACAATAAAGAGTATTTGTATTGTATTGTATTGTTTTCGACGGCGCTTCACATAATTTGAACGCGATGTAGGGTACTACGTAATAGTAATCCACGTGAGGTAGCAACGCGATGAGCTAAATCGCGAATCGCTACGACTCAACGATCAACTGCGTGTACACTAATTATGCTGGGGCGACTTCCTGAAGTACCTACTCGACTTCACATTGCTACGCGATTTAGTACGCACCAATCACTATCACAACACAAAATGCAAATAACACAACACAAAATGCAAAAGCAAACGGTAAGTATAGTAATTGTTACTTCATATGAAACAAAACAAAGAAATAAGTGTGGACATGAATCCTTTATCGCACTTCTGATATTAGGAATCAAAAGTAGAATAAATAAAAAAAAAAAGGTTTATTCATAAGAAATAAGTAAGTCAGGATTTTATACAAAAGTACCCATTACATTTATTAGCTTTAACAGTAACAATTACACAACTTGTATTTGCAATCTAAACAGGGTTACATGACCTATATAACAACCGACAGCAATTACTTAAGACATGTTATCGCTACGAGAGTTGGAAAACGACTGTCCGACCTATGCTTGACGCTACGTTTTTATAGGAACGGAGGGGGGGTATGCCGCGTGCGAAACTACCCCTAACCCACCCCGGTGTCAACACTGCGAGGTTTCCGACGACGACATCGCACTCCACGCGTTGGTGGAGTGCTCAGCGTGGGCGAGTCAGCGCCGGGACATCGTACTGGGTCTGGGCGTGGATATCTTCTCGCTGGAAACCATGCTCCAAGCCATGGTCTCCAGTGCGAGTAGGTGGAACGCGGCCGTGTCCTTCTGCGAGCAAGTCATGCTCGCGAAGGAGGCGGCTGAGAGGGAGCGTACCCTCCCCGCTGAGTTTCGCAGTCAGCGGCCAGAGCGCCGCAGACTCATCTACGCCCAGGACCATCGACCTCCATGATCTGGGCCTGAGGACGGCGGGATAGCCACCCACCGTCCTTACAGAAGCAGGCTAGAAGGGGTGCGTGCTGCGGGGCCTTTGCCTCACAGCACGCAACCAGATTCACTTACCGACGCGGGCTAAAACCCAACCCCAACGACGCGGGATTTTCATTCCGAACAAACCCCTGAAGAGGCCACAACGGTGGCCAAAGTCCGCCGGGCGCCACTGGAAATGTCTTCAGTGTCACCAGAGACGCCCGCTGCAATGGACATGGGAGCGGCCACGATCTCACGGAATTTAAAAAAAAAAGGACGAATTGATACGACAAAAATGGGTGGTTGTTCTTCGAAAACAAAGACAGGAACCTGATTGGACACCAACTACATATAGTCGTATATGTTCAATTCATTCAATTCAAAATGCTTTTGGGAGAGAAGCACCTTGTTTGAGCACCGTGAGGCGATGGTTTGCTGAATTTGAGAGAGGTCGAGTTTCTTTACATGACGAATTTCGTGAAGGGCGGCCTTCAACTGCCGTCAACGAAAATAATGTGGCTACTGTTAAGCGGTTAATTGAAGAAAACCCGCGGATTACCTATGAGACAATTCGAGGACTATTGGGGATTGGTATGAGTCAAATCCAGAAAATTTTACACGAAGAATTGAAAGTTCGGAAACCTTGTTGTCGTTGGATCCCTCATGAACTGACAGCGGAGCAGAAGCGGGCTCGCGTGGAATGGTGCTCACAGATGCTACTGAAGTACGACCACGGACATTCTAATGCTGTTTATGACATTGTCACAGGAGACGAAACGTGGATTTATTGTTTTGAACCCGAAAAAAAACAGCAATCTTGTGAATGGGTGTTTGAAAATGAGAACAAGCCAACAAAAGTGAGGCAGGCGAGAAACGTTGGTAAAAAAATGATTGCTTTTTTTTTCTCAGCTACGGGTCCCATCTGTACAATTCCACTTGAAGATCAAAATAGTGTTAATGCCGCACTCGGCATTAACACTATTTATACATATATAGAATACCACTGTATTCTACCATTTGTTTACCCAGGGTGTTCGCGAAAGCCGACCCAAAAGCCGCGTTCTCCTACATCATGACAACGCTTCTTCACACACGGCCAACAAAACAAAGTCATTTTTAGCTTCCGAAAAAGTACAACTCGTCACCCATCCTGCGCATAGCCCCGACCTAGCACCCTGTGATTTCTGTTTTTTCCCCAAAATCAAAGATTTGATGAGATGTTTCACTTTTACCAACTCCGAAGAGGCAGTGATAGCGTTCAATCAGCACGTAGAAAACATGCCTTCAGATCTGTGGTCCTCCTGTTTTAAAAAATGGTTCGATCGCATGAAAAAATGTTTAAAATGTAAAGGAGAGTATTTTGAAAAGCAATAAACATAATATTTTGGTTTTAACATGTTGTTCTCTCTGAGACAGTCTTGATAATGCCTCGTTTAGAGGCGAAACAATTGTCGACGTTTTGTTGTCCTTTTGATTCTGGGAAAAATTAATGCTATTAATTAATGCTAAAAAGTTTTTTCTTAAAAAAATTTTTACTTACCATTGTTTTGTCATGGATTTTCGCCAAGTAACGCCTGTTTCTATCCAATATTTAACATGTTGTTTATTTTAAGTTAACAAAGGTTGAAAAAGGATATCAAAAAGAGTCTATACCAAAGTAACTTTAACGTAAGTATAAATAAAATGAGTGTAAATATGTTTTTAGCACTCGTGCATGCTTGTTTGCCTTCGTCGTTTTCAATTTTAAAGTCGGTTTATTACTTTTTTTTTAGGTGGCTATGGAATCTTACAATTATAACTCAAACCCCTGTTCACCAAACTGTTTACAACACGTGGATATATCTGACATGGATTCAATTTTTGACACACCCGTAAAGCTGTTTTTAAAAACAAAAGTAAGAAGATTAGCATTTGAAAAAAAAAACTTACCCACTTGAAGCTAGCGTCCTTTTAAACGAACGGTATGTAAACAAAAAATTAGAGAACAATGAGGGTATTATAATGAAATCATTTTTATGTCGTGATTTTGTCGACATAAGCGTCATTCTGTTTACTATTCTTGTGAGTGCATTACTTGTGTTTAGTGTGATAATTTGGTTTGTTGAATTTTGCTACGGGAATTATGAGTTATTCAAGGTAAGTTTATATAAATATACAAAACCAATAAAAATAAAATGATTTAAGGATTCATAACATGAGATTGTGTACAATATTTATAAAAATACAGTTTATCGTATTTCGCATTGTACATATTGATTTTTGCTAAATAAACTTAGTGTTCTTTATAACGACCAATAGCCTAATAGTCTACCAATGCAACTTACGAGAAATGTATTGTTGTTATAGGAAACTGACGCTCAATGAGATTATTGAGGTATTAGAAAAGAGTGAAGATCAACCTGTTCCCGATAGTATTACTATTTTACCACCAGAAAACTACAATGCTGATGTAACAGATGAGGATTCTGGTGATAAAAACTATGTTTCGATGCACAACTTGCCAGGATCTCAGCTACGTGCCCCAGCGGAGGTTTGTTTTGGTGAATTATCTAGTGACAGTGATAGTGATGATGAGCTAACATTGGCTCAGTTGACTAAGCGAAGGCGACTTCAAGAAGACGAGATCCATACCTCCACTCAAGATGCACCCCAAAGAGTGACATCTTATATTTCTCAAGTCCCATCTACTTCAGGCAATCAAAGAGTTGTATCGAAAAATAAGCTGTACAAATGGATTGCACGAGATATTCAACCTTCAGCTAAGGAATGGCGCGAAGTACAGGGGGTTGTGTTGAATAAGGACCCTATGTATTTTTTTAATTGTTTATTTGATGATGAAATTATTGAGATGATTATGAATTATACCAATCCTTATGCTGCCCAAAATAACAAGGAAGGTAATGTGTCGCTTAACGAGATAAAATGCTTTCTGGGAATTCTTCTATATAGTGGCTATGTTATAGTACCTAGGCGACATATGTACTGGCAAAATTCAACCGATTGTGGAATGCCAATTGTTTATAACGCTATGACAAGAGATAGGTTCAAATTCATAATGACAAACTTACACTGTTGTGATAATACGAATTTAAATCCTAAAGACAGATTTGCTAAGCTGAGGCCACTCTTTGACCTATTGAATAAAAAATTTCAAGAGTTTGCTCCAATAGAAGAGAATCACAGTATTGATGAGGCTATGGTTCCTAAAGTTAATACTATCAGGCGTTACTTTTCGGAAGTCATAGTTAAATTAAATAAATCTAACTACTTTGCAATATTCCGCCACATGCAAATTACCCAACTCTCGCATTTATTCATGCACAAGTCCGCCCGCCAAACCCACTTAGGCCGAAAGAATAGAGGAATAATTTTGAAAATAGAATAAATATGAGAGTTGAGTTATCATGCAAAAAATAATAAAAAACCTCGACACGTGTTTCGCCCCCAACCAGGGGCATCATCAGGAGATGTCGATGGCTCGGCGCACGGCGACCGAATGAGCCACAACTCGTAAACCGCACCTATTTATACCCTAGGTTTTTTATTTCTACCCACAACCATAACACCAAATTATTTTTATGTCTACCCACCACCGTTGTTTGAATGACGTATACCTACCCGCAGCAAAGGGGAAGAGGCGAAATTAAGTTGATCATTTAAAATATTAGGGTTCAAGCGTCTATGTTTGTAGATTTCTAATTGTTCCAAAACCGAAAGACTCAGTCCTTTGTTGCAGGTGTGCAGAACGTCATAAGTGTGAGGATTAGGTAGGGAGTGACCGGAGTCCAACAAATGTTTTGCGAAATGAGACCGTTCTGGGCGATTGTTATATATAAAGAACATATATCAGCTTTTAGAAACAATCGCCCAGAACGGTCTCAACCTGTTGTTATTATGCAAATTTCAACCAACTAAAATGGAATAATGCCACTACAAAAATTACAACATTAAAACACCCCCCCAACCACGCAAGAATTCACGTTGGGAATTCGATCCGACGCCCACGTCGGTACTTAAATTAAGGACCTAAAACCAGGAGAAAACAACAACAATACAGTACTAACCTCTGTAAAAAAAATTAGGAATAGGAAAATCCTAAGCAGATAAGTAAAGATGAAGGAAATAACTAGTGTGATTTGTCCTTGGCATCATGGTCCCTATAAGGAGGCACGCAACGAGGCCTACGAACTAATTCACACGAACTAACCTAACATGTTAACTTAACCTAATACACAAACAAAAAGAAAACATCTGAAGCAAAAAAAAAAACTTGTCAAGGTTGTAATTGGGAATACTAAGTGTGAATACACACAGCACTAATCCTAACATGCAAACAACAATACGTAGAAATTTTAGGTGGAGCGTAACGTAAGGTACACGCTGTTTAACAAGGTGTGGGTCGTCCTTGCCATCATGGTCAGTCAAGAGACCACGCAACGGGGCCTACGGACTAATCTACACGATTACTCAACTACGGCTAGATAGCCGTAGTGGCAGATGCCAACACTAGTTCAAATAGTAAATGGCAAAAGAGAAAAAAATAATAATATAAGGAAACACCGAAGTTATCAACATTTGGCTTCAATAACTTTAAAATCTTTGATATGCCATTTACCCACGGGCTTGCAGTTATCATCCTCTAGTTCATAAACAAGGTCCGATAACTTCCTCACCACACGACACTTCTCGTACTTCGGAGCCAGTTTTGCGGAGAAATATTTCCCAGCGTCGCTTTGTTTAAAGGTGCGCTTCCATACGATGTCTCCTATTTCGAAGTTTAAGTTGCGACGTCGCAGATTGTAATGTTTTGCATTTTTGTCATGAGCTTTCAGCAACTCCGCTCTCACGGCTTCGTATGTAGGCTTAAGTTCATCGAGACTCTCATGGCGGACTTGACGGGATCCGAATATGATATCGTCAATGTCCTCGAATTCTGAATAAACCTTACCGTCAGGGACTGCTTCGCGACCATAGACCAGCATGAACGGTGTGAAGGACGTAGCTGCGCTAACTGAGGAATTAATGGCAAATTGTATCTTATGTATGTTAAGATCCCACGTACGGTGATCCGAACCCACCAAACTCGAGACAGCAGTCATCACGGTTCTATTTTGTCGTTCCACTGGATTAACCTGAGGACAATACACAGGGCCTAGATGTATTTGAGGGATGTTATATTTCGAAAATAAGCTCTGAACCTCCTGACCAGTAAACTGGGAACCATTATGTGCTAAGATCGTCTGAGGTATACCGTGCACCAGGAAGACGTGGTCCTCCAACCGTTGGGCAATCACTCTTCCCGTAGGACGGCGTAAAGGAAACAACTAATATTTAGTAAAGTAGCACATTACTACAAATATAAAGGTATTTTGCTGTCTGGACATTGGTAGTGGGCCTACCAAATCGATACTAAGACACTGAAAAGGTCTAGAGCAAACTCTAGGACTGCCCATCAGACCCGGGGTAGACTTGTTTGGATATTTATAGGCATGACAAGTATCACATTCGGAGACAAATTTGACTGTGTCCTGGTACATTCCAGGCCAGAAATAGCGTAGCTTTAAACGATTGTAAGTTTTTGCGGTACCCATATGGGCAGCCATAGGTTCCGAATGATTCTCTTTGAGGACTTCAAGACGTAGCTCCGAGGGTACGACCTCCTTCCAAGCAAAATCCGCACCAAGTCGGGATTTAGTTTTAGTATACCTTAGTAATTTGTTATGAACGATCTGGAAATTTGGGGAAGCTTCCGGTCGTCGGCGACAACGATCAAATATATTCGAATACCAGACGTCACTCGTTACAGGGTCGACAGTAGCTATTGGTACTGACCGAGATAAGGCATCCGGAATCACGTTATCCTTGCCGCGTCTATGTTCTATAACAAAATTATAAGGGGACAGGCGGCAACCCCAACGCTCGAGGCGGCCCGTAGGATTTTTTAAATTAAGGAACCATTTTAAACTGGAATGGTCGGTAATAATTTTAAATTGTTTACTTCCTTCTAGGTACGGTCGGAAATGCTCCACAACGAAAACCACCGCGAGGGCCTCCCGTTCGGTTGCAGAGTAATTGCGCTCAGGCGGTGATAAAGACCGGCTGCAATAGGCAATGGGGTGTTCTTCACCGTTTATGGTCTGGGTTAGAGTGCCACCTACCCCAAAATCAGACGCGTCACAGTGTACACAAAAGGGTGCTGAGAAATCGGGGCAAGCTAACACAGGTGTTGTGGATAGGGCAGATTTTAGTTGGAGAAAGGCTGCTTCCGCTTCCGGTGACCATCTGAAAGGCGGTGCGTTCTTACGTGTCGACAACAATGCGTTTAACGGACCCGCAATATTACTAAAATTCTTGATGAACCTACGGTAGTATGAGGCGGTTCCCAAGAAACGTTTAATATCCTTGCGACAGGTAGGAGTAGAAAATTCCACCATAACCTTGGTTTTATCAGGGTCTGTACGTAGGCCCTGTTCGTCCACAAGAAAACCGAGGTAATGTAATTGGTTTCGAAAGAATCTACATTTTGACATATTAATTGTCAAGTTCGCGTCGCGAAACCTATGAAGGACCGCACGCAAAAGTGTCATATGCTCATCAAAAGTCGAGCTGACAATTACGACGTCATCTAAATACGCAAATATTCTTCCTTTAAACTCGGGACCGAATAGTTTGTCCATTAATCGTTGTTGGGTGGCCGGCGCTGACGTCAAACCGAAACACATGACTTTGTAATGGAACAAACCGCGGCCCGGTATTGTAAAAGCCGTCTTCTCACGTGACTCAGGGTCTAAAGGTATTTGGTGAAAGGCTGACTTGAGATCTATTGAGCTCAGATACTTCGCTTCTTTAAGCTGATCGAGTATGTGAGTGATATATGGTAGTGGGTATGAGTCGTGCTTTGAAACCTCATTTAGCTTGCGGCTGTCCAGGCAGAACCGGAGAGAACCGTCAGATTTAGGAGCCAAAGTGACGGGACTGTTCCACGGGCTGGTGCTGGGCTCTACCACATCATCACGTAACATTTCGTCAAGCTGTCGATTTAATTCTGCCAACCTTTCCGGTGACATCATATAGTAACGTTGTTATATTGGGCTGGCGTCACCAGTGTCTATTTTATGTGTTATTAAATGGGTGCGGCCTAAACTTTTGTTCTCAGCAGCGATCCCTTCAAACTGTCTCACGATGTGCTCCGCCTGCTTTCTTTGGTGCTCGGATAGAGAATCAAAATCATGCAGCTGTCGCACCTCTGAAACCTGATCAAACTTATTGGTGTCCGAAGTGGTCCTATTGCACATTGATATAATTTCGGGGGCAATATTGAAAGCTCTCCAGAAGTTTATACCCAGTAGTAGGGCCGTAGTAACTCCAGGGATAACGTAAAACTTTACGACCTTGGTGTTGTCTCCTACCGTGACAGGTAAAAGCACATAGCCGGTGACGGGGGAAGACGAACCATTAGCTGTAGTGATTGTATCCAAATCATGAGATACATGAACCTTAATGTTAAAGAGTGTACTTAAAATAACATTATTAATAATTGAGATTTCAGAGCCTGAATCTAGCAGGCCTTTGTAATTAACTTTATTAATGGTTAAGGGTAAGAAGGGGCGGGTATCAAAGCCGCCGATAACGTGAACCAAGGGCTTGTCCTTCATAGGGAGGCCGAGAGATGTGTTATGCCTTCGGGGGGCAGTACACTAATTTTTATTATTAAAAAATATTTTTTTTTACTATTGGTAAACGTTCTACTGGAAACTGTGGAACCATTACCCCGGTTCACGCCTACGCGTTTTTTGAATTAGTATCACTTGGCAGTGTTTGTTGGTTTTTGGAATAAAAGACAGGAGCTCGTAGTAATTAATACGTGTCGTGTATTTCAGTCGGCCATGTTACAAAGTGAGGAAAGAATGAAGTGAACCTAGACAAGACAATATTGATATAATCTAAGCATAGACTAAACTAGGCTATGACTTACAAGCTAATATAATATTATGACATCTTCCCTTTAAGTAACTTTATTATAACTTATATTTTAGATTCTTATATAAAAATAACAAAACGCATTTTAGTGTTTTGACACGAGACAATTTGACGTTTTAAAAGATTCTGACAGTTGACATAATTTGACGTTGTCAATTCGACGATTGTTTCTAAATGTAAACAAACAATGGTTTACAACATTTTAGTTTACTAATTAATTACTTATAACTAAGTACATGACAATGAATACGAAACAATGTTTATAAGACTGTGTCTATAAGACGTTGTGGTTGCCTTATCTCTCTTCCTGAACTAGAATATTTCTTAATTGGTTGACTGCTAGTACATTGAGGAGATTGACTATGAGAAATTTTAGAGTAATCATTTGTATAACAAGGAGTATAACTGATATAAGTTTGATTGGAACTGACTGGTTGAGTGTGAAAATTATTAGTCTGTGTGTTATGTGAATGAAAAGAATATTGAGACTTTGGTCTAAGTGTTATGTATTGTCTATTGCGACGATATGTACCAAATTTACTTTTTATGATATACGACCTAGGTTCAGGACTAACTTGTTGTATAATACCTGGAAACCAAGACGATTGTGGATGTTTTTGAAACATAACATGACTATTTACCTCCAAGGGTTTAAGATCTTTGGAATTTTTGTTGTAATACTCTTTCATCTTATGTAAATTTTGATTATTGACTTGTTTAAGATGTCTATAGTTACACAATTTTGGTTTTAAAAGTTTTTCTACTATAGGTAGCTTTGTACGAAGTCTACGTGACATGGAAAGTTGTGCTGGTGAACACAAATTGTTTTTGGGAGTATTGCGATATTGCAATAATGCTAAATATGGATCAGTATTATCAAGTAAACATTTTCCAAGCATATTTTTAATTATGCCTACTGTCCGTTCTACCATACCATTTGAACGGCTGTGATAGGGACTGGAAGTGACATGGTGAATATTCCAATCTTGTGTGAAATCATGAAAAGATTTGGAATTCATCGGTGGACCATTATCTGACATTAATGTATGGGGAATACCATGACGAGCAAATATTGATTTTAGCTTGATTATGACTTGGTCTGCACTGTAACCATTACTTAAAATTGCTATCTCAACATATTTTGAGAAATAATCGACTACAATTAAGTATGTATGCTTGTTGAACTCAAAGAAATCTATACCAACCTTATGCCAAGGAATGTATTTGTAATCATGTGGTAATAGACTTTCTTTAGTGTTACTCTTTCTTAAAGTGAGACAAATTTCACAATTACTGATGTAATTATCTATATCTTGACTAATATTAGGCCAGTAAATTGTATGTCTTGCCAAATTTCTACAACTATTCAAGCCTTGATGACCTTCATGTAATAGTTTTAAGAAATCTTTTCTTAAAGAAATAGGTATAATAACTCTATCTGACAAAAATAAAAGGTTATTAGCATAATGTATATCATCTTTAACAGGAAAGAAAGGTTTAATACAATCTTCTACTTTATGCTTTGAATTTGGAAATCCATTTTTACAGTAATTAATAAGAGTTTGAAGAGTTTGGTCAGACCTGGTAGCTTGTTCAATTTGTTGTAACTTGAAAGGACTAAGTGACAAATTAGCAGTGAGTAAATTAACATGAAGTTTAATATCTTCATCCAATTCTACTAATGCATTTTCTGGTAATGCAGCACGGGACAATGTGTCTGCGACATATGAAGAACTAATTAGAGACTTTAATTTATTGAATTCTTTCTCATGACTGTCATTCCATGACCATATTGTGTTTTTATTAAGTAACTGTCTTATGTTTGATGTTTATTTTGATAATTTTTTTATGAATGAGCCAAGAAAATTAATCATGCCCAGGAATCTCTGGACATCTGTGACATTCTTAGGCTGTGGCATGTTGCAAATTGAATTTACTTTAGATGGATCTACAGACACTCCATTTTTATTGAATATAAAACCTAAATACTTGACTTCACTTTGACAAATGTTACATTTATTACTATTAAATGTTAGACCTATATCTTTTGCACGACAAAGAACTTTTTCTAGGATTTGATCATGTTCTTGAATGGTTTTAGCATGTATAAGAAAGTCGTCCATCATTATTTTAATGCCTTGTATGTCACCAAACCGGGAAATCATTTCTTTATGAAAGATTTCTGGAGATGCATTGACACCAAACGGTAGCCTTAAAAAACGAAATCTGCCATAGGGGCTTATAAAAGTACATAGTTTGGATGATTCTTCATCTAAGACAAGATTCCAAAAGCCTGACTTAGCGTCTAAATTTGAAAAATAACATGAACCATTTAGTTCTGCTTTAATTTCATCAATATGTGGAAATGGGTAATGTGAACGTTTAATAGCTTTATTTAACTTACGTGGATCTAAACATAATCTAATGCTTCCATCCTTTTTAGAGACAATTACCATAGAGTTGACCCAATCAGTTGGTTCATCAACTCGAGCAATAATACCAGTGACTTCTAACTTATCAAGTTCTGCCTTGACTTTATCCTGTAATTTAAAAGGAATTTTTCTACTTGCGTCTACCGACGGCTTGACATTTTCGTTGAGAGTTAAATGACATTCATAGTTTTTAAGAGCTCCTATTCCATTAAAAACCTTACTATATTTCTTTAGTATTGACAGACTGTTTGACTCTGTAGGGACTTTGTGACACATTGACTGTGATATGACTTGACTTTGACTGTTAGACTGACTTGACATTGACTGTAAATTGTTGTTCTGGCTATGCTGACTAAGTGTGTAGTTTGGACTGTGTTTAGATATGTTTTCATCAAAGGTTACTGACTGTATTCTTTTTATGACTTTTAACTGTTGACATGACTGTCTACCCAGAATATTTTTGCAATCTAGCGGTGTAATATGGAAACACAAGTTGTATGATTTGTCATTATACTTACATGGTAATGTACAATAACCGATTGTAGGTATACTTTGACCTGTAAATGTTGTCAAGTTAAATGGTGTTTGTATAAGATTTATCTCTTGCAACGCTAGTTTTTCAAATGCTTTCTTAGACATCAAATTCACATCTGCACCTGAATCAATAAGTAAGCAAACAGATTGACTACAGATACTTAGGGTTATTGACCATTGGTTACTACATTTTACAGAATTACATTGATAAACAGCACCTAAAAAAGCTTGATCATCATTAGAAAAATCTTCTTGTACATAATTAACATATTTTTGCTTGGACTTACACATCTTTGAATAATGATTAAGTTTTTGACAGAAATTACACTTTGCACCAAGAGCAGGACATTTAAAACGATGTGTTTGACCACACTTTGGACACATTGAGTTATTCATAGACTGATTGTTACCTTTATAACCATTGGGACTGCTATAACTCGATGAATGGGATGTATTGTATGACTGGTTAGGATTGTACCTTGACTGTTGACTGTGACTCTGACTTCTTGATTGACGATCCTGTGACTGCGGATTGTACCTTGATTGTTGACTGTGACTCTGAATTCTTGATTGACGGTCCTGTGACTGCGGATTATACCTTGATTGTTGACTACGACTATGATTTCTTGACTGATTTCTTGACTGACTATGTTGTGAATGACTTCTATTGGACTGTTGACTACTTCTGTTATGTATACTATTTATACTAGCTACAGATGAATTGGGATTTGTGCCTGATAATATTTGAACTTCTTTCCGGGACGATTCTAGTGACTTAGCAATATTTATAGTGGCATCTAAAGTGGTAGGCAATTCTTGCAAAATTTTCTCTTTTATGTAGTGATTCTGATAATTTAGATTCCAACTAAATATATCTTTTAGTAAATCGTCTTGCAATTCACTAAAATTACACTGATGGGCTATATTTTTGAGATCTGTTATATAACTGTCCAGCTGTTCATTTTGCAGTTGCTTTCTGTTAAAAAGTTTATGCCTTATCATGGTTATATTGACTTTTGGGCTGAAATAACCTGCAAATCTGTCGATCAACACTTGTAGCTTGACTGTTTCGACATCTAGGTTGAAAGAATAAAATATGTGAAGGCAATCTGGTCCTATATAATGTAATAAAAGTGCAACTTGCCTATCTTCGCTTTCTTGATCATATTTAAATGCTTTGAGATATATTTTGAATTTGGTGATCCAATTTTTCCACGTGAGCGGCATGTTGGATGCATGAACGTCCATGTGCTTGAGGCGACCCGACGACGTTGAAGATTCGTCCATTTTTTTCTTTTGGTTGATCCAGTTCTTCCTAAGACACGCCAGTTTACACCACACCTGATGTTTGTTGGTTTTTGGAATAAAAGACAGGAGCTCGTAGTAATACGTGTCGTGTATTTCAGTCGGCCATGTTACAAAGTGAGGAAAGAATGAAGTGAACCTAGACAAGACAATATTGATATAATCTAAGCATAGACTAAACTAGGCTATGGCTTACAAGCTAATATAATATTATGACAGGCAGTTGCCGCTTTGTTGAACACTTGGGGCAGGTTAAGGCAGTGACGTTATGTTCTCCACATCTATAACAAATCACTATCTTGGGGACTGTGCACTCCTTAAGTGAATGTCCGTTAATGCGGCAACAAACGCAAAACTTAATTAATGTATTTTCTACCGCCGCACATGTTCCAGACTTATTAGGTTTGTAAGCCAGGTCGCGTGCGAGCATTTTTTCGTTTGGCTGCGGTGGTTCGGAAAACATACCTGCCCTATTCTTTGCATGTTCAAGTAGACGACAACATTTCTTTAACTCCGACCAAGTACTGATCTGCTGCAGTGCCAGCTTTGTGGAATAGAAAGGCCTAACATTATAAGTAACTATGGTTAACTTCTCAGCTTCGGTAGTAGGAGATCGTAGTCTCGAAAAATAATTCTGCATTATGCTTAAATAAGTAACAATGCTTTCATCGGGCCCTTGAGTCCGAGAACGGATTTCCTGCAAAAAACGATGGTCGAAGTCGAAAGGTAGGTATTCGTCGAGCATAAAAGTTTTTAGTTGAGCCCAGGACGTGACTTCCGTCTTGATGCCTCGGTACCAGAATACTGCCTTCTCTGTAAATAATTCAGCAGCAGATGCCAATAGACTTTGGTCTGATATACCCCGCGAGAAACAAAGCTCCTGTATACGCTCAATAAATTCGATGACGCAATCCTTGCCATTAAACTTCACACCTAACGAATGTACATCGCAAGTAATCACTGGGCGTGCAATTGTCTCGGCACCTGTAAGTGTGAACTCACCTTTATTTATGGTTGACGGTGTGTGGTCACCCTTATTTATGGTTGATAATGTGGGGTCACCCTTATTTATACTGTCATGTATGGTCACCCTTACTACGGTCGTCGTGTACCATCAAAAGAGTACTGGCACCGGGTACTTCCTCTTGGCTAGACTTAAATGCTATAAGGAGTTTATCTCCCGAAGTACATACCTGTTGCAATCTGCCATCCAGTGTAGTTTTAAGGTCGGCAAGACTTTCATTTGACGGTTGAACCCTACCTAAGCGATGGAACAAATGGTTACCCAACGCCTTTATGCGGTTTAAGGATTTGAGCATAGGGGGCTTAATAGAGCACAAGGCACCCAACTCCGTAATTTTAGTACTAATAGAATTTAACTCTGCTGTTAAATCCCCCTGGAACTCGACGACTTCATCAGTAGGTAATGTTTTTGCTAACTTTCTAATTTGTGAACGCAGCTCGTCCACTGTAGATTCAGGGACCTCATCACGAATAGAGACTTCGTAAATTAGTTCATCTTTATTTAAAAGATGGAATTGGATTGGCCTTTCCTCCATTCTTCAGTAGTACAAAACGAATGTAGGGAAAGTAAGTAAAGTAAATTATAGGTTCAAATACCTAGCGTGACCGACCAACACACAATTTACCGTAGGTATTTCTAAGATACCACTTATTTTGTACACAATTAAATCAACGCACATAAGTAGTACACTTATGTTAAAAGTTATGGTATACACAGTTATTAATGTACACAAAAAAAAGAAAGTTATGGTATACACAGTTATTGAAATACACAAAAAACACAAGTTATTACAATGATAAAGAAGATAAGTAGTACACAATAGTGTCGTATATAAGGAATATTTGCAAATTGTCAAATAAGACTTGTATATAGTACACCTTTCAAAAGAACAAACAAAGAAATATTTAAAAAGTAAGATCAACGTTTGGTCACGGTTTCCCACATCTATGGTTATGTAATTTACTGGTACGTTTTTAAGGAAAACTTATTGTTGAATTACTATTGACAATTTGGGTACGTAGTGAGAACAATATAAATTTGTGTAAGTGGTACACCTATTAAAAAAACCAAATTAACACTAATAAATACTATGTATTTGTATCGTTACCGACCAACCTTTCAGTAAGCAATGATTATTGAGAGGGAAAATATTCGCACAGACCAACAAACCAGTTCGAGCGCCATGTAATGTTTATAATTTTTGATGTTAGGATGTCAAAGGATAGAAATAAAGTATTCATTTAAGCCACTATATTTTTATTGCAAGAACCTTTAAGATAATATAGGGGAACTGAGGGTTCCCCTCGGCAAGGATTTAATGTACTTTTAGCCTAGGATACAATTTAGGTCTATTCTAGGTGCTATGTTATTCAGTAATACAGGGTATATGGTTGGTGCGCTTGGTCGGTAACGATAGAGTATCTTTATGAAGATACTGTGGTAATTAAGGGTAATAGGTTAAGGGATTTTATAAGATACTTTCCCGGTGAAATACGCCACTCCTGCAAGCCGGTAGACACCGTCTCTGTTCCGGTCTCTGCCCACTCCAGGCAGAAGGAAGCTGGGTTCTCACCCAGGTAGTATCGTAAGCCTCCTGTAACAGGAGTTAAAGACTTATTCCATGCATTATGGCCACTGTTATTATCTAAGCGCCTACCACGTCGCACAGTGGGGCAGCGTCATATAGGGACATGATATAAATTTAATTTTGAAAAGTGGGTATTTTAATAAAACGAATGATGTTATGATAAACTTGACTATCGAGTGCATTAATTACTACCCTTTATAACAAAATATCAATTTATTTAGTACCAACAAATTGCACTCGAAGTAAGACGTAAAAGGAATTAAGAATATTGCAAATACTAACAATAATTTATTTAAAGTGGATCGCGAAACGAATTAATTATGTCTAATATGGAGCATAGTGATAATGGTATGTAGAATATATTGCATTATTAATACGTTAATATTTAAACCCTACATAGGCTGTATGAAAAAAAAACATTATTTACACAATTTTTATATATTTTTTATATTTCTGCAATCAGTTCCTCATATATTTCACTAGTATATAATAGGGTAACTACTGTTTAATATAAAAGTAAAATAAAAAGTAGGGAACTCATTGCAGAAGTTTTTTTTTTTTAATTTTTAATTTTGATTAAAGAATAAAATTTTCCGAAATATTGTTATAATTATTACTAAATTTTAGTAATAATTATAACAATATTTCGGAATTTAATTAATTTAACTTTATTTTACTTTAGTATAGAATTCTCTTTCCAGAGACCACAAATACCTTTAGTTGTAAAAAAAAGGTATTAGTAGATATTATTTCGGACAGTAAATACAAAAACGTAGATAAAAAATTTGAAGACGTTGAATTATTTTTAGAAAATAAAACAGGTTGTACGGAAACACTTCTAAGTGACCTACGTCAACAGCTGAAAAAATTTAAATTTATTTTTAAAAGGAAATCGGACAAATGTGGCAGAAAAAGGGCTGATTTTATAAATAAAGAACAAGTATGGTTAAGCCAATCAATATCTTTTAAATTGTATCCGCATTCAAATGTTGCTTCACCAAATATAGGACGTCCACCTTTAACTTTTGATAGTAGCAGTGACCAAACAAAACGAAAACGAACAGCTCAGCTACGGAAAGGGAATTCTGTTGAAGAGTTGACTTATTCAGCACAAATGAAACTAAGAGCGGAGGGTCAACCTGAGGCAGCAGATGTTATCAAAAACATTACTGTTTTTCCCGAATATGCCAAAAAAGTGAAAAAACACAAAGATCAGAAACAATTATCGCCCATTGAAGCGTTGTCTATGATGATTGACGCCAAACTTTCTCGTAGTCAGTACGAAATAATAAAGAGCTATTTTAAAGATTATTTACCCTCTTACAAAAAAATACAAGAAGAAAAGGTAAAATGTTATCCTACTGGTGTTTCAGTAAATGAGATACAAGCAGAAGTACCTGTTCAAAATTTACTTAATCACACAGCTGAAAAAATAGTAGCTCTTCAACAGGAAGTATTGGCCAGTGTTAGTTTTAGTGAAAATGAACACCTTGTTTTAACTTCTAAATGGGGATTTGACGGGAGTTCGGGACATAGTCAATATCACCAGAAATACATTAATGAATATGACCTTGATGCAGATGATAAATTTGTTTTCATCACATGTTTCGTACCTTTACAACTCATGTATAATAATAAGGTCTTTTGGAAGAACTCGTGTCCTTCGTCCCCGCGCTACTGCAGGCCACTAAAAATGATTTATGAAAAAGAATCTGATCAATTGGTCCGTACAGAAAAAATGAATATTGATAACCAAATTGCTGAACTTGCTGAAACAGTGGTAAAATTAGATAATAAACAGTTTATAAAACATAAATTAATTTTGTCAATGATTGATGGCAAATTGTGTAATATTTTGAGTGATACGACCTCTGCCCTTAGATGTTATCTATGTAAAGCGACATCAAAACAATTTAACGATATAGATAAAATGATTCTGCTTCCTATAAATGCAGATTATTTATCGTTTGGAATGTCCACTTTGCATGCGTGGATAAGGCTCTTTGAATGTCTTTTACATCTAGGATATAAATTACCAATAAAAATGTGGCGAATCAATAAAAACGTTGAAAAAACTGTGCAAGATAATAAATTAAGGATTCAGAGAGAATTTAAAGAACAAACTGGTTTGCTTATTGATAAACCAAAACCTGGATATGGAAATACTAATACGGGAAATGTTGCCAGAAGGTTTTTTGAAAAAGGTGACTTATCAGCCACTATTACTGGTATAGATAGGAACTTAATACATCGATTTTATATCATATTACAATGTATATCTAGTGGGCTTAATATAAATCCATCAAAATTTAAAGAATACTGCTTAGGTACTGCTCGCCTGTTTGTCAGCCTATATCCTTGGTACTGTATGAGCACCACCGTACATAAAATTTTGATACACGGTCACGAAATTGTATCTGGATTTGTTTTACCAATAGGGCAATTAAGCGAAGAAGCATTAGAATCCCGCAATAAAGATTTTAAGATTTTCAGAGAATTTTACAGTCGTAAAACTTCTAGAAAGGATAATTTAGTAGATATTTTTAATCGTATGTTAATTTCATCAGATCCCATGATTTCAAATTTAAGGCAGAAACCGGTACAAATTAAAAATAATTTTCATCAGGATGCTATAGATATGTTTGAAGAGCCAGCACTCTGAAATCAATTATGTTTTAATTAATATACGTATTTTTCCGAATTGTATTACTTTTTTATTTAAATTATGTTACAAACATGTTATTTACTACATATTTTTATGCATGAAACCATTAAATTACGAAAACATAATTAATATCATGTCCCTATATGACGCTGCCCCACTGTGCGTCGTACATATTATGTGTACATACCTTTCGGAGGCGAATGTCCAAGCTTCACCCGATTAAATCCGGCTAACACATGCAAAGCATGCATGCGTATCGTGTAAGTCGGTCTCTAGCCAATTCTGGCCAGATCAGGCAAAGATTCCTGTTTAAATTTAGTAAGACAACTCCAGATGCAACACGTGTGCGTTGAAACTCAAACCTGTAAGGAACGAGAATCCACTGTCAAATTATACAGTACATACGCTAACCCGCGCCACCACAACAACATTTTATCTAAAACTTACCAAACTTCGAAATAAATTACAATAAATTAAATTGTAATATAAATATGTGATGCGGGCGTAGCTCGCTTGTATAAAATGGCTGTCACACAAGTCACGTGGTCCAGCGTCCAATCAGGAGAAAGCCAGTGTTGCCGCTATATTATGCAAATTTCAACCAACTAAAATGGAATAATGCCACTACAAAAATTACAACATTACAGTAGGATCTACACGTCTAGGCTATGTGATTTGGTTCGATCCTTACCAAGGTCAGTCAGCGGAAATTGCAAGTGACTACAAACAAACTAGGCCTGGGGGCTGCCGTGATTTTACAGTATGCTGAAGTTCTTCGAAAATTAGATTTGCAAGCGCCTTTTCACCTTTTTTTTGATAATTTTTTCACATCTATCCCACTCATCGATGAACTGCGTCTGAGAGGTCTGAAAGCTACGGGTACTATAAGAGAAAATCGTTTGTCAAAATGTCCACTGCCGTCAAACAAGGAGATGAAGAAATCAGATCGTGGAACCTATAAGCTCATGTCTACTAGAGCTGAACAAATTCTGATTTGTAAATGGCACGACAACAGTAGCTGTTTCATCTAATTCCGCTAAAGTGCAACCCATAAGCAAAATCAAAAGATTTTCTCAACACCAAAAAAAGTACATATATGTTGACCAGCCAGCCATAATAAAAGTCTGAGAACATGGGTGAAAATGAGAACATGGGTGGCGTAGATAGGTGCGATCAAAATATAGGATTGTACAGAACCTCGATACGCGGAAAGAAATGGTACTTTTCGCTCATTGCCCATTGTTTGGATATGACAACTCACAACGCTTGGCAGTTGTACAAAAAAAATGGTGGGGAATACGACCACCTTCAGTTCAGAGGGAGCATTGCGACAAGCTTACTTGAAACATACAAAAAAAATGAAAATCGAAAAGCAGGTCGTACTCCCCAGAATTTCAAGGAAATTTCTAGATATGACGACATAGGTCACCTAATAAAATATAGAGAAAATCAGCTTAGGTGTGCTGTATGTCACAAAAAGTCTAAATTTTTTTGTAAAAAGTGCCAAGTTACGTTGCATCCCAAACATTGCTTTGAAAAATATCATACTTTTGATAAGTAAAGCAAAGGTATTTATATATATACTTAATTTGTATTTTAAAGTATATTTAAGTTATATAGTAAATAAAATCGTTTCTTTTGATACATTACCCATTACAAATTAAATTAAATATTTCAGCAGTGCCAAGTAGTATATAAAGCTAGCGTCCGTTTAAAAGAACACCTATTTCCCGCTTTTCAGAAAATCCCATAATTTTTAAAATATTTTTCCTAGTATCAGTGAACGTCAAATAATCTAATATATAAAATTCTCGTGTCACAGTTTTCGTTGCCATCCTCCTCCGAAACGGCTTGACCGATTTTGATGAAATTTTTTGTGCTTATCCGGTATCTATGAGAATCGGCCAACATCTATTTTTCATCCCCCTAAATGTTAGGGGTAGTCCACCCCTAAATTTTTATTTTTATTTTTTAGACAAAATTTTTAATTTCTATTTTTTTATGATACAACATACAAAAATACATACAATCCTCAAAAAATACATACAATCCTCAATTTTCACCCTTCTACGATCAACCCTTATTTTTTAATAGCCATTTTAGTAATTTAATCATTTTTCCTCTCCGGTCGAAAACTGATCAATCTTCATTTAATTAGTTATCCCCGCCAGATGTCTACAGGTGTCACTTCTGACCCAGTAAACAGCACGGAGTAGGGATGAGAACGAAGCCGGTCTCCTTTCTTTCTCACTCCCTACACAGTTGTTGTTATTGTTTATGCATCAAGTGTAGTAGTAACGTTGACAATTATTATTTTGCTATCTCAGTGTAACTCTCATATTAACTTTTAATCATTCCTATTTTATCAATAATAATTAAATTATCAATTTTGAGTGTATTTTGCACGATTAGTTAATCAAGTGATTTTATAACCTCAAAAGTACTCAACACGTGACACGAGCTTCCAATAACAACGGATTTTGTGTTGTAAGTATACTTTTTTTTATTTATATCGAAAATGTTGTTGATCTTATAAAAATGTAATTTTAATTTAATTTTATTAAAAAAATGTAATTGAACAATTAAGATTTTCATAGTTTCCAAAAAATCAATCATTATGAATATTTATTTTGAAATGTCAATGGAAATATTGGTTGTATGAAAAAATTATAAGAGACAATGTTTTCATAAAATTATTTTTTTATTTATTTTATTTATTTATTTTTTATTTTTTATTTATTTATTTTTTTTTTGTACACACACAGTAAATAAAACAGTAAATGGATACAAACTAAACATGTATACAATGGCGCCACTTATCTCTAAAGAGATCTCTTCCAGTGGGCCTAAGAGAGGAGATCGTGATGCAAACAGGTCCTGATGTGTGTGCAGGTTAATAAACTTACATAAACTATATTTACATAAATACACAAATACATACATAAAAAGATATATAAACATACATAGACGTACAATAATTAAGGTAAGAAAGCGAGATAGTGTTCCTTGACTCTCTTCTTGAAGCCAGACACAGTTCTGCAGTTCCTTATATCGGTTGGAAGAGCGTTCCACAGTCTGACGGCATGAACGGAGAAAGAGTAGGAGAAGAAGTCAGATTTGTGGGAAGGACAATTGAGGCGGTAGGAGAGGTGAGGCCGGCACGATTCATCTGATGCACGCATCAGTGTGAACCGCTCCCGCAGGTAGGAAGGATATGAGGGATTGTGTAGGACATTGAAGAGGAGACATAATAACCGAGTATTTCTACGAAGGCGGATTGGGAGCCACTTGAGTTCCTTGCGAAATTTGAGACGTGATCATACTTACGTAAGTTAAAAATAAATCGGATACCTAAGTTTTGCAACCGCTCAAGTTTGTTTAAGAGCTCCTCTGTAGCATCCAGGCAGCAAGCGTCCGCGTAGTCCAAGATCGGCACGATTAGTGTTTGGGCCAGCGAGATTTTAGTATCGTGGGGCAAGAAACTCTGGAGACATTTAAGTGTATGAAAGGTGAAGTGGACCTTCTTGCTGACCTCGTTAATATGAGAGCCCCAGGACAAGTTGTTGTCGATAATAACTCCCAAGTTCTTAGCGGCATTGGTGTATTTGATAGGGATATCATCCAGCACGATAGCTGGAAGAGATGCCATATCTAGCCCTGCCAACATCTGCCGACTGCCAATTACCATGGCCTGAGATTTAGTGGGATTTATGTGGAGGCCGTATGACCTTGCCCATAGGCTGATGGCACTCAAGTCATGATTCATGACAGCGATGGCAGTCCGATACTCGTTGAGGGTAAAGTGCCTATACAGCTGTAGGTCGTCTGCATACAGATGGAAGTTGGAAGAAATGACTCTAACTGCGGAGTTGATAAAAATGGAGAACAAAAGAGGAGAGAGTACGCCACCTTGGGGCACGCCCGCAGTGAGATTGCACCAGTCAGACTGAGCGTCATTGTAGCGAACACACTGCGAGCGGCCCTGAAGATAGGATTTAAACCAGGTCACAGCCTCCATGGAACAATTCAACGACTTAAGGATACCAAGGAGAATGTCAAAGTCTACCGAGTTAAAGGCACTACTGAAGTCCAGTAGCACCAATACCGTAAGAGATCTACTCTCCATGGCCCAACGTATGTCGTCGGTCACCTTAAGAAGTGCCGTCACAGTGCTGTGACCTGTCCTAAACCCAGATTGAAAGGGACTAAGGAGATTATTCCGTGTCAGGTAACTAGTCAACTGGCGATGTACTATATGTTCAAGGACTTTGGATAGGAATGGTAGAATGGATATAGGACGAAATTGGGACGGGAGAGAAGGGTTTGATGTTTTAGGTAGTGGAATAACTTGTGCCTGTTTCCAAGCACTAGGAAAACAGCCGGAGGAAAGGGAGAAATTAAAGATATGAGTTAAAATGGGGATTACGGACGGGAGAATAGGAGAAAACATTTTAGAACACAGCTGATCGTTCCCAACAGCAGAGGAAGTGATGGCTAAAAGGGATTTTTGGACGTCATCCTCACCAACCGCAGAGAGATGAAACGAAGGGCATGATGGGACCGGCAAAAGAGACAAATCGAGCAGAGTGTTGGCCCTAACAAGCGGTTCAAGTGTTACAGGTGGGAGAGAGAAATGCTTATTGAGGGCTCGAACATCGATGTTGTGACAATCAATAGTTGGTGATTTGCCGATTCCATTAGCTTTAAGGAATTTCCAGACGTCTGAAGAGTTGTGGTTGACAAGAGATTCGTGAAAATGGCGGCGTTTGGCATCACGACACAGACGACCACAGCGGTTGCGAAGGTTCTTATAACGAGCAAAATTGAAGTCAGTCGGACTACGCTTGAGCCTCCTTTTAGCCCGGTCACGGTTAGCCATGAGCTCTTTGATTTCAAGCGTAATCCAGGGAGCGGGGACATGCTTTAACCTTACCCTACGCTTTTTTACTTTTGTTTGAAAATTTTTTCCATAAAACTTATATTTTTGTTATAATTTCATAAATTAAAACTAATCATTTCAAAACTGCGGCAAAAATCCTGGCCCTAATTATACTTTTAAGATTTTTCATCATTAAATAATTTCATTAATTCTATTTATGTATGTTTTGTACAGTGAGCAATGCCAAGAAAACGCAAAGGGGCTGATTTGAGCCGCAGTACAAGTAAGCTCAAAACTTGCGAAATAGCAGATCCGAAAGAACAGAAGAACAAATCCAGCAACAAAATACTGATGCACGTGTCAGAATGGCGCAATTGCATCAAGAAGAGCCAGAAGATACACGAGCTGAACGCAATGAAGTCAGAAGATTAGAACAACGACAATCACGCCGTTTCACAGTCAATAGACGAAGAACAAATGACCAACAACGACAACAGGTACATCGAGCATTTATATCTGATTCATTCCTGCGTCTAGCATTCCAGTATGAGCCCGATATTGAATATTATGCTCATTCAAAAGTGGTAATTGGTGCTATGGACAAGGAATGTCCGCATTGTCATGCTCTGAAATTCAAAAGTGAGCCAGCTGGGATGTGTTGCGCGTCAGGAAAAGTGCAACTACCTGAAATTGAAACACCACCTGAACCATTGAACGGCTTACTTATCGGCACGGATCCAGATTCTAACGTGTTCCTGAAGTCAATTCGAAGATTCAATTCATGCTTTCAAATGACATCGTTCGGAGCAACAGAAATAGTTCGAAATACTAATGCAAATGGTCAACAATTCTATTCTACATTCAAAATCAGAGGCCAAGTTTATCATAAAATGGGCTCACTGCTGCCAATGCCAGACGAACCACATAAATTCTTACAAATCTACTTTATGGGCGGCGAGGATTCCGGAAGCGCACTTGCCAATCGCGTGAATGCACGTTGTGATTATAATAACCTTGATTCACTTTATGCCAGGCGCATCGTCAGCGAGCTAGATGCTCTTTTGAACGAGCACAACGAGTTGTTGAAAATATTCAAATCACATATGCACCAATTACAAAGCGATAATCACGCTATCGTCATTAATCCTGATAAAACACCAGCTGGAGAGCATATTCGTAGATTCAATGCACCCGTTGTTGATGATGTTGCTGGAATCATGGTTGGCGATTGTACAGCTGCACGAGAAATTGTGATTCGTAGAAGAAATAATAATCTTCAGTTCATTGCTGACTGACACACATCGTTCATATGATGCTCTCCAATATCCGCTAATATTCTGGAAGGGACAAGACGGATATTGCATAAACATAAAACAACGAGATCCCGTATCAGGTACTTCATTGATTATTAATTTGATCATTAATCATTTAACAAAACAATTAAATTATTGAACGTAATAAATTTAAATTAATTTTTATGAACAAATATTACAGGAGCTGAAACAAACAAGAACGTTAGCTCAAAGGATTATTATGCGTACCGATTAATGATTAGACGTGGCCTGGACAACGTCATTTTACGATGTCGTGAGCTTTGTCAACAATTCATGGTCGACATGTACGCGAAGATTGAGAGCGAACGACTACGATACTTACGATATAATCAACAAAAGCTGCGCGCGGAAGAGTACATTCATTTGCGAGACGCTATCAACAACAACGCCGACGTCGCCGAAATTGGTAACCATGTCATTTTACCATCATCGTACGTAGGCAGTCCACGTCATATGCAAGAATATATACAAAATGCTCTGACTTTCGTGCGCGAATATGGACGACCATGTTTATTTATCACGTTCACATGTAATCCAAAATGGCCAGAGATTACATCTTTGCTACTGCCTGGCCAAAATGCAATACATCGCCATGACATTACAGCACGTGTGTTCAGACAAAAGTTGAAGTCTTTAATAAGTTTCATTACTAAATCACATGTATTTGGTCACACACAAAAATTTCCCTAAAGATTTTACCAATGATACGGTCACAAATGTCGACGGATACCCAATATATCGTCGAAGAAATCCTGAAAATGGCGGACAATCGTTGGGTGGTGCCATATTCGCCTCTGCTGAGCAAGACATATAATGCTCATATTAATGTTGAGTTCTGCAATTCTGTGAAGAGCATCAAATACATTTGCAAGTATGTCCATAAAGGCAGTGATATGGCTGTGTTTAGAGTGGAAAATACTAATGTGAGCGCTCCTCCAGTGAATAAAAACGATGAAATAACGCTCTACCAAATTGGTCGGTACATCAGCTCCAAAGAAGCTGCTTGGCGTATCTTTGGTTTTCCAATTCATGAACGGGATCCAGCAGTTGTTCAGTTAGCCATCCATCTTGAAAACGGTCAGCGTGTATTTTTCACGAACGAGACAGCGATTGATCGTGCAATAAATCCACCTAAAACTACACTCACTGCATTTTTTGAATTGTGTAATCGTGCGGATGATTTTGGTGCCTTTGCACGAACATTACTCTATTCACAAGTACCACGCTATTTCACATGGACTCAAACAAAAACATGGATGCCCCGCAAGCAAGGCTCACCAGTTGCTGCATGTCTCAATTTATTTAAATCAAACGCCTTGGGGCGATTATTTACAGTCAATACAAGACACACGGAGTGCTTTTATCTTCGACTGTTGTTGGTTAATCTTACTGGCCCATTATCATTTCAAGATATACGTAAAGTGAATGGGCAACAATATCCAACGTATAAAGATGCATGCCTTGCACTCGGCTTGCTGGAAGACGACAACCAGTGGGAATGCATGCTTGCTGAAGCTGCATTGAACTGTACAGCAATACAAATTCGTCTACTATTCGCTATGGTGTTGACTACATGTTTCCCAGCCCGAGCACAGATATTATGGGAAAATCACAAAGATTCAATGACTGATGATATATTGCATCAACATCGTATACGGTGCCACGATCTAACCATAACATTCAGCGACGAAATGTACAATGAAGCATTGATTGCTATTGAGGATCTTTGCATTGTCATTGCCAACTTACCACTTAGTAATTTCGGTATGAATTCGCCAAATCGAACTGCATCTGATTTAATGAATACTGAAATGAATCGTGAACTGCAGTACAGTACTGTAGAAATGGCAGCGATTGTTGCCCGCAATGTCCCACTAATGAATGAGGAACAAAGAACCATTTATGATCGCATTATGCTCGCAGTTTCAGCTGGACAAGGTCGGTTCTTCTTTTTGGATGCACCGGGTGGAACTGGCAAAACATTCGTTATTTCGCAAATTCTTGCTGAAATACGATCAAATAATGGCATCGCATTGGCCGTTGCATCATCGGGCATTGCAGCAACTTTATTGGATGGAGGTAGAACAGCTCATTCAGTATTTAAGCTGCCACTAAATATTCAGAATAACCCTGACGCAGTATGCAACATTAAGACACAATCGCCCATGGCCACTGTGCTGAAACGGTGGCACACAAACATTCACATGAACAACTTAAAAATACTTGTTAGTTGTAAGAAAAAAAGAGAAATATTTATAAATTATGTCATTAGAATAGTAAAGATAGTGAATAATAGGAATAGATAGTTTAAGAAAAATAGCTATCAATATCAAAAAAAAACTTAATATGTGAAAAATAGCTATGATTAATAAAAAGACCTAAGAAATTATAAGTAGACATAAATATAAAGACCCTTCCCATTCTCCCTAAAATGGACAACTATGAAGTGCATAAACAAAGAGGTGAAAGAAATGTATTAAGGGGCGAGGCAGTGGCACATAATAAATAACAAATAAATAAATAAGGAATTGTAAAATCTACAAAATGTTAGAAGTAAGGAACATAGTAACAAAAATAAGAATGTTAGTAAATATTGTGTAAAACATAAACTGAAAAATAATATAATAAAATTAAGATAATAGAAATTAAGAAAAGAATGTTTAAAGAAAATAAAATAAATGAAAAACCCCCCCAATGATCCCAACACAAAATTAAACAACAGAATGAAAGAGATGGATGAAAGTGCGAGAGGGATAAGTGCGAGAAATGGAACGATAAAGAGGACAGCTTGAATGAGAGATTAGAATTTTTTTTTGATTAGTTAAAAAAGGACTCTGCATCTATAGCAGAGGCATTCGCGGGCCAGGCCACAGCGCCTGGACAAAAAAAAAAAAAACCTAACCTAACCTAACCCTACTGTAAAAGTTATACAGTACCCAGAACTCACCACCGACAACGTCGTCGTGGTGGGGATCCAGGGCGGTGCATGGCGTCTCACCCTCGTATCGTTCTATTTTGAACCGCAAATTCCACTCGGCCCATACCTGGACAGGCTTAAATCGGCAGAACAATCACTAGGACCAAATGGACTCATCGTAGGAGGAGACGCTAACGCCTGGAGCATCTGGTGGGGTAGCAGCGAAACCAACCCCAGAGGTGAAGATACACTGGCAACGCTGGATCAACTCGGCCTGCACCTACTCAACCGAGGGGAAACTCCAACCTTCGACACTATCAGAGGTACCACAAGATATACAAGCTTCGTGGATATCACGGCCTGCACATCGGATCTCCTTGGAAATATAAATGAATGGAGAGTCGATGAAGATATGATAGGGTCCGATCACAACGGTATAGAGTTTGTCCTGACCTGGGTAAATCAAGATGCGTCATGGTAGACAGAACCACCAGGCAATTTGACACCAGGAGAGTAGACTGGCCCCAATTTCATGAGAAATTGGGTCAAATAAAGCAAGAAAGGGGAGTTACTATGACGAACCTGGAGAAGATCAGCAGTGTGGAGGAAATTAAAAGATTTACACACGACCTCACACTGGCAACAGTTGATACAAGCACACTGCTGATCCCAAAGAAAAAGCCCAGGAAAAACTTAGACTGCCGTGGTGGTCGAATGAACTCACCCGCCTAAAGAAGGAGGTTGCCACGAGGAGACGAAGGATACGATGTGCGGCACCATCTCGACGAGCGAAGGTTGTTGAGGAGTACCTGAAACACAGAGAAGAGTATCAGAAGAAAATGGCCGAAGCGAAAGTGGCGAGTTGGAAGGATTTTTGCGGGAAACAAGAAAGAGAGGGAATGTGGGAAGGCATTTATCGAGTCATCGGAAGAACGAAGAAAAGGGAAGAGGATCTACCGATGATCGAGAACGGGAAGACGCTTAGCGGGGAAGAATCAGCAAAGTTACTGGCGGATACCTTTTATCCCAGAGATGCAGTCGAACAGGATTCAGAAATACACAGGAATACAAGGAGACTCGCAGGGAGAGTGAATGAGGAGAAGCAAGATGAACCTTGTGACCCCCCATTCACACTCTACGAATTAGAAAGGGCCGCCGGCTCCTTCAACCCCAAGAAAGCACCGGGCATCGATGGATTGACGGCGGATATCTGCGGACAACTGGTGGGAAGTGACCCCCACATGGTTCTACATTTAATGAACAAATGCCTGGCGCATGGATACTTCCCGCGACAGTGGAAGGAGGCCACAGTCGTTGTGCTCCGAAAACCAGGCAAGGACAACTACACGACCCCGAAGTCTTATAGACCTATAGGGCTATTGCCTGTCCTAGGTAAGGTCTATGAGAAGATGGTGATGACCCGGATCAAGTTCCACATACTACCGAAACTGAGTACTCGCCAATACGGTTTCATGCCACAGAAATCCACTGAGGACGCCCGGTACGACCTCCTCCAGCACGTCAG
Organism: Nudaria mundana; assembly: GCA_963556515.1. Classification (NCBI taxonomy): domain Eukaryota; kingdom Metazoa; phylum Arthropoda; class Insecta; order Lepidoptera; family Erebidae; genus Nudaria; species Nudaria mundana. The sequence goes on along the minus strand of OY748302.1, from coordinate 16,307,497 downwards.
AAGCAAGCTCAATGAGCAGAAGATGGTCACACTGATTTCTCTAGACATCGAGGGGGCGTTCGACAGTGCGTGGTGGCCGGGAATCAGGGTGCGTTTGGCAGAGGAAAAGTGCCCGGTGAACTTGAGAAGGGTCATCGATAGTTATCTCTGTGAGAGATCTGTAGGGGTTAGGTATGCCGGGGAGGAGTACAAGAATGGGACCGAGAAGGGATGCGTCTAGGGATCCATTGGGGGTCCAATCCTATGGAACCTACTGCTTGATCCCCTGTTAAAAAAGCTGGAAGCCTGTGGCCACAATGCCAAGCATTCGCCGACGACATTGTTCTGATCGTCGATGGCGACACGGCACTTCAGATCGAACGAGGTGCGAATGCTGCCCTCGAGTGCGTGCGGGAGTGGGGTGTGGTAAACAAGCTTAAGTTTGCTCCGCATAAAACTACCGCGATTAACATAACGCGGAAGCTTGTTTACAACACCCCACGCCTAAGCATGGGCGGGGTCGGCATTCGCATGTCCAGGGAGATGAAGTTGCTGGGCCTAACCATCGACGACAAGCTTACCTTTAACACTCACGTGGCAAATGTTTGTGCAAAGGCCATAGGCATATATAAGCAGCTTTCAAGAGCTGCCAGGGTCAGCTGGGGACTACAACCAGAGATTGTCCGTATGATCTACACAGCCGCCGTCGAACCAATCATATTATACGCGGCTAGCGCGTGGTCACCAGCCGTTAATAAACTCGGGGTACAGAAGAGTCTAGAGGTCATTCAGCGGGGCTTTGCCCAAAAACTATGTCGTGCCTACAGAACGGTCTCGCTGAACGCAGCGATGGTACTGGCTGGGGTGCTTCCTCTCGACCTTCGCGTTCGAGAGGCAGCCCTACTGTACGAGGTCAGGAGGGGACTGCACCATCATAAACTCCCAATGCTTAAAGACCGACAGATTGAGCGAATGTCATCTGCGCTCGAAGCACCTCATCCAGCCACTCGAAGAAGGATAGCAGCAGGGCGGCTGGTAGACGAGGAACAATACAGCAGCTACAGTGACCACGATGTGCGAATATTCACGGACGGGAGCAAAATTGCGGGCAGGGTCGGAGCCGCCCTATCCTTATGGATAGGAGAGGCCGAACATATGGCCCGCAAATTTGCTCTCGAGTCATACTGCACCGTCTACCAAGCCGAACTGTATGCTCTTCGAGAGGCACTCATGACGATTCAGACCAGGAGGGAGGGCAGGTATGCAGTCTTTAGTGACTCCATGGCTGCCCTCCAAACTGTCGAGAACCCCGATGCTCACCATCCCCTGGCAGTACGAGCAAGGGACGCATTGCACCGTTGCGAAGCACAAGGCAAGAGCGTTTCCTTGTTCTACATCAAGGCACATGCGGGGCTAGCAGGGAACGAAAGGGCAGACTGCCTTGCAAAAGAAGCTGCCCTGAAACTTAAGAAGAAAGCCGACTATGATGGGTGCCCGGTTAGCTTCGCAAAGCGACAGATAAGGGTAGGGACTCTGCAGGAGTGGAACCAACGGTATAAGAATGGCCACACAGCTTCCGTGACCAAACTGTTCTTCCCGGATGTAACAGAAGCCTACAGGACGGTTAGGACCCTGCACTTCACTAAAGAGCTTACGCAGGCCTTAACGGGACATGGCGGGTTCTCCTCATACCTGACGAGGTTCAAGTGTAAGGACAATCCGCTATGTGCCTGTAACAACAACAGGGAGGAAACAATCCAACACCTACTCACAGAATGCCCCATACACCTCAGAGACAGACACACCATAGAAATGAAACTTGACATAAACATCACGATACATAACCTTAAAACACTCATAAATTCTAAGAACGCAAGAGATACATTTATTGATTATGTCACAAAAATAGTTAAGATGTCAAACGCAAGAAACAAAAAAGCATAATAAATAACAGTTATCAATATATTGTAAATAATATATACCAATAGCTATAAACAAAAAGCAAGACAAGATACTGTTAAAAGAGGTAGTGGCACATGATATAATGTTGAGATAAATAAGTAAGGAAGTGTAAAAAATTAATAAAATGATAGAAATAAGAAAAATAGTGTATAAAATGTAGAAACAAGCTAAGAATGTTGTAAGTTAAGAAAATATTGTCTAAATTATAGAAATTGGATAAGAAAAATAAAATGTAAGTATAAGAATATAGAAACAAAATAAAAATGTTATAAAATAAGAAATCGAATAAGCAAAAAAATGTATAGACATAAAATAATAGAAATTAAGAATTACGATGTTAAAAAAGGAATTAAATAAATAAAGAACCTTCCCAATCCTCCCGGTAATGTAGACACTACACATAGGGGTAGAAATGACAGAATGAAAGAGACGAATGAAAGTGCGAGAGGGATAAGTGCGAGAACTGGAACGATAAAGAGGACAGCTTGAATGAGAGATTAGAAATTTTTTGATTAGTTAAAAAAGGACTCTGCATCTATAGCAGAGGTATTCGCGGGCCAGGCCACAGCGCCTGGACAAAAAAAAAAAAAAAAAACCTAACCTTACCTGGGGTGCGTTGTGGTGGGTGGCACCTCCATCGCTGTCGGGAAGACCCTTAAATATCTGGGTCTCCTGCTCGACAGCCGGTGGGGGTTTGTCGAGCACGTCCGGCGGTTGTCACCAAAACTGGTGGCGTCCGCCAATGCGCTCGGCAGGCTGCTCCCCAATAGGGGACCGGGAAGTGCTTGCCGCCGTCTCTACGAGGGTGTGGTACGCTCCAAGGCGCTCTATGGAGCGCCTATTTGGGCGGATGCCCTCAGCGCCGCGAACGTGGTTCAGCTGCGACGACCGCAGCGGATCGCGGCGCAGAGGGCTGCACGGGCGTACCGCACCGTGTCTTTTGAGGCGGCACAAAGTCCCCCGTGGGATCTCGAGGCGGTGGTCCTGAAGAGGGTTTACGAGGAGGGCGCCCTGGTGCGACAAGAAGGAGGTCGCCCGTTGACGGAGCAGGTCGATCGCTGGAGACAGGAGGCTCGCGACGATCTGTTCCGGCAATGGGCCTTGAGATGTGCGGCTCCCACCGCGAGCCGGGTGCTCGTGGGGGCCATCGGTCCCGTGCTCCGCCAGTAGGTGGAGCACGCGCAAGGGGCTCCGACCTACTTCCTCACCCAACTTCTCACGGGTCATGGCTGTTTTGCCAAATTCCTGTGGGAAGTGGTGGGGATCCTGTCGGAGCCTGATTGTCATCACTGCGCAGGCGGCGCCGTAGATACGGCGGAGCATACGCTCTTCGTGTGCGCCGCCTGGGACTCGCTGAGGTTGGCCCTCACGGGCGTTATCGGCAGAGTAGGTTCGCTGCCGGCCGTCATTCAATCCATGGCCGGCTGCGAAGAATGTTGGGCCGCCGTCGCTTCCTTCGCTCGGGAGGTGATGGCGGCGAAAGAGAGGCCCTGCGTGAGCGGGAGCGTGCAGGCCGTACGCTCCCGCCCCGGCGGGCACCAGTCAGAGGGCGACGGCGCATTGCCTACGCCCAAGCCCCCGACTGATAGGGCCGTGGGCGGTGGGTCGGGGGGCCCACCGCTCACGAGAATGGCCCTGAGGAGTCCGACGCCCCTTATGTGTTTCGGGGGCGTCGCTTCTGTGTTGATCAGGGGGGTCGCTTCTGTGTTGATCAGGGGGGGTTCAGGCACCCCCGAGTAGAGCTCGAAAGAGCGCCCCTTTGCCGGGCCGCCGTTGCTTAACAGTTCCTGCCTATCCGGCGGCCCGGCTAAGGCGAAGGAGAAACACCGTGGATAGGTTTTAGTGGGTAGTCCGGCCCGTTTTAATTCTAGGGCCGGGAGTCCCACACGAAGCCGTCTCGCTCCCCCCCCCCCAGCGAGACGGTGAAGTGCGTAACTGCATCACCGACCACGTAAAAAAAAAAAAAAAAAAACCTGGGGTGCGTTCGGATAACCTCCACGTTGGCTTAGCCCTGTTTCTTGTGGGGGGAACGGAAGCCGGGACGCTGGTGCACCCTGGACAATGGTTATTGGTGTCCTCCTTGGAGGATTCTGGTAGCCATTGACCAAGTCCGACAAGCCCTTGTCAGGGCTAGCTGACATGAGGGGGGTCGTGGTATGACGGGCCTGCAAGGCCCGCGGCGTCATTGTCGCTTTTCTTTGTTCTTCTTTTCTCCTTGTTTATTCTTCCCTCTTTCGTTTCTGGTCTTTTTTCTTTTATCCCTTCTGTCGCGGCAACGGCGCACTGTTCGTCAGCTCCTTAGAGCTATGGTGGGGTCGTTTTCGGCCTCACCCGAGCCGAGCCTTTACAGGCAAGAGGACCCCATGAGGGGGTCGAGGCGTATGGGCCTGCAAGGCCCATGGGAACGGATGTGACCGAAAGGTCGCATCGGGGAGGCCTGACCAGCCTCTCGTGGCCGGCCACGTTGCGACGTGCAACGACCCCTGTCTCACGGTCTACAGGGTACGTGCGGCGCAACGTGGCCGAAGGCGGCTTGCCTTAATTGGCTGGCCTGAGGGTGATACCCGATACAAAAATCCGTGAAGGAAAGCACGTTAAAACCCAGCGGATACTTGGCGACCTCCGCAAGTAACAGCCCGCTCCCCGGAATGAGCGTCACCCGGGGAGTGCTTTTAGATCGTCTCATTTTCGTGGGATATATTATGGATTTAACTAAACAAAAACAAAAAAAACGATGATGTTGGTAGTGGAGAGGAGAGGCTCGGTACTCCGGTTCCGGGTCGGAAAGTGTTGAGGGTGGCGGTGTCACGGTGTGACACCGCAGCGTTGTCCCGGGACCTACTGCTGTCAGATTCTGACAGCAGTGTGGTCTCGATGATTGAGGTGGCCTCGGGTCCCCCATCGCCCCTGTGTTCCCGGCTGTTTCGCAGGCCCCGGAACTCGGGCTCGGAGGGAGACAGCGAGGAGTCGGTTGGCTCATCACCGAGGAGGTACATGAAGCGCCACCTCAACCCGCCAGGAGAGGATGAGGCTGGCGACGTGTTGGCCAAACAGCGGCCCAGGCGAGGACGCCCCCCGACGACGGGGCAATATGTCGGCCTTGCCGCGGCGAAAGCCGAATTAAACAAGGCCAAAGAGCGGGAGCTAGAGCTCCAGGCGGAGCAAGAACTCGCCGAAGAGCTCCGAAGGCGGGAGGAGAGGCGACTCTCCTTCCTCCGCCAGTCTCCCGTTCAGGACAGAGGAAGCGAGGCGCGTATGGGTGACCTCAGGGCCGAGCAACTGGAGAAGGCGGTGGAGTCTATACGCTCCATCGCCCACAAGAGCTCGAAACTGAAGGGACAGTCGGTCCAGGGCCTCAGGAGCGCTGCAGGCTCCATAATGGAACACGTGCGCGAGTTGCGTGAAATGTTAAAGTTGCGACAGCGATGAAAACGTCCGTCTGCAGCGTGAGGTGGCTGCGCTGCGGGCCGAATTGGAGGCGGTGAAGAAGCAGGTGAGCGCCCCGCCGTCGATGTCGCGCGAGGAGATCATGTTCATGATCAACGCGCGCTTCGACGGCGTTTCAGACCGCCTGCTCCCGGAGCCGGGGCTGCGCCCACCCCTTCAGGCGGACGCCCGTAACGCAGCTCGCGCCGCTGCGACATCGTCCCCAAGCGTCGGCCGTTCTGTCGGCCCCGCCGCTATTGTTGACGCTTCGTTGGAAGAGATGGTGGCCCCTGCAGTCACTCCCTCAACTTCTTCTCCCCGAGTTGCCGCCCCGCGTCGTCGTCGTGTTGTCTCCGTCCCGGAGGAGACGGAGGCTCCTCCGGCTGTTCTGCTGGCTTCTTCCCCCCCTTTAGCATCGGGGAAGAAGACAAGAAAGAAGAAGAGTGCTGCGGCGCGCGAGGCTGAGGCGGCACGCCGAGATGCAGTGTCCACTCTGCCCATACCGTCCTCTTCCTCCACCTCCGAGGCGTGGAATGTGGTGGCAGCACGCCCGAAAAAGGCAACGGCAGCCAAACCGCCGGCAACCGTGGGCAAGGCGCCCACAAGAACGCCGTCATCGGCGCCTGCCAGAAAGAAGCGCCCCCCAAAACTGCGCGCCCCCCGCACTGCTGCAGTGGTCATCACGCTGCAGCCGGATGCGACAGAGCGGGGAGTAACGTACGCCTCCAAACTGGCCGAAGCGGAGGAAAAGGTCGATATCAAGGCCATTGGCATCGCCAGAGGCCTGCGCTTCCGCACGGCAGCCACTGGAGGCAGAATTCTGGAGGTGGCAGGCGCCGAGAGGCTGCAGCAGGCGGACGCGCTAGCATCCAGACTCCGGGAGGTCCTCGGCGACGACGTCCGCGTCACGCGCCCGGAGAAATGCGTGGAGTTGCGCATCTCTGGCCTCGGTGACGCGGCTGTCAAAGAGCGAGTTGCCCAGATGGTAGCAAACGTGGGCGGTTGCGCCCCGTCCGGTGTCGTCGTGGGCGAAATAGTTCGCCAAGCGGGCCGAGAGGGCACGGCGTGGGTGAAGTGCCCGATTGCGGCGGCCAAAATTGTGACTGATGGCCGCCCCTTAAACATCGGCTGGACCCGCGTCCGTGCGGTCCTGGAGGCTAGGCCGCAGCGGTGTTTCCGCTGTTTGGAGGAGGGGTACGTTGGGGCCCGATGCGCTGCGGGGATAGACCGCAGCGCGCTTTGTTTTAGATGTGGGCAACCCGGCCACAAAGCGGCCGGCTGCGAGGCAGAGCCGCATTGCCCGATTTGCGCGGGGGCAGGATCTGCAGCTGAACACCGCCTGGGCGCCAAGGCCTGTATCAAGGCGTCAGCAAAAAGGAGGACCCGTCGTGGTGGTGTGGGTAGGAGGACGGCGCCGGCTGCGGTGCTGCCACCCACCCCACAGGATGAAGGCATGGACACCGCACAGAATTGATGGCTCCCATATCGATCCTGCAGGCCAACGCCAACCACTGTGCAGCGGCCCAAGATTTGCTGATCCAGACCGTAGCACAGTGGCAGGCCACTGTGGCTGTAGTCGCCGAACCGTACGAGGTTCGCGCCCGGGACGACTGGGCTGGCAGTCGCGACGGTTTGGTGGCTATCGTCTCCTCGCGGGGCGCCTTCGATAGAATTTCGTCAGGACGTGGTTGCGTCCTCGCTCTGCTGGGAGACGCTGCAGTGATCGGGGTATATGTCTCGCCCAATAGAAGCATCGCAGAATTCGAGCAATGGCTCGTAGAGGTCTCGGATCTGGTTGTGGAAGCGCACCCAACCCCGGTTGTTGTTACCGGAGACTTCAATGCACATTCACAGGCTTGGGGATCTCCGGCGACCGATTGCCGGGGGGAGATGATCGAGGAATGGGCGGTGTCCAACGACCTGGTGCTGCTCAACCGGGGGTCGGTCCACACGTGTGTGCGGGCAACTGGCAGATCCATAGTGGACCTGTCTTTCGTCAGTTCTGGCCTGGCGAACCGCACCCGTGGTTGGAGGGTAGTCGAGGGGATGGAGACGATGTCGGATCACCGATATATACGATTCGACGTCATCGTCTCCGGCTCGGCGGCCCCGGCGGTCGGGGGCCGACACCTGGTTGAAGGGGGCCCACGGTGGCGTCTGCGGACGCTGGACCGGGAGCTGGCGAAGGAGGCGGCCATCGTTGAGCGATGGGCCGCGGTCGACGATGGCCCGGATGTGGCCGCGAGAGCGGAGAGTATAACAGGTGCCTTAACTCGCGTCTGCGATGCGGCGATGCGACGGGCAGGGCTATTTCGGCCGCAAAGGCAAGTGTACTGGTGGAGCAACCACCTCGCAGAGCTGCGTACCTCTTGTAACGCGGCCCAGCGCAGGTACACTCGCAGCCGTGGCCGAAGCGTCAGAGACCCTGCCCATGAGGAGTTCTTGCTCGCCGCATATCGGGCGGCCCGGGCAACTCTAAAGTCGGAGATTCGAACCGCCAAGGCGGCGGCCTGGGCCGAGTGGCTCGAGAGTCTAAATCGGGATCCTTGGGGGCGTCCGTATAAGGTTGTGAGCGAAAAGCTCCGGCCCTACGCCCCACCGCTCACTGAATCTCTCGAGCCCTCCTTCGTCGACCGCGTCGTCGGCTCCCTCTTCCCCGCGCGGGAAGAGTGGGTCCCACCACGTATGGTGGTACCAAGCCAGACGCCGGCAGATACTGAGGCGATGTCCATCCCGCCCGTGTCTGATGTCGAGCTCGGGGTTGCGATCCTCAAACTCAAGGAGAGGAATCGCGCCCCAGGGCCTGACGGCATCCCCGGGCGGGTTATTGCCCTGGTCATGCCGGCGTTTGAGGGCGAGACTCTGTCCCTTATGACGGAGTGCCTGGCGTCGGGTAAATTCCCGCGATGTTGGAAAACCGGGCGACTAGTGCTACTTAGGAAGCACGGTCGCCCGGCCGAGTCGCCGTCGGCCTACCGCCCCATCGTCCTGCTTGACGAGATGAGCAAGCTGCTTGAGCGGGTGCTCGCAGCACGTCTCATCGGGCACCTGGAGGGTGCGGGGCCCAACCTCAATGACGGCCAGTACGGGTTCCGTCGCGGGAGATCCACGCTCGACGCCGTATCCTGGCTCAGGGGCAGCGTCGACGAGGCAGTCGGCCGTGGGGAGGTGTTGTTGGCGGTTTCGCTGGATATCGCGAACGCCTTCAACACCATCCCGTGGCAAACAATCGCCGAGGCGTTGAGGTACCACCAAGTACCGTGGTATCTCAGGCGCATTCTCGCGGACTACTTCTCGGGCCGGGCCATCTCCTTCCCGACCCGGTCCGGGGTAGCCCGCCGCTCTATGTCATGCGGCGTTGACCAACTATAAACATCTTTTTGGGTGTTTTTACTGACGGGTCATCTCCCGGATATCCCGAAGGAACGTACATTAGTATTACAGCTTTTGAAATAAAACTTTTTCGAACTTTGTACACATTTTTGTTAAATTTTGGTAATTTGTTACGTGTTAACGTTAATTTTGGCATAGTTTCTGTATTTATTCCCGGTTTTGGAGTGTTTTAATTTAAGGAAGGGGTCCCTGCACCCGGAGGAAGCTCTGGACTGCACGTACACTATCTGAAACACACAAAAATAATTAAAACATTCTTAACAAGGAAATTTATTATATTATGCGTTTTTATTAAAAACTTTCACATACTTTCTCTAAATTTGCTGCTAATTTGAGCGGGCCGCGTCTAGAGAGCCCTCTAACGCCTATCTGCGACCTACCACGACGGTACAGTAATACTTTTAACTTTAAACTTTAACCACCTACATTTGCACCCCTATTTTCCACCCCCGACCCCTGACGGGCTCCGGAATAACATATTTGGCATCGCACGAGCGAGACGATTCTATAGAGACTTCTCCCGTTTGGTCGAATTAAATTTTTAATTTTTTGCCCACCCACCCAGTTGCTCCTGGGTATATCAACTTGGTTTGAGCTACTGGAAGGTCGCTGGGACTTTTTATACCAAAAGCTACACCTACAAATTCTTTTGTATTATTATTTTATATTTGATTGCACATAGGTTAGATTAGGTTACACATACACTACCCGGGGTACCCTATACATACCCCGAACATGATTCGCACTCCTACTAAGGATGCTCAGGGGGAGCAACAAAAAGCGTCACCTTCGAAAACAGTGACCAAAGTGGCCCTAGTCCGGAAGAGTTTTGAGGCGGCTGGCGGTAGTGGACCAGCCACTAGGAAAACCACCACCAAAAACCCGGAACCGCTCAAACCAAAAAAGACTATTCTTGCGAAGAGTCCAATACAATTAAGTACCACAGCAACTGCCACTGCCACCACCACTTCCACTCCCCCTACCGTGGCCGCCACCGCTACCGCCGCCGTCGCCACCGACGCCACCGCAGCAATTGCCACCGCGGCTTCCAAACCTCACAAACCTAGAGAGGCACCAATACCGCTTCGCCTCTTTTCGGTACCCACAACACCTTTGGGGCGTTACTCAGCGATGCTCCAGTGCATCGACACAGTTAACGAACAAATCTTAGAGTCAGGAAACATCAAAAGAGAAATAAAAACTGAAGTTTTAAACCAGGTGAGCCTAATGCGGAAGATTATGAGTGGGATTGAGAGTGATATAATGGGAAAGAAGGGGGTAGGAACGATAAAGTCGCCGGGGCCCAAAGCAGCGCAACCAACTGCCGTAGAGAACCTAATAATAATTCAGAAAATAGAAGAAAACCAGAGGCAGCTCAAGGAAAATAATATAATTATGAAGGAAATAAAAGAAAAAATAGAAAAACAAAATGAAAGAGATAAAGAGAATAACAAGACTATTAAGGAAATAAAAGAGAAAATAGTGAAGCCACAAGAGACACGGATGAATCTTTCCTATGCGGGTGCAGTGACGAGTGGCTCGAGGTTCCACCCCCCGGACCGCACGGCACTCCACTCGATAGCAGTGACTTCAAAGAATGAGGAGGAAACTGGAGAGAAAATACTGGATGCGCTCAGGAAAGCGGCAAGGGAGGATGAGGATTGGGTCCGCGTGGAGCGGGTGAGAAAAGCAAGGGATAGGAAAGTTATTGTAGGATATAGGACGATAGAAGAGAAGGAATTAGCAAAAAGAAACTTGCAATCAAAGGACGACAAACTAGTGGTAGAAGATATAGTTAACAAAGACCCGCTCTTAAAAATGTTCAACGTCCTAAAGAGTTACGGGGATGAAGAGGTAATAAAGTTAATAAGGCATCAGAATATGAATATTTTTAGAAATATAGATAAAAGTCAAGATAGGATAAGTGTTAAATATAAAAAGACTGCAAGAAACCCACTTACCTACCATATAGTCCTCCAAGTTTCGGCGCAAATATGGAACAAGGCCTTGGAACAGGGAACCCTCCAGATAGACATCCAGCCAGTTAGATTGGCAGACCAGACGCCACTCGTACAGTGCTCGCTGTGCTTGGGCTATGGACACAGTAGAAAATATTGTAAAGACACGGAGCCCAAGTGCAGTCACTGCGGTAAACATCATCTACGATTGGAATGCCCTAAATGGAAGTCAGGATTGGAACCCACCTGTTGCAATTGTACGGCCGCCGGCTTGGATTTCGCGGGACATAGCCCATTCAGTACTGACTGTACTATCCGGCACAAATGGGAAACCATAGCGCGATCCACCACACAATACCGGTGCTGAGGGCGACAACAGGAATGGTCGAAAATACAGGGTGTTGCAGGTCAACCTGCAAAAGTGCAAATTGGCCACGGAGGAACTACTCCAAGAGGCCGTCGATCGTGGGGCCTCAGTTGCAATACTTCAGGAACCTTATGTAGGAAATGAAACAGCAATGAGGGGATACAGGGGTTGTCGAGTGTACCAGAATTTGAATCGAGGAAATGGGACTGCAAAAGCAGCGATAGTTGTCTTCGACCATGACTTGGGCGTGACGCAGTACCCTGAACTCACCACTAATAACATCGCCGTGGTGGGTATTCGGACAAACTCGTGGGTGATAAACCTTTGTAGGGACACAGATGTGTGCGCTATATGTATGTGTGTGCGTGCAAGTTAGATCGCATGAGAGTCGAGTCGGCCAGTTCGCTGTAAGTGGCCCGACAGAGCGCTAGGTTGCATTAGGTCGCGATACGTAATTTGGGGAATATTTTATTGTATTACTAAAATATATATTTCATACCAAATAGTATTGGGAAGTTCGTATATTAAACAAGTATTGTTCAGTCAACAGTGTTTCTGTCGGACTAGTTCCGTGACCCTGGTAATCCCTCAGTTATCCCACACTTGTACAAGCGTGGACACATTAGTTGGTAGCGGGTTCGATTCCCGTGTGAGTTTTGAGTGTTCAGTAGAAATAGGCATCAGTCTAGTGGCTACGGAGTCTGACCACCTGATAGCCTATAATTGGTGACCCCGACAACGAAAAGTGTGGTATTTCTGAAGTGTTACCAGTTAGGATTAATTAGTTTTTAGTTCGCGTAATAGTGTGGTGTTCGAACAGAAGTTATTATGGCGTTGCAAGGTAATAAAGTGGACAGTGACGATAAAGGGAGCGCGTGGGCAATGGACTCAGGTACGTCGAACAAATTCAGTGATAGTGAGCTCGCTACGATAAGCGTGCAGACGAGACTGCGAGAATTCTGGGCGGAGATGCCGCGGCTCTGGTTCGCGCAGATAGAGAGTATATTAGGTCCACAGAAACAGAGTGATGCAACGAGATACAATTTGGTGGTGGCCAAGCTGGGACGGGAGGCGCTTCAACAAGTAAGCGACATCCTGGTGGCGCCACCAGCCACAGATAAATATAACACCATTAAGGAGAGGCTACTGCAGGTTTACGAAGAAAGTGCAGAGCGACAGTTTCAGAAACTGGTGGGAGAGCTGGAGTTGGGTGCTCAGAAACCCTCACAGCTGCTGCGCAGGATGCGCGATTTGGGGAGGCACACCCAGACGTCGGAACAGACGCTGCACAACCTATGGCTGTCGCGCCTACCAGCATTGGTACGGGCCGTGTTGACGGTCAGCCAGGACCAGAGTTTGTTGAACCTGGGGAACATAGCAGATAAGATTATGGAGAGTGTGCGAATTGGAGAGATAGCGGAAGTTAGCAGCGCCGCCGGAACCAGCAGCCAGTTACCGATGGCTGAAGTATTATCGCAGATGCATAAACTGAATCTAGAAATAGCATCACTACGTGAAGAAGTCGCGGAGCATCGGCGAAGCAGTTTCCGGGATCCGACCAGTCCCGGCGTCGATCGAGCTCGAGAACGCCATCAGACCCCAATTGGCTATGCAGATGGCATTTTAGGTACAGAGACAGGGCGACGAGGTGCGAGAAGCCGTGCGCGTGGAAACCACCGGCGGGAAACGAGCGCCGGTGCGATCAAGGGCGGCGGCAGTGATCGTACCGGGTAGTAACCATCGCCTCAGTGTGTTTGATAGAGAAAATGGACTTAAGTTTTTAGTAGACACCGGGGCGAATGTGTCCGTCATTCAGGCCAACTCCAAACAGAAATCATCAGGTGAGCACTCGGACTATAAGTTATACGCGGCAAATGGAAGTGAGATAAAAACCTACGGTGTTAAAATATTACATGTGAACATAGGCCTTCGGCGACCTTATCGTTGGACTTTCGTTGTCGCCGAAGTGACTCAACCAATATTAGGTGCGGATTTTTTAGAACATCACGCATTAATTGTAGATTTAAGTGCACGTAAGGTAATTGATAGAGAAACTAAATTGTTAACGCTGTGCAGTATAACCACCTGTGATAATTTGTCCATTACTACGATAGAAAATAATCATCCTTTTAGTAGTTTGTTGTCAGAATTCCCTGAGATTACTAAACCTGTCTCATTTAAAAATATGGACAACGAGTCTGGCGACGAGGTGTGTCATTACATAGAGACGACTGGGCCACCCGTTCATGCCAGAGCGCGACCGCTGCCGCCAGATAGGTATCATAAGGTTAAACAGGAATTTAAGTTAATGCAGGAACTAGGTATCTGCAGGCCATCGAAGAGCGAATGGGCCAGCCCGCTGCATGTGGTGGCGAAAAAGAATGGGGATATTCGACCCGTGGGAGACTACAGGCGGTTGAACGCCATTACCAAGCCGGATCGATATCCTGTGCCCAGACTGCTCGACTTCAACTATATATTGGCAGGTAAGAAATTTTTTTCTAAGTTGGACATCAACAAGGCGTATCATTTAATCAAGATAGCACCAGAAAACGTCAAGAAGACGGCGGTAATTACACCATTTGGGTTGTTTGAATTTTTACGGTTAAATTTCGGGCTCAGGACGGCAAGTCAAAATTTTCAAAGATACATGAATAACACAGTACTAGAAGGCCTAGATTTTCTATTCTGTTTTATAGACGATGTAATTATAGCTAGTGACTGCCTGGAGAGCCATAAGGTGCACTTACGAAAGGTATTTGAACGATTTAACAAATATGGTATAACAATAAATTTAGCTAAGTGTGATTTTGGCAAGGAAAGCATAGAATTTTTAGGTTACCAGGTCTCGACTGAAGGTATTCGTCCACTCGACCTCAAAGTAGAGGCAATAGTGGAATACCCCCGGCCGGACAACGTGGAACAGCTGCGCCGATTTTTGGGTATGGTGAATTTTTATAGGAATAGTATTCCCCACGCAGCTGAGCATCAATCGGTATTAAATGAGTTTCTAAAAGGTGCCAAAAAGAAGGACAAAACCAAAATTTCATGGTCGCAGGAGTCAATAGAGGCATTTGATAAATGTAAGAAGGGTCTTAAAGAGGCGGTCATGTTATCGCACCCGGTAAGTAATGTACCCTTAGCTTTACATACGGACGCGTCGGATACATGCGCGGGAGCAGCACTGAACCAGTACATCGATGGTAAATGGGTGCCGTTAGGATACTTCTCAAAGAAGTTTACGAAAGCTCAACAAAAGTATTCTACGTACGATAGGGAGCTCACCGCGATATTTTTAGCCATGAGACATTTCAGATATTTGTATGAGGGGAGAGAATTGATTATTTTTACAGACCATAAGCCCCTAACATTTGCATTTAGTAAAGTCGAATCGAAAAGCGAAACGCCTCGACGTACACGGCAGTTGCTCTACATCAGCGAATTTACAACGGATGTAAGGTACGTCGAGGGCAATAACAATGTTACTGCTGACGCGTTCTCGAGAATTGAAACCATACACTGCCCGACAACATTCGATTACGCAGAATTAGCAACCGCACAGGAACAGGATGTCGATTTAGCAAAATTATTAAAAGAACAACAGTCCAATTTTTGTTTAAAGAAAATGATTGTACCTAACTGTGATAAGCTTATTTATTGTGAAATATCAACCAAAAGTTGTAGGCCTTATTTGCCAGAAAATTTTAGGAAACTGGGATTTCAATCAGTACACAATGTATGTCACCCGGGTATAAGGGCAACGCGTAAATTAGTAGCGCAAAGATATTTTTGGCCGAGTCTTAATAGAGACATTGGTCAATGGGCGAAAACGTGTGGTCTGTGCCAAAAGAACAAAGTAGGCAGACACACGGTTTCAGAGTTACAACAATTCCCGGAGGCTGATAGGTTAGGCCACGTACATATTGACATAGTAGGTCCGTTAGCACCCACGAAAGAAAATTATAGGTACCTAATAACGATGATAGATAGAGGCACCAGATGGCCCGAGGCAATTCCTGTGTGCGACATTACGGCTGAAGTGGTTGCGAGAGTATTTTATGAAAGTTGGATCGTACGATTTGGTGTACCTGACCGAGTAACGTCGGATCAAGGCAGGCAGTTTGAGAGTAATTTGTTCAGAGAGTTGTTAAAGATTATGGGCATAAATAAGTTCAGAACTACACCGTATAGGCCGCAGAGTAATGGCATGATAGAACGCTGGCACAGGAGTTTGAAACAGTCCTTAGCAGCGCGTCTAGCAAATAATTCGTCATGGAGTGACGAGTTGCCTACGGTTTTGTTGGGATTGCGTACGGTAGGTAGAAGCGACAATGGGGTAAGCCCGGCGGAGTATTTATATGGAAAAACAATTCGGTTGCCAGGAGATTTTTACGATATCTCAAACAACCGAAACGTTTCAGACCATGAGTATTTAGATAGATTAAGAAAGTATATAGATAATTTGAAGCCGATTCCGCACGAATTCAGAGATTCACGGACGCTGTTTGTACACAAAGAATTAGGTAAGTGTGAACAGGTCTTTATCAGGAACGATGCAGTTCGCAGGCCGCTGACGTCACCGTATGAAGGTCCTTATCGTGTTTTAGAAAGAAATGGAAAGGTATATAAAATTCAGTTACCTAATAGAATAGCTCATATATCGATAGACAGATTAAAGCCAGCATATATATTGAATGAGGAAGGTGCGGCGAGTAAGGTAAATAAGGTACAAGTTTGCCAAAATAAAGTAGACGACAAATGCAGCAGTGGTTATCTCAGCGTTAACAAAGATATGGAGCATAAGCTAGTTGATAAGAAAACTAAGAGTGGTCGCGTAGTAAAGCCACCGGTCAGATTCAATATATAATTTTGTTATATATGTCGTTGGTAACATTGTATAGGAATGATAGCGCGATGTATAAGGTGCAGTGATGGATAGAAGTAGTTGCAGGCGCTGTCGTGATGGACGTTGAGGATCCTAAGGGATGTAATTAATTATTGCAGAGCGGGTCATCACGGCAGCTACCATTAGTCAGTCAGTATGAATGTGTTTAGAATAAGTTTTTTTTTTTGTTAGGTAAATACATCATATAATGATTTCGGGTAAACACGCCGAACATTATATGTATGTAACCGCTCGAGTTTAAAATAGAACACATTATATTGTTGGTTGTAAGCAAATTAGTAGTATGATGAAATGCAAAATATTGAGCAATAAATGTGATATACAGTATTTGAGTATGTTATAAATGAATCACATTGTTTTAACAAGTAATTGTGTAGTATACGTCTGTTTGCCAAATTATTGTAGAAATGGGCAAGTCATACAATAAAAATGAAGATATTATTATAGCTCAAAATGGAGCAAATAAATTGGATTTTTCCAACATGGAAAGTCATTTAAGACTTATGGAGGAATTATAGTGGCTATTTGTGTATTAATGTCTGTAATTATATTGTGTAAATGCTATAGAACATGTTACAGTAGAGGAAAGAAGTGGATACAGAAACAGACAGAAAATTCAATTCAAAATATTCAGCAGGCAAAGCCACAGCAAGTACGAGTATAGAACATCTTTGCAAACGCCTCAAGGAATGTGTAACTCAATCCTTTGGAGCTGCAATGTTGTAATCAGTTGTGTGACTCACGGCTAGTGTATTAAGCCAGTGAACAAAATGTAATAAATGATAGGGTAACCATAAGTTTCGATACCCATAGAAATTGTATTTGTTTGCGTAATAATTAATTTTTTTGTGTGTTTTGTTATGTATTTTTGTGTAATGCATTGTTTTGTTTTGTTGTGATTAAATCAGTAATTTTTTTTTGTGTATGTAAATATTTGGGGGGAGTATTGTAGGGACACAGATGTGTGCGCTATATGTATGTGTGTGCGTGCAAGTTAGATCGCATGAGAGTCGAGTCGGCCAGTTCGCTGTAAGTGGCCCGACAGAGCGCTAGGTTGCATTAGGTCGCGATACGTAATTTGGGGAATATTTTATTGTATTACTAAAATATATATTTCATACCAAATAGTATTGGGAAGTTCGTAAATTAAACAAGTATTGTTCAGTCAACAGTGTTTCTGTCGGACTAGTTCCGTGACCCTGGTAATCCCTCAGTTATCCCACACTTGTACAAGCGTGGACACATTAGTTGGTAGCGGGTTCGATTCCCGTGTGAGTTTTGAGTGTTCAGTAGAAATAGGCATCAGTCTAGTGGCTACGGAGTCTGACCACCTGATAGCCTATACCTTGTATCCCTCTACTTCGAGCCTAACCTGCCTCTGGGGCCTTACCTCGATGACCTGGACAGAGTGATCCAGAGATTGCCAAACCACAGGTTGATCATCGCAGGGGACGTAAACTCTAAAAGCACCTGGTGGGGGAGTCCGAATGAAGATGGGCGAGGTGAACTTTTGTTGGGTTGGTTGGTGGAGAGAGGCCTCCAGATTGTCAATGAGGGAAATACGCCCACATTTGACACCATAAGAGGGGTGACTAGGTACTGCAGTCATGTAGACATAACGGCCTGCACACGTGACTTGCTGGGCACTATCGACGATTGGAAGGTTGAGGAAGGAATGGTCAACTCCGACCACAATGGCATATCATTCAATCTTAACCTACGGAAGGATAAAGGAACACAAATAGAAAGGACAACCCGAATCTATAACACTCGAAAGGCTGACTGGGACAACTTTCATGCGGACATGTCTCGGGTCACTCTTCGGGGCTGGAATCGAGGCTGAACAAATTAGAAACATAAAGGAAGTGGAAGAATTAGAAGAAATGATTAAAAAATATAATACCATAATAAAAGAAACGTGCCAACAGAACATACCAACGAAGAAAAACAAGGAGAAGATTGCTATGTCATGGTGGTCGGAGAAGCTGACTGCACTGAAGCGTGACGTCAGAGCCAGTAGGCGGCGCATTAGTAATGCAGCGCCTATTCGAAGAAGGGGGGTGGTGCTGCAGTACCAACAGAAAAAAGCCCACTATGAGTCGGAGGTGAAGGCGGCTCAGGTGAGCAGCTGGAAGGAGTATTGCGCCAAGCAGAATTCCGAGGGAGTATGGGAGGGGATATACCGGATCATAGGTAGAGCCACGAAGAGAGAAGAGGATCAGCTTCTGGTGGAAAATGGCTGCTGGTTGGACGCCAACGGCTCGGCAACTTTACTAACCGAAACCTTCTACCCAGAAGACCGGGTAGAAGAGGACAATGCTGACCACTCAAACACACGCGCACAGGCCAGAATGGTAAATGAAGTAAGTCATTCTAGTAGATATGACCCTCCATTTACCCATGGAGAACTCATCAGCGCGTTGATGAGGTTTAACCCGAAGAAGGCACCCGGCGCCGACGGCTTTACGGCCGACATCTGTACCCGCGCAGCGGCTTGCAACCCGGCGGTCCTCCTGGGCCTACTTAATAAGTGCTTCGATCTGGAGCACTTCCCAAAACCCTGGAAGGAGGCAGTGGTGGTTGTCCTTAAGAAACCAGCGAAGGATACGTACGATGTCCCCAAATCATACAGGCCGATTGGGCTTTTGCCTGTTTTGGGGAAAGTATACGAAAGGATGTTAGTGGCCCGCCTCAGCTACCATCTCTTACCTAGGCTAAGTACCCGCCAGTACGGCTTTATGCCTAGAAGGAGTACGGAGGACTCCCTCTATGATCTCCTGCGGCACATACGCAGAAAACTTTGTGAAAAGAAGATCGTCGTCATGGTGTCGTTGGACATAGAGGGAGCCTTCGACAGTGCATGGTGGCCGGCAATCAAGGTGCGACTGGCGGAGGAGGATTGCCCGGTAAATCTGAGGCGGGTCATGAGCAGTTATCTTCGGAACAGGGTGGCCGCGTCAGATACGCTGGCGTGGAGCATAAAAGGGCAACACACAAAGGCTGCGTTCAGGGATCGATTGGGGGTCCTCTGCTCTGGAACCTGCTGCTCGACCCCCTTTTGGTGGGACTAGAGAGGATGGGGGATTATGTCCAGGCGTTTGCTGATGACGTGGTGCTTGTTTTTGATGGATTTGAGGCCCACGATATAGAGAGACAGGCCAATGTCACCCTCGAGTATGTTCGCGTGTGGGGTGTCAAAAGTAAGTTGAAATTCGCACCGCACAAAACAAAAGCGATGGTAGTCACGCGGAAACTGAAATACGACAACCCACGCCTGAGCATGGGCGGGGTTGACATTGCCCTGTCAAATGAAATAAAAATTCTGGGACTAACCATCGACCGGAGCCTCACCTTCAAGCAGCACGTGACAAACGTCTGCAGTAGGGCAATAGGTGTCTACAAAAAACTGGCTCGGACCGCCCGGATCAACTGGGGACTCCATCCCGAGGTGATCCGGACGATCTATACGGTCGCCGTAGAACCGACAATTTTGTATGCCAGTGCGTGGGGTGCGGCGGTGAATAAAAAAGGTGTGCCCTTATGGCAACGGAGACCCGAAGTGTCTGCAGCGGTCAAGGTAGGAAACATCAAACTAGGCCTTTTATCCATATACTTTGATGGGGAACAGGACATCGTCCCATACATAAACCGCTGCAAAACCCTCCTGCAACAACTCAACACCACTAACAACATAGTGGCAGGAGGCGTGAATGCGTGGAGCCGTTGGTGGGGAAGCAACAACGACGACGTCAGAGACAAGGAATACAGCGCATTCTTGGACGAAATGGACTTGCACATCCTAAACGAAGGGAAAACACCAACGTTTGAGACATATAGGGGAGGCAAGCCTTGTACCAGCATCGTCGACGTCACAGCGTGCAGTCTGTCATTATTAGGAAAAAATACCGACTGGGAAGTCAACAGGGAAATGGTAACATCAGATCACAATGCCATCACCTTCTCAGTCCGACTGGATAGGGCTACACAGCCCTTAAAACCCATAACCACACGTAAATACAACACCAAAAAGGCAAATTGGCAAAAATTCAGAAGCATGATAAAAGCAACCCTAACGGAAAATAAAATAACTACAGAAAACATATATGCAGCAAATACACCCGCCGAACTGGAGGTCCTCGCTGTATCCTACATAACAACTATCCATGATGTTTGTGAGAAAACAATCCACCCAGCGGGAGTATACAAAGGCAGTCCAACTCCGCCATGGTGGACCCCGGCACTCAGCGAACTTAAAAAGGACGTCCTCCGTAAAAAAAGGAGAATAAGGAATGCAGCCACAACCCACCTACTTCATGTCATCGAAGAGTACCAGGCGGCGAAAGTAACATACAAAGTAGAGGAGGCTCAAACATCGAGCTGGAAGGAATTCTGCGCCACCCAAACCAGAGAAAGCATGTGGGACGGGATATACAGAGTAATCCGGAAAACTGGGAAAAGACAGGAGGATACCCTACTACGAGAGGCCTCAGGGAAGACACTGAGTCCCAGTGATTCAGTCAACCTTCTGGCCAAAACATTCTATCCGGACGACTCGGTAGAAACCGACTCATCCTTCCATACAGCCCTAAGAAGCCAAGTGCAGCCCTCAACACCAACAAAGGACACTTATCCTCATGCAGACGACCCTCCATTCACGCTGGCAGAACTGGAGACAGTGCTTGCTGCATTGAATCCAAAGAAAGCCCCCGGACCGGACGGGTTCACAGCGGACATCTGTACGGAAGCCATCACATCGGATAGAGAGGTGTTCATGGCGCTTGCTAATAAATGCATGGCGCTAGGGTACTTCCCCGACCAATGGAAAAAGGCACACGTTGTGATATTGAGGAAACCTGGAAAGGATGACTACACACATCCAAAATCTTACCACCCGATCGGCCTCCTATCTATACTGGGCAAGATCCTGGAGAAGATGATGATAGGCCGCATACAGTGGCACGCCTTCCCAACGCTCAGCAAGAAACAATACGGGTTCATGCCCCAACGTGGGACAGAGGACGCTCTCTATGACCTAGTGGACCACGTCCGTGAAGAGATACGAGAAAAGAAAATAGTCATCGTAATTTCCCTGGACATAGAGGGGGCCTTCGACAATGCGTGGTGGCCAGCACTCAAAAAACAGCTTACCCTCAAAAACTGCCCAAAAAACCTGTACGGCATGGTGGGCTCGTACTTACACAACAGGAGCGTCACCGTCAACTACGCCAGAGCAAAGAGCGAAAAGCGGACAACAAAAGGATGCGTCCAGGGATCCATAGGAGGACCGACCTTCTGGAACATCATATTGGACTCCCTTCTGCAAATTCTTACCAACAAAGGGGTAACATGCCAGGCATTTGCGGACGATGTGGTCTTAATATTCTCAGGACATTGCATCAGTACGTTGGAAGAGACGGCCACCAGTACCCTGGAGACCGTGGTGAAATGGGGTCAACAAAACAAGTTAAACTTTGCGCCACACAAAACCTTCGCGCAATGGTGCTAACAAAGAAACTTAAGTTCAACGACCCTATAATCCACATGTCAGGAAAACAACTGAAGCTGGTTGACGAAATAAAAATCTTAGGTCTCATTATAAACAAAACCCTGACCTTCACCTCACATGTGGCCGCGACCTGCAAAAAAGCGACTGAAATATACAAACAACTAGCGCGCGCGGCGAAAGTAACATGGGGCTTAAATCCAGAGATAATTAGGACCATCTACGTTTCTGTTGTGGAGCCCATAATGACATACGCAGCGAGCGCATGGGCTCCAGCGACCGACCTTGTAACAAACAAAGACGCTCTACACTCCATTCAGCGTGGATTTGCTCTAAAAATATGTAAAGCATACCGAACGGTCTCTCTTACATCTGCACTTGCCCTTACGGGAATTCTACCATTAGACCTTCCCATACAGGAAACAGCAAGCCTCTACCGAACCAAAAAAGGCTACACATTAGACTACCTGCCTCCAGGCGAAGAGCTCGAAAGCAGGGTGCATTACCTCAAACAGCCTCACCCTTCCCTACTTACGTCCTTCGAATACGCACTCTTGGAAGACATGCGTGCTGAAACCATAAAGACTCACCAAATCTCCGGCCCCCAAATCTACACTGATGGCAGTAAGATAGATGGGAAAACAGGAGCTGCCCTAACATGGTGGGACGGAGGAGAGGAAACAACGCATGCCCTATACAGTCTTGGTCCCTCGTGTACGGTGTTCCAGTCGGAACTGTATGCCCTGCACAAGGCGGTAGACATGGCCAAAAACAGCACAGAGCCCATAATCAATATCCTAAGTGACTCGCGATCGTCTCTCGACCTGCTCAAGAACCCGAAACAGACACTGCCTCTAGCGGTACAAATCAAAACTGACCTCGAGGCGAGGAACAAGTCCGGACGCAAAACCAGAATGTTCTGGCTGAGGGCTCATGTAGGTACAATAGGCAACGAAAGGGCGGACGAACTAGCCAAAATAGCAGCACTAACACCTAAGCCAATGTCAGACTACCGATTAGTCCCACTGTCCTATGCCAGAAGGATGATACGAGAGGAGAGTATCAGTAAATGGCAGGACAGATATAACAACTCTTCAACTGGAGCAGTCACTAAAGCTTTTCTCCCAGAGGTCAACTCAACATACCGTATGGTGAGGAACACAAAGCTGACACCAGTTCAAGTTCAACTGTTAACGGGACACGGAGGCACAGCTCAGTACCTACACAGGTTCAAGCTAATAGACAGCCCAGGGTGCGAGTGCGACCCCAATATAATTGAGTCGGTGTGGCACTTAATCCTGGAATGTCCCAGATACCTAGCAGCTAAAACAAACCTGGAAATCGAAATTGAGCTCACGTTGAGTGTACCATTGCTGGCGGACATCTTGGACGATCCGGCCACAAGGAAACCGTTCCTGAAATACGCCGAAAAAATACTCCGAGCAGCAAGCAATCGCCACAGCACCAAAACCAGCAGTCTGCCCAACCCCGTCTCGCAGCCAATAGAGCCATCATTAGTCCTTTCAGACAGAGTACCCCTACCCCAACCAACTGTTTCTCGGCGAGCCGAAGAAACCATTCTGGAACTGGGGGAGCGAGGAGTCCCAGGACTCAGAACAAGACCAGTGGCTCTATTCATGAACCAACCCAGCGACCCACACGAGATAGTCATTTATGAAAACAGAGGGGAAGATCTCGGCTAATTGAGATCCAAACACAATAAAACCCCTCTAACGTCTCCGGAGAATGTGGGTACCCAACCCGGCCCCAGCACCTTGAGCGGCTCGGAGCGCCTGCAAAAGGAATTTAATGCAAGTCACGCCGTCAAAAAAAGGGGAAAAGACAAACCACCGTCTAACTCAACCCTAGCCACCATTATGCAGAGCATCAGCACGGCGGCGTTGTGGATTCCTCACAAGATCAAGGCAAAAACAGGTTCAAAATTTAAGCAAAATAAAAATGAATCCCAGGGCTCAGCTCTTGCTAACTTCCTCAGGAAAAAACCTCAGGCACCGGTCGGGCCAACTGCCACCAGGACAAACGCCGACATGGGGTACGTTAAACCGCCCGTCTTCAGACCAATCGTCACTCCCAGTGATCATCTGATCAACGCATTCATCGAGTACATTGCACTAGTCAAGTGAGCAAGAACCCTGAAAATCAAGCAATGCAGCAAAATCCTGGAATCGTTTGAGCACCAAAACGAAGGGCTGCTGAAAGTGAGACTCGACGAAGCAGAAGCGACGATTTTCAACAACGAGACCGCGGAGGTGATAAGGGGAACAGCAATGAAACCACACATGGCGGCGTACAGTGCCACGGCGGGAATAGTCTTACTCGACAACACCGAGACAGAGAGGACGGGGCGCGCAACCTACCTAACACCGATGGAGGACCCGATAGTGGTCACTGCCCAATGTACCGAGATCTGGCTGGACGACAGTGAACTCAAACGAGCCCGAATACTAGCGGAGGCCAGCAACTACGGGGACTGGGCAGTACCTAAAATAACACTAGTCAACGGTGTCCCGGGGTGTGGGAAGACTACGTGGATCATAAACAACTTCATAGATACCACTGACATTGTCATTACAACAACCATAGAGGCAAAAAACGATCTCCAGGATAAAATATCAAAGAAAAAGGGAGCAGACGCAGCCAAAAAAATACGCACAATGGCATCAGTCCTCACAAATGGAATACCATCAACGCAAGAGGGTAAGTGCGCCCGTCTAATTGTGGACGAGGCGCTGATGAACCACTTCGGCGACATTGTGATGGCACTGCGAATAACGGAAGCCAGCGAACTCTTATTGGTAGGCGACATTAACCAACTCCCGTATATCGAGAGAGAGAACCTGTTTACCATCCAGTACCACCGTCCAGAACACCTGATTGACACTAAGCAGGAACTACTCTGCACACACAGGTGCCCAATGGACGTGGCCTACGCTCTCAAGGAGATCTACAATGGCATCTACTCATCAAGTAGCCGAACCAACACCCTAGCGCATAGAAGTTACATGGGTGCACCGATTCCTAAAGAACAATCCAAAACTCTATTCCTGACCTACACGCAGCTGGAGAAATCCGCTTTGATTCAGGAAGGGTACGGAAGAGGAGAGGAATCGAGGACTATGACCATCCACGAGGCGCAAGGTCTATGCTACGAAAATGTCATTGTAATAAAAAGAGTCTCTAAACGTCTACAAATCCACGATAGCGTGCCTCACGCAGTTGTCGCAATGTCAAGGCACACCAAAACCTTTGCCTACTACGCAGACGACCTTGATGACGCCCTGGGAAAAATGACCAAACTGGCGTAAAAAATAAAATAAAATAACTTTTATTATCTTTGAAATTTTCAGAAAATTATTTAGATTCGTCAGAAGTTGGTGTGACTCTACCGAGGGTTCCAAAATGCAACGAGACTGAGAAGAGCCCTCAAGAAACTCAGCTCGGCTTTTTTCAAAATATTTCATCTTAAATCTAATATAGAGTTATTTAGAAAGGAGCAATTCGTTACGTTGTTACAACCAGGCCGCCTTGTCATCTAAGAAATCATTAATACTATAATAAGCTTTATGGCACAATTTACTTTTTATTAGTTTTTTAAATTTATTGACAGATAAATTTGCTATTTCGGTTGGCAATGTATTGTACATTCGAATAAAGTTCCCCGCAAAAGAATTACTCACTTTATGAAGCCTAAATTTAGGAACAGCCAGTTTATCCTTATTTCTTAAGTTTAGATTATGATTATCACTATTTTTCACAAACTTACTTTTGTTCTTGTGGGTATACAATAAAATTTCATAAATATACTGTGAATACACTGTAAGGATGTTAATATGCTTAAACTTATCTCTTAATGACTCCCGAGACCCCATTCCATAGATAGTCCGGATAGCCCTCTTCTGCAACACAAAGATGCATTCAATATCGGCAGCGTTACCCCACAGTAGTATGCCATATGTCATGATACTGTGGAAGTAGCTGAAGTAGACAAGACGCGCCGTTTTAATGTCTGTAAGTTGTCGGATCTTTTTGACAGCATAGGCTGCTGAACTAAGCCTGGCCGAAATTTTCCCGATATGAGGCCCCCATTGCAATTTGGAGTCTAACGTTATGCCCAGAAAGACAGTGTCATCGACCAATTCTATTATATCATCCCTAACCTTAACACTGGTTTTAACAAGTCTTACATTAGGTAAGGTGAATCTTACACATTTAGTTTTATTTTCATTTAATAATAAATTATTAGCACAAAACCAGTGGACTATCCTAGAGAGGGCAATGTTTACATCGTCAAGTTCGCGCTGTCCACGTTTAACTTTAAATATTAAAGAGGTGTCATCAGCAAACAAAACTACCTCGTGGTCGTCTCTTATGAGGTGAGGGAGATCATTAATATATACTAGAAAAAGAAAAGGTCCCAAAATTGAACCCTGCGGTACCCCCATTGCTACAGGAGAACCAGGTGACTGTTTACCATTGATCACTACTTTCTGGACCCTATCACTTAAGTAAGAATTGACGAAATTCAAGACCGTCCCCCGGATTCCGTAATGATCAAGTTTCTTAATTAAAGTCTGGTGCTGAACGCAATCGAAGGCCTTAGATAAGTCACAGAATACACCATAAGCATCATATGACTCATCCCAGGCCCTGTATATGGTAAAAAACAATGGTAAGTAAAATGTTTTAAGAAAAAACTTTTTAAAATTATATAATAGCATTAATTTTTCGCAGAATTAAAAAGACAACAAACCGTCGACAATTGTTTCGCCTCTAAACGAGGCATTATCAAGACTGTCTCAGAGAGAACAGCAAAATTCGTGGTTGTAACGTGTTTGCTTATAAGTAAACGCGTGCAAATTTCATTATCGCGATGTAGGATTCTTTACAATAACTAATGTGGGTAGAAACCTCAGATCATGCTAACTAAGTTCCAAAAGGTCAAGTATTGGTGAATACCTATGTATTCACCAATACTTGACCTTATCTGTTTGATTTAATTACTGTCTTTTGATAAGTTGCGTAGAAAACCCAAATGACACACACAAACCAACAACAATTAATGTGTCTGTCTGTTCGTAAACAGATTAAGTAAGGGAGATGTGTGAAAATCTATTTGTTCGTTGAGTAAGGTGTCCGCATCTCTTCTAACTATTTCTAGCCTTTCCCAAACACTTAACTTGAACCCTTTCTCACATAAACGTAAAACTTTAAAAGTGTTACTGTTGTTCAAGGAATGACCAGTGTCAAGAAGATGCTTCGCGAAGAGGGATTTCTCAGGAAAACCATTGCGGGACGCCGCTCTATGTTCCTTATATCTAATATCGAAGGACCTGCCAGTCTGTCCCACATACTTCAAACCACATTCATCACAACTCAACAAATAAACACCTGATCTGCGTGAGACCGACACCGAATCCTTGCCATTACATAGCTCCCTCAAGGTGTTCTGAGTTCTAAAAGCAACAAATATACTACTTTCCCTCATGATCTTAGCTATACTCAACGAGACGGGACCCACGAACGGCAAACAGGCCGTGTACTTCCTAGGTGGATCTTGAATCGGATGTAATAAATGAAAACTAGCCTTTCTGCGTTTTTTATTTAATAATGAGTGGACCATTCCTACGTCATAGCCATTACTTTGTGCTATGTAGCAAATGATGGACAATTCTTCACCAAATGCCTGTGGGCTCAACGGTACCGCCAGTAACCTGCTCAGTAAGCTGTGGAAAGCTGCCATTTTATGTTGCCATGGGTGATTGGATGAGTAAGGAATAACTGTGTCTGTAACTGTTGGTTTCCTATAGATACGGAACTCATGAATACCGTTCCTTCTAGTAATCGAAAGGTCCAAGAAATTGAGAGTGGAATCTGACTCCAACTCTAGTGAAAAATCAATTCTAGGGTGTACTGAGTTCAACTTGGAGACAAGGACGCTAAGCTGACGTTTTGTTCCTGTCCAACATATAATAATATCATCCACATATCTAAAATAGTACAAGACATGAACGTTCCCAACTATGTGGTTAGTCTCGAATGCATCCATAAATATTTCAGCTATTAAAGGACTGAGTGGCGATCCCATAGCCAAACCATTCCTCTGTAGAAAAAAACTGTTGTTGAACTGAAAGTAATTCTGAGTCATACACAATCTTGTTAGGTTATAAATTTCTTCTATTTTATTAAAATTGATCCTTTTTATTGTTAATTTGTGTTTTAAAATATCTAATACTTCATTATACGGTACGTTAGTGAACAAACTTTTCACGTCCAAAGACACAAGTTGAGCATTGGACGGTAACTTAATATTTTTAATCTTGTTTATGAGGTCAGTACTATTTTTTATAGAAAATTTTGGGTTAAAATCTATTGCTTCTTTAATGATTGTGTTCAAAAACTTCGACAAATTGTATGCTGGAGCGCCCCTGTATGCGACAACAGGTCTAATTGGGCACCCTTCTTTGTGTATTTTTGGAAGGCCATAAAACAACGGACAACTGGGATTCATGTTTATCAGTTTTATGCAACGAAGAGTTCTCAGGGAATAAATAAGTCGTGGATTTCAAAGCAAGCTTTAGTTCTGCCTGGAACTTAGCTGTAGGATTGAAGGTTAAGTGTTGAAAATCATCAGATAAAATGATGTCATTGACTCTTGCTATGTAATCCTCCCTCGGGATCAAAACCACGGTGTTACCCTTATCAGCCTTACTCAGAACCACATCCCCGTCCCTAAGTTTGTTGCGAATCGACCTTTGTACAGTCAATTCGGAGTTAAAAGTACCAGACAAACAAACAGAATGGATTTTTTGTGCAACCAGTGCCTTCAACATTATGTCACCCTTATTTCTAATGATTGCCACCTCCGCATCTACTGCCAAAGGTTCTAAAGATTTTTTATTGTTACATGATTTAGGTATGGAATATTTTAAGCCCTTATTTAAAAGGGACACCTCACTGTTGCTGAGATGAATATCAGAAAGGTTCTTGATTCTGGGGTAAAATGTATGATTAGAAAACACCTGCTCCCTTCGGTCAAGAAACTCGCCTCTACCCACCCTTAGTTTAAATAATTTTTTTGATTGTATTAAATTTTTTTTATGTATAAATTTAGAAGCTAAATCTCGTGCCTTTTTATCCAACATATCAAATTCTACTCTGTGTAAACTGAATGACAACTCAGAGTGTAGAACCTTTAAATGCCACTTCAAATTGTCTCTCACTCTAAATAAACTCCTAATTTCCGAGACGTTTTCGTGGAATGGTGTAGAGAACACAGTTACCAAGCAGCAAGCAGACCGACTTTCCTAAGAGTTCTGAAACAGGAGAATATAGCAATTCACCATCCACGCAAAGATCAGTGTGATACTTGTTGTAGTTTTAAAGCGGGTAATATTTCACAAAACGAGTATGACGATCACATAATTAAAAAGAATGAAGCGCGCCAAGCTAAAAAAGATGCCATAGAATCGGCGAACGAAAAGGTGGTAGTAATCACAGTGGATGTGCAGAGTGTCCTACTTGCACCTAAGCTTTTGGCTAGCTCTTTATATTATAAACTTAAGTTACAATGCCATAACTTTACTGTCTATGACTGCAAGACGAGAAAAGTAACTATTTACTTTTGGCATGAAGCTGATGGGGGCATATCCGCAAATGAGTTTACTTCTTGCTTAATCGATTATATAGCAAACCTAGCGCCGGAAACTGAACAAGTCACTGTAATTTCTGATGGATGTGGGCATCAAAATCGAAACCGGATTCTGTCCAGTGCTTTAAGTGATCTCTCGCAAAGAATGAATCTTCGTTTTGAGCAGTTATACTTGGAAAAAGGCCATACCATGATGGAAGTTGATAGTGTCCATTCAACAATTGAACAGTACATTAAACCCCCATTTATGCACCGAGTGACTATGTAGCTCGAATGCAGCAAGCTCGACCAAGAAATCCTTACGATGTAAAATCAATCCACAACGACTTCTTTCTTAATTATGAAGAACTAGAATCCAACTTCAAGTCCATAAGACCAGGTAAGAAAAAAGGTGATCCAGTTGTGGTCGATATAAGAGGACTGAAATACTTGCCAGATGGGTCCGTTTTATATAAATTGGGACATCCTGACGAATGGACCATCCTACCACAGCGAAGAGCTAGTCGTGGAAGTTTACCACAGCAACTATATCAACAGCTCCTCAAAATCACCGAAAGCAAATACAAACATTTACAAGAATTAAAAAGTGTGATTGGTAAAGATTATCATCCGTTTTATGACTCGATCTCGTTTAACCCAGGAACATAAAAACAAAATTATTAATTATAATTTGGTTCAGTACCTAATGTACAAGATTTTGTCGCACTGTGAAAATAGTATAGATTCTGATTTTGTTTTTGCATGACTGATTTAATATACACGAAATAATAATGATAGTATCTACCTAGTTTCATTTCAATAATAATGTTTTAATATTCTTTAAAAACCACTTATGAGACAAAAAGTTGCCATATTAAATCTCCCATGTGTAGAAAAATAATTAAAATGATTTAATTAGTACATTTTACTTATGATATAAAATTATTTCTATTTCAATACATTGGAACCATTTAGTTTTTCTTTATAACCAAGGGAATAAAAATATTTTCTAAGATTTTTTTGTAGCAGGAAGTTTATTTCGTTTTTCTCGAAAATTTCTTTTTACACATGGGAGATTTAAAATTTGCAACGACGACGATATGAAATTATGTTTAGTATGCTAAAATCTGCATTACCTGATTGGAATCCAGAAATATTTAAATGTGACTATGAAGCCAATGAACGCAATGCAAAATGTTTTTGTAAATGCATCTATTAGTGGCTGTTATTTCCATTTCACCCAGGCAATATGTAAGAAAGGAAAACAACTCGGACTGACAAAGGACAAATTAACCAGAAGACAAGTTGCACTTAGCGCCGCCTTGGCCTTTCTTACCAACGGATAACATCATTGCGGGTTGGTTCTATGTTGCCTCTCAAAGCCCTGATGACGATGATAATAGCAAGGAGTTCAGACAGTACATGCTCAGACAATGGTTACGAGACGACTTTATTAAAATATGGTGTGTATTTGGACAGACCCATCGCACTACTAATTTAGTCGAAGCATGGAACAATAAAATAAAAAAGCGTGTGTTAAAAAAGAGACTCAATATTATGAAGCTCCTCACATCGTTGGCTGAAGATGCATCGTATTACGAAGTTCTTGCATTGGGGGTTTCTCAAAGTAACGGTATAGCGGAAAAAACAAAGAAAAGCAGTAATCGCGACAAGTATATACAGGAGGTCCAAATGGAGCTCATTAATGGCGAAATTACGATTGGCCACTGTTTAGAAAAACTTATGT
The DNA here is from genome assembly GCA_963556515.1 of Nudaria mundana. Classification (NCBI taxonomy): domain Eukaryota; kingdom Metazoa; phylum Arthropoda; class Insecta; order Lepidoptera; family Erebidae; genus Nudaria; species Nudaria mundana. The sequence goes on along the minus strand of OY748302.1, from coordinate 16,276,608 downwards.
GATTGTTATAATAATCTGTGATTCTACGAGGTATAATAGTAAAGTTATATATTTTTTAATTGATAATTGTAACAATCTGTGATTTTACTAAGTATTAGAAAGTTTTTTTTTAATAGTAAGTACATTTCAAATTAATAATTGTAACTATCTGTGATTTTAATAGGTATAATAATAGCTCTGTGATTTTATCAAAGAAACAGAACTATTGCATCTAGCGAATACCTATGCACTGATTTTATTAAAAGATTAGGTTAGGCGTAAATTAAATTAAATTTGGTTTAATACTAAAACTTTGCATTAGGTACATACATGTAGTAACGGTAAACTTTACTATCGTGATTTGGGTAAATCATATAGCGCCATCGATTGGTGAGGTGTTGAACTATAACACTTTAAAATTACACAACTAGACAATAAATAATTCAGTCCTTACCTTATAAAAAATTGATGATTCATTTATATTATTTTATTTGTACATACCTAATGGGGATTAGTGAACTTTATGTTCACTAATCCCCATTAAATCAATTTTTTACCAATTTTTTATATTATTTTATTTGTACATACCTAATGGGGATTAGTGAACTTTATGTTCACTAATCCCCATTAAATCAATTTTTTACGTTAACGAGGAATAGTGAACAAAAAGTTCACTAATCCCCATCAACGGGGATTGTCAACGTGGAAAAGTGGAATAAGCCTGTTTTTATTGCATTTTAAGAGTTTTAGTGGTTAAAACAAATAAAAAACATTAAAATAAGCATCATGGAGGATCACCCAAACCCCGTGACCAACAGTTTTTGACGGAGACGCAAAAAAGACACTGAAAATTGGACTAGAACCCAGGCCAAGAAAATGAAGTACGTATGACCTTAGGGGTGTCACGTCTTGCTGTGGCGGTTGCTTACATTGTTGTAATATTACTTATTTCATTTTTGTTTTAGGTATTCACCGACATCTTTGCCTGAAGTGTGCGCACACAATTCTAAAGCGCTACAATGTAGCACGCTAACAATGTCCCAACTAATGAAATTGCATCAAAATTTTTATCGTAACAAAAACAAAAAACATCAGGATTGTATTATATTAAAATACTGTTCCATTATACCCGTGAAGCGTAGAGCAGGGTTTCAAGGAAAAAAACAAACCACAATTAAGTATGCTGTGTTTGTACAAAACAAAAAGGATATGAAAGATTTTTTTTTTAAATTTTTGGTGTAACAAAACATAGGATTTCCTATGTCATGAAGAGATTTTATTATGTTGGAGACGTCATAATTACGGAAAAGCGAGGTGATATTTTGCTACTAGCTGACCGATAGTCCTTTTCCGATTTTCCAGGCAACTTTTTCAAGATTACCTAACTAAATATACCTATACCTACCTGTCTACCTACCTAAGTGCCAAGCTACCTACATACCTACCTTCATAATATAATATATATTTGCTAATTTCACGTTACCGGATGAATAATAGTAGATTTATTTTAATTTCAGGTGGAAATCATAAAGAACATCTGTATGCCGCTCAAATACAATCTGTTCATAACTTCATACAGAAATTAAATTGTGTTGAATCACATTATAGTAGAAAGACAAAGACAGCTGAAAGAAAATATTTACCCTCACATTTAAATATTGACAAACTCTACAAGGTACAACAAAAATAGTGAGTATGCGAATGCTGCTGTTAAGAACACATATTTTCGCCACATTTTTAATTCGCATTACAATTTGGGCTTTGGGACTCCGAAAACTGATGCTTGCTCAAAGCGTTTAGAGCTTTCTGGAAAAATAGCTTCAGAAACTGATATTCAAAAGAAAACTGTACTGATGACTGAGAAAAGAGTTCACTCTTTAAGAGCGAAAGCTTTTTATGAAATGCTTAAAGAAGTTGTAGATGGTCTTAAGATTTTTTCTTTCGATTGCCCGAAGAATCTTCCATTGCCAAAGCTTCCGGATCAAATGGCGTATTACTCACGTCAGTTATATTTTTATAATTTCACTGCGGTGGAGGGTGTTTCCAATATTCCTCTGAACAAAGAACGTGTGTTCACCTACTATTGCATGGAGAATGAATTTAACAAAGACTCGAATTTAGTCGCTTCAGCTATTACACAAAGGCATAATAATACAGATTTATTGAACATTACCAAAATTAGTTTGGTAGCGGATGGCTGTGGAGGTCAAAACAAGAATAGTATTCTTATAGGCGCATGCTCTAATTGGTTGTTGGAACATAACGATATTAAAATAATCGAGTTAGTATTCCCCGTAACGGGACATTCTTTTATGCCTGCATATTTTTTGGATGAAAATATTATGACCACAAATTACCATTGGATGATTCTTTTAATTTCCAAATTTAAATAAACATTTTTGAAAACTTTTGTTTTATTTATAAATTAAGTATAACATTTTGCTATTTGTAAATAATTATTTCTAATTCCGTTAACTTGTTCCTAAAATTTAATGAAAACAAAACAAAAAGTGGATTAAACTAAGATCCACAACATCCAATTTCAACACTATCCGTAGTAGCCTCGTTATCGACCTTGCTACGCACTGCCTTACGTAGAATCACAAATTTTTGCATCACTTTATAAGATTCAGCGCAGTGCATGCTTCGAACATAATAGTATGAAAAGGCGAGCATAATGTTATCTTTGTTTCGCATCACACACATTTATATTTTCTCATATTGATACTGTTTGACGTATAAATGTATGCGTTGAAACATGACATACTCGTAGATACGCGTTTAACCGGACAAGTCATTATAAACATTACGGTGCTAACGCACTTTTGAACGTTGACTGTACATAGTAAATGGCACGGTCATGATAAGATAAGCATACTTTACTAAAAAATTATAACCTACTAATATATTTCATTTTCTTAGCAAAATACCAATTTTATTAGTTCTTTGTGTATTAAGTTTGGAACAACCCTACAAAAGTTATGAAAATCGTAAATAAATTCTATGTCTTTTGTGACACACGAAAACCAAGATAGATTGTTCTACAGAGCCACGCGGCCCACTCCGATAACATTTTTGTGTGATATCTGTGCTCTGTGGCCTCTGAAACCAATTTGAATCGAAGCCTTGATCTGGCTCACCGGTGACCTCCGTGGCTCCAACGGTTCAATATGGGTCGGCCCACCGGTATCCTCCATGGCGCCAATGAAATAACCCATTTTTTTCCGTGGCGTTAACGTGTTAAAGATTTATAAATGTTGCAAATATACCAGAAGAATTAAAAAGTGAAATAAGAAGCAAACTGAATTTTGGTCCTGGTGTTATTATTATGAACAGTTAGAAATCAAAAAAATAATTATGATTGCTTCTTCATAGGCAAAATGACACAAAAAACTCCAATTACTAGTCTTGTACAAAAAAAAAACTTTTTTTTGGTTCCACACAGTGTTAACTTTTGCTTCGGACACGCTAAAAAATTCGAAAAGCTTTACAGCAAGCTTTTTTTAGATGTTATTATTTTTGTGTTTCGTTTTTCAGTTTCAACATAGGTAAACCTAAACTAAGATGTTAGACTACCTAACTTTAAATATTGAATAAAAGGGTGAATTTTCAAAACAGCGTAATATTACTGTTATTCCAAATTTTGACTGAGTACTATTTCCGCCATGAAATACGCATTTTAGAATATACTTTAGCACATAAAGTTTACGTTACAAGTTATAAATATAAAAATAATTATGTAGTATTTATAAAACTTCGAATTAAGTACCCGAAAATCATTTACCTCTGTGTTACGTTTTCACCATATTCATTAATATTAAAAGTACTAAATATATTTTGCCTAAATTCCATTTTATTCTATTTCGTAAGCAATAGTGATAGTTTCAACCATGGACGTATTATAAGAGAGGACATGCCATAAGCAACTGTGCACAGTGCAATCTTTAAGTGAGCACTGACGTCATAAAATTTGCGCGTGATTTCAAAAAGTGGGCGTGGCTTATCAGTGTAATATCATATGACTAGATTGTTCTACAGAGCCACGCGACCCACTCCGATAACATTTTTGTGTGATATCTGTGCTCTGTGGCCTCTGATATGTCGTCATAATGACACTTTTATTTTTTTTGACACTAATAATTTTATTAGTAATTATTGTTTTACATTAAGGGATGCCTAATATTAGTAAAAGTAATAAAGTAAGTATTTAATAACATTTTAAGGTGTATATTTGCAGATGGTTAATAAGTATGTGAGAAAAACTGCAAACGCGTCGTGGGATGAAAACTCAATGAAACTTGCCATTGATGAAGCTAAAATAACATCCGTAAACGCAGCCGCAAAAAAATATGGTATTAATCTGTCTACACTCCAAAGACACATAAAGAAAGGCTGTTCTAAAAAGGTATTAGGCAGATTTAAAACGGTATTTACAGTAAATCAAGAGATGGAACTGGTAGAATATCTCTTGCACATGGATAGTTTGTTTTATGGGTTGACTAAAACAGAGTTCTTAACATTGGTATATCAGTATGCAGAGCGAAATGCTATTGAGCATCCTTTTAAGAATGGAACAGCAGGCAACGATTGGTTTATAGGTTTTAAAAAGCGACATCCGCATATCACTCTCCGTCGACCTGAACCAACTTCTGTGGCACGTGCCAGGGGCTTCAACAAGCCACAAGTAGAAAGGTTTTTTAACATTCTAGAAGCCGAAATTGACAAACATACTATTGATGCAACTCGTATCTACAACGTTGATGAGACAGGGATCCAGACTACCAGCAATAAACCACCGCGCGTATTGTGTAAATCGGGCAAAAAGCAGGTTGGTATCATATCAAGTGTTGAACGAGGCAAACTCACTACAGTAATATGCTGTTGTAACGCTGCAGGCTCTTAAAATTAAAAAAATTTAAATTAAAATTAAAATAACGTTTATTATCTTTGAAATTTTCAGAAAATTATTTAGATTCGTCAGAAGTTGGTGTGACTCTACCGAGGGTTCCAAAATGCAACGAGACTGAGAAGAGCCCTCAAGAAACTCAGCTCGGCTTTTTTCAAAATATTTCATCTTAAATCTAATACAGAGTTATTTAGAAAGGAGCAATTCGTTACGTTGTTACAACCAGGCCGCCTTGTCATCTAAGAAATCATTAATACTATAATAAGCTTTATGGCACAATTTACTTTTTATTAGTTTTTTAAATTTATTGACAGATAAATTTGCTATTTCGGTTGGCAATGTATTGTACATTCGAATAAAGTTCCCCGCAAAAGAATTACTCACTTTATGAAGCCTAAATTTAGGAACAGCCAGTTTATCCTTATTTCTTAAGTTTAGATTATGATTATCACTATTTTTCACAAATTTACTTTTGTTCTTGTGGGTATACAATAAAATTTCATCTTTTATACCCCCATTCTTAATATTTGGACGAAAAAGAATGGTAGGTAGACTGCTCGATGGGGCGCCTCCTGGAGCAGCTGCTACTTGTACTGATAACGGTTGGGTAAACGGACCAGCATTTTTGGAATGGCTAAGACATTTCGTGGATACAGTAAGGCGACTCAAGAAAAAAAGGTGATTTTAGTGATGGACAACCACGAGTCTCACAAATATCTCGGTGTCTTGGAGTATGCTTCTCAAAATCATGTGATTTTTGTATCTCTTGCTCCACATACGACTCATCGAATGCAACCCCTCGACACATGTGTCTACGGACCATTACAAACATATTTTGAACAGGCAATATCTGTATTCCAAAGAGCACACGTCGGCCGCATAGTTACCCAATATGAAGTAGCAAGGTTATTTGGTGAGGCGTATATGAGAGCAGCAAGTGCGCAAAATGCGATTAAAGGATTTTTGTGCACTGGTATATGGCCCACAAACAAATATATATTTGATGATTCTGATTATATGCCGGCGACATTGAGTGATAGACCGGAAGTTGCCGATGGTCTAATAATTGAAGAAATTCAGACAAATATAGAAGAGACTGCAATTCCTGAAGTACAAAATTCTAATTCAGACCGCACAGTATCACCTTCTGTCGTGGAAGCCTTTAACAGCTGTGTAACGCCAACACGGACTACGTTAGCTGACGTCTCGCCATTAACTCAAGTGACAGTGACTCCAATGGATATCCGACGATCACCTAAAATACTCCCAAATAAAACGAATCGCAAACGTAAAACACAAAGAGCTGAAGTCCTGACTAGCACACCTATAAAAGAACAGCAGAAAGAGAAGGAAGAGAAGAAAAATAGATTTAAAAAGAACCTTAATATAGAAGTACGAGCAAGTACGAGCAAGAAAATGAAGCCACTAGCACGTATGAAGACTAAACGAGGACCCAAATGCAATCCGAAAGAAAAAACGGAGTACCGGTGTATTGTTTGCAATGAGCTTTATATAGAGCCGCCTGCAGAAGACTGGATCAGGTGTGACGATTGTGAGCTGTGGTCACATGAGGCTTGCACAGCTTACTCTGGACGAGGCTCGTATTATTATGATTACTGTCACCAATAATTTGTTTAAAACAAACAATTTTTCTACTTTAATTACTTTAGGATTAAGTTACACTAGTAAAACACTAAGACTCATTATTATGGTTGTGAACTAGTAAGTAAATTATTCGATGCAGAAACTTTAATACTCATAGTCTTGTCCTACCCGTTTTGCCCAAAAGGCTTACCTGATTTAGGCCACCCCTTCGGGCAAAACGGGTAAATAAAAAGATTTTGTTATTTGTTATTTTTTCTTTGAAAATTTAAAAATTCATTATGTTTGTTTTATAATTTTTGAAGGTAATGAACATGTAAATTATAAGCATATAAATAAAACTTCAATATGATTCTTCAACGTGTTTTATAAGGCCCCTTTCCTTAGCTTACCCGTTCTGGGCCAACCTCCCCTATGTTTAAAAGAAAAGAAGAAATTTGGAATGATATTTCATTAAATGATTATAAAACTACTATTGACGTAATCGAAAAATCACTACATGAAAATATTCTAAAAAAATATAAACTGTATAGAGAAAAAAATAAAACATATAAAAGTAGCCTTTTCAGATTCTGGAAAAAATGTAAAAATAAAATGGATAACCTTTTGTTATCACAGTCTTCTAATATTGATGATTCTCTTAATTCAATAAATGGAATTGAAATATCAGCGTGTGAGAAAGATCAGCAACAAAATTCATTAATAGAAGATTAGTAGATTTCATTAATAGGTAGAAATAGAGGGTGCCGACATTGTTATCGATGATGTTGTGGGCGACATGAATGAGTGTAATAGATAAAGATCAACCAAATTATATTGGACTTCAAGTAACCCAAACCACCATAAACAATTTTGATTTATCAAACTCTCAGTTTTCTTTCTCTTGGACTGCCGCACTAACCAGTTCGCCTCTGGCATCAAAACAAGCGATTCCATTGCCGTGGTACACTGACGGTGATACAACTACACATAATGACTGCCATGAAAAATCCCAGAAACACAGGGAAACACCAGTTTTTCAAGACTTATCACACCATAGTGACATACAAAATAATCAAGAAATATTTAGAGATGTTATTTTTGAAGGGAACCTGCATAATATGACTTGTAACGTACCGGAACCCGGATGTTCTAAAACAATAGACACTAAAATTGATGAGTTGTTGAGACTTCCTGAACGCAAAAAAAACTACAAAGCGAAAGCACTCTAAATCTCCAGTACCCTTAGCAATAACATCTAAAAAATTTAAAGAATATTTGGAACGGAAGGAACTGGAAAAGACAAAAAGAGAAAAATATGTATTGGACCGAAAGCTACAGCGAGAGCAGATTAAGATGGAAAAACAGAAAAAAGCTAATGAGAAGAAAACGAAAGGGAAGAAAGTTGTGACTAAACCAAAGATTAAGGAACAAAATGTTGAAGGAACTTGTTCAAATAATACCAATAAATGTAACGAAAGACTGATTACAAATAAGGAAAATACGAGTATTGATTCTAATAGTTATGTTGTTATTGAATTTAAGACAAACAAACCGCTATTATGTTGGACAGGTGTTAATGAGTGACTATGAGAAAAAAATTGTCAAAATCAAGTGTCTGCGAAGAAAAGCAAGCAAATTTGATGATTTAACATATTTTGTTGAACCATCTACGATTAAGATTTGACAGAAGTATCGATATCGGCTATAAAAAAGACATTGCCAAATCCTCAAATTAAAAGAAGGGGAATGATTACATTTGAAAATACTGGTTATGATGTCAATACGTGCGAATAACATATAGTTTTATAAAATAGATATTACATTCCTTACTTATAAGGTAATAGTTGATGTGATACTAGTTAATTCTGTTTTGTTAGGTTACCTAAGTTCCATAAAGAATATTTTGTGGTTCTGATTTCGATTTTAATAAATAAATGTGATTGATTTCATTACATATTATTTTAATTTTTTATGTAAGAATAAATAATAAATAAAAGTCCCAGAATTAACTCACATAAATGGCAATAAAACAGTTTAAAAACACACTAATACGATACAAATCTAGCTTCCTGACGCTTTTTTAAATCACATCAAAATGTTAGTTCAACTGTTGGGTGTAAAACGTTCATAATTAGGGCTCAATGTTCAACTATAGGGGGAAAACCCATTTTTTTTTAGAAATTTGAATTTCATTCCATGTATGGGATCGTAAGGCTATTGTTTTAATTTTTTAAATAATCTTATAGATTTCAGACATCAAAAACAAACATTGGATAACCTTCAACTATTAAGATATTTTAATAATAGGTCTTCATAGTTGACAATTCGGCATAATGGTTCATTTATTGGTTCCACTACCCTACTTATATTTTACTATTAACATTTTATACTAATTAAACATACAGGAATTCGTTCAACGTTAACTCGTAAGTGATTTTTAATTGCAAAAATATTTCTCTGTAGTTTTTATAGAGCCGTCCGCGTCTAAGTCGCCATCTATTGACAACTGGCAACAATAAACATAAAACTTCAAAAATACAGGGCCGCAATTAGAAACGGATAATTTTACAAGACAAGTTTCCTACGACTGTTTCATAATGGGCTATACAATTGAATATTATTATTATTCAAAGTATAACTAAATTTTAAATTTAATTCAAGAACTGGGTCAGGCACATACTTGTTATAAGTTACCTCCACGTCAGCAAAGTTATAGACTATATAACATCACGCTAAAAATGATAGGAGCGGAGCAGCAACGAAATATGTACAAAAACGAGAAACTAGTATATCTTGAGACCATTCATTTTTAATTCCGCGACCAAAGGCCGCAGCCTCTTATGCGTCCATTGCCGAGCGCTTATGTGAAAAGTGTTATGACGGTGGGTGGCTATCCCGCCGGTCCTCAGGCCCCGATCATGGAGATATCGTTGGTCCTGGGCGTAAATAAGTCTGCGGCGCCCTGGCCGTTGACTACGTAGGGAGGTTCAGTGGGGAGGGTACGTTTCCTCACTCTCTCAGCCCCCTCTTCGCGAGCATAGGTCATGCTCGCAGAAGGACACGGCCGCGTTCCACCTACTCCTGCTGTAGACCATGGCTTGAGGCATGGACTCTAGCGAGAGGGTATCCACGCCCAGACCCACTATGAGGTCCCGGTGCTATATCGCCCACGGTCAGAACCTCACCAACGTGTGGAGTGCAGTGTCTTCGTCGGAGGCCTCGCAGTGTTGACACTAGGGTGTTACCTCACGATGGATGCGAAACAGATACTTAATGAAGCCAAGGTTATCAACGGTCTATTTAAAATAGACACGTTGTTGGTCGTCAAACTACCCGCCCATACGGGAGTCTCGTATAGGGCCCCGTTATACTTTAGACGTGGATATAACCCCTACGGCAAATTTCGACAGTTCAGTTTGAGATAGGTATATTTGCAATTCAAAAAATATAAAACTCCTTTGTACCAAAAATCTGAGTACGTCCCTGTTACGAGTGTGAGATAGCGAAACAACGTAGTAAACTGACATTATAATGAAGTAAGTAGTTTTGCTATTGACCGCGAGATAGTAAATAAAGAAGTGGGCGGGATTAAGGTTCCTTATACCCTCCTCACCACTCCTTCACACCCGCGAGGAGTCACACTTTGTCTAATAGGAAAATTGTATTACACCATCTCTACTTTATAATATCTCTATGGTTTAAACTGACTTATAATATACTTTTTAAAAACATTTTAATATCCCTAAATTTTTATATTAGAACTATCTAATATAAAAATTTAGGGATATTAAAATTTGTCACGACAATTTAATCATTAACCTTCGCAAACTTGGTTTCATAAAATTAGTTCTACTAAATTACTAAATCAATGTATCCGAACGCATTCCGGGAGCCTTCCCCCGCGCACCTCTCAGTTGCTTTTGAGACTTCTCCGTGTTCGAACGTGTTAGCAACGAAAATTTAAATTTACTGGCAGTTTTTAGTTTTTGTCACCAAATCTCGTCATTAAACGATTGGACATATTTGTGGTAAGTAAATTTCCTATAAATAAACGATTATTAACACGGTATTAACTTCATTACCGTTAAATAAAGACTTGCGGTTTATAGCGTGTCGCTTAATTTTCGACAAGTTACGACATGTTTTGTATTGTTTCCTCATTTATCGTAACATCATTCACCGTGTAATTCTTGATGAGATTAATGATTTCTTTTGAGGGAAATGATATTTTTGTTGTGTTGCTGCATAGTAGAGGTTAATGATATGATGTAACTGCAACTAAATGATATCACTAGAGTAATACACTACTTTTCCTATTGATTTTATTTAATTGATATAACAAATAAATTATGTTTCTATCTATCTATCTATCTTTAAAACTTAATATTTATAAGATTTAAATTTATATTCATATTATTCAACTTTTTGTTGCATTACGCAGATCTCGTGATGGGTAAAACAAAAGAAGAGCGATTAGCCCAACAAAGACTATGCAAAAGACGCAAGTACTCAGAAATAAAAATCGACCCGGAATTGTATGCGCTAGAAAAACAACGTGCAGAATACAAAAAACGTAAAGAAGAAAAGAAACAGAAATCTATCACAGAAAAAAGTCCGCGGGAACAGAGAAAACTGCGTAAACAATGGAGAGAAAATTCAAAGAAATATAGACAGCGTAAGAGAGACCAGGCTTTTTTTATTACTGCTGGTAAGAAAGAGTTTATAACTAGAAATAAGAGGAGAATGTAAAAAAGATACCTCATAGCCCCACTAAAAGTACTTCACAAAAAGTTTTTATCACAAACAGGTGTTAAAATTAGCTATTATTTTTTTACCAAACATCGTCCATTTTGGGTGCTTCCTAAACCTAATAATAGAGAAACATGCTTTGGAAATTAATCCGTTTGTAACGACATCACATTTTTTGTCTGATTCACCCATATCCCAGTACCGAAACAAATTCATGTTTTATATAATGTCACAAATTCGGAATGACTTTGAAAATATTTCTAAGATAACTTGGAACTATACTGAGGCAGGACATGGAAAGGGTGCCCCTGACGATGTAGGAGCTGTTGTGAAGAAAACCGCAGATAAAATGGTTCATTATGGACGAGATTATGACTTTGAATCATTTTGCCAAGTAATAAAAGAGAATGTGGACAATATAATTATGATGATAGTAACGGAAGATTCTATAAAAGAAAGAGAAACTCGTATTCCAAAAAATCTTAAGCCTTTCAGAGACACCCTTGCGGTCCACCAAGTTCTTTGGGATGCTTTCTCTACTAAGCTTACTCTAAGAAAAGTTAGTTGTTTCTCATGTGATATCGACGAGTATTGCACGCACGGCAAACATCTTGGATTCTATAAAATTATACAAGATAGTAATTGTAATAAAAAAGAAAATTATTGCAATGAATCAGAAAATGTTATTATGTTAGTCGCAACTGCACCTAAAATAAGTATTAACGAAAACAAGTGAATTAAATATTATCAGATATAACTTTTAAAAATGATTTAAACTTGCATTATTTGAATCAACCTTCTACATCTAAAGGTAGATTATTTAAATAAAACTCATTCATTCATTTTGTGCTCGTTTTGTTCAAATTGTCAAAATTTTTGCCGATTTATATTACATGTTACGTATTATTTTGTAATTTGATTATGTTGTAGACTGTTTATCTTTTGTTCCAATCAATCAAAGATTTTGTTAAGTTTTATATTGTAGGTAGCCTTACATAGATAATCTTAAAAACAACCATGACAGATTCTATCATTATTTAATTTCGTAAAGACTGATTAAGTTTTATTTGAACTGTCAAAGATTTTTGTGATAAAAATATTAATCAAGGCTAAATATTCCGTAATTTGATTATTTTGTAGACTGTTTAACTATCTTTTGTTCCAACAAATCAAGGATTTTGTTAAGCTTAATATTGTTTAATTTAAAAAAAAACATGACTGATATTTGATTATTTATAATATATAATTTTAATATATTATTTCTGATATTTTATACTAAGTACATTTCGTAGAGGCTGATTAAGTTTTATTTAAACTGCCAAAGATCTTAGTTGATTTATTTTTAGAAGATAAGATTTTTTGTTAACAAGTATAAATCAAAGTTCATATTCATCTTAAGATTTTGTTACTTTATTAAAGTTAATAAGCTGATTAAAATAGAAATGTTTCATTTGCATCACTAACTTCAACACCTTTTCATTTACATCAGCAGGTTAAATCATTTATGTCTACATACCGTCATTCATTTCAACGCGAAATTTCAATTTTATGAGTTTTCTCCTAAATGTTATACTTAAATCACAGTTTAAATATCCAAAAGCCTTTGTATTTTGATCAACATCATAATTTGGTTCCTAATTTGTAGTTTTTGTAGAAGATTTAAAAATCTCATAAAATATGGCAAAATAAATCATAACATGAAAATTCACCCAAAAATCTAATGAATTTCATCTGAAGTCAATGTGCCAAATAGTACTTTGTGCGATTACATAATAAAACAAAGAAAAGAAACAACAACTACCACTCATAGAAATCATTCCAACTTTTATCGAAGAGTAGGGGAGAAGGAGGCACTTTAGCACAGAGGCAGATTTGAACATGTAGGCTGAGATTCATAAACAGAACTTTACTTCGTATCAAAGTAGACTTCCGAAAGTGTACTTTCAAATCTCAAAGTTTACTATGGCGGATTTCAATTTCATAGTCGGCACTCGGACTTTACTGTAGCTTAGTAAAACCAAAGTAAACTACAACAGCAATTCGTTCTACGCAAAGTTTATATTACTTAACACGCGTAAATTAATTAATAATGCTAGACTTTTCGTAAAAAAAATAAATATATTGAATACATTAGCTCATAAAAATGATTGTCACTGCATCGCCTACATATTTATAATATTATTAACATAAAACTGCGTTACTGAAATATTCAATATGTAGTAAAGAAACGCAATTTTGAGCCTTTCTGTATAATCTGTTTTTTCATGTCAAACAAACCGATCACAGGAATGATATTGACAATTATGAGCTCATAACCCGGCCAGATTAAATAGACCAATATATTATAAATTTTGCACGAGGCCCAAGACTATTAAAATTAGTAGTATAATCATTCAAAGTTTACTTTGAAACGTAAAGTCTACGATATCGTGCACTAGTACTTTACGAAGTAAAGTAGGGTTTCCCAAAGTAAAGACTGGCCTTAGGCTTGACTATGAAACATTATTTTGAGTGAAAGTGCGACTTTGCTACAAAGTAAAGGCTTAGTGCGGTTTATGAATCTCAGCCGTAGATTTATGAACTCAGCTTTATGTTAATCTTTGCCACAATTCCATTTTAATATTGGCAACACTGGCTTTGACAAATGTCAAGTCACAAAGCGCACGTTTCGCTGTCAAAAAAAGTTACAACCTGTCGTCGTATTTGTACCGGCGAAGTAAAAAATAAAAATAAATGTAAGGGATTTACAATCACGTGAGTAAAGGTTTTCAACTATTTCTTTCACCAAATTGTGCAGTATTTATTTGTTTTCAATCCACCTTGTAGTTTTTCCTTGCCAGTTATTTCATATTATTTTTTTTGTAATATTTTATCTTCCAAGTGATTATGGGGCAGATTTGATCAAAACAAACGGGGTTGATTTGAACGGGACGTTCAAAAGTGCCCCGCCACCGGCTTAAGTGCAAATTTCAAATGTTTTATTATTAATGCGAAAGTAACTCTGTCTGTCTGTCTGTTACGCTTACACGCCTAAGCCGCTGAACCGATTTAATAGTAATTAAATGAATCAATAATGGAAATTAATTATTTATAGAATGGTTAGAACATACAAAAAGAAACGGGAAAGTACAATTAATGAAGATGATGTCCAAAATGCTGTTTTATGCGTCATCAACGGAACCATGAAACTTAGAAGAGCTGCAGATATATATGGACTGACACCGAGTACACTCTTCTATCGAGTTAAAAAATATAAAGAAAACATAACTCCAAGAAGTGAACTATTTTCAAGTAAGTACACAGTTGCTCAGGTATTTTCGAATGACCAGGAGAAAATGCTTCAAACTTACTTCTTGACCAGATCCAAAATGAATTATGGCCTTACCTATAAAAGTGCAAGATCATTAGCTTTTGAATACGCAACAGCTCTTAATAAATGTCCTGCAAAATGGACTGAAAATAGACTGGCAGGCATAGAGTGGATGAAAGGATTTATGGAGAGGCACAAAAGCTTAAGCTTGCGAAAGCCTGAGAACACGAGTCTTTCAAGATCCACCAGTTTCAACAAACATAATGTGTCAATGTTTTATGATAATTATGAAAGGGCTCTGCAGAAGACCCACTTTACTCCAGACCGAATTTTTAATTTGGATGAGACCAATATCATGACGGTGGTGCAAGCACCTAACGTGATTGCGCACACCGGTATAAAACAGGTAGGTTAATGTGTGTCAGCAGAGAGAGGCCAGCTTATAACAATGTGCGCCATAGTCAATGCAACAGGTAATACCTGTTTTTATATTTCCAAGGGCACGATTTCATGTAGCTATGATTAATGGTGCACCACCAGGAAGCGTTGGTTATGCAAATAGCCCAAAGAGCGGGTGGATGACCGGGCCTTTATTTCTTAAGGTACTGCAACACATAAAAAAATGATGCAAAGATGAGATGTAGCAAAGATGACAGAATACTGTTATTATTTGACAACCATGAAAGCCACTGTACTTTAGATGCAATTAATTACTGCCGAGATAATGGTATTGTTGTAGTTACATTCCCTCCCCATTGCACACACCAGATGCAACCCTTAGATGTTGCCGTCAATTGTCCATTTAAACAAAAAAATTCAGTAACACAAAATGATTGGTTGCTTGAACATCCTGGTAGTACTATAACGATACATCATCTGCCAGCCATTGTGACTCCAGCATACAATGCATCTCATACGCCTAAAAATATCTTATCAGGCTTTACGCGACCAGGAATATATCCATTTAATCGTAATGCATTTACGGACGATGATTTCCAATGTGCAGAAGTCACGAATCGACCTCAACCTGACATATCTGCCGGAAATGAGGGGCCCGTAATAGCAAATGCTACCACTGGTTTACATATGCCACAAACTACATCTCTCGCACCAGAGGAAACTGATAAGAGAGGCAGTCCAAGTATACTTGAAAGTGAAAGCCCTGCACCCGGTATTGATCAGCCAATAGTAGCTTCACATATGCCACATAGTGAATCTACTGGAACTGAAGAAACTGTTCAGAGAGGCAATCCAGAGGCAGTTCCTGATCTCATCACTCCAGAAATGATATAACCGTATCCTAAAGCTCCTCCACGTAAAGATGGCGCAAAAGGACGAAAAAAAGGAAGTTCGCGGATCTTAACTGACACCCCGGAGAAGAATGCAATAGAAGCAGCAAATTTAATTCGGATGCAAAACTTAGAAAAGTCCACTATTCGTTCACGTACCAGAAAAGAGAAGTCACTTACCACAGTGAAGCCAGCTGCAAAAGGCAAGCAACTTCTTAAGGGCAAACAGCTTCCTAAACCCAAATCTAAATCAAAAAAGAGATCCATATTCACATCAAGCTCTGAGTCGGACGATAATGACGATAACATCTCTGTGAATGACGACTCAGACTTAGATGCGACTGATGCGAGTGACAGTCATAATGATGATGAAGAACTGCTGGAACAAGCTGATAGCACTCATTTAACTAGTCAAAACCTGAATGTTGGGGACTTTGTACTAGTTCAATGCTCTTCAGAAAAACGAACTGCATCTTTGGCTTTCGTTGCTAGAATTGAAGAAAAGGACATAAATACCTTTACTGTGAATTTCTTGAAAAGAAAAGGTGATTTGTTTTACTTTCCTGAAAAACTTGATAGATGGTCTGTTACAATTTTGGATATAGTAACAAAACGGCCAGCATCTAATAATTTTCCTGGCACATCCAGAACTGCTGCAAGGTTTTCTTTTAATTTCAATTTTTCTTTTTTTTCATATGGGATAGGTAGGACAGGACCTACCTAAGATGATTACTTTATAGTGGTTGTGCAACATGACTATTTATGTTACCAAAATGGAAGTCTGACTAAATTAAAAACTATTATTAAGTTTAAAAGTATGATATTAAGTTTATTTTATGTTTTAATAATAATAAATATCATTATAATATAGACAAATTATAACTCTATCCTCTCATTTTTCTGGTTTTTAACCCATTTTTCAAAACTGCCCCATGTCGATTCAAATGAGCCCCCATGGTAAGGCAGATTTGAACAAATTTGAGTTAAAAAAAAAACCACATTTTTCTCCTAAACGTTTTCAACAAATTGAAACATTTAATCATTTTTATATTAACAAAGGAGTAAGTAAGCTAAAAAAATAAGGCTTTTCAATTTTTCTTTACACTTGATTTTTTATGAGTCCAAATATGAAAAATGTGCTAATGTGCCTCCTTCTCCCCTATATGTCCAATGGGTGCGTGCCTGAGTCAACGAGTCTGATGCTGAACTTCAGAATTAAGACTTCAGCAGCTGAAGTGAACATTTACAATGGCACAAATACACACCAACATCAGGATCAGGAGCCCTTAAAAATCCATGATAAGGAGAATGTCGATACTCAACCAACCAAAGTCCATAAAAAAGCTACTGTCACATTCATCAGCTATTACTAGATCAAGAGCTGTAGCATAGAGAGCCATTAGACAAAATGCTGAGAAAGATATGATTTTAATATGCTCCTAATACGAAAATGCGCTGATTGCAAATAAGGCAACAAAAGTCTCCATTAATTAAATTAAAAAAAACTAAAAGACAACGACACGTGTAATAAAAAAAATATCTAAAAAAAAATTTATTTCATTTCAATAAGATGTACTTGGAAAAATTCGAAGTGACTCAAGAAGATTTAGGTTAAACGTAGGGCATCGAAAAATCTTATAAAATTCAAGATATTTTCACACATCTAAAGATTAGCATAGAGCCGTTGGTCAATGACAAAATTTTAAGACGCTCCTCTTACGAAAATGCACAGATGAAAAATAAGGCAACAAAAGTTAAGCCTCCACGCCATGGTGCGCGATTTATTAATGGGTAAAACTAATGTTGTTGAAGTAATAAAATTTATACATGAGTTGCATTTAAAAAAATCTGAAAGTATCGATGTCAGTAAGCATCACATTAGGACCAGGTATCGATACTCAGATGGTATCGGAACATCCCCAGACACGGCATGTGTAAGGACTAAGGACACCTGTAACTGCGCATAGCAAACCTATCAGGACCAACCCGCCATCGTAGCCCTGGCAACATTTTATTGTTCATTATGGACTTTCGGCTTAGCCCACTTTTTATTCTTTTATACAGCGTAAATATTAATATGAATTGTGGTTTTTAAAGATAGAAAACGCAAAAATTAACATACTTTTTTATTTAAATATCATGAATGCGATAGGTATCAAATACCTAAGATACAGTTTTATTTAAAGTTAATACTATCAGGCGTTACTTTTCGGAAGTCCATAGTTAAATAAAATAAATCTAACTACTTTGCAATATTCCGCCACATGCAAATTACCCAACTCTCGTATCTATCTCGTATCTCGTATTTATTCTATTTTCAAAATTATTTCTCTATTCTTTCGGCCTAAGTGGGATTGGAGGGCGGACTTGTGCATGAATAAATACGAGAGTTGGGTAATTTGCATGTGGCGGAATATTGCAAAGTAGTTAGATTTATTTTATTTAACAGTTTTATTTATCGCAGTACTTCAACAACAATCGTGTTAGGTTGTGGATAGGTGACCGGTGATGTTTGGATATTGCGCTAACGTGGAATGAATCGTACTGTAGATACCTATTTATTAGATTATATTCTGGAACTTGGCGCCAATTCAATCTTCTTCTTTTAAACACGTGGCTCCATCGATAATGACCGATGATTCGCCAATGTCAAGGAAATGCTTGATTAGTTGATAGTCCCGCACAGAAGAACTAGTTATTCCTAACTAGCTCCAGGTGCAGGACAAGAAACGTTGTTGGGTATGTGAGTATCTGGGAGCCCGATTTTTGCGGAGCGCCAGAGGTAACCTAAAAAGGCACCAGCCATGTGCTCAGCAAAAACCGAACTCGCCAATTCAATCAATTCTCAATTCTTTTGTCATGTTCATTTTCAAATAATTGGACTTGACAGTTCAACTAAAAGTTGATCAGACTGAATGAGCAATAATTCTTTTGAATTATAAATGTATACAAAAAAAATCAATACATGAACGAATACAAATTTATACATACAAAATAAAAAAACCAACAATAGTGCAGGAACAATGAGTAACAAATAGAAATGATTAATATAATTTGTATTTTAATGAAATTTTGT
This sequence comes from Nudaria mundana, assembly GCA_963556515.1. NCBI lineage: Eukaryota > Metazoa > Arthropoda > Insecta > Lepidoptera > Erebidae > Nudaria > Nudaria mundana. The sequence continues at coordinate 16,257,715 of OY748302.1, read as the reverse complement.
CATTTATAATTTTAATAGAGATTATGTTTCATATCACCTCTTTATCTTAGAATTATTTGATTAGTTTCAGGCTTGATGGCGTTTAATATTCATCGATAATGTCTAATTTGGCATATTGTATAAATCATTATAATAGTATGTGTCCTCACGAGCATGTCCTATTGCTGGTAACAAGCACAACAACGGCCCACAGAGGCACGTTACCGCCAATATCATTGCTTCCCGCGCTTTCCCGGCGGTTTCTGCAACTGGAACCCGCTGATGTTGTCAGTTTGGGATGTACCAAACCCACTTGTGTTCAACGATGTGTTGAAACTTGTTTGTGCCTGAGGCTGCCATGTTGAGCCTGTACATACAACATTACATCTAAACGGGTGCGTCTCATAACGTATAAACTCATTTGGTCTAATTTCATTTTATTATCGTTCATAAGATAATTTCTTTACATATAACATTTATTTATTCTAAAACTTAATTAGTACAACGTTGTTTGATATAACGTTTGTCATTGAAAATCTTTTGGTCTAACGTTTAATATGTATATTGTTTATTTAATCGAAAATCATTAGGTCTAACGTATAATATATATAAAAAACGTCATTATGGTTAACATCCCGACTCAGAGTACCCCGACTCTGTATTTCGAGTAAGAAGTTTTTATTTTCAAAGTATATTCAGTAGTTACGGAGATGTGTTTTCATTGATTAGAAGAAAAAAAAACTATCCACATATCTTTCCTTTTAGGGTACCGTACATAAAAGGTAAAATGGGAACCCATTAGTTAGACTACACTGTTATTTCGTCCGTCTGTGTTACCAGCGCTGTATCTCATGAACCGTGACAATTAGAAAGTATAAATTTTCACAGATGATGTATTTCTGTTGCCGCTATAACAGTAAATATTTTAGGGGGCGTATTATATATTGTAGGTTACGTATCTATAATGGTACGGAACCCTTCTGAACCGATTTTTATAATTGAGCTGAGTTTACGAAGCTCTTTCTTAGGCGACTCGTGTATTTCGTTTGGGATCGAACTCCTCCAAAACGACTGGACCGATCTTTTTGAAATTTGGCACGGTAATAGTGACCATCATCGTGAGTGCATATATCTGAATTCATATAGATCGGTCTAGTCGTTTAGGAGTTCGACCCGGATTGACAAACTCAGTTCAATTATTGCAACAGCAGAATGTATTGCATACCTAGTATTAGTAATTACCTGAAACATCGGCAGTCGGGAAGGGCGACAACGCACTGCCCACATATGTAAACGGCGCTGGTCCAGCCAAGTGTTGTAAGTTACCTGAAAAGTCATGAATTATCATTTTTCTTATTTTATAAATCTTACCACATATCTACTCCGTTTTTGTTAATTTAATGTTTAACAAGATTTCTACTGATTTATTAATGTGGGTATTTTTCTGGGATATAAAAAAAATAGGGTCTATTGTACTTGTACAGTAGCGTTCGAAAGTCAGACCGGCCGGGCGCCACTGGTAATACTTTTTGCGTGCGCACCAGAGACGCCCGGCAACGGACGTGCTAGCGGGGGGAGCGGGGAATTAAAAAAAAAGTCAATCTATTGTATAGTCTAGTCACAAATATTCTATTTCGACCCCAAAATCGAACTCGAGGAACCGTATAAAACACTTGTGTGGTTCACAAATGTTTGTTTCGGAGTTTGGGTATTTTCTATGTATATCGCGTCGCACCACGCCATAGGTTTTGGCCTATAACTTTTGCCCCCTTAGGGCTAGGTCAAATTTTCGATTTTTTGGCTTGTCTCCTATCGGCTATCCATAGAGGGGTCAACCAACATTGGAGCATAAGTAGTTCTCGAGAGCTAACGGGGACATTCCCCATTTCTATATATTATAGATTTAGTATGTATTTAGATAGTATGTTTATAGAAGGAAAACTCCACACAAAAACCTACCAACCCATCTGGCCAGCGTGATATATGTAGGCTGAAATCCTCCCTCTTTAGGGGAGGACTATGCCAGGCAGTAAGTATCAAATGGGGCTGAGATGAGAATGGATTACATTAGGATGACTTTCGACCAGAGATCCGCTATGTAGTTATGCTGCGAGGATGTGCTTGTGGACAAATGAAAATGACCGTTGTATATCAAACATACCCATAGCACATCTCTGTTCGAAAGGTTCCCTAATGCTGGTAACCGACTTATGGATTCGAGTGTATGTACCTAAGGCGGTCCTGGGGTCCGCCAGCACCGCACTGCCGAGGCTGACGTCAGCCGACACCGAACTCTTCAATTTCTTCCTGTTAGTCTCAGCGTCACGTAATATTTGGTCCAGACTTGTGATTGCTGTGAAAAAATACATTATTTACACACTTAAATTATTTATTCCCAGGGTAAATGGGGGGATACTTGCCCCCCCATTCACCTTGGGAATAAAACTGTTAACACATTCGTTTTTTTAATAATACTGTGTTTAAATTGAACTTTTAGTTGAAGAATTTTTAAAATAAGTTTTCATAATTATTTAGTTCATACGATACTGAGTACAACGGTTCCGCCGGTGGTCCCAATTCTCACGGGAACACTTTACCGGATAAAAGCACTCAGGGATAATGTAAAAAAATTAGCACAGACAACATACAAAAATATAAATCTTACCTTTTTAAAGACTAGTCGATTAAAATATTACATAACTGGCTTCTTCTTTCCAAGATTGGTAACTTCGAGTAGCCTATTTTCTTTTCCTCGTATTAAAACCTAAATTCTAATAACAAACATCCTACATAATATTAAAATAAAATATAGACATACGCTGCGGAGTGTCGAACACATTAGTGGGGTCTTTCAGTACATATTTCCTAAGGTTCAGGTATTGTTCCTTCTGCGCCTCGACTTGCGAGTGAACGGCCTGCAGCCGCCCGGCCAGCGCCACCAGAGACTCGTGCATGCGTCTGATGCCGAGGGTCAGTTCTGGAAACAACAATTATTGCAAGAACACAAGAAAGAAAGAAAAATATGTTTATTACTTAAACAGACATGGCGATAACAATACACAAGTAAAATATTAGAAGTAGGTTAAGGACAGAATAATCGTAAGTGTATGCTAGTACACGCCACATCTGCGTAGAAATTGGTCTCCTCTCAGCTTATGCTGACGTGGGCAGACCCACATTTGCCAGCGCTGGTTTTCAGAGGAGGCCAGAGACACTGAAAATGGCGCACCCATGCAGTTTCTCACCCAGCACAATTAATCACAATATCGTGCTCCCAAATGCCATCACACAAGAAAAATAATAAATAAATCAAATACATAAATAAGTCACAAACACAAAATTAAATCTTAAGTAGCATACAGAATGAGACATCACCGACAAGCTCAGATCTTTAAGAATGGCCTTTTTTTACGATTGACAAGGACAAAGATAATAATCTTCGCTATCGCAATATTACTCAGTAACGGTCCGTTTGTTGACAAAATTATTTTATACCATTGCCCCTCGAAAAAGTGAACTTTATTCATCGATAACAGTGAATAAAATGCTCATTTACTCACAAGTGAATAATGACATTTGAATTTGGAACGAGCTATACGAGATAGACGAATTACATAAGTATACTACAAAATAAAAAAAGCTGAACTTAACTACTGGCAAGCTGAATGAAGTCATTCCATTGAGTCTCTACGAGGGTGTGGTACGCTCCAAGGCGCCCTATGGAGCGCCTATTTGGGCGGATGCCCTCAGCGCCGCGAACGTGGTTCAGCTGCGTCGACAGCAGCGGATCGCGGCGCAGAGGGCTGCACGGGCGTACCGCACGGTGTCTTTTGAGGCGGCGTGCCTATTGGCACGAAGTCCCCCGTGGGATCTCGAAGCAGGGGTCCTTAAGAGGGTCTACGAGGAGGTCGCCCGTTGCCGGAGCAGGTCGGTCGCTGGAGACAGGAGGCTCGCGACGATCTGTTCCGGCAATGGGCCTTGAGATGTGAGGCTCCCACCGCGAGCCGGGTGCTCGTGGGGGCCATGGGTCCCGTGCTCCGCCAGTGGGTGGAGCACGCGCAAGGGGCTCCAACCTACTTCCTCACCCAACTTCTCACGGGTCATGGCTGTTTTGCCAAATTCCTGTGGGAAGTGGTGGGGATTCTGTCGGAGCCCGTTTGTCTTCATTGCGCAGGCGGCGCCGTGGACACGGCAGAGCACACGCTCTTCGTGTGCGCCGCCTGGGACGCGGAGTGGTTGGCCCTCACGGGCACTATTGGAAGAGTGGATTCGCAGCCGGCCTTGATCCAGTCTATGGCCGGCAGCGACCAATGTTGGGCCGCCGTCGCTTCCTTCGCTCGGGAGGTGATGGCGGCGAAGAGAGAGGCTCTGCGTGAGCGGGAGCGTGCAGGCGGTACGCTCCCGCCCCATCGGGCACCAGTCAGGGGGCGACGGCGCATTGCCTACGCCCAAGCCCCGACTGATAGGGCCGTGGGCGGTGGGTCGGGGGGCCCACCGTCCACGCGAATGGCCCTGAGGAGTCCGACGCCCCTTATGTGTTTCGGGGGCGTCGCTTCTGTGTCGATCAGGGGGGGGTCAGTCAAATGAGTCGCGTACTCCGGAATCATTTCGTTCGAAAGCAGCAATTATCTATCAGACGATGTAGGTGTTGGAAACCTTTACCTTATTTTCTCGCAGTCAATGGTATAAAGTAGAGTAAAATACTCGTAAAAAAAAAATTATCTCGTTCCTTGTATCCCTCGCTACGCTCTGGATTCTATTCTAGAATACTTCTCTACTCTCGGGATCCAACTTCGTAACTCGAATTAAATTTTCTTTTTTTTTTCACTTGTTGTATAATCTACTATTATCTCGATGGCCTTACTTTAGGTATGGGTAATGTCCGCCGGGCGCCACTGGAAATACGTTCTGCTTGTAACCAGACGTCCGGCTACGGACGTTCGAGCGACCGCGGCCTTGGGCCTCGGAATTAAAAAAAAAAGGTATGGGTAATGTGTGTATCGAAATTATCAAGTAGAGAACAAACCTTGTTCTGTGAGTAGTTTAGGAGACGATTGCATTTGTTTGTCGGCAACTTCCATCTGTCTCCGGAATGTGATCAGCTGCTGCTCCAATTCTGATATGAGCTCCTTGACATAGTGCGGGGGAGCTGTGCCTTCCAGCTCTAGACCTATAGGAAGAAGAGTTCTTGCGGTTTTATTTTTCACTTGTGTTCGGTTTAAAAATGAGATTCCGTGGATCAGTTTTCTCATTCCCAATCTTACAGGAACACATTGCCGGGATAAACACCCTAGGTGACAAATCAGGAAATAAACTATGTGCTAATTTTCATCGAAACCTGTTCAACAGTTTACGCGTAATTGTGTATCAAACACTCTACCCGAATCTCTTTTTAAAAACCCAACTGTAATTCAGCTTCTTCAGCTCTTGGCTTCTGATTTGGGCTGTTCTTGAGATAGTGGGACATAATATAATAGTTTTACCATATGAATCGCAAAAAATATAGTCGACTCGAATCAGCGACTTTAGGAACGGTCTGCCAATGGACCAAGACCACACTTAGACTAGCCTACCTCGAAACTTGAGATAACTTGAGATTATATCAATAATAGTTACCCGGTGAAGTATAGTCTCTGTTGGCAGCCTCAGCGGCGGCCAGTGCGGCGGCCGCGGAGCCCCGCAGGCGCCGGGAGTGAGCGCGCGCGCGCGACACCTCCCCGCCCAGCGCCGTGGCCGCGCGCAGCGTGCTCTCGGCCTCGCGGGCCACCTGCATGCACACGTCATCCGAATTACAAAATGTTATAAACATACATATCACGTGTATATCGCATAGGCATAGCCAGTACTTTTGTTGGTCCTGCGTAATAGAGGCAAGCCTATTGCCGTTACCGTGCACATAAACTAGTATCTAACAACATCAAAAACATTATTAGGAGTTTTTAAAGATGAGGGTTTCTCTGAAGATGAGCTCGAATACTTTCCTCAGGAAGACACTGAATCCTCATCGTCAGAGTTGAAGGAGAGTCTACTGTTTCTCAAAGTTCTCAAGATGAAGTTATCTCACACCAATTCGGTTGAGCACAACATCCTTCGTAAATGTCACAGTTTACCCTGTTCATTAACAAATGATACCCTTTTCTGGTAGGGGTCTGGTAGGGTAACTTTTAAAAACTTTGTTTTACCTGCAAAGGATGGTCTAGTATTAGACTTCGAGATAAACGTGGGATCAAACACAGTACCTCAAGAAGCTTTTTTATCATGCTACCAAGAAATCACAACGACTACGAAGCAAAATGCCTAAAATTTGATAATGTCTAAGTACATAGTAAAACTTCTTGTTGCCATAACTAGCTTATACTGGCCACTTAGGATTGAAGTATATACCGGTCTATCGATAAACCACGTGACAATGTCATTTTCTACAACAAACAGATTGTAACCTATTATTGTTGATGGTGTGAAAATTACCAATTATTATTTTATTTTATTAAAGTACATACTATGGAAATTCCGCCAAGAATTGAAATTATAAAAAATCAAAAGGGTTGTGATGTATTACTGTGGTGTGGATTTAGATACACAATAAATAAAATAAATAATGACGGAACGACTCTATGGCGATGTAGTAACAGAAGTCAGTGTAGTGCATCGCTAAAACTAAGTGAAGACAAAGCCCGAATTTTAAATGAAAGCACTCATTGTTGCTCCTCAAATCCTACTAAAAATAAAATCTCACTAATTATGGATGAATGTAAAAAAGTATGCAAGAGTCTAAAACCAGTGCAACAGATACAGATCATTGAAGATGGCGATGATAATAATAAAATTCCGATTTTTGTTACAACAATATCCAGATCTTATTTGAAGAAAAACCACAATGATAGTATGTGGTATGCCTATGGCCAAACCATTTTACCAGCTGTTTACGAAATAAAATAAAATAAATATAAATAAAATAAAATAACGTTTATTATCTTTGAAATTTTTAGAAAATTATTTAGATTCGTCAAAAGTTGTGTGACTCTACCGAGGGTTCCAAAATGCAACGAGACTGAGAAGAGCCCTCAAGAAACTCAGTTCGACTTTTTTCCAAAATATTTAATCTTAAATCTAATACAGAGTTATTTAGAAAGGAGCAATTCGTGTTACAACCAGGCAGCCTTGTTGGAGTTTACTCCTTAAGAATCGATTTTCATATATAAGGCGCCCGGTATGAGAAAAATCCGAGGGGTAAAACCTACTAACAAGTAACGAAAATCGTGTCACGTTTTTGGTGCGCACCTCTAGTGCGCAACTTTCTAATTTGTTATGGTTAGATACTCGTACTTAAGGAGTAAACTCCAGTCGTGTGTCGGAGCTGACACACACACTTTTTCATCTAAGAAATCATTAATACTATAATAAGCTTTATGGCACAATTTACGTTTTATTAGTTTTTTAAATTTATTAACAGATAAATTTGCTATTTCAGTTGTCAATGTATTGTACATTCGAATAAAGTTCCCCACAAAATAATTAGTCACTTTATGAAGCCTAAATTTAGGAACAGCCAGTTTATCCTTATTTCTTAAGTTTAGATTATGATTATCACTATTTTTCACAAATTTACTTTTGTTCTTGTGGGTATACCATAAAATTTCATAAATATACTGTGAATACACTGTAAGGATGTTAATATGCTTAAACTTATCTCTTAATGACTCCCGAGACCCCATTCCATAGATAGTCCGGACAGCCCTCTTCTGCAACACAAAGATGCATTCAATATCGGCAGCGTTACCCCACAGTAGTATGCCATATGTCATGATACTGTGGAAGTAGCTGAAGTAGACAAGACGCGCCGTTTTAATGTCTGTAAGTTGTCGGATCGTTTTGACAGCATAGGCTGCTGAACTAAGCCTGGCCGAAATTTTCCCGATATGAGGCCCCCATTGCAATTTGGAGTCTAACGTTATGCCCAGAAAGACAGTGTCATCGACCAATTCTATTATACGATACATATAGATATGGCTAGTGACGATGAAATGGTGAACATTGTACCTGTTATATACTCACTGTTACCTAATAAGACACAATAAACTTATGTTTACTCTCAGAAACTAAAATGGAAATGGGCGGGACATGTGGCAAGACTACAGGACGAGAGATGGACGAAAAGGGTGACGTCATGGACCGGTCCAAGTGGTAAACGTCGCAGAGGTAGAGGCTCACGAAATGGGATGACGATATAGCGAAGACGGCTGGCTCTCACTAAGATAGGGAAAAGTGGAACTCTTTGGAGGAGGCCTTCACCCGAAAATAATAGCCTAATAGCAGTGTTTCTTAATTACATATAATATACAAAACTACAATTTAGATTTATATACCTAATAGGTTTAGCATAAGATTAGAAACTATTTTTATTTTATAATTATTACTGTAGGTACCTAACTTGTTGCAAGAAATAAAAGGCTTTTTTATTTTTATTTTTATTATAAACTTATGCTAGGCTCTTTGAGCTTATAAAACAAACATGAACATTGAATTTCGAAATTTTAAATGTGATTATGAACAAGCACCTATTAAGGCATTACAAAAAGTTTACCCAGGTCCAGGTCCCAGGTATCATTTCCATATGAAACATGCGTATAAGATGAATTTGACAAACTCAAAAGAAGGAAGGCTATTAACAGCAATGAAAACCAATATACCTTTGCTACCTACTGAAAAGATCTCGTGCCGGGCAGAGATGCCACCCCCACACAGTGGATAGCATGTTCGCGAGAACCGAACGTTTTAAACGTTCGTTTCTCTGCCGAACGATAGTGGCCTGGAACGCCCTGCCTGTGCACGTGTTTCCTCCCACATATAATCCTGGGTTCTTTAAGCGGAGCGTGAAGAGGCACATCAGTAGGTCGTCAAGTTGAGGGCCACTCTCAATAGTAATGTGTGCTGTGAGAGTGGCCCACAATCGCTAGACGTCGTCACGACTTACCACCAGGCGGGCGGCGTCAATTTGGCGAACCAAATATAAAAAAAAAAAAAAAAAAAAAAAAAAGATTCTAGAAGGCTGGCAGTCTATAACGGAACAAGCTGACATGAATAATGTTCCCAAATTTTCCGATTTTGTTTTATATTTTGAAAAGCAGTGGCTTAAACTGGTGCCACAAAGGATATTAAGTTGTGCTTCTGAGACAAATAATGGACTTGAAGGGTGGCACCAAAGGTTGAATGGTAGCATTCCGCGTAACGCAACCTGCATTCTATTTCTCCAAAAATTACTGAAAGAAGCGAAATGGCAAGACAGAAAAATACGTCATTCTTTATTTGAAATAAAGAATCGAAGAAGATGTGACGTTCAATTCAACAAAAACACAAGCAAATTCGTAAAAAACAATGATGGTGAAATCACGCCCCTAAACTTTTTAAGAAGAATTACAAAATTAAGAAAACTGACGTACAAAACCTCTTAAGCGATGAACGAATGAGGTGAAAAGTTTTTTTATTTTATTTTATGTTACGTAGGTACTTAACATATGTAAGTGTAGTCTAAAGTAAGTTATGTTATTATGTGGTTTTCTAAAACACACAGCGTTAAATGAAGAATTCTGTCCTGAAAATGCTTTGTCTATGGTTAAAACTTACCAGTTTGTCCATGGAACTATACCTATCTCTCTCTCACCAGCGTGCGTCCCACTCTGGGGCGCTTGATAGCTGTCAACTTCAACCTGACAGTCATAGCGTTTCTGAAAATTTGCCGCGTTAACGTAGCAAAATTTTCTTTATAAGTTTTATTTGTAAAGATCGTGTTAATTCTTGTTGAAATTACACACAGCCTCACTGAAATCTTGCGTGTTCTTTGTTAAAAGTTAAAGTTTAGTTTAGTTAAGAAAATTAACTCTAAACAGAGCCAGCCGGCTTGTGAAGGCGGTGAGGCAAGTTCGCAGATTGATGCCTCGGATGGGAATCAACCTGCAAACAGCATTTTAAGTTCATCATCTTCTTCTTCATCCTCGGAGGATGAAGAGGGTATAGCCTCACCGCCACCGAACAAAAGACGCAGGACTTCACGTAAGTACAAAAGTGCCACTTATACAGACCCGCGAGTTGAGACACTAATTCAACAAGTTGGTTATATTTCCGAGTCAAATATGACTGATTTACCTACTCTGGCAACTAATAATCAACATTTTTCGAATCAGCAAACCATTGCTCCTGTTCCATCCACCTCTCAGTTTTTTGTAAACCCATTTTCATCTTCTCAGAAGTTAGTCTTAGGTGAATTAGGCACAGATTTTGATGAAAAAACACTGATTCCTCAAGCAGATAAGGAGCGTTTAGAGGAGTTGATCTATCTTCAAAAGTTTGACACACCTGCTTGGAAGGGCATTCGTTACAAAAAAGCGTTACAAACTTGTATCGCTACCCCTGGTTTTGTAGGGCTTAAGGTTAATGAGGAATAACAACATACTTAAACAAAGGTTTTTATTAAAGACAGGATTTCAAGATATTATTGACTGGGCTTCGGCAAACCCTAACACTCTTAATTCTAACTCTTATTTGAAAAGATTACTTCTACCTCTGGTCCAGGATCTCCATCTATAAAAAATCTGAAACTGCTATACAGATTGTGTGTGGTAAGAGAGCAGAGTGTATTGAGATACGTCGAGACAGAATTTTAAAAGAAATAGAAAACCCGAATGTACATACGAGCTACACTACAAAATGTTCCACTTAGTTAAGAATATCTGTTTAGCCGAGAGTCTCTGCAACCTGTCATAGCCTCGTTAGGTGGTTCCCATGTGTGGCTTAACACTCCAGCAGTCTCAATACCGGAAAAACCAGAATAGAGATTATAAATATCAAAACAAAGCTTCCTCTTTTCAAAATAGAGAATTCCAAAATGAATAAAAATAAACAAACCTCTAAATTTTAAACAAACACCCCCCATTCTAATAAGAAACAAGAATGACTGTCGGAGAGTATTTCAGGGTGGCTGCCTAAAAAAGTATGCGCACTTGTGGCAGAAAGAGGGAGCCAAAAACCACATCATGAAACTAATAACTGATGGTCGACTACCCTTTTCAAAGAAGCCGCCTCTGCAATACCCCAACAGCCATGTCATGAAACAGTTTACCACCAAGACATCAGTAGAGATGTCAAACATAATTTGTCAGTTAAAACAGCAGAAAATATTGGAGCCTACACCAACAGAGAACCCAGGTTTCCTTTGTCGCATGTTTCTAGTTCAGAAATCAGATGGAATCTTGCGTCCATCCAATATTCGACCTCAGAGGTCTCAATTCCTTTATAACAACCAGACATTTTCAACTGATTTCACAGGCAAATATAGCAGAATTTTTTCAGGTAAACGACTGGATGGTGAAAATAGATCTCCGTCAAGCATATTTTCACCTGCCAGTTGCAGAAACTGACAGGAGGTTTCTCAGAGTGGTCTACAACAAAGAGCTTCTTCAATTAACTTCTCTACCATTTGGCCTGTCATCAGCCCCAAAGATGTTTGCCACAGTGTCCAATTGTATTGCGGAAATCCTACGAGCACAAGGTCTTCGAATACTAGTGTATCTAGACGATTTTTTCTTGTAAATCAGGACCAAAATATACTAAATTCTCAGGCTTCAGTATTTTTAAGAACTTTAGAAACTTTGGGTTGGCATGTGAACTACCAAAAGTCGGTCCTGGAGCCCTCTCAGGAGGTAGAGTATCTGGTTTGGAAGACAAAACTAAACAAGATAGAACTGCCTATAAAAAAGATTTTAAAGATAAAGTTAATAATCAAAAAGATGTTAAACTGTGGCAACAGTTCTCTGAAAGAAATGCAAAGTTTATTAGGTTTACTCAACTTTTCAAATCATGTAGTACCCAAAGGTCGACTACACTGCCGCAGAATGCAGCTTCTATTAAGACTCTTCCAACACACTAGACCAAGAGAAAGAAAAAGTCTCCCGTTGTCTGTACAACAGGATCTAAGATGGTGGTTGGAGGTGGCAGACCACAGTTTCTCACCAATAGTAAAGAAGAGTGTAACTCATTTTTTAACCACAGATGCAGCGGATGCATGCTGGGGAGCTCATCTCAACAATTCATACCTATCAGGCACTTGGTCTCCACACCAGAGACACTGGCATTCAAATGTCAAAGCCATGTCAGCCACAATATTAATCCAAAGTTACCTGAAGGTCAACAAGTGGCAAGATTTTTAGCTAAATTATTTTTAGAAGATAAGTTAGCTTATAGAACTATACTCTTACGTGAATCAGCAGTGTCCACATACTGTGCTACATCAGGCATGGAACTATCAAAGAATTTCTTTATCCATCAGGTGTTAAAGGCTATATCTCTAGCCAAACCTCAATCACAAGAACTACACATATGGGATACAAGTATTATATTTACCTGGTTAAAACAGTCTAAAATTCTGGTTCTCAGCCTTAATACTTTTACTTGCCTCAGGTCGCAGGATTCATGAGCTCACTTTACTGGATATTGACTCTAAAAATCTGATAAGTGACGGAGATGAAGTTAACTTGTGGCCCAAATTTGGTTCTAAGACAGATTCAAATTCTTACAGACAATCTGGTTGGTTGTTATGGAAACATCCAGAACATCAAATTTGCCCAGTTAGACACATACTAGATTTATTAAAAAGGTCTGAAGGTGGAAGACAAGTAGATAAGAATGTTACTAGTCTATTTGTCTTTATCAGGAACAGTAAGACCTGATGACCTAAAGATGCGAAGATTGATGGCAGCATCAGATCTGCAGTAGCTTCTATAAGCTGGCTAGAAAATAGAACAGTTCAGGAGATTTTAGATAGAGGAAACTGGAAGAGCATAGAGACCTTTCAGAAATTCTATTGTCGACCAGTTAGTACAATTCCTGATGTTACTTTAAGTGTTGATTTATTGCGTACCAATTTTACCAATGTTTAATTATTTATAGTCTAAGAACAAAAGGTTTCTAGTTAACTTTATGGATCTCTTGAAAGTTTTAAGCAGTTTAAAGCTTGATTTGTTTTATGTTTCTTTAAGTTTACTGATAAATCTATTGAGGGACTAAAGTCTTGTTTTTATATTTTAAGATATAATTATATAAGAAGATATAACTGATTTTAATAATTTGCTTGTAACAGTGTGTTCTTTTGTTTTTCTAGTATCCAGAATATAAAGTTGACATTTCTTCTAAATGGTATTATCTTCACTTTCATTACCTATTTATTTAATTTCACATAGCATTTCTGTCACCACCAGCAGATACCAAACAGGTCTTCATTTAACGCTGTTTGTTTTAGAAAACCACATAATATAACTGTTTTGCATTACAACAAAACAGGTATTATGTGTTGAATAAAACACACACCGTTGCAGCAATGTTCTTGCTAGTGATCTGAAGACACTATGACTGTCGGGTTGAAGTTGACAGCTATCAAGCGCCACAGAGTCGGACGCACGCTGGTGAGAGAGAGACAGGTATAGTTCCATGGACAAACTGGTAAGTTTTAACCATAGACAAGGCATTTTCAGGACAGCATTCTTCATTTAACGCTGTGTGTTTTATTCAACACATAATACCTGTTTTGTTGTAATGCAAAACAGTTATATTTTGTTTCTGGTTTAATAAAGCTTATTAAATAACGACTACCTTCTTTACATTGTAGTAGGTACATATATAAAGAGGTCTACTCACTTACTTAGCAAGACTACAGTTAGGTAAAATACAGCGTATCCATATTGCAATTTAGTCAGTTTGCTTCCTAGTCAATAAACGTTTTAGGTAAAATACAGCGTATCCATATTGCAATTTAGTCAGTTTGCTTCCTAGTCAATAAAAGTTTTAGGTAAAATACAGCGTATCCATATTGCAATTTAGTCAGTTTGCTTCCTAGTCAATAAACGTTTTAGGTAAAATACAGCGTATCCATATTGCAATTTAGTCAGTTTGCTTCCTAGTCAATAAACGTTTTAGGTAAAATACAGCGTATCCATATTGCAATTTAGTCAGTTTGCTTCCTAGTCAATAAACGTTTTAGGTAAAATACAGCGTATCCATATTGCAATTTAGTCAGTTTGCTTCCTAGTCAATAAACGTTTTAGGTAAAATACAGCGTATCCATATTGCAATTTAGTCAGTTTGCTTCCTAGTCTATAAACGTTTTAGGTGAAATTAGACATGGTCGTTTTGATTTCTAGGCAGCATGATCATAAAAGCTCAAGAATATATGGTTGAACTGGCATCAGGAGCAGGCATAGTGAAACTGTTAGTGTGTATTCTGTACTCTGACAGATTCTTTACAAGCCTAAAACTTGTCAATTAAAAGTAATGGTAAGTAAGATGTTAAAACTTTTCAAAATATAATAGCATTATTTTCGCAAAAATAAAAGACAATAAAACGTCGACAATTGTTTCACCTCTAAACGAGGCATTATCAAGACTGTCTCAAAGAGTGCTGTTCTCTTTGAGACAGTCTTGAAATATGAAGCCAGAACATATTTGCTTTTAAGTTACATTCTTGATTGAACCAAAGGTTCTGGCTTGCTGTTCTGTGGAGCTTGACGAACTTTATGTATAATTTGTATAACTTGTCAATTACTTGAATGAAAAGTCTATATTTACTGTTATGGATAATAGGTTTGGTGAAGTTTTAAAGATAAACAGATGAAACTTGCAGAATTTGACCAAAAAGTAAGAAATGACGAAAAGATTTGTGTCGTACAAATATTAAAAAAAGATACTAAATCTAATAGTCCGAGACGCCCAGTATGTATGTATATACCTACCTTATGTAAAGGCTTGATAGAGACCCGCATCACTTCAGAACTCAATGATTTCTGTTTCTTCACAAACTCTTTGAATGAGTCCACAATAGATGATATTTCGTTGGGCAACTTGTTCTGTTTCGGTGGTTCATCTGATAAAAAGTGATATTGAAGTAATTTAGTGTTGAACTTAGAAAATTAAAAGAAAATACAAAACGTACAAAAAGTCGACGCAGAAGCGACACGCGCTAAGTCAGCGATATTGGAGTGATGTCTTAAAAAAAAGAATAATCTACCTGAGTTTCTTTTTCTTTCAGCGAAAGAATCATTTTCAAATGGTTATTTATGTACTTAATTTAGTATTTTTATAATATTACTTGACATAAAATTGTAAAATTTTGACATTCATATGTGCTCTTTATGTGCCTAAACTGAATAAACAAAATTGATTCTTTGATTGGTCAGTTGGTTCAATTCCGACACAAGAGAATAGTTTTTAACAGACTTTAAAAAAAAGGAGGTTATTCGAATCAATTTTTTTTAATGTTTGTTACAGTTCGCGAGGGATTTATTATTATTATTTCCAACGGGGACGCTGGTGACCGGATCACCGGACGGACGATCCACCCAAGATGTTTGCGGGCCATTTCGTCCATTTCCTCAGTTCGCGAGGGATAAGCGGAGCTTTGCAATTTGCATTTGTGTGAGTGCAGTGTACGTGAACGTATATGTGACCACTTTACACACACACACGACGTGTTGTACACGACTGCTTCGGTGGCGTGGTCGGTAGTGCATCGGCTTTCGACTCTGGAGTCTCGGGTTCGATTCCCAGGTCGAATGAAATATTTGTGTGATCCACAAATGTTTGTTTCGGAGTTTGGGTGTTTTTTAAGTATATTATGTATGTATTTAGAAATATTATAGGTATGTTCATCAGTTGTCTAGATCCCATAACACAAGCTTATAGCTTAGTTTGGGCTAGATGACGTTGTGTGAGAATGTCCAAAAAAAAACCCACAGACAAGAGTTTTTACTCTACTTTTCGTGGTCACTCACCCAGATGCAAAGCTCCGCTTATCCCTTGCGCACTGTACCTCATTTCTTTCGACTGAGTGAACCGATATAGATTTTTTTTTTAAATTAATGCTGTTCCTTAATGTTCCCATTTCAAATTGGTTTGTTTTTGCGATTCAGTTTGTAAAATTATTTACATATTACTATTTAAACTTCTAGAGTTGTTAAGCCAATACAAACACACGAATGCCCCATGTACTCACTGATCAGATGGGAAATCCTGGGGTCGAACAGACTGAATGAAGAAGACATAAGAAATCTGAAGGTGGAACAGATGTTAAGATTTATAAAGGACACGGGAAGGTTCGACGGGGGGCCATGAGCTGGATCAACCACACTCTCCCCAAGGGGAGAATTGGGGAAATGGACGAAGTGGGCCACTTCAAACGTCGCGGGTGGATCTCATCCGTCCGGTTGCCGGGCGTCCCCGTTGGAAATAATAACACACGAAAAAGGCAAATCGCAGGTATGTTGTCCAACAAATAAACTTACTTTTAGCATCTGTTGTGGCGTTTGCAGTACCTATACCACTAGTTGTGGCAACACCGCCTAAGCCTAGGCTTGGTGTGGCTGTAACGAAAAATTATTATTATAACCTCATATTAATAACACTAACCGACACTGGCGGCCCTGGGGTTCTCCTTATGAGGGCGTACCCAGGACGCGCGGCAATAGACTTAGGACAGACACTTCATTTCTATAAATGTCTATAAATGGACTGTTCACCTCTTAAATCTCTGTTCAATGTAAATATAGCTTCCTATAACTGTATTAGGCTTAGATGATGCTTTGGAGAAATAATTCAGAGATTTCCCGTGTATTGCAATAAGACTGCTATATGATAACGATAACCAATATGGGTGTAACTTACCAGATGTGGATGGCAGAGTTCCTATCACAGATGTTGTGCCCAATTTTGCACCTAGAATAAACACTCAGAATGAATTTTTAATACATCGAAATTTTATGCGGCTCGAAAGACCAATGCTAAAATTTATACGTGATGTTTACATAGATAAGTGGACTGGAGACAAAATAACTTCAATAATTTGTTTTTTTTTTAAATTAAGTTTTATCAGACTAACATATACAAGCAAAGGTTTCAGTTCAACCGGGAACCAGGAAGTGTGGTAAATTTAACTTACAATATTTGATTACACGGGAACTCGGGACAGGTGAAAGTAAATAAAAGCTTGTAATAAAGAAGCGTCTACAAACGTTTAGCATGTAAGAGGCCAGTGGCACGGTGCTAGTATACCGGCGCACGCACAACCGCTGGGAATGTGCAAGCGAGATGACATATCATAGTAAAGGGATGATATAGTGTAACCATCCTAATCATTTTGTGACGTAGGCATTGCAAATATTCCGTTTTTTAACACAAACTAACATACACTACATGTTGACATTCAAAACATTAAACTACTTTGGGAACCATTCTGTGAAAAATTTAAGCTAGGCTGCAGTCAAAACAAGATGTGTACGAGTTAAACAATTATTGAAAAATCTACCAACTATCTACTTCGAAATACATTAAGTATGCACTTTTATCTAGACTTCTGGACTAATTATATTTATCTGAATGAATGATATTATCAGAATTGGTTCAAATTTTCACCATGAAGAACTAATTACTTGGTGGTAGAGCCAGCATGAATGGGAAAGTGCGACCTGGTTATTTGGAAAGCACTCTAAACACCGAGTCAATATTTTGTTTATGGTACTGTAAGTGAAAGCTCTGGAGGCCCAGAGCCACCATATTTATTTACCAAAATGTACAACAAATGATTTACTGTAAATGTTCTAAAATTAAACCATAGCATGTCTCACCACAAGTGGGTGATATAACAGTATATAATTCTCTTTTGCTACACATTTGTCTATATCCAGGTTTACATGGTATCGGGCTAATCCGGAGATTGAACCTCGGAGGCGCAGTAGGTGTCAACATTTGGAAGGTCTGAGTCACTGGGATAAGGGGAGTTCTAAATGGAGACGAGCTTGGACCAGGAAACATATTGGACTGGAAGAGAAAAATAAATCAACTATCTATGGATGTTCTGGCGTTTGTTGGGGGAGGTCTATGCACATCAGTAGGGGTCAATTAGCTGATGATGATGATGATGCCTGTAGACTACTCGTGGATGGAAGTCATCAACCACCGAGCCTTTTCCCAACTGCGATACAGCTGACTGAACTTTCAAATTTTCCAGGCAGCGACTGCCAACTGACCTCTACAACCCATGGGCTATATTGAATAGACCAATCGTTTTCTTTTAGGGCTCCAAATAACCGTAACGACTGCCCTAGATGTTCGTATTAAAACGTATGTGCTTTCTGAGGTACAGGGTTGTAAGGTAAGTTCATTTATGTGGGGACAAAAAGTAGCCTATAAACTCCAGTAAGACAGCAAGTAAACCACTTCAGCGTGAAGAATTGACACAAAGTAGAAACACAAACTAACACATTTAAAATAGATACATAGTATGATATATAAGAAGAAATACACAAAAGTATCCCTATGTTTATATTAAAGTAGCTTTCTCATGACTTTGCACGCATGACAAATTATATACTAAAACTTTTCTAGAGAACCACTTTATCCATTGGTGAAAACCGCATTTTAAAGATACATACATAGGAACATATAGACAGCAGTAAGCCACATGGTTTATAATATGTTAAGTTTAAAAAGATACATACCAAATAAGCTAGAAGTAGTTGTAGCGGTACTTGTAGCCCCCAGTGCACCAAACCCTTGAGTACTGGCAGTGCCAAAACCGAATCCACCACCAAGACCTGTCGCTGCTGAAGTTGCTGGGGTTCCAAATGATAGCCCTATAACATTTAACACACTTATACATATAGTACGAGTAGTCACTCATATAGGTGAACAATAAACTTCGGGGACATTTAAAACATTATTTCGTCTGTTTGCCGTAAACTGTTTTAAATAAAGGAAAACCTAGTGCCAAGTTTTGTCAAGATCCAATAACAAAAATTGCTCCTAGCCCAGAATGCATACTTATGCAGACAGACAAATGTTCAATCAATAAACTACAGTACTTATAGGCTCATCCTCTGTGTCAATGCATGATATGGTCAATGAGGTCTATTAAGTATATTTTCAACAACTTTTCGAAAAATACTGTAATTAAATTACAGTGAAGTGCAGAGATTGCAGGTATGAAACATTTTTTTTATTTTTTTTTTTATTTTGAACATCGGTCCTGGGTGTCAGAATTTTAAAGTTTGGATTGTAGAATGGTTATGGATTTCCTAAAGTACTCGATAATGGCAATGTGATTGCCCCTGTTATATGGGACCAACAAAACTACTAAATAACACCAGTCAACCTGGTTTACCTGCAGCTAGTGTGGATGTATTAACACCTGCACCAAAATTCAACCCTCCTGTGCCAAGTCCCGTAGTACCAAATGCTGGAGTACTAGTTGCACCAAATGCTGGTGCTGCTGCTCCTAAAGCAGGTGTTGCAGTTGTTCCTGTAATTTTATAACATATTTAGGGTCTGTTGTAGGAATGAATTATGTGGTGAGCATATTCCATTAAGATCTTATAGGCCAAGCCAACCTCACCTATAATTAATAGATAAATATCTTACTAATGTAAGAGTTTTCCGATAAGTAGAAATAGGCTTATCCTTATTATTAGATTCTAAAGTACAGAAACCTCTTAGCAATGACCCAAACTTCCATTATGTATGAAGATAAATTATCGGTGGCATGGTTGGTAGTGCATCGGCTTTCGACTCCGGATCGATTCCCGGGTTGAATCATATATCCATGTTTGTTCTGGAGTTTGGATGTTTTCTATGTATATCATGTATGTACATAGAAATATATTAATCAGTTATCTAGATCTCATAGCACAAGCTTATAGCTTAGTTTGGGATGGATTACGGTGTGTGAGAACGTCCAAATTATTTATTTTTTATTATTTACAAACCGAATGCAGGAGTCGCAGTGGCACCAAATGCAGGTGTAGTGGTCCCAAATGCCGGGGCAGTAGATCCAATTCCAAAAGTTGAAGTACCAGCTCCAAACGCTGGCGTCGTAGTTCCAAAAGCAGGTGTAGCTGTGGTGCCAAAGCCCGGTAAAGCGGCACTAGATTGCTGTTGTACTGGTTGACTAGTGCCGAATAGTCCAGTGGACGGCTGCGAAGTTGCTCCTAGTCCGAATCCCGGAGTTGCTGGTCTAAACAATAATGATTAGATTTACTTCTATTATCTATTGTCGTTTATTGATGACCAATACTTGATATTGCCGTTGGACGAACGTGGTAGAAATTCTATAAAACTGTTATGCTATATTGAAAAATTTTACAGTGGTGATTTATTATTGGAAATCTTTTCTTGCAATACGTAATTCAAGAAATACTTGACATTAGAAAATTGACAATAACTTTGTAAAGAGGTTATGTAGGTGTTGACTCTGTAGCAACTTCAATAAGTACCTAGTGTATTTTGATTTTTACGTACTTGTTAGCGCCGAAACTGAACCCTGTTAGACCTGTATTTGCAGGAGCGCTTGATGGAGTTCCAAAGGAAAACGACATGTTGGTACTTATTTTAGATTTTACTCAGGAGATAGAAACATAATAAATTATATTTCCTTGGATTTTACTTAGTCTAATAGTAAAGAAGAGAATTACTGAACTAAATCTTCACAATAACACAAACCACTTTTTAAAAATCTCAAACAAACTATCAATTCATTATTTCATTTTCATTCTAAAAAAGGAGACCAACAGGCCAACGTACGTGCAATTCGATTTCGTATCGTAGCTCGAGTCAACTCGTGTTGGTAATTTGACAATAGCATCGAGTTGAGTTGAGTAACTCGTTGAATTCTTCGAGGAAGAATTCATCTTCCTTTACTAGTGTTCGGGGGGTTAAAAAACGAATCAAGAGCCATAAAACCCCCAAAAAATGAAGGATTCAAGCAAGAGCGCGATTCGTTCATTGGGTGAGCGTCTACACCTCGCGTCACGTAAAAAGAACGCTAACCTTCAAGCTATGCAGTAGTCGATTTATCGATCTATATAGCGGAAATAGCGAGTCAGCGCGAGAGTACAGATGCGCAAACACACCCCTCCCACTCTCGCACAGCGTTCTTTTTACGTGAATACCAGTATACTTACTTCCGCGTTATTTATTATTTAATCATAATCAAAAGCACCCAATTAATTTCATTTTGTAAGCCGTCATCACTCGCGAACGGCAATCATATTCCGTCAAAGCAATCCATATTGGCGGTAGGACCACAAAAAAATACACGTCAACCGACACAGCAACCGACTTCAAATAACCGAAATGGGACCTAATAACTGTCGGAATGGGACCAAATTGAAATAGGACCACCCAATCGGTTTACCCAGTCCAAAGATATGAGGTAACAAACCATACAACGTATGAGGTCGAAGAACCTCCTCCTTTTTGGAAGTCGGCTAAAAAAGAATCAAATTCAAAGTTAAGCAATGATTTTGTCCTCATACGGGACAGCATGGAGGAACAAAATAATATAATGTAAAAAAAGTGATTGTAATAAATCGTACACTCAACTTCATCCTACTTACTCGAGATGTGCAAGTTTCAACTCGAGTGGTTATTTTCTAAGTTTGCACATCACTAAAGCAAATCTTAATTCATTCATTCATTTATTGATCAAATTGATTTTTCATTCAAACTATTTCAAACATTTTTGTTCGTTCGCGTGCTGACAGCCGTGAGCCGAGGCGAGAACATTCAGAACATTAAATGAAACTGTTTGGTTTTCGCTTCTTGTAAAATTGACGGACCAATCTCCCATTTTTTGATGGTTGTCTTGTCGAAACATTTGGATTCCCAAGTTTAGATCAACAGATAGTTGTAGGGGAGCCCACGATGCTAAATGGGGATTTACTCGAGCGTCATAGAGACCTATTGATTGGGTTGCAAAGCTTAGATGATAATAAAAAAAAAATGTCATATAATGTATGTATACCTTTTCATCGGTGGGGGAAGCTTTTTTTTTTTTTTTTTTTTTTTTAATCCGCGGCTTGTGGCTGCGGCCGCACCTACGTCCATTGCCGAGTGCCTCCGGTAGATACTGAAAGAATTCCCAGTGGCACCCGGCGGACCTTGGTCACTTGAGTGGCCACTGCGTGGTGGTCGGGTGTTACCCCGCATCTCTAGGGTCGGGTTTTATCCCGCGTCGGTGAGTGAAGGCGTGCATGGGGTGAAGCCCCACATCACGCAGCCCTTCTAGCCTGCTTCTGTAAGGACGGTGGGTTGCTAATCCATCGTCCTCAGGCCCCGATCATGGAGGTCGATGGTCCTGGGCGTAGTCACGTATGCGGCGCCCTCGCCGCAGACTTCGGAACTCAGCGGGGAGGATACGCTCCCTCGCCCTTCCGGCCGTCTCCTTCACGAGCATAACCTGCTCGCAGAAGGAAACGGCCGCGTTCCACTGGCTCTCGCTAGAGACCATGGCTCGTAGCATGGTCTCCAGTGAGAGAGTATCCACGCCCAGGCCCACAACGAGGTCCCGGCGCTGACTTGCCCACGCTGAGCATTCCACCAACGTGTGGAATGCCGTGTCTTCGCCGGAAGCCTCGCAGTGTTGACACGCGGGTGTGACCTCACGATGCATGCGAAACAGATACCCACCAAAGTTTCCGTGCCCGGTGATGATCTGTGTCGCACGGTACGTGAGGCCACCGTGCTGCCTCTGCAGCCAGTCCTCCATGATCGGTCTCACCGCCGCGATGGTGGTGGTTCCCCACTTAGGTTGCTCAAGTCGCACCTTCCATGTCTCCATGAGATCCTGGCGGAGATGGGACCGCTGGGCCTCGATTTCTCGAGACGCAGGCCTGTGGTCCCGCTCCAGCGCCTCCTTGTGCCATTGAAACAATGACGCAAGGGCTCTCGCTTCCAGGTCACATGGAGGGGTCGCGGCTAGGAGACATGCAGCCTCTAGAGAGATCGTACCCTCTTATTGTCCTGACGGCCAAGGTCCTCAACGATCTGTGCAATATAGCAGCGTTGTTGGCCGTCAGTCTCGCCGCCCATACGGGAGCCCCGTATACGGCCATACTCCGCACGATCCCCAGGTACAGTCTCCTGCAGGAAGCGTTGGGTCCCTTTAAGTTAGGCATCAGTCGCGAAAGCGCGGCTGCTGCCCCCGTCACTTTGGGGACCAAACTTCGGAAATGTGGTCCGAAGTTCCACCGGCCATCGAGTACGAGCCCCAGATACTTCATGGAGGGCTCGATGCCGATGCTAACGCTCCCTACATTTATGCTGGATTCTGGACAATACGACGGAGGTAGAGAGGCACTTTGTGATATACCAGTGCCTCCCTAACGCAACTCCAGGGTAGGGTGTTAAAGGCGTTGGCGATGTCAAGAGACACCGCCAACACCACCTCGCCCCGCGAGACTGCTTCCTCCGCCAGGGTCTTCACGCGCATGATCGCGCTCACGGTGGACCGTCCCCGACGGAAACCATACTGGTTATCCGCCAGGTCTGGGCCCACACGCGTGAGATGCTCGACGAGGCGTTCCGCGATAATTCGCTCAAAGAGCTTACACACCTCGTCGAGCAGCACGATCGGCCGGTAACCGGACGGTGAGTCCACCGGCCGCCCCGCTTTCCGGATCAGGACCAGTTTCCCCGTCCTCCACACCTTGGGAAACTGGCCCCTTTCGAGGCATGCGCTGAAGAGCCCCCTCAGTCGAGGCCCGAGTTCCTCGAGGGCCAGGACCCATACACGGCCCGGAATGCCGTCGGGTCCAGGGGCGGTGGTTTTCCGGCGACTGAGCCGAAGCACCACCGCTCCTAACTCACCCTCTCTGACTTCGGGTACGTCGTTTTCGCTGCTATCCGCATTGGGCGTCTGAGACGGAGCCATGCTCGGAGGGATGTGCTCCTCCGCGCTCGTCGGAAACAGCGGTGGGGGAAGCTGCTATAGATTTTCAAATTTGAAAAAAAAACTGTTGTAAGGACATACTCGAGCGCGTCAGATACCTATTGATAGCATAAATGTCCTACGTATTTTTAATAATGTATGTATGTTAATCTGACCGTTTGCATGATGGGGGTGGTCGTAGGTAAGGTTTGAAAATGACAAAAAAAATATTTTTTTTTTTAATCATTGAACTTAATTAATTGAACAGCTCAGGAAATAGCATGCAAATAAAAAAGTTTATGTTTTTAAGTAAAATCCTTGTATTTGAAAGAAAATAATTAAAAAGAACATGCTCAAAAAAAATCAATATTTTATAATTAATTGATTAATTAATCATCGTCTTCAATAGAAGAGTCATCTTCCTCTTCTGGCTCAAAACACACACTCTAAATTAACATCACTCATATTAAATATTTATAAAGTTTTATTCAAATTAAGCCAAAACGTTGAATACGTGGAATACGAACGAGTCTCTGTGATCAGCTGTTATGGCGTCATGGCATCAGAAACCAGAGTGGGGACGGAGTGAGAGAGTAATAGATAGAGAAAGAGTGAGAGAGGAATAGAAACGCGGAGAGGGGAATATAGGCATTACGCAGCTGCACGCATTCAACTTTATCGAAGATTTTTTTTTATATCGGCTTGTGGAAATCGTCAGATTATATATTTTTCGTTATCCTTGAATTATTTCTTTATAATAAAAATAAATTGAGCCACGCTCTAGAATGTTCAGATGACGTTTTTTTTACAACGTTGTAGCCCTCCCCTTTCTGTACGTCACTCTCAAATTGTCAGATTGGTGGAATATACACTTTTTAGCATGTAATTAACTCACCTTAACTTAATCTGACGCGCTCGAGAATTTCTGATGATCAATTTTTTTTTACTAATCTGACCCTTTATCCTGGACGCGCGGCCTTATTTATGAGGTTCATATTTGGTGGAGGTACTTAACCGGGTACAAGGTATCCCACTGTATCTATATTAATCTGCCGCGCTTTAGTAAATCCCGAAATCTCCGCTTGGGCTCCCCTACTATAGTGCAAAAACATGCACCATGGAAGTAGTTCGAATTACTGTAAATTGGCATTATATTAAGTGATTTTGGTAGATAGCTATAATTGTGTAGGTAGGTAAATAATTTTAAATAAAAAAGAACCGACTTCAACAGTTCAAACGTAAACTAAAAAGTTGGAACATGTAAAGTTCTCTTCAATACAAATAAATCGGGTGTCGAATGTTGTTCCGAACGCCGCCGCCGCGCTGTGGCGACATACGCTGTTGCGAATTATTTTTCCACTGCTTCACAGGTTCGAAAGCTCATGAACTCGAATGAAATAGTCGCGAAAGTCGCTGTTTCGAAAAACATTTTCACTGCCTCATACGCTCGAATGCTTGTGATTTCGATTTTATTGTCATAAAGTGTAAGTACAGAAAAATAAACTTTGGAAATGTATTCGGGATATTTACCATGTATTATTATTTTGTTGTCGAGTTTCCGATATTTCGGCACTATTGCAAGCGCCATGGTCACGGAGGAACTGTCAGTACATCGCGAAATAGTTTTAAGGTAAACCGTATCGGTCTACCCTCCTTCTCACTCGTTTTTGTCGCGCACCACTACTATTGTCCGCATTGTTCTCACTACCAACTCGAACATGATCACGGCACACAATACTCACGGTATCCACTCGCGGTTTTTGTTTAGGTTGTTGTTTATTTTTACATAAACTGACCACTGGACGCCAGACACCCGGCAACTGAAAACCGTCTTCACGATTGAAATTTTTATATTTTGTTATTTCAATGGCTTCTCTCACCAACCTGGGAATGTAATGACGGTCTGCCGAAAGTATTTGTGGGTTATGTAACTCTATCCAATGATCAGTACCTGCCTCAAGTATATGCTCCGCAATCGCAGACTTCTGTGGTTCATTATTTCTGACCGCCCTAATATGTTCCTTCATTCGGCATGCAACCGATCGCTTAGTTTGCCCAATGTAGGAGCTACCGCAGCTACAGTCGACTTTATACACACCCGGCTTCTCCAAGGGGAAACTGTCCTTGGGCGAGCGCAACGACTGTGATACCTTTCTCAGAGGCGTGAAGATAGTTCTTACGGATATTTTCTTGAGAATGTTAGCGATCTTATCAGTCACACCTCTGACATATGGTAGGAATGCTGGGTGTCTTTCTACCTTGTAATTTAACTGTTTCTGCGTGCATCTAGGTGGCTTGATCCGTCCACTGTACCCATTGCGCTGTAAGACGCCGCTTATATGTGTTAGTTTAGCTTCCAAATGTTCCTCGTCACATAAGGCGACTCAAACTTAGGCGACTCATGTATTCCGTTTTTCCTAAACGCCAGAACCGATCTCCTTCAAACTTACCACAGTGATAACGTGTGGCGTGAGGGTGGTTTAGAATAAAAGAAATTGATAATCGATACCTACTCTCGAGAAATAATCACTAAGCAATCAAAATCAAAAAAATAAATCGTTGTCGTTCGAGAATTTATTTAATTTTTTATTTGCACACAAACATTTTGTAACAAAATTTTGTAACAATCAAAAATATTAGTACATACCTACCTCAACTGTACATTTTAATGATTTTCTGTGCACTTAACACAAAATCTATAAGTGATCTTTATAAAAAATCTCTAGGTATTGTTTCTCAGAGACGCCCGGCAACGGACGTTAGAGCGGCCGCGGCCTTGGTCGCGGAACTAAAAAAAAAAAAAAAAAAAAAAAAAAAAAAAAAAAAAAAAAAAAAAAAAAAAGGGATTGTTTCTGAAATTACTCAATTGCACATGTGATAGTATTAGTTAGTACCTATATACGAATAGGTACTTAACGCTAAAGCTCAGGGGTGCCCATTGTACTTCTTTTTTCAAAATTGCTGAAATAGAATTTTTTAAATTTGAATGCAACTCTTTGCTTTTTTCTAGGTGGTGTCTGAGGTAAATTACCCAAAATCTTCTCGATTTTTTGTTCCGTGACACTTTGTTCCTAAATAAGTTTTCGTACACATCCATACAGTCCAAGTCTCTTATTTTCTAACAAAGAATTCTAGCGGCCTGGCCAGAATGCCAGGCTTCTACACTGTTTTGAGTACGTTGACGTGGAAGGAAGAAGTTGTTATTTCAATTTTCAAATAACAACTTCTATTGTCTATATGTTATTTCAATTCATTCCAAAGTTAGTTAGACTATGGTCTATAGAAATATAGACCATAGTCTCGGTGAAAAAAGTTGTTATAAGCGTAAAACTTTAATTTTGTCATCTATATTGCGGCTTATCAGTCGTCCTAAAACATAGTACTCTTTAAAATAATAAGTAACTTCCTCGGCTTCTTCTGGGAAGAGAGTATCTTTAAATTGTCTGAAGATATTTGGTATGTCTTCCGCAGGTAGATAGGCAAACGCTATATAGCATCGCATTTGTACCGCAAAATTACTATCTGCACCATATCGTGCACTTAGACCACAAGCTTGAATTTTTCTCCATATACTTTGACCTAATTGAAACAAACAAGCACTTTGAATTGTGTTTATTATAGCTTGTTCAAAATCCGACATGACTTGCCATGGATTCAACTCAATGTTAAATTCAGCAGAATATTCTTTCAGCTGTGAAAAATCAGTATATGATTCTTCTGTTTTTCTGTCTAGAAACCCGTACACTCAGGCCCGTCTTTAGACTATAGGGGGCCCTGGGCATGGTAGGATAATGGGGCCCCTATTTTTTTTAAGTACTTAAAGTCGCATTGCCCCCTACGTTCATTGCCGATCGTCCAAGGTAGAATTCCTGTGGCACCGACGGACTTTGGCCACCTATGTGGCCTCTGTCGCGAAGTTGGGTCGGGTGTTATCACGCATCTTTGGGGTCAAATTGTATACCATTTCGCGTTAGTGAGTGAATCTGCGTGCTGCAGGGCTGGGGCCTCGCGGACAGGTCCGCGGGTGGCTAGCCCGCGTCCTCAGGTACCGATTATGAAGGTCGATGGTCTAGAGCGTAGATGAACCTGCGGCCTGGCCGTCGACTTCAAAACTCAGCTGGAAGTTCCTCGCTCCCTCTCCCTCTCGGCAGTGTCCATCGCGAGAATATCCTGCTCGCAGAAGGACACGGGCACGTTCTACCTACTGCCACTGGATACCATCGTTCGAAGCATGGTCTCCAGCGAGAGGGTAACCATACCCAGATCCATGACGAAGTCCCGGCGCTTATACGGCTAGATGGATTTCGACGAATTTGGTCTTAAATAAAAGATACCTATTTATGAAAGGAATTTATCTCCTGAGTGATATAGGTAAGGTACCTACATAAAATGTGAGCAAAAGGTATATACGGGCTTTTTGGCGTCAAATATTTTTAAATATTTAATTACTTTTTTTTTGTGTTGTGACCATTATTCATATTTATTTATTTACTCTTAAACACAAGTACGTAATATATGATCGGGGCCTGAGGACGGCGGGATCGCCACCCACCGTCCTTACAGAAGCAGGCTAGAAGGGTTGCGTGCTGCGGGGCCTTTGCCCCATAGCACGCAACCAGATTCACTCACTGACGCGGGATAAAACCCGACCCCAATGACGCGGGATTCTCGTCCCGACCAAACACCCGCAGAGACCACAGGGGTGGTCAAAGTCCGCCGGGCGCCACTGGACATACCCTCTGCTAGTAACCAGGGACGCCCGGCAACGGACGTTAGAGCGGCCGCGGCCTTGGGCCGCGGAATTAAAAAAAAAAAAAAAAGTACGTAATATACCTATTATCTCCAAGATGTCACAGGATATAAAAACTCGAATGTTCTACCTATACAGGCAAGCAGATTACAATTACCTATCTCAGACACTAAATTGTCGTACTTAATAGCACTACATACCTGATTAAAATTATAATAAAACTTTCAATAGAGTGAGAGATGGTAGACATTTTAAGGGAGATGTTTGAAATTTTAAAGTTTGTCGCAGGAAGTAGGGGACCCTAACTATCGCGGGGCCCTGGGCAAGTGCCCATTGTGCTTAATGGGAAAGATGGGCCTGCGTACACTAATGGAACTATGCGTCTGCAATCACGAGTTCCTGCTATGCAGTGAATAGAAAAAAGCTGAGTGAATATTAACCTCTCAACCCACGCGCAATTAAAGCCAAAACCCAAACACAACGTATCTACTGTAAATCGTTGGTGTATTCCGTCGACTGGCTTTCGGCTCCCTCGTCAGATCGACTCCAAACTTTCATTAAATGGTAGTCCTTTCCTTAAAAAATTACGAATGCACCAGTCACCCTTACAATTTTTGAAATTTTCCCTCTATTTGAAGATCTTTAGATCCTGGTTTCCTTTCCTGGTCCGAGACACCCAGGACGTTAATTGGCTGTGCCATAGCGGCTAGCAGGTAAGATTTTGTTGCCTTTCATGCTCATGCCATCAGGCTTTCAAATATATTTTTTTATTTAAAATAATGTTGCTACTTTTAATGAAATTCATGGCCGAATGAATTTAATAAAAAGTAGGACTAGGATTTTTGGACATAACCCATTATATGTGTGCCCGGTGACGCCAATAGGCTAGCTTCCAATTACGTGGGACTAAACATACAAAACACTAGGTCCCCCCAGGCTAGGTAAATAACCTACCCAGGGCAGACCCAGCCCTGCCCAGGGCGTCAGCAGTTCAGCTCCAGCGCTACACTGACCTACACCACCTACACCAACTAAAAAGGTTTAACTAAGTCTATGGTTTATTTTCCCTTTTTACTCACCTTTTTTGTTTATTTTCCTAAGTGGCCAAATATTTGACAATATTACCTTACTCTATGATTTGACAGTAAACACCAACAATTTCAAGTGCCAGTGGATCTCTTAATATCTTTTTATATTACAACCACAATTCGTCCATTCAAGAAGAAGAACCGTATTTCTAGTTGTGCCAAGACAACAGACAGCCTTTCCAATCTAAACCATGAATCACTTAGCTTTTGGAGGACATATACATAAATCTTGTAAAGTTGTATTTAAAACAACTCCTGTTTGTGCTGATATAGTATTTATGATGACATCCTATCCAGGTGATGGAGTGCCTAAGCTTACCCGTCCTCCTGTAAATGTGGTTGAAAGTTTACACAAAAGAATCATTACAGGCAATTTAATAGTGGAAGCAGCTATTAGTAAAGCTGCAAGAAAATATTCTATTACATCATTTTAAATATGTTAAACAGAAGTAGGATCTAATTCTTATATTATTCGGAATGAATGTCATTTACCTATATTGTAAGTAGGACTGTCTTTTTTAATTTAAATTAAATTGAGTAAATACTAGGTACAACCTGTATCTATTCCCGCCTAAATGACTTTTTTTATTTACCAGACAGATAAAAGAATACTTACCTACTTTTTTTTAAGTTCCGCTCCCACGTCCATTGCCGAGCGCCTCTGGTGAGCACATGGTGAATTTTCAGTGGAAGAATACCTGCCTACTACACTAAATACAGTCTGTTAAATACATTAGTACGAGTACATTGAGGTAGGTACATATACCTAGTAATGAGTAATTATTGGGCATACACGATAATTTACTGTTGTATTTTTATTATACCCGATGGACTCGTAAGTGCGTCAGCTAATCCAAAACCAATTTCTCAATCCTGGGACCGGATAGTGCGAAATAAAATAGGAGATCCCAGCAAGGGGCTAGCTGGATAAGCTACTCGTACCTAAAAATCTAAAAAATCACAAGTCTAGATGGTCTTTAAAATGCCACGTGTAGCGTGTCTACAGCATTCATGGATTCATTTAAGGTTTTTATTTTGAAGTCCGCGGCCCAGGCAGCAGCTTCCTTATCTTCCATTTCCGGGCGCCTCGGGTACGTACTTTGAAGAATCTTCATGGCGCCGGCGGAATTTGGCCAACTATGCGACCTCGTGTCAAATCCCGCATCTTTGGGGTCGGGTTTTTTCCCGCGTTGGTGAGTGAAGGCATGGGGGGCTTCTCAGCCCCCACTGCACGGAATGTTTCTGGCCTGCTTCTGTAAAGACGATGGGTAGCTAGCCTGCCGTCCCGAGGCGGCGATCATGGAGGTCCGTGGCCCATTGCGTAGATAACTACCCTCGCTGCACTCTTCGGAGCTCAGCGGGGAGGGTATACGCTACCCCCCCCCCCTCAACCGCCTCCTTCGTAAGCATAGCCATAACCTGCTCGCAGAAGGGTACGGCCACTGGAGACCATGGTTCATATCATGCTCTTCAGCGAGAGAGTATACACGACCAGACACACGACGAGGTTCAAGCGCTGACTCGCAGACTCCACCAACGTATTGAGCTTGAAGCCTCGCAGTGTTGACATTGGGGTGTGACCTTGTGGTGTTTTCCCACCTTGGTTCCTCGAGTCTCGAGATGCAAGCCTATGGTCCCGCTCCAGGCAGCGCCTCCTTGCACCATTGAAACAATGACGTAAAGGCTCTCACTTTCAGGTCCCATGGAAGAGGAGGGGTCCCGGCTAACAGATATGCAGCCTCTAGGGAGATCGTGCGGTACCCTCTTATTATCCTGATGTCCAAGGTCTTTAATAGTCTGTTTAAAATAGACACGTTGTTACTAACGGAAGAAAAAAAATAAAAGTAAGAAAAAGAATAGTTTATTTGAATTCGTCATGTATACAGTAAGTAGGGTAACACAGTTTTTCTATACCTGTTAGAAATTACTTAACTACTTACCTAAGTTTTATTTTTCCCTATAACCTAATAGGTAGGTAAACTAAGAAGGTATATTGCCGAAAATATTTCTGACATGGATAAAATTAGTTATATATAACACATGGAAGAATCCACAAATAATCAATGATATTTTATGTAATATAATTATAAAACCGTCATTGCAAATAATTAAGTAACTACCAAGTATAGGTATGTACATTGTGACCGCTGAGAAAAATGCACATTTGAAATGCAATATTTTCATCATTACGATCGATCATGAATAATCAAAGCGCACCTTTTTTTCGCAGTGGTCACACGAGGTCTAAAAATCATATTTAACAAAATATAAACGGTTTATTATGGTATGTACTCCTTTTATTTTACAAATTAAATATGGTAAAATTCTTATAAAAACAATGCTTGTTTGATTGTCTTTGATTTTGAATACATAAGTGCTTAAGCTACCTGCATATAAGCATATTAATTGTGTTCATTGTTTTTCGATCGGTGGGTGATTAGTCACGTGACGTGTCATTAGCGAATAGAGTAATTGAAGTCTAAAAATTGATTGTCATTATTGTCAAGTCTTCTTCTTCTTTTTTAAAAACGTGGCTCCATCGATGTTCATCGATGATTTTTCGCCAATGTCAAGGTAATGCTTGATTAGTTGATAGTCCGGCACAGAAGAACTAGTTATTCCAAACTAGCTCCAGGTGCAGGACAAGAAACGGTGTTCAGTATGTGAGTGCGTGGGAATCCGATTTTTGCGGAGCGTCAGAGGTAACCTAAAAAGCCAACAGCCACGCGCTCAGCACAAATCGAACTTCGATTGTCAAGTCAATTTCACCATTAGTATAAAATGTCACAACAATACCTGTCTCATAAAAATTATTTTTTTTTATTATTTTTTGCATCATATTAGGTACCATACTATGACGTCACATAGTAGAGCTACATACGTGCCCTGCACAGGGGGATCATGTAGTTACAGTCGAATCAGCAACTACAGCGATTTGATGTGTACAACTGAATGCAGTATAACATTATTATATTTTTAAACTGCAAATATTTACTAATTTTTATTAAGATACCCTAAAAATAAACTACAAAAATTTCTCTACCCAAATATAACATTGATATTTTCACAATTTTTTTATTCATTTATAAAAGAACACAACTAAAAACTAACTAAAACTTAATTAATTTCCGTTTCTCCTCCATACGTCCTAGCTTGTCTTGGATCATAAGGCTGCCCATAATTGTACGGTGGTCCTACGGGTTCAGCGTTCTCAATATTGTCAAAAACCTTCACAGGGTCTGTCGGAACAGGGCTATCCTCTGTCACATCTTTCTTGTACGGTATACTCTCGTCATCTGAGTTGATTTTCATTGATTCATCAGGGTCCAAAGCTCTGGAATAATTAGGGTAACTAAGTTATTTTTTGATATGATTTTTTATATTAAGTACGCAGACGCCAATTACTACCCACTTTCTCTTCATATTTCTAACAATTTATGTTCATTAAAAGGTTGTAAGATGACTGTTTTCGACTTAAAATGAAGGATGTTCTAAATGGACTATGTTTTGTTTTGTTTTTTATGTTACCTCATATCTTTTGCCTAGGAGAACCGATTTGGAATTTTTAAGTGACCGTACTGTAATAATAACGTGTTAGGACTTGGGAAGGTTTAATATATGGACCTCGTTGTGGGCCTGGGCGTAGATACTCTCTCGCTGGAGACCATGCTACGAGCCATGGTCTCTAGCGAGAGCCATCGGAACGCGGCCGTTTCCTTCTGCGAGCAGGTTATGCTCGTGAAGGAGGCGGCCGGTAGGGTGAGGGAGCGTATCCTCCCCGCTGAGTTCCGAAGTCTGCGGCGAGTGCGCCGCAGACGTGACTACGCCCAGGACCATCGACCTCCATGATCGCGGCCTGAGGACGATGGATTAGCAACCCACCGTCCTTACAGAAGCAGGCTAGAAGGGCTGCGTGCTGTGGGGCTTCACCCTACGCACGCCTTCTCTCACCGACGCGGGATAAAACCCGACCCCAAAGATGCGGGGTAACACCCCACCACCACGCAGTGGCCACACAGGTGGGCAAGGTCCACCGGGTGCCACTGGGAATTCTCTGTGTCTACCGGAGGCGCTCGGCAATGGACGTGGGCCGCGGATAAAAAAAAAAAAGGTTATAAAATATATGCAGCTACACGACTAAAAACTCTTACCTGACTGTCATAAATTCTTTTTCATCTTTCTCGTCAGCCTTCCTTCGCTGAATGAGCCTCCATCCGATGCAGATTAGCACTACTATGATGGGTATCATAACGGCGCTGATGATCCCCCATGTGACACCCAGAGTACGTGCTGAATATTCCTGCTTACCTGGATAAATCGATTATTGTTATTTATTACGAGTTAGCTACTTAATGTTATGTGTACCTACTATATGTATATTATCTAGTCTCTCAAGTTCTACACCCATAGTGCTAGACGGCGCACCAATACCAGTTTGCTCCAGTTTCCGGTACCTCGGCTCTCTTATCCAGGATGATGGGGAAATCGATCGCACAGTGAAGCACAGACTAATAGAGGAAGTTTGAAAGTTGCGCCAGTGAACGAAAAATTGAGAAGCGAGCGTCATGGTATGGACATGTTATGAGAAGAGAGGAAAGCAATGTCGTTAGAAAGGTGCAAAGTATGACTGTAGAGGATTTAAGAAGTAGAGGTAGGCCAAAGAAAAGATGAATGGAGTGTGGAGGAGTGACTGAAGAGATGACGTCTGACAGGGATGTGTGGAGGAGATAGACTTGTTGCGCCGACCCCAAATAATTGGGATAAGGGCAGGTAGATGATGATGATATATGTATATCTAGTTTCCGAGGCTACAATAGGCTTGTGTCTTAAATTGATTAATTCTGTAGTTTTGAATCTATATAGTCCCAAAAATGTATTATTTTGATTTAAAACAATCATTTACATAGTTTATTTTGCGATTTAAAAATGTATTTAAATTTGTAACGAAAACGCTCCAATCTGTCATGGCGCCTTGGGTGACGTCACAGGTTGCGAAACAAATCAAAATGTGTTGTGACTGGCATTGAGTTATTATTACTATGTATAGAGAAGCTATCCTGAACAAAAAACGAACGCCTTTTGCCACGAGTTACAACTAAAGTTCGCTGCAGCGATTAAACAATAAATTTTTTTTTTTTTATTACATTCTTTTTTTTTTTTTTTTTTTTTTTTTTGTATAGGTCATTAAAGGTAAAAAGTGGTTTATTAGTTAGTTAGATTAACAAAACAAGAATTACAACAGAATGTCAAAATTTTACAATTTCATGTCAAGCAATATTATAAAAATACTAAGTAAATAAACAATTAATTAGTCTGAAAATAAAAAAATAAAAAAATTTAACTATTAATTAAAATTAAATTAAACAATAAATTTGTCGTCTAATCGTAATATAAATATTCAAGCGCAAGATCGCTTCTTAGTTATAGATTTTTCACGACCAAAAGGTCAAAAGCACCGGGAATTACATGGCGCTTACGCGTTTCCTTCAACGTATTCCAAGAACATGTCACTTGTAAGTAATAGACTGGACACGTATAGCTTTTTACCTACGACGGAACGGAGATGGTATATTATATGTGCATTTGGGGAGAGAGGATGATTGTGCAAATACATGTTGCCGTTTTTCTCCAAAACTACTGGTTGGATTATGATGCAGTTTTTAGTTATGGGTTCAGGTTTGATTGGTGCATGTTCGTAGATAAATGTTACGATCATAACTCACCAGAGGGCGCTGCAGCGAACATTATTTGTGAAAAGCAATGTTGCCAATTTTCTCCATAACTACTGGTTCGATTTTGATGCAGTTTACAGTTATGGGTTTGAGTTAGATTGTGGAGATTGGTACATGTTTCTAGATAGATGTTACGGTGACCACTTACCAGGGGGCACTGCAGCTAACATTATTTGTGATGAAAATCATCATTAAAATTGAATCCGTCTTATTACAACTATTACAAGTACTGTGTAGTGCCTGAATGTAATAGTACGAGTGTTAAAACTCCGAACAAATTGTTTATACACGTGTCGATTTTGGGCATATTACTGCTATTTGCCTTGGTAAATCCTGTCTCCATGTCGATTTATATTGATATTTCGTTTGAGGAACTTTTACTGATGAAATCTGTTGTATTTGTAAGAAAACGTACGAACAATTAAATTACACAATATCACAGACACAACTTGACACAAGAAGTCAGAGTTCATACATACTTACTCTGTGGTCAGAGTGCAACATGTGACGTCATATTTTCTGATTGGTGTTTGGTAAAATATTAAGTTAAGATTTATTTACAATAAGAATTACAATATACATAATTATAGACTAAAAAAAATATTTACATTACAAAATATCGTTTAAAAAATCCTCCGCGTCATTGCCGACTGGGAAGGTTCCCATAATGCTGGCTGTGTTGCCACGTTGGACTTGTTGTACTTATTCTTTGGGCCAGAAAATAGCCAGCCTTCTGGTCCTGAGAAGCATCGATTAGGCGTTTAGCAATGTTTCTATAAAGGCTCGCCGCCTTCGGACCCCATGACCCCAGTGTCTCAACCCCAAACGGCTTCAATATGTAATCACGGTGTTTGAAGTCACGTGACTGAATGCCAAATTTTTGACAAACTTATTTTCTAAAAATAATTGTAATCTTTATTCTGTGTATCAATTTATATTACTTTTTGTTATCTATTCATTGGAAATAGTCATAAGAAACATACATCAATCCGATTTATTCTTAGTGGACACAAGCCTATTAGATGTAGCTGATATAAAGCGTTCAGAATTTAATAAGACGTGATACCCCGAATCAGATAAATAGTTATACCTAGTTATGATGTTCAGATGTTATTCAAGCTTTGAATAAAATAGAATAGAAAAAGGTAAGAACATAGACTTTTATGCTCGTATTGTGTTCCTGTGAAAATTGGGAACTAAAAGAATTTTCACAATGTCTCTTAAATTAGTTCTCTGAGTGCTTCATATATTTATTTGCTGACGCCATAGATAGCCCTAATATTGCAATTTATGAAATAAATTTCGTTATCTAGTTAAGCCCTTTACTTATCTTTATAAACCAAATAACAATAAAACTCACCTGTACTCGTGACCTCAATCTAGTATGTGTTCTAGATAAGAAAGCAAGTAATAACTTCACAGTTTGGGTAATAACAAAATTAAAACGCATCACAATCCAGAGAGAAATTTCTATTCCACAGAAGTGGCACATTTATTAAAAATATTTCACTTTTGCTTTCTTATCCAAACACATTAGAAAAATTGTCATTTGGAAGTTATTCTACCTCAATAGGAACAGAAATTTCCTCTTAATGTGAATTACATATTAGTTTAGTTTAACTTTATTTATATAACAAACATTTAACAGCGATGGGAAACTCACGAGAGCTAAAATTCCTAAAACGTGTACTGTGCGAAGTAACTATTTAATGTGCTTAATCTTAAACTCTTAACTAAATCTTATGCTATTGAAGATATCGTAATTACTAGGTAGTGATGACACTTCCTGAATTTGAGGTAATACTGTTTTGGTATTAGACCATTGTAGACCGACTACTCATTGTTGGAACCTCATCTGAAGGTGGATCAATGAGAGTCTCCACAGATCTACCTTTTTGTGCCGGCATCGTGAATGTCTTAATAGAATCTGAAGGAGCACTTCTTGGAGGTTCCGGTAGACCAGGGCTATTGAATGTACTCCTTGGGCTATTGTCAGATGTAGGACTTATTGGAGGAGAGTAAATTTCCGAGTACGTTGGAGAAGGAATTGGACTATATTGACCTTCATATTTCGGCGAATAAGGATCTTCGGATTCTTTAGTGGAGTAACCGGATTCACTAGGAAGGGCTCTGCGTCCTACCTGACGCGGTTTCCCAACGTATTCAATGTCTTTTGCTGGTCGAGTTAAAGTAGAATCTCGATTCGATTCTGTATCCGAAGGAGATGTTATTGACAATAGGTCTTCTTCGGATAAATCCCATGGTTTTTCAGGGAATTCAACATCTGGACGGTTTACTAATGGTTCGTTAGTCCTATAAGTTTTGTCGTAATTTCGGCGCTTTTTTAGGTTAGATTTATCTGATTTATCGCTTTTACTAGAGTCTGGATACCCGATGCCTGAACTATCTCCTGTTTCATCTTGGGGAATAGGAGGAGCTGCTCTAGCAATAGCAGTGGATTTAGATATTGGAGTTTCTTCACTAGGAGTTAAAGGAGGTTTAACTTGACTACGTAAGGTTGATGATTTCATAGTGTCTGTGAGGTTTCCCATTGACGCTGATCTAAGATTAAGTCGAGAGGCTGATTTCGATCGCGGTATATCTTGGAAGCTGAAGCCTTCTTTGCCTTCTGATCGTGGCTTGTGCCAGCACCAGAACCAGAGCAAGCAGATCAAGAGGCCTAACGGTAGAATAACTGCCAGTATGACGCCCCACGTCAGGAATAGTGCACGTTGAGAGTACTCTTGGTTACCTGGATTTTGAGATATTTATTGTCATTCACGCATCAAATACGTCTAATATTTACGTGGAACGAAAGTACAAGTATTCTAATTTTCAGAAATTGTGAATTTCTTGGTCTTAATATTGACTAAGGTTAGGCCAAGGTGACTGAAATGACGGGAATATTAAGCAAAAAACATATTTTGCCTAGTCAGGAAACGTCAGAACTCTCTCAGGCTTGACCTTTTCTTATAAATCTTTCGCTCCATCTATCAGAAACAGCAACCGCACCACAAAATTGTCAAAGTGGTTCTACATTAATAAGGCTCTTGGAATAGCCATCTAAGCGTACTGTGCGCATGCGCATTATCAAATGGTACCCTAGGACCTAGCGGATATTAGGTATCTATGAAAAAGAAACATCGACAACGGATTTATGACCCTTTCTTTTCATAGTTACCTATGAAAAGAAAAGAAAATAACAATACACAGGTTCAATATACATCCACACTCAGGCGTATTACAGCTCTGATAAAATATTTATTACTCACGTAGGCACTCTGTGTATCCATAGTCCGGGAGATTCCACCGACCGTTCTCCTCACACACCCGTCGCTTGTCACCAATCAATATGAAGTCCTGGTTGCACTCGAAATTGACCTGAAGGAAAATTACGAATAATTTGTGCTTCGTAAATTTGTAGGTAATTTGTTGCGTTTTCCTCAAATTACGACTATTTTACTCATATTTATTTTCTGGAATTTCTTTGTATAAAGTAGTCCACTCTGTTAGTTTATCTGTATAATTATCTGTATTAATTTGGCATGTAGACAGTTAGAAATTTTAGTATAAAACTTACCCTGGTTCCAGGTGTGAAGAAGAAGTTACTTTTTCTGCCGAAACGAGGAGTTTCTAATA
The DNA here is from genome assembly GCA_963556515.1 of Nudaria mundana. Taxonomy (NCBI): domain Eukaryota; kingdom Metazoa; phylum Arthropoda; class Insecta; order Lepidoptera; family Erebidae; genus Nudaria; species Nudaria mundana. The sequence goes on along the minus strand of OY748302.1, from coordinate 16,218,787 downwards.
CACCGCAACTGACTACTCTTCGTGCGTTTGTTTCTTTTATGTTGGTCTGGAATAGAAATGTAAGGTACCTATATCAGGAGGGCAAGATATTAAGGGATCATTCGGATATCAAACTTTTCGTAACTAGGCCGTTCGGTTGCGAAAATAAATTAGGTACTTATTACCTAACTTAAGGTGTCCCTTCGTCCAGCATACTCACCATGGAATCCTGATATTTCATGAATGCCAAAAAATAGTGCTGAAATAGTGCTAATTAGTGCCCAAAGGAAAAAATAGTGCTCTTATACTTAAGAAATTACAGCCATAGTTCGATGAGTATGCTGGACGAAGGTTTCGCCAAGCATACTCACCTCCGTTTGTGGAATCTGTGTACGCTTCAACCATAATTCATACTTAAAAAAATTGGGCCCAAATAGTGCCAAATGGTGCCCAAAAAGAAAAAACGGGGCTCTAATAACTCCGGAGTCGGCTTCGAGAATGAGGAGGGTTTTATAAGGAATTTTATATTTAATTATAGAAAATTTTGCTAGAATTGCTCTTAGTTTATTACACACTAGGTTAATATGATCTTTCCAGTTAAGGTGGTTATCCATCGTTAAATCGAGGTACATTTGATTTTCGACGTGTTCAATAAGGTCACAGTTACAGGGCGTATTTCAATTTTTTAGATTATTCTTATGTAAACATTCGTGACAGTGTGCTATAAGATTGGGAGTAAAAGGTTTTCTGTTTTGGCTGGAGATTAGCTCCATACATAGCCTTAGTCTTTTGTGCATTCAACACCAGCCCAGAATCATGTGACCATGTTAAGAGTCTCTCAAAGTCCCCTTTAAGACGATTTTGGGCCTCGATAACACTAGTCCCGGCGGACACTATGCAAGTATCGTCTGCACATTGGAACATGTGTGTGTCTGTGGCATCGTAGCTCCCGAAAGTATGTTCCGATTTGGATTTTGTTTTTTTTTTGTAAGGTGAATTAGTCGGGATGTGCGGTATGGTTTTAACATGTTGTTTTTTTTTAAGTTCTTTTAAGGACTACCTCAGTGGTACAATGGTACTTGTACGGACTGCCACGCTCGAGGTCTCGGGTTCGATTCCCGGGTCTGGTGGATAATGTATAATTCTCTTTAGAATTTTACCCAGATAATTATCCCAGAGTCTGGAACTTGTGCCCGGTAAATGGCAATAGGCTCGCCCCCTATTACATGGGACCTAACATAGCTGGTGAGATGTGGGTGTGTTTGCACATCTCTGCCTACCCCTGCGGGGAAAAGGCATGATGCTATGTATGTTTTTTAAGTTACGCAAAACTTATAGTGTGACCTACGTATTTCCTTTTTACAAATTTTCAAGATCTCAAATAGATCTAAAATTAATAAAATAGGTAGGTACCTATTTTATTAATTTTATTGGCTGCAATAGACTATTAGTGCCCAGACATTATTTTTGGGAAATATTTCACCCTACAAGCAATGAAGTAATACGAGTAGATTTCATTTACGCTTACAATTTCATTTATTTATAAAAAAAAAACAAAAAAATAATTAATAAAAATTAAAATAAATTAAATTAGCATTTAATTGACAGTTTTTGATATGTGAGAAAATACCACAATTATTCCCAATCACATAACTGCCCACAATAAGAATTTTTAATATTTTTATCTTAAAACATGTGTGGACGACTGTACCTCATTTAACGTTAGTATGTAGAAGTTTACAATTAAATTTAATAGTTTTCTTGGTCAAAAGTCAAGCGAAAATTGGACTGATATTGGGCACTATTTCAAGCACATTTTTTTAAGCCGTAAATTGTACCTATAGCTCGTTCGGTATTCGCGAAGCCTATAACTCCGGAGTTATTAGAGCACCGTTTTTTTCTTTTTGGGCACCATTTGGCACTATTTGGGCACAATTTTTGAAGTATGAATTATGGTTGAAGCGTACACAGATTACACAAACGGAGGTGAGTATGCTGGGCGAAACCTTCGTCCAGCATACTCATCGAACTATGGCTGTAATTTCTTAAGTATAAGAGCACTATTTTTTTCCTTTGGGCACTAATTAGCACTATTTCAGCACAATTTATTGGCATTCATGAAATATCAGGATTCCATGGTGAGTATGCTGGACGAAGGGACACAACTTAAGTCTAGCGCGTAACGACCTATCCTAGTTTTACTCCAGTTTTACTCGCACAACAATTTTTTTAATCTAACATAGAAACCTTTCCTATATATTACTTACTGATTTTTTTATGAAAATCGGTGCTTACTGTTTTATTGCGATGATACAGTGTTAGTATCGGTACTCGTGAAATAAATCACAGAACCATTTTGCAGTACGAACACAACGGCTTGATATTACAAAGAATATGAATGAACTAATCCCTTAGAAGTACTTAATTGTGACTAAAGCATTATGATAAGCCTTGACCACAGTATTTATAAGAACAATAGGTCAATGCGTTTGAGACGCACGCAAACTGGTTTTTCTGTCATTATAAGTAGTCATTGACCCAATATAGTAGGAACATATTATTATTATATTGTATAAAAATCTAGTGGTACAGTCAGCTTCAGAAAAAAGGGACCCCCCTTCATAATGACATGAAAGCATTAAAGTTTTTTGAATCATTGTGTATATTGCATGTTGGTCTAGTGGTTATAACCGCTGCTTTGTGGACACGGTAACCGAGGTTCAAATCCTCGGACACAAGTTCTTTTTTTATTCAAATAATTATTTTTTTATTTTCTTAAGCACTTTTTGTTAATTAATATTTAAGGAATCAAATTTTATAGTAGGTATGAGGTTTGTAAGAAAAGATAGGCTTATTGCATAAACAATATTAATTTATTTCTCGAATTACATTTCTAGGTTTTTTTCTTTCCTCTTTCCATTTCTGGTTGAGTATACAGTTTTTCTATCTGAGTTAAATTGGGGTTACTTATTTTTAAATTTTACCTGACCTAAATTTATTGACAAAATACAATACCCTAAGTGAAGTATAAAATGTTTACTTAATATACTGAATATCGCCGCGTCACATGACTCACGAATGACGTCACGTGATGCGATCGTTCGCCTTTTTTTGCATGTTCATATTAATTTGTAATTTTCTGATATTTTTCGTCTTTCGGCTCAATTGTATACCAAGATATAATTTACTCACAAAAAAATACCACATTAATTTATGTGCTGTTTGAGGATACGAACTAGCATCTCCAGCGCCAGCCGATCACCTAGGCCGTGCCTTATACTTAATAATAATGGCGAAAATATGAATAGCATTACTCCTTTTATCGAACAAAGTTGATTACGGTGTAATTTTCTAGACCTTAAGGTTTAAATTTCAACTTCCACCATATGTGATAATAATAATTGCTCAATAGACTAAAAGATAAGGTTGAAATTAGCATAGATTTCTCGTTTAGTTCAATAGATTACGCTTGATACAGCTTGTTGCACTACCGTCATGTTTTACTTCACTACTGTGATTGAAGGTAACTTTATAATTCGTGGTAATTTGCATTGGTGTTAATCCTCCTCGTAATATTATTCAATTTATTAAGTTTTTGATCAGTTTTTTGAGTAAATTGAAAGTATGGTTCGATTAACAACATTTTTGAAAGCTAAAATTATTGTTCTCTGGGAGCAAGAACAAAGCATAAAGAAAATAGCACCAGATATGGGCATAACGGTAAGAGTTACGATAAAAATATATTACATACCTATTTATTGCTTAATCATGTTACATTTTCATTTACAAGTTAGTTTTTTGGAATTTCTTTTATTTATTATCATTTTCATTACAGAGAAATACAGTGCGTAGATGGATTCGAAGGTATCAAGCGACGGGTGATATAAAATGGGAACGCCAGCCAGAAAGATACAACTTACTGACGATCATCGCACCAACCGAGTAAATCTTGCTACTCGTTATTTAAATTTCGACTGGGAAAACGAAATTGTTATATTTACCGAAAAATTTTATGGAGAAGAAGTGGCCAACGGTTCAACCCTAAAAACGTATAAGACTTGAGAACAAGCGGGCGGTTAACATTAGGTAAGTAAATGATTATATTCTTTAACATAAAATAAATTAATAATAACATAAAACTAATACATACATATATCAATATATATATAAATATATATAATATAATAGAAAAATATAATAGAAAATAATAGAATATAATAGAATAATATATATAATATATATATATATATTATATATTTCTAATCATTATTGCTGCTGACATTGATTTTCATATTGCAACAGATTTGAAAAGGTTTATTATTTTAGGTTACTAGGGATGGATGTCTTCAATGGGCCCAGGCGAGCTAGTGGAAATAGGTGGCCGCATGAACAGTGAGCGATACCTTGAAGTGTTGAATGACGTAATGCTGCCTTCAGTGCGGGTCGCATATCCAGAAGGACAAATTTACCTGGTTCAGGATAACTCTTCAGTGCATCGGTCCCGAATTGTGCAAGACTGGCTAAATGCACAAGAAGATATAACGGTGTTTGAGTGGCCGGCTAAAAGCCCGGATCTTAACCCTATAGAAAACTTATGGGGTCAGATGGTTTTAAACAGGGACTCAAGTAAAATAAAGTAAAAAAAAAAATTGGATGAAGAGGTAAACAGAACTTGGGAACTAATGCGAAATAGTGCCGCATGTTTTAATATGGTGTCGGGGATGAAAAGTCGTCTTCAAGAAGTGATAGACAGTGAGGGCCATCCTCTCCGTTATTAATGCAGTTTATCGATTCTTACCCAGGACAAATCTTTGTGTGCTGAACACGATTATTTGTTATGTGTCTGGGTGTAATTAATCTAAAAAAAATATTTAAAATAAGTATTATATCCGTTGTCTAGTATCCATATCACATTAAGGTGCTTATTTTAGGCTAGATGACGCTGTGTATAAAGTGTCCTAACATTTATAATAATAATATTATATTATTAATACCTAATCCCATTACAAGTTTTTGTTTACAAGTTTAGTAATCTTCTAATGTGTTAACGATGCACCATCTGACCTCACATATTTTTCTAATGTTGTGTTAAAAGGGTTACCTACTTATCAGAAAATGTGATCAAAGAGGAAGATGTATATTGCTATACTGTTATAGTTTAGCATGTTGGTTCTTTCTTTGTGATTCACAGGAACAAATAACATTTCATTTTTCAACCATTCTTTTATATTCAATGATTATACAGAGTGTAAAAAATTAATGTTTGCAACTTTAAATAAATAAGTAAATAAATATTGTAGTTATGTTTCTAGAATTATCTAATATTAAGTAAACATTTTATACTTCACTTATGGTATTGTATTTTGTCAATAAATTTAGGTCAGGTAAAATTAAAAAATAAGTAACCCCAATTTAACTCAGATAGAAAACCTGTATACTCAACCAGGAAATGTAATTCAAGAAATAAATTAATATTGTTTATGCAATAAGCCTATCTTTGCTTACAAACCTCATACCTACTATAAAGTTTGATTCCTTAAATATTAATTAACAAAAAGTGCTTAAGAAAATATAAAAATAATTATATGAATAAAAAAAGGACTTGTATCCGAGGATTTGAACCCCGGTTGCCGTGTCCACAAAGCAGCGGTCATAACCACTAGACCAACTTACCATATACACAATGATTCAAAAAACTTTAATGCTTTCATGTCATTATCAAGGGGGGTTCCTTTTCTCTGAAGCTGACTGTACTATGGATGGATACTGGTTCCGCGAAGACCTTACTATGACTGCTTCGGTGGCGTGGTATTAGGTAGATAGGTAAAGGTACACCCGCTTTCGGTCCCGAAGTATCGGGTTCAAATCCGGGTTCCCTTAATGTTTGTATCCGAGTCTGGATATTTTCTATGTAGGTATAATATGTACGTATATACAAAAAAAAATAGTAGGGTAAGGTATTTAGTGCCTACCTACTCTTAAATACTACTCATATGCTTAATTTGAGACTAGGTAGTGTTATGTGTAATTGTCCTAACATATTTATTTATTAACTAGTTCTCTAAGGGCCTGAGCCAGGCCTCACCGGCAATTACTGCACCAGCTGATCAACGGACAAGACTCTTGGTTAACGGTAATAGTCGGTAATTGTCTTGGGACCCTTATATCATGGGGAGACTCGAATCCTTTAGTTTATTACCTTTGCTATTTCACGATTAAGTCCTCTTTATCATGAGAGGCAACTGCGGAAGCATTTGATTTAAAAAAAACTTTATTATCTACTTACAATTGACGCGAGATAATTCTTGGTGAACTCCGCCATCTCTCGATTCAAGGTCATGCCATAATCATATCTACATTGATAAGAATCCTGACATATAGATGTAGCTGCATTTATATCGTCAGATCTATTGCCCAAAAAGTCCACCGGCTCTCGAATGAAGTTCGGTTGAAATTGATTGTCGTTGTAAAATGCAGCTGTTCGTCCATATTCCCTGAAGAACATAGCAACACCAATGTCTTTTTGTTCTCGATCAGTTAGTTGCCCTGAAAATTTCATCATATTAAATAGGTTAAAGTAGTATTGTCAAGCTTTCTTCATTACTAAATGTAGTTCGACTGAGGACAGGGTAATCACCACCCTCTGTTTTGAGACCGAACTTCCAATGCAAATCCACAACTTCCTTAGATATCTCGATTTTTTCTCTTTGTCAATCTTTTTTTAAGGCTATTTAGGTACCGTGTGATCTAAATACGCTTGCAATGCTAGAATCCTTTCTTTTCCAAGGGTGGTAGCGGAAGTAATGGTATTGAGGAGAAAGGATGGACACCTAATGTTAAAACTTACAGTATTGTGCAAAGTCTCTATGCGCTGATTGGAAATTATTTAGGTCCACTGTAGCTCTTGTACCATCCGGTCTCGTGAAGTCGTCGTTTATATCCAAAGACCAATTGCCGAATAGACCACGCGTTTGATTCTGTAACCATACAACATGTTTAGCCACGGTATTAACACTTAAAAATATTTAGAAGTGAGTTCAGGTCCTCGTCACACAAATTGACGAGGAAAATAGTACAAAATATTAATAACATTCATGGAGCGTGCAATAAATAGTGATACACACAAACTAAAATCTTGTTTGGTAATACAAATACCTACAAAGATGTTCAATCTAAAAACACGCTATGTTTTGCTTCAGGAGGTGTGTGCTAAAATTCAGCCAAATCATTTTATAGTGGTTAGGGTTTTCTTAGCAAACATAAAATTTAAAAAAATCGTTGAATTTAAAACGGGTACTATTTAACTACTAATAAAAAAACCTTCGTTTCGTAGGTACTAAAAAGAATCCCATTTCTAAGCAGAAATACTGATTGCACAGCAAATAATTACCTCAAAATATGTATATTAATTTTAGCAGCAATTTAAGTTTGTAACGTACGTAACTCGTATTTATTTAAAAATACTTAGCTAACCTTGCCTATCCAAGTCGCTCAGTCGGATTTCTCTAAGACTTTAGAAGGTTTTGCAGTACAATCAGTATATTTTGATATGCCAATCATATTTTTTGTACGTCAAAAATCTTTCTTAACGCATTTGAAGAAAATTACAACACACTATTGATATTTTTGAATTATTTCTTGTACTAGTATTGTTAAGCAATTGGTTCAATTGCAGGGAAAAAAAATTGCTGGTAAAAATGTTTATCTGATGCTTATAAATTGAGGGGCGATAAGTATTTTGCTGTGCATTTAAATTTATCCCATTTAAAACTATAACTTACCATATAAGTCCAAGGGAGGTAAACCCTGGCTGACATGAAACCTTTGTTCTCCACAATTTCAACCCCCGCACCAGATGCAAACATGATTACGATCTCAGACTGATTCAACACGTACATGGGCTGGTACACAGTTACACCTGTTCAAAAAATGTACATAGTTACCTAATTTAGCCAAGTATCTCATTTAATGTTTTTTATTTATAGAATTGGGATCATTGAGGGGGACCTTACCTGCTAGTAGTGCACGTGTCGATCAACGGATGATGTTCTGACTAACATTAAAGTTCCCAGCTAGCAGTAATAAGCTCTTAAATAGGCCAAAGTTATTGGCGAATAAACTTCGTATAATATGCCTCTGTCTACCCTTCCGGGGAAACTGGCGAGATTATATGTATGTCTTTCAATTTATTAGTTTTTTTTCAACAGATTAGTGGCTTGTCAAAGCAAAAAAAGTAAAGCGTTCACTAAAAACGGCTACAGAATTTAAGCGAGCATTTGATTCACAATTATAAAACTGTGATAACGTGAAAAGTATTTATTACCTGGGAAATATTGTATTCTTAAAGAAGGTCTATCAAAGTAAACTCTTCTGTTGTCAGCGAACACGTCCAGTCTGTATCTCCATTGAGCGTGAGTTGGACGAAGACGCACCTGTAATGAAGAAATCAGTAGCAGTGCTTCAAGGAACTAAACTAGGTTCATGTTTATCATACTGCATAAATAAGATAATGTCTTGTGGTATTATGTATCTAACTACATGAGTGCCATTCTGATTGTAAACTTTCTAATCATACAGTCTACCTGACTTCAACCATCTTTTAGATGTTTGAAAGTTGAATGATAATTCTCTAGACTTTTAATTAGAAATCAGTGCACTTGCTAATAATAAGGTATAAATCATACATTGAGCAATATTATAAATTTAGGTATGTATCTGAAGAGATAACTTACTTCAACAGGCACAGAATTGTTCGAAGCAGCGACGATAGATGTTAAGTATGTAGCGTTAACTTTTCCATGAGCATTCCGAGGAACTTGTTCAAAGCGACCTTGGACGTCCAGTTTTATTTGAGGATGGTCTACGCGAACTAATACATATTCGCCTAGAAAAACATAAAATAGCAATAAATGACGAGATTGATAAACTTGCAAAATGCTAGACAAAGCGAGATCCAGTGACCACCAATTATAGTCTAAAGAGGGAATTGTATGGACAAGCAGAGAGTACATGATTACAAAAGGTTTAAATAACTGTTTAATCAACTTTATAAGTAACGTACCTTTTCCATTGAAAGTATATTGAAGATCATCAAACGTAACGATATGAGGGTCACCGAAAATACCAGCAACTCCGGGTGACTGATAAGCCACACAGTCTTGAGATGGACGTCGTTCGAATCTAGTTGGAAGAAAAGCACATTAGTATAAGTAGATGGCTGCTAATTCATGTCTAGCGGTTTTAGTTCCTCCCAAAGGTATAACATTGCCATTCTACCCCTACCTATTTATCTCTAGGAAACCAATCGAAAAATAAAACTAAGTAAAATAAAATATTTCCCAACCTGAATGTTTCACATCCAACAGCTTGTTCCTCCTGCCACTTGCAGCACTGATAGAAAGGAATCATATCGTGGAACCAGTGGGAGAGCGAAGGCACCTTGTTGGCCTCGTTGTAAGGGGTGAACCCAAAGTCATGTGACCTCGACGGTCGCGAACCCCACATCTGATCGTAGGACATCATAAGGAAACCGTTCTTGTCATAGCAGCATTGCTGGCCGGAACCTTCAGGGCTGACGGAATGTACAATAATTAAAAAAGTACTCGTATTATAAAATTCAAAAGTATGATTGATTTATGTTTACTAAGTTCTGTATTATTTAAAATGAAAATTGAAATGAAAATGAAAAATATGTTTATTCAAGTGGGTTAAGTACAAGGTAAAACTTTTGAAAGTCAGTCAGTAATAAAGGTCTAAATTGCTTCTAAACTTACCTACATTAACTGCCAGATTCGCAAAACAATACGTAGAGCCTTAGAGAAAGAACATGAGACCTTTTGTTATAGTATGAGATTACAATATTAAGTAGGTACATAACGAGCTAACATTTATACATATATTTTTGTATTTAAAGCAATGAGTTTGCTTAAACTATTCTTAAAATACTAAGACAGAAATTATAAATAGATCACAAAAACTGATGTCATCGGCGGGACTCGAACCCACGGCCTTTCCCTAACAGGGGGAGTGCTCTGACCAACTGAGCTACGATGACCACTACCGACAACATCGAATTTTTGCTTCATATCTTATTCATAATTTCTACATCGCGCTATTAAGGTTAGCGGTGGATCCACCTACCGAAGTTCTACCGAACTAACGGTACCAGTGTATCGTGTTACAACGATATTTAAACACTGAATTTTTAGATGAATCCTTACCAAATATCAATTAATAATGAATAATATGAATACCATATGAAGCAAAAATTCGATGTTGTCGGTAGTGGTCATCGTAGCTCAGTTGGTCAGAGCACTCCCCCTGTTAGGGAAAGGCCGTGGGTTCGAGTCCCGCCGATGACATCAGTTTTTGTGATCTATTTATAATTTCTTTCTTAACATTTATACATAGTTGTCAAAGCAATAAAATAAAAAACACGTACAATAAACAAGCGACGTTTATAAAGTCGCGTCTAAATATAGTTTAAGTGAGGAGCAAGCAACTCATATCCATTTCTCTATATCATCAAAATAATCATTAATGGAATAAGCCCTTTTCAAGAGATGTGTATTACCTGGGCGAAGCACTCCTGACGCAATGAATACCACCCCAGTGATATCTACAAGTGGGGTTGGTATCTTTATCACAATCTAAGTCGGGTAAGTATCGACCTTTATCCAGAAGAGCGTGTTCCAAGGTACAGGGGCAAACCCACACTTGTGATGCGAAGTTTTTCAGGAAACGATCGGTTCGTAGCCAGTTGTTGCAAAGCGCGTTGGGCCACCGACGACCGTAGAGTTTTTCCCATTGGGGAGCGAAATACCAGCCTAAGGGTATTGGGCGACTGTACAAAACACTGGAATAATATGGAAACTCAAATTATTAAAGGTTAAGCATACCTACTGTAAAAAAAAGAAATGAACAAGATACTCGCCAAAAACATCATTTTTAAGGATATCATAATGTAAGTTAATTGAAGGTGATCTTAATCATAAACAACCACCACAAGAAAATGATAAATACATGACAGTAATTTGTTCTCGGAAAATCGTGAGAAAATTAAATACGATAAAAGTAGAATATTGAATATTGAAGAATGAGCACTTACGGAGAAATAGGCACTCCTTTAAATACTTCAGGTGTAGTCAGGTTAATTTGTAGAAAACCAAACTGCATATCTTGATGCATGAAATTATCCCTGTTCCTGAAATTTTGTGGATTGATGACATATTCGCCTGTATTGGCAACATTAGCTTCGATTACATCGATGTATTCCAGTTGAGGCCTGATAGTTACTTCCTTGTATCCCCACAAGCTGATCTGCAGTTGGACGTTGAGATTCGTAGTCAGATTGAAACGATCCCAAGTGATTCGGATTTCTTGTGGGTAGCGTTCGTGAACTGATTCGCCTGTGAAGAATATCTTTTCGGCAGCTGTAGCTGGGGTTTCTGTCAATTATAGATAATGTTAAAGAAGATAACTTTCTGAACTGACAGTCTTTGAATGAAACACCTACGTTCAGCCAGAATAGATCCATTATAGATACAGAATAGATCATAGATTTGGAAATATCATTTGACACTCGTAACAAGAAGATCAGTGGACTACACATAAAAGTCTGATGTTTTATTCATTGTTTTGTTTGTTACTGGAAGAGTTGGTATTGCTGGATGTATTTTAGATGAATTTAATGGTCTTTATCTCTAAAGGGGTAGACAGAACGGTTTAATGCGCCTACATACATTTTGCTAGTCACTTGTTTGTCCCACATAACAGGGGGCGAGCCTTTACCGTTACTAGATACTGTATAAAACTTGTGTCAGCAGTTGCAGTAAGGAATCCTTGGCACATACAGGTGCTGCCCAAGTTTTAAAGTATAATAATAATTTTAATTACTTACCCACAAAGAATCTGCCTTTCCATTTATAAGGTTCATTGTTAATGGCGATCTCAAATCTAGCGTATCCATTATGCCAGAACCTGGGTTGGACACAAATGGCCCTGTTGACGTCAACCACAGCACCAACCACAGCTTCTGTATCGAATCTACAAGTGATTCTATCGTCTGGGTTGAAACAGGGGCCGGTGATGTTTACTATTGTACCGCCCAACATGTTGCCACTTTCTGGGGCAAACATGAGAGGAAGGTTGGCACCGTCTGTAAAATTAAATTTATTATTAGGAAAGGAATATTGTGTGGTTTTGGATGATATGAACAGGAAATGTTAGCTGTGACGTTACAGAACGCGGAGAACATGTTTATTTAATTATATATTTATTTATTTATTTACACATAACAGATTACAACCGAAAAAATACAGAAAATACAAATCAGAAAGATCAGAATCCAGGTTTCATTCCAAAAGAATGTGTATACAAAAGAAGTAACATTAAGGAGTTGATATAAACATATAAAGTTTACAGTTTTAAGAAACAGGACATGATGGAGTTTCAAACCTGTTGTTAAAGATGGTGTGTCCGATTAGTTTTAGCATCGGATGCCATGCTGAAACTAATCGGTTAGATGTATCGATATGGTGTAGTGACCCGAAATGGTGACGTTTCGCTCGCTTGGTCAAAAAAACTTTATAAACGTTGTATTATCTTACCTATATCCTTGTTACATGTTCCCATGAGTATATTCTCGTCTAATCTGAATATATGTCGTCCTGGGAACCCGTTAGCCCATCCTCTACCTGTCAGGTCCCTGAGCACTGATGCTTGGGAATAAGGTTTGTATTCGTAGCTCCTTGTTCCGTTACCAGCATTAAAACCGATCTGGAAAGCATGATAATGGATCAATAAGGTACTCAGCCTATTGCCGTGACCGGGCACTATATGCAAATCAAATAGCCAGGACTGAGGATACCTGCAATCTTTGCATAACACATGTCTAACACAAAATGGAAGCAAAATTAAAAAGAACTTACATAAGCAGGTACACCGCCCTCGCCAGTGGTGGTATCACCACCAGCCTCTGTGTGAGAGCTCCAGTTGATCTCGAGATAGTTGAATATCGCGTACGTGAACACTTCGTCTGTCGCCAGCACCATTTGGAAGGTGTTCGTCTGATTAAAGATGCGTTTGATAAGATCAAGGAAAATTAAGAATAATGATGATGTTTTAGAATGACTTTTCATGGGATAGTTTTTTTATATTTCTAATTCCTAGAGTATGTACATTGCTGGGATAGCTGGGTCAGGAAATTGTCTAAGTGCTCATTTTCATCCAAGTCTGTTCAACAATTTACATGTGTTAGGGTTAGAAGACCTGCCTCTCATATAATATTGTGGCGCATACCCTTGGTCGTTTACTCGTATTCTGGAGTCCGAAAGAAGACGTCCCGAATTTGGGTACCCGAACCATTGTTCACAGGCAAACGACCATGTGCATGCGTAAGCAAGATCTCTAGACCCTTTTACCACATTATATATATTGCTCTGTCTGTCAACCGGTGAGGATGACATGTGCTCAGGAGCTGTTAATAGGGTCCCTTAGCACCGAAATTAAATCTATAAGATTAACATACCGTGTAGAGGGAGTTGTCAATTCCACCAGCAAATGACATATTCTTCCAGGTGATAGTGACGGCGTGCTTCGGGAAGAATGTGTTGGAGCCAATAACTCCTTGGCGGATGTCCCACGTGATTCGTTCACGCATTTCTACGCCGAGCTGGTCTCCGCGGGTCTGAGAAAGAAGGTTTAGTCAGTCCAGTGGGTGTCCATCGGGAACATTAAAATTGGAACAGTAAATTATCGAGTCTGCCAAATAATTACTCCCTGTTAGGTTTTACAATGTATGCAGTATGTACTACAAACGCCTGTGATGAAAGAATTCTAACCTTATTTCTTTCTAGCTGATGCCAGCAGCATATATCGCAACAAAATCACGTTCACTATATTCGGTCTATATTTAGAGACTATTTTTACGATGTCTTTTTGTATCGCTACAAATTTTTTGTAAGCTTTATTTAAATGTTCACGTGAATCCTACTTTATTACTATGCTTGGCATAGGTGGAAAGTCTTACCTGTAGATCTCTGTCCATTCGGAAGTAAACTCCAGGCCTCCTCTGATCTATATCTTCCTGACGCAAGCTGCCAATACGGCACTTGCTAAAGAAGATTCCGATGAACGAAGGGTCGTTGTATTCTGGCCAGTCTTTTACAGGGAATGACAGAGGGTATGTGTAGTGGTCTGGCGGATCACTGAAGTAGAGGTAGCCGTTCATCGAGAGCTGGTGAACAGAAAATATACCTTAATAGAAGATTTTTTTCAATTATAGGTCCACAACTCCTCAGAAAACTCGCTTTCCTATATTTATTCCGACCTCACAAAACATATTTATGTCACTATGCCTCTTTATAACGCACGTAGGAAACAGGCAGGGCTCATAATTTTGAATGTGTAGAAAGGAAAAAGGTATTAAAACTTCAAGGCATCACGCCTGCTATTTTGTTACTCTCATGTACGACTCTTAGATTTGCCTCTTTCGGTAATGGGCAGGTACCACATGCAAGTTACGTTGGAGCCTCTAAGATCTTGGTGGTCGTACTAACTAATTTCTTGTATGTGCATAAATAAAATAACTTTCTTACCCTCGTGTAATTAAACCTGAATCCAAAGAACGGCAGTTGGAAGTTAAAGTTCTTATGGACCTGAGGAGTACTGTGGTGGATATCTCGTTGGTAATCACCAATGTTTTCGTTGCCTCCTCTATCGTAGTACCAGTACATGAAGTTTCCCCTGATCTGCGCCAGTCGAGCTGTAGTAATGACGTAAGGCTGGGCATGGTTCTGGTAATTCGTATCGGGGAGAACCCGTCCGTCGATGTGGGCTGGAAGATAAAAAATCTTTTGAATATTCAAAAAAATGCATGCTGGCTGTGTTGCGACGTTGGATGGCGATACTTATTCTTCGGGCCAGAAAATAGCCAGCCTTCTGGTCCTGAGAAGCATCGATTTAGCGTTTAGCAATGTCTCTATAAAGGTGGGAAGCATTTGGACCCGATGATCCCAGTGTCTCAACCCCAAAGTTTGTTTGTGAAAATATTTCTAATATAAGCACATTTTTCCTCTCTATAATGTGAATTGAAGCATTGACAGTCGACACTGAGGGCCCCGATATGATAACGATATGCTATCACACGATATCTCAATTCCTACAAAGCTGATGTCATTCGGCACCTTGCAATCATTTCTTTTCAACAGATACCGATTTGTAAACATAATTACGAGAATAAAGCGTATTGATAAATTGACTGGCTGACTTTTAACAGACCATGGTATATGAGTAATAAATACTTAGTGAGTCAACGTGGTGGCCGCGGCAAAGAGCAACTCAGTGGAGTAGTATGTAGTAACGAGGGGCATCCGCGGTAGCTAATGACTCGCTGGCGCACCGAAACACTCGTTGATGTGTGAAAGTAACTACTACGCGGTATCGAAGCACATGAAGGTACTATGATCACTTCTAAGGAAGTTTGTTCTTGACAACCCTTTTTCATTAGCGACTGGTTTTCTAGATAGCTTCGTTGGTATTTTAAGGTGGAAAATGTGGGTAAATAATACACTTCTGCCTACGCTTTCGAGGTTACGGTTACAAAAACAATCTATTTTTATACCATTGTTTTTATGAACGTGCCTAATGTTGACAATAAGGTACTCTTTGTTGTGATAACTGATAAGATTGGCCTTCTTATACCTATGAGATCATATTTCTTACTACTTCGTACCGCCTCAAATTGAAAAAAAAATACCTTTAAACCTTCCCTAAACTTCCACGTATATTGCGAGACAAGTTATATAGTTAAGTTATGGGGAATTCTGTCCAAGTTTTTGTTGTAAATATATTAGTGTGTGTTCGCTGCGAACCATTTGGCTTCGTTTGACCCAAATCTTAATCTTTATATCAACAATGATGATAGTCTCATTTGATGCTGAATTGTATCTATGTTACAAAACTTTGTATAAGGTCTTTGCATAATAAATGATACGGATACATACTTTTTACAAAACTGCTTTAACAAAAAACTTGCTTTTGTTATCACATATAAATATACCCGTTTCCTCGAAAAGGTAGGTTGGATTCTGGGTAGACATAAATTTCGATATTTAAGTGGTACCCATGGGATAGGATACTGGATCGAACTATTCAACTCAGACAGAACCTCTAAACCCGCAAATTTTAACCTTTTTAAATGATAAAAGGAATAGGAAAAGACAATAACGAAAATCTGAAACATAAACTACAAACTGAACTATTTCAACTAAAATAAATGTGTAAAACAGAGTGGTGTTAGGCAGAGTGCCCATAGCACAAGCAGCATTTTAGCTGGATTGCTAATGAAAGTCTTTACGAAGCTGCCTGCGCGGGAATCACCAGTTTCTTCCCTAACCTGATGGTTAATCTCGTGCAGGTGCTGATGACTCTGACTGACTCTAGAAGCCGCAACACAAAATATTTTTCAGTTATTATCAAGGTTTCTGAACTCGTTTCATCAAAAATACACTTGTTTAAGCAAATAACTCGTACCTGGCCAGTAATGTTATCTCGTGATAAGTGCGAAGCCCTTATCTGAACTTAATTGGTTATCCGTCACATTATCCGACTAAATTCAGAGTAATTTTTTAGTATAAATTTAATGAAAGGGAGGCACTTCTAAATTTTATGAAGTTTAATGTTAGGTGTGGCTCTTATCTGATTGCTACACCGCTTGGATACGGCAAATGGGCATCGCAAACAATTATTTCGAAGTAGGTTGCATGTTTTTGGTTTGTTATACAATGTAGGTATTGATATGGCGACGGTAATGTACTCCTATCAAAATTGGGACTGAGAAAAATATTCCACGTAGCAGGCGCTAACTAATTGCAAGACTTCAGGTTCTTCCGTGATTATGGCGTTTGGAACAAATAGTTCCAAAGTATCGATTTATCTCGAAAACAATAAATCAAAAATGCTTCATAAAATAGCATGAACATATAGATGCCGTTTATATAAAACATCTGAAATATTAGGGGGGTCATGTCTTCTGACTTACAAACCTTTGGACATTGGTTTCGTTGAAAAAAAAAATACAAAATGACCCTACTCGAGCTTAATTTTCTGTAAAGATGAAAGTAGCAGGAAAAATAAAGAAATGTTCTGGATTATTCGAAAGGAAATTGTTTTTTTTAATTCCGCGAGACCGTGGCCTCTCCCATGTCCATTGCTGCGGGCGTCTCTGGTACACACCAGAAGGTATTTTCAGTGACGACAGGCGGACTTTGGACACCTGTGTGGCCTCTTCGGGAGGAAATTGAGTCTGCAAACCTCTCACAACAAATACGGTGTGAACACACAAAGCTATTTGTGAGTAAATAGTGCTAATTACCGGGTCAAACCGGCCCTTTATGCTGGAACAAGCATAACTCTACAGAATCGTACATTGAGCGACGAGTCTGGTTTAAACTTTGTTTCCGAATATAATAATTGTTCCCAGTACCTGGTAAGTATATCTGTTTCCAAGATAATAATTTTTAAATATTTAAATATTAAATATTTTTTTAAATATTTTTGGACATTTTTCACACAACGTCATCTAGCCCAAATTAAGCTAATATAAGCTTGTGTTATGGGATCTAGACGACTGATAAACATACTTATATATTTCTAAATACATACATATTATACATAGAAAATACCCAAACTCCGAAACAAACATTTGTGGATCACACAAATAATTCGATTCGACCCAGAATCGAACCTGGGACCTCAGGGGCGGCAGTCGCATACTCATACCACTGAGCCACCGAGGCAGTCAAAACTGAATCATAACTAAACGAGAATTAATCCTGATAATTATAAAGGTACGATATCGAATTGCTTCCCGACGTTTCGGTGGGATTGCATCAACCATGGTTACGTTTGGACTGGTGTAGTTCTTGTATCTTTTGATTTCAGTTACGAGTGAAAATCGTGAAGGTTAAATACTAATCTACAATTCATGTTTACTTAACTACATGTAGAATCTCTTTGTCATCATTAGTAGGTTTCAAAGTGATACTCAATGAGATGACGTCAGTTATATACATAACGTTACTCAACATAGTGATGATTCATTCCGATTCTAGGGCGGTAATTACCTACCTGGATTTACAGGTCATCCACTTTAAAACTAAGTATAATAAAACTGTTGAATAATAATGCTATGCTTTATGCGTCATCACCATATAATTTCATTGAATATTTTTTTGAAAATATGATTTGATTTGATTTATTTGCATCTGGAGGCCATAGTGGCTATATAGCCATAGTGGCCATAGTGTCCGCAAACGGCAGTAGGCTGGCCCTATATTGTGTAGGACCTATAAAGTTACTGGTGAAATTATGAGCGTAATGAGCACTTCTGTCTACCTTTTCGGGGATAAAAACCTGATTTTGTATGTAGATGATGATGATGTTGTTTTTTTGTTTGCTATTAGACACCGTTCTGATTAAATTACTCAAGAAGTTTATTCAATAACTGAAATGCCTGATTTTTTGGTACACTCAGTTACAAAATATAAAACCTTTTATTAGCTGCTTTTTACCTGAACACACGCACAAGTTGCAACAGTAGTATTCAATAATTTTTATATCAGATATATGAACTTATGGTATCAGTAACTAAACGAGAGCGCGATTTTTACGATAAAACTATGTAGGTATGTAGGTACTTTGGACTCACCATATTCATCATTCGTTACTTGAGTTGTACCAGGTGGCAGGAGAATTTGATTCTGACTTTGTGGAGCACTTTCCGAGTCCAAATTAACAGCCAAAGTCTCATCTCCGACTACATCGTTGTAGGACTGATAATTCCCACTTCTTACATGCAATTGTTCCGTATTTTTTAATATTTCCACCGGAGCTTCTTCATTTATGACTTCATCTTCAATTGGTTTTGTTTTTTCTGTCGCTGTTTCAGGTGGTGCTTCACTTAAAATAGTAACATCGTCTAAAATCACTGTAGTTTCTTGTCCAATCACACTTAAAACTAAAAATCCGAATATCACTAGGAATTTGACACCCATTTTCACACCCGCGCCATGCAAGTCATCACAATATTTTTTCTATAGTCTCTTTGACGTCAAGAAGCTCGTGGATAAATTGGTCGACTAGACTTGTGGTACATTGTGTACTCGCTGATATGCTATTATCTTTACAAACACGATAAGATAGCAAATAGGAACGTTAGGTGTGCCAAATTCTTTGTCCTAATCAAAGCCCTGTATATAGGGCTATGGTAAAGATAAGCTTGCTGTGGAATTAAAAAGGGTTACTTATATTTAGTGTTTCGGTTTGATTCGGCACCTTGGTCGGTAGAGAGCCTATTGGTACTCTCTTGCAGACTCCTGATTTAGTGCCCGTAACGCCTTTTTTGTCGTTAATGAATGAGTCATCATTGTAAATATGATCAAACCACGATATTTATTTTTTTGGCTGTTCCGAAAAATATGGCAAACAGCTTGACTTTACATACCTCTACAATAAAATATAAACTAAATTGTAAAACATCAGAACAAATGATTATACTTTGCTACTCGTACTTAATATATAGTACTTATATCAGATACCTAAATATAGGTCAAAATGCGTAAGCTGAGCTTTGCATTTGTGTGAGTGATCACGTAAAGTAAGCAAAAATCCTGTGTGTACAACACATGTGTGTGTAAAATAAGTCACATTATAGGTTCACGTACGTGCACTCACACAAATGCAAAGCTTAGTTTCCGCCTTTTTAACATAACATAACATAACATAGCATCACGCCTTTTTCCCGAAGGGGTAGGCAGAGGTGTGCAAACACACCCACATCTCGCCAGCTATGTTAGGTCCCATGTAATAGGGGGCGAGCCTATTGCCATTTACCGGGCACAAGTTCCAGACTCTGGGATAATTATCTGGGTAAAATTCTAAAGAGAATTATACATTATCCACCAGACCCGGGAATCGAACCCGAGACCTCGAGCGTGGCAGTCCGTACATAGTACCTACCATTGTGCCACCGAGGTAGACCGCCTTTTTATCTATAGTAATAACTAGTTTAATAATAGTAACTCAAACAGACCCCAAGGAAGCCCAAAAACTGAGGAGACCCGACCCCAAATAATGGGACAAAGGGCAGGACAAAGAGAGAGAGAGAATAACAGTGGCTATTCTTTCAGAATTAAATTTTCATTAGTCGCTCAGACTTAGTTTTGCAGTTATCTTTAGAATTTTATAATAACGTACAGTTTGTTACAATAGGTCTTGCACCATTTTACAACATTTATCTTGTTGTCCATGTAAAATAATCGATATGTAAGTACATAGTTGTGTTTTATCAAACTGATAACGTTCATTTTCCAGATACAAAGTGAGCTTGATTCACCAACTACATTGAACAGGAGTTGTGACTCACTATTATGATATTTTTCCGCTGAAAATGCTTCTACGAAGTCGTTTTGTGTCATACCGGATATGTTTATTTGAATTGTTCTCTAGTAGTAGGCTATAACATCACTTTTAATATTAGAAATTCGTTGCTTTGTGCTTTTAATTGATTTTCAGATGGGAATTAATTTATTTTTTTCCAATTAGCTTTAACCTACCTACCTATCTATTTTCTACTAAATAATTTAATTAGCTTATTGTTCTAGGAGTTTATGTTTCTAATTGTAAAGTATTTAAGTATTACAATAGCACAGGTACTGGACTCATCAACATCTCCAGAGCCCAAGTTATGCTTACTTGCACGGGGTGCTCCTGGTGATTAGTGCGGACAGACAGACTAGGGACAAGATTTCTTACAGTTACCAACGTAAATAGGCTTGCCTCCTATTACGTAGGACCACTAGAGACTGGCAAAATATGTGTCTAATTGACACCTTATGTCTACTCCTTCGGGGTTTAGCCGTTCAACTGCCTTAATCAAAGAATCAAAGGATCAATTTCGTTTATTCTGTTTAGGCACATAAAAACACATATGAATGTCAAAATATTTAAATATTTATATAAAATAAATATGTAAATATTTTTATTAAAATATTAAATATTGACATAAAATTGTATATATTTACATATATACAATTTTATGTCAAGCAATTAAGCTAAATTAAGTACATAAATAACCATTTGAAAATGATTCTTACGCTGGTTCGGTAAGTTGGTTCTCCTGAGAAGATAACCAGCAAGAAACTCAGATAGATTATTCATTTTCCAGCCTGCGTGTCGTGCTCCTGCTGTTGCGAATCTCGCCATCAATTAATTATACGATAAGTTTCTTGAAACTGTAATACCTCCTGTTTATTACTTGGAACCAACATAACGTTTCAGTCTAATACTCCTTAGAGGAGAAAGATGTGACTTTCTTTGCTGTCCGTGTGTTCGTTTCCGATTTCGTATAGATAATATTTCTTCTACTTCATGAATTCTCATAACACAACACTGCGCAGCTAATTTGATATAGGTAAGTAAGTATTGTGGCAGGCGTATCTTCTCAATACCAGTAGGTCTATATTATTGTACGTAACTCCGCCCACGTGGAATAGCTTAAGTATATACCCATAACTTTTATCTGCCATGCGAATGAGATAAACAGAGCCTATATTTCCAAATCTTTAAATGAGTATTTCGCAAATATTCATCAGACCTCAGGACGAGGTTTTAACAGGTTTATTTCTATTACATATATGATGCGTTTACGCAGTGTATACTAGTAAAGGACTCATCATCCATCGAGCCTTTTCTCAAACAAGTTGGGGTCGGCTTTCCAGTCTAACTGCGAAACGGCTGAAATTTTCCGTGAAGTGATTTCCATCAAACTTCAACACACCAGTGGCGATTTAGAAGTCCTGCCATTATACCAGTCGGATTTTGTAGCGCTTCAACTACCTACCAAGACTGCCTACGTATCTCGTAGGAAACATTAAGCCGGCAGTGTCTTGAGAAATTGTCACTCATCCCAATACTGATCTGGCTAGTGTTTGCTTATTAACCTTTGCAACGTGTATCTAACTGGAGACCACTTAGCCACGAGTACTTAACTACTCGTCTATTTAAAGTGAACTCTTTTCAAAGTTAAGCAAAATTTTGCCAGTGTGGTTTAATAAGCGTGGTAACCTGCTAATTGCCTTGACCACAGAATAGGGAATAGTACTTACATACAGAACATGCACGCCGACGTTAATAAAAACACATTATTTTGTTTACAGAGAACATAATTCGAATGTTAGGGTTGACTAGTAAAGTAAAATATATCCCAGCATAATTTGACCAATAATTATGACGTTAATGCCTCAATATCAACTGTATGGTCAATGCCGTGTCACAAACAAGAGACAACCCTTAATGACTTACAACTTCAAGTTGTCGCTGACGTCACGTATTTTTTGCGGTTGTTAGGCGAGTGACATAGCCCTGCCTTGACTAAGAAACAATTTTCCTAATGCATACGACATGGTTATCTATAGAAAGATTTAGACGACATTTCGTCATGCGACATTTCGACCTTTCGTCCGCATAAGATGTCATCCTAAACGTAGAAAATCCTATGTTTGACTAATTATGTTAAACGCTAGCTTTAATTACTAATTGGTTACGCCTCTTTCCATTAAAAAAATCAATTTAATCAAAAGTACAAATTAATTTTCTTTTTCTACTAATGACTTAGGAATATGTATTTTTCTTAAATTAGGTAACTACAACCGTGGTTTCAATTAGGTTTTAATTAGGCTTCGATTGACTATTAATTATGATAAGATAATGTGTTCTTTATGAACTGTTACACATAAACTACATATGATTACGCCTATATCTCCGAAGGATAGGCAGAGTATAGAGTATAGATAGTGCATTACACACCGACACTTTGTACGACACTAGTAGATTTGTTGGTGCCTCGTGCAGCACCGGTGTGAAGCTGGCAGCCAATTTTACATCCAATCAATTTTAATTTAGACGGATTACAATCCGTCTAAATTAAAATGGTAATTCTGTGAAGTTTAGCAGCCTTCGTCATTTTTAGGGTTCTGTAGTAAAAATCTCGGAACCCTTATAGTTTCGTCATGTCCGTCCGTCCGTTTTCGGCTTTCCTCCCAAACAGTTAGTGCTAGAAACATGAAACTTTGCATGATTATGTATATTTACTACGCCGACAAAGTGCTAAAATAAAATTTTGATAATTTTTTTTTAGTGTACCTACCTTCCCTACACATAAAGTGGGGATGATATTTTTTTCTCGCGTCTACTTCAACGTGTGAAGTATAATTTATAGGTCTTTTAAAAACATTGACAGGTTGCTAAACTATTTTTTTGATTTAGAAATCCGTTTGCGAAGTATTTATCTTTGAAGAGCATGTTTTTGCGAAGAGTCCCCCCCCCCCCCCCCCCCCCCCCTCTCTAAAATCTAAACGGCTGGCGTGAAAAACCTGAAAAAAAATCATGATGGTGGTCCATGTAATGAACTTTGAAGGAAAACTATAACGGATAGTAAAACTCCGTTAGTTTAGGAGTTATAGAGGCTTTTATGAGTAACTACGGAACCCTATCTTATGCGTGGCTTGACACGCACTTGCCCGATTTTGAACGATATTCTCACACACAGTTTTACAGTACAGTTTTAAAAAACTAATACTTTAAGCGGTAGATAACGCACCAATCATCAATCATTCAGGATCTTGGAAAGCGGCAATTTCATAAAATGCATCTTTAAAATTTTTCGTCATCTTTCCTTTTCAGCGCTTATCCCATTTGACGCCCACTGCTTCCCATATACCATACATACATATACTACCCTGGCCGGACGGGTTGGTATAGGGTCTTGTGTCGAGTTTTCCTTCTCTAAACATACTTCCACGTTCTCTTCTTTTTTAGGGTGCCGTAGTTCAAGTTTAGGAGTTCTAGATGCGTGACTACTCTGCGCGGCCCGACAACGACGACGACACCCTTGGCAGGCTTTTTAGTAAAAATCTACATCTAAGTACACCCAGTATACTTAGGTGTACCCTACTTCATTTTGAAATGTTTGCATAAAAAGCATATCTGCAATTTATCTAATACTAGTGGTCGCCCGCGTGGTAATTTGGATTTTTTCCCGTTCCCGTCGCGCCGCGTCACATTTTGAACAATTCACACAATATCTTTATAAATTGTAGCCTATGTGTTATTCTGATGTATAATCTATATTATTGTAACGTTTCATTAAAATCCATTCAGTAGTTTTTACGTGAAAGAGTAACAAACATCCATCCATCCATACATACATACATACATACATACATACTTACATACTTACATACTCACAAACTTTCGCGTTTATAATATTAGTAGGATATAAAATTCTAGTGTCGTGGTGTTTGTAGTTAAACTCCTCCGAAACGGCTTGACCGATTCTCATGAAATTTTGTGTGCATATTTTTTTTTTATTTTTTACGTGGTCGGTGATGCATTTACGCACTTCACCGTCTCGCTGCGGGGGGGAGCGAGACGGCTTCGTGTGGGACTCCCGGCCCTAGGATGGAAAACGGGCCGGACTACCCACTAAAACCTATCCACGGTGTTTCTCCTTCGCCTTAGCCGGGCCGCCGGATAGACAGAAACTGTTAAGCAACGGCGGCCCGGAAAAGGGGCGCTCTTTCGAGCTCAACACGGGGGGCCTAACCCCCCCCAATCAACAGAAGCGACGCCCCCGAAACACATAAGGGGCGTCGGACTCCTCAGGGCCTTTCGCGTGAGCGGTGGGCCCCCCGACCCACCGCCCACGGCCCTATCAGTCGGGGGCTTGGGCGTATGCAATACGCCGTCGCCCCCTGACTGGTGCCCGGCGGGGCGGAAGCGTGCGGCCTGCACGCTCCCGTTCCCGCAGGGCCTCTCTCTTTGCCGCCATCACCTCCCGAGCGAAGGAGGCGACGGCGGCCCAACATTCTTCGCTGCCGGCCATAGAGAGAATGACGGCCGGCAGCGAACCTACACTGCCGATGATGCCCGTGAGGGCCAACCTCTGCGTGTCCCAGGCGGCGCACACAGCGAGCGTGTGCTGCGCCGTATCTACGGCGCCGCCTGTGCAGTGATGACAAACGGGCTCCGACAGGATCCCCACCACTTCCCACAGGAATTTGGCAAAACAGCCATGACCTGTGAGAAGTTGGGTGAGGAAGTAGGTCGGAGCCCCCTGCGCATGCTCCACCCACTGGCGGAGCACGGGACCGATGGCCCCCACGAGCACTCGGCTCGCGGTCGGAGCCGCACATCTCAAGGCCCATTGCCGGAACAGATCGTCGCGAGCCTCCTGTCTCCAGCGATTGACCTGCTCCGGCAACGGGCTACCTCCTTGTTGTCGCACCATGGCGCCCTCCTCGTAGACCCTCTTAAGGACCCCTGCTTCGAGATCCCAAGGGGGACTTTGTGCCAACAGGCACGCCGCCTCGAAAGACACGGTGCGGTACGCCCGTGCAGCCCTCTGCGCCGTGATCCGCTGCGGTCGTCGCAGCTGGACCATGTTCGCGGCGCTGAGGGCATCCGCCCAAATAGGCGCCCCATAGAGCGCCTTGGAGCGTACCACACCCTCGTAGAGACTTTGTGTGCATATTGGGTAGGTCTGAGAATCGGACAACATTTATTTTTCATCCCCCTAAATGTTAAGGGTAGTCCACGCCTAAATTTTATTTTTTTATTTTTAGATAAATATTTTTTTTTATTTTTTTATGATACAGCATTAGAAAATACAAACAACCCTGAATTTTCAACCCTCTACGATCAACCCCTGTTTTTCCATCGCGATTTTTATTTCCTTCAATTATGATTTTTTTCTCAATTCAATTTAATTTTGATCTTCCGCCTTCGCCGGTCGATAACCGATCAACTATCAATCGATTAGTTATGCCCGCTAGATTCTGATGTCTACCGTTGTCACCTCTCATCCGGTCTCCTGTCTTATAGTTATACAGTTTTCGGCCATTTTCTTTTGGTTTTATTTGTGTATTGATCGTAGCAGTGACTGTTATACGTATTATTTTAATTTTTCTTTGCATCTCTCCACAATATTCGGATATTGTAGTATTTTATTTTAAAAATGTAAAATAATGTCAGTAAATATTTTTGTTTTAACATTCGTTCATTGGGATAGGCGTAGAAGTTACCATACTGTCAAGACTTCTAGAAGGATTTACATGTCAAATATGCATGAATGTATTCGTACGCCTTCGAGTTTTACCGTCCCGTGTTTGTAGTGAAAGTTACGACGATCACAACTCCATTCTGTTAACGGAATCTTATATTCTGAAAAATCGCCTGTCGGAACCGGGAATCAAACCGGTCAAATAGTATAGAGAATTGTTATTTTACGACAGGCTTATTTTAAAATAAAAGAAAGAACATGACACTTAGATATTATGCTCACGCGATAAAAATATTAACAGGTAGCGAAATTGTTAGGAAGAAAATTCCGAACGGGATTAAAGAAATGAACATATTGCCTTCGCCTTCCATTTAGGATGCTAAGTTACTAAGAAATAAATAATTGTTCGTATGAAGCCTTTTGACCTGTTAAGCGGTACGAAGTTCGCCGGGTCCGCTAGTTTATTTATAAAACTCAAAAATACAGGACAAAAATTAAAAAAATAAAAACTTTGTCAAATTAAAAACTTTAAAACTAAACATTCTATCTTATAACTAAAATAAATGAGCAAAAATGGGTCCTACATTGGAAACAATCAAGAGAAACAGGAATGCCACAACACAGACATAAATCGACCATATTTGAACTTTTATAGAGGAGCTTTTCTTTTAATTTTATTCTGTACTCGTCAAAATTGGTTCAAGTACGTTTTAAAGTCTTTATGATTAACAATTACGAGTATATCAAAAATATTCACTTTCACAGAGCCTTCTTGTAACTGTCTTGTACCTGTACCTTGTACCTGTACCTTGTACCTGTACCATATAGTGGTCTTCTTGTAGCACATGATCAAGGATCAAATTATTTTCGGTTGTAATATTTATAAGTTTTTGATTTTTTTTAATTTTTTTTTTATGAATAAGTTTGAGTGCCTTTGACCGCAATCTTACCTGATGTTAAGTAACGATGCGGTCTAAGATGAAGCACGCAAACTCAAATAATGCATATTTACTAGTGCCTTGAAAATCCCTAGATTATATGTACCTATCGGGGAACAATGACGCTGGAAGGGAATTCCATTCCTTAGCGGTTCGCATGATGAAAGAACAAGCGAATCGAGAAGTACGAAGAGGTGGAATATCGACCACATACGGATGGAATATCAGACCACGCCTTTATATCCGATGAAGTTTATGTAAGATGAGGTTTTATGAACATCACAGCTTTAGTCAGATATAAATGTTGTTTTTCCTCCTGCTCAAATCAATAACAATGCATTATAGATTTGCAATCTATAATACTTTGTTTTCGATTTGAGGCAAACAATGACTAAGGTATAATGTGCGTTTTAACAGTCCTTATGCGTCGTATACACAGTGGAGAGAAGCCTTATCAGTGTAGTGATTGTAGTTATATACTAACTGTAAATAATTAATAATAAGGCACTATATAAATATACTGAATCAAATAACTGATGTTGTCTTCGCTGCATTGTACTAGTGTAATAGTGACCCGGTCTTTCTTTTTTACACCGCAAATCAAAACTTTAAACAATACATGTGAACCTTTCTTATCAAACACTAAACTAATAAACAGATAAAATATATAAGTTTTTTATTTGTGTCTATCTCTATTACTTCGGAATTTTGTAAAGTTCATGGTCCAAATATGACAGTCGCTAATTCTACATTAAATACTTGTAACCAATTTGGATCCGATTAAACAAGTCGATAAGTAGCGACCTCTGTCGAGTGTAATGTAGTCTTCTACGAGTATTAAAAGTTTTTGTATGGAGTAATTTAGCTAACAACATATCCCCTTTCTCCTGTGAACATAAAATTTTATAATTATTCTACATCAGCAACCAACCTGTTTGCCAACTTTAGGAAGTTGTTGATGGTTTGTCTTGATTAACATACTATCTGTTTTGAGTGTGCATTAATGACTCTCAAAAATGCATTTATAGGATTCTTGTCTTACATACATTCACAGTGTCACCCATCTGTCTTCACTGCACCCTGTCAGTAATGACTTCTTTGTGAGATTAACCTTTGCCGCAATATGAGCACGGCATAAGATTCTCATTTGTGTCTTTGTCATAACTTATTTTCAATGGTTTGAGGTGTCTGCCATCAGTGGCTATATCTTTTCAGGGTATCTTATTCCACTGTTCCTGTTCATTTCGTAAATTTTTTGTTTGGTTTGTCTAACGACTTTTGGGTACTTCTTGTAGTATCTTAAAAACTGGATGGATTTTAATTTTTTTGTCCTCTTTTTTGACTTGCGCATTATGCTAGTTCTAGATTTCTTTATTGTATTTGGCCTCAAAGGAGCCAACCATTACTTTATAATCAAGTCCCACAGCCGTGGGCAATAATAATCAATAATTTAGCCCATGCCCATGTTGATGACACATGTAAGGTTCTGGGGCTCGCACTTTTTTTTTGAGCGCTCATACCAAGGACCATTTTGATACTACAGGGTCTGGCACGAAGCCCTTATAATCAAGCTTCCTGCTTACGGAGTTCCGGCTAGTCTTTGCGCTTGGATTTCAGATTTCCTGAGGGAACGATCTATTCGAGTGGTTGTTGACGGCTGCTCGTCTGATCTATTAGCAATTAACGCTGGGGTACCTCAGGGATCTGTTCTCTCGGCAACGTTATTCCTGCTACATATAAACGACCTGCTCAGACCCGGTATGTTTGGGTATGCGGACGATAGCACGGTTGCAGAGAGATGTTTCTCCAGCGCAAAGGCCAAAAAACCGGAAATCGACGATCGTAGAGAGGCAATGGTTGAACGCACTAACTTAACCCTTCAGGCAGTGTCTGACTGGGGCGATGCTAACCTTGTCACATTCAACACTACGAAAACTTTTCTCCGCTAAAAAGAGCCCGTTCACCAAGGTTCCTACTTTCCGGGATGTCCCTGTACCTGTGACTCAGCATCTTCAGCTTCTTGGTGTGGAATTATCATGCAACCTGAATTTTGGAAGCTACATAGAATCCAGGGCTAAAACAGCTTCGAAAAAACTAGGCATCCTCTCTAAGGTGCGTAAATATTTTACCTCGAGTCAACTACTTAGTCTTTACTCAGCACAGGTACGCTCCTGCATAGAGTACTGCTCGCACCTTTGGGATGGATCCGCCCGCTACCAGCTTGAGGCCCTGGAAGCTATTGACAGACGCGCCAGAAAACTTATAAGCGATGAGGCACTCACAAGCAACCGACTTCAGAGCCTCAACCATCGCCGTCTGGTTGCGAGTCTGTGTGTCTTCTACAGGTTATATTTCGGAGAGTGTGCGCAGGAATTGCATGAATTAATTCCACCAGCACCATTCCATCATCGGACATCAAGGCGTGGTCTGAGATTCCATCCGTATGTGGTCGATATTCCACCTCTTCGTACCTCTCGATTCGCTTCTTCTTTCATCATGCGAACCGCTAAGGAATAGAATTCCCTTCCAGCGTCATTGTTCCCCGATACATATAATCTTGGGATTTTCAAGGCAAGAGTAAATAGGCATTATTTGAGTTTGCGTGCTTCATCTTAGACTGCATCGTTACTTAACATCAGGTAAGATTGTGGTCAAACGCACTCAAATTTAGTCATAAAAAAAAATAAAAAAAAAATACTGTGCCGGTTTTTCTTCTTCTTTAATTTGCAATGTCTTCTTGAATAGACGTTAAGTCAAAATGACTGCCTGTGCCGATTTCAGAATTCCAACGAGAACGTTAGGTAGGTACTTGGTTGGTCAAGTTTTTTGATTTAGCCTAATCAAAATCAAACAAGTTTTTAACAAAATTGACAAATTCTATGACATCCTTGCTTAGTCAAATCTGAGCATTTATGTCTTTTTACTTCTTTTTCATTGTGGTTCAGTTTTTTTCGACATCATATGATACCATTTTCATAAAATGAGGCCATCAAAGAAATACAGGTGTAAAGTTTTCAGGCGGCATCTGATTATTGCGGCATCTCATACATAACAAATCTTTAGATATTTTGATATACTACGAGTACAACTATCGGATGATTTACATAAGGCATGGATAGATCTTAATGCTATGTCTTCAGCATCTGTAATGTAGTCTTCTATTAAAAGTTCTAGTATGGAGTAATCTATCTACGAGTATATAGAGCTAACATCATATTATCCTGTATGCATTTATAATTTTCTTGTATGCCATACATTCACTGTGCACCCAGTCTGTAATGAGTGTGGAACGTTATACAGAAACACGCTTCATCGACTCTACTAAATACAGAAAGCACGTTTCGCCGAAAACATTGTTGATAGAAAACACGGTTCGTAGAAATTACGACCCGTAGAAAGCACTACCGACAGAAATCTTTGTTCATAGAAAATACGGCTCGTAGATATTACGGCCCATAGAAAGCACTACCGACAGAAATCTTTGTTGGTAGAAAATACGATTCGTAGATATTACGGCCCATAGAAAGCACTACCGATAGAAATCTTTGTTTATAGAAAATTGTTCAGAATATAGGTAAATATTTGAAGTATCTCAGAAAGTTGTTAATACTGCTACACTTTTAAAATGTTAAAAGTAGTTAAAGAACAATTCTTATAAAACCAATAGTTTACGCAGTGCTGGCGAAGCTGGAATAAACCAAAAAATAGGTTGTATTTTTGTTAAATTCTGAGAATACCGCAGACACAATAACTTAGGTTACTAATTTATATTAAAATACCATACCTACTTATTCTTGTGTACAGAGTTTAAACTTCAAATAATGTTTAGATTATTAGGAATTGAACAAAATGCTAAACACCTATAAACTACTTGACAAAAATACCTACGCTACTTACTTACGGAATAGCCACCCACCGTCCTTACAAGTTTCCCTTAAGCGCTCGGCAATGGACGTAAGAGAAGCCGCGGCTTTAGGCCGCAGGATTAAAAAAAAGGAGTACAACGGGTCAATAGATAAAGACAAAGGTTAAGGGAAAATCTCTTTATTATAAACAAAAAAGAAACAAATTGAACGAGCTTGCAGCTTTTCCTTTAGTCCTACCTAATTCCTTCCCCTTTTACTCCTAAAACCTCGGCCCTATAACGTCAGCGAGCTGCTACGGCCGAGTGAAATTCAAATTGCGCGCCAAGTGTCCGAATGGGTGACGCGCGCGCCCCTCCGAGAAGAAAGAAATCAACAACTTCTTCGAAGCGAGCCACGATCTTACGCGCTCCGCGAAATAAATTCAATTAAATCAATTTTCATCTTAATCTTTAAACCTAATCGATAATCGTGTGTGCAACGAACATTTTAACCATTAACAGCAACAGAACAGTGTATGTCTAGCAGTTTGTCCAGTGGAAGCGGTGCACGGGCCGGGGTAAGTACCTACCATTACCTTTTCCTGTGTATCCTCGCTGCGAGCTCAAGGGTGTATACTACTGTTCAAAACCTATCTAAAAGCATTTTTTGTGGTGTCTATCCATAAGTGGTCCATTCGAGCCGGATTATAAGTTTATTCTAATCATAAGTAGGTAGTCTTATTCGACCGAATTATAATTTTTATTGTATGTAACCGGCATACTTAACCTATATTCCGTACATTTCATACCAGTATTATCGCTACATATCACACTAAAAATTACCTAAATTAGTAGTAGGTACCTAAATTTCTAGATTGTTCTGCCTACGTAGGGCAATCATTCCATACCTACCTACGTCTTTCATTTCAAACGAAAGCGGAGCGGCAACGTCGCGAGTGCGAGTACGCCGCGCTGGTCGCTCGTGTCTCAGCTGTTTAGTGAAAACTACGTGTTGGTGGATATTTGGTTGGTTATTAGTCTATATAGTATATCTGCGTATTACCTAGGTATAAATAGAAACACAGAACGAAAAATAGAACACACCCACACAGAAACTTTACAAATAATAGGTACTAGGTACCTATACTTACATCTAACATACAATACCTAAGTAGGTACTTACTATCTGTAATACCTACTTATAATGGAGTTGCAAGCGCAATTAGCTCTTCTTTCAAAAAGAAAAGAATTTATATTTCGCGACATTCAAATCTTATATAATTTGTCTCAGACTAAAAGAATAACATAGACGGAACGAATAGAACTAGCGAGTGAAGCCGCCAAAAGGGATACTATATAGCAATGGGATACCATTTCGCTCGCCACTCCTTTGTGAGCAGCGAGTGTGTACGCACGTGCGATCACGGTTGAACAAAATATTATAAATATGCCGTATTGTGTGGTGAAAAGGTGTAAAAACACTTCAATTATTCATAGAAAGAATGCTGGATTATCGTTTCATAAGTAATTAACTGTTTCTTATTAGATTTCATAACATTTTTCTAAATATTTTAGTTGCACAAACTAGGAACACAAAACCTCCGCCATATCATACAGAGTTGCCATAATTTTTTCATCATTTCCACAAAATATTTAGCAGTATTTATGGGAATTTATAAAGTACTGAGTAAAAAAAATCAGTGTCATCAATGTTGACAACCTCGATGTTTCTAATCATCATCATCATCATTCGTGCGTTAGTCCCGAACTCCCGATCACATCTGTGTCCGGGATCTACTTAATACGTGGCTTGGTTGTTTCGGCAATCTTGGAATTGACCGCTGTCTGACCTCCCAGCCTGTGTTCTGATCCAATATATTTATGTTACTGTGTCAGTAGTTTAATTTCAGTCTAACACTACAAAGGCCTCAGTCTTAACCTAACGACTATTGATATCTACTTCATGTATAGTCAACGACAAAAGTAGCTTAACCAATAATTCTTATCTGTTGATCACTAATAGCTGTTAAACCGATCACAAAATCATAAACAAAACACGAAATATATTAACTTTGTCCTTGGGATTCTAAAATTACTTGTACATTGCTGTGGCACATGCATTGGGATGTAAAAAAGAATAATAAATATTTTTGTGCTAATCAACTTTTGTTGTTGACTGTACTTTGTACTTACACTGGAATGAAGCTTTGTTCATTCATCTTAAAAAGGATTATTTTAATTATGAGATTTTTTTTGAAAGCTAGTAATTAAAGTGTGTTTACTCAGTGTTTATCACGTTTTTATTTATTTTAACACTTCCCCATTTTAGGCACTTATCATAATAATCATTTGTGTAAATGACAAAGTAATTGCAGATAACATTTACTATAACAAATATTAATTTTCCATATGTCCACTATATAGAGATTTTTAGGAGATTTTTTCATTTGCTGGCAACATTACGCACACGCCGTTAGTGGTATCGGTACACGGAAATCGGAGTCACACGCACACATTGAAAGTGTCATTTGGCTTCACATGTTTATTCTACATGTTCCGTCTATGTTATTCTTTTAGTCTGAGTAATTTGTCTCAAGAAATAAACTCGGATCCATCGAAGTTGAGTACGTTTACCAGCCGGTTCAAGCGTATTAATGCTTTGAGGGACGAGTATGTCAATGTGGTAAATGACATAAATACAACTGAGTTGTCGATCAATCCAAAGGCAGCTATTAATTTCCAGTTAATACAATCTTTTGATGAATTGTACTATGCTGTCATGGCCGTGGGTGAAACAATTTTGATACCTAAGTATACTACGCAGGTCATCCAACCCGAGTGTTCAGAAAAACCAAGTTCACAGGTCAAATTACCAAGACTTGAATTACAAAAGTTCGATGGTAACATTGAGAACTGGCAAACATTTTATGACACGTTTTTAGCCTTAGTACATACTAATGAAAAGATTAGTAACATTGAAAAGTTTAATTACCTACTGTCCTGTCTGTCGGGGGCTGCACTATCTATCGCGAAGGGCGTAACGCTTACGTCCGACAACTATAAGGTCGTATTTGACGCGTTGATCAAACGTTTTGAAAATAAGCGTATATTAGCTACGAACTACTTAGAAAATATCTGTGGCTTAGCTCCGTTACATACAAGTAACTGTTCCGAGCTACGACACCTTACCAGTTTATTACAGGAGTCTGTGAATGCCCTAAAGTCAGTAGATGTGGGTCATCTAGAACAGTTTATTTTGTTTCACTTAGCCGCGAAAGGTTTAGATACTGATACTAGAAAGAGATTTGAAACACAAAATACAAACGAAATTCCTACGATTAATGAATTGTTGACATTCCTGCATAACTATGTAAAAATACTGGAAGTAAGTGGCTTGCGTAACTCATTCGGTGGCGATCAACAGCGCCCCAAATTTATTCCTAAGTTACCCCAAAATAAAAATAGAAATTATAATAAGAATTTTAAATCTTCATCATTGCCTATTGATACAGAGACGTACTCACAACCAGGGCCGCACTCAGATGATGACTCACGGTCACAGTTGGAAGTTAGTCACTACCCGTACTTAAATTCAAGTGTGGTTCCGTATTCGGATCCTGAACCTTATTTAGACCCAGAAGCGGTGCCTAACCTGGATCGCAATCTGGGGCAGACAGGGATGTATTTAGCAGCTGTACCAACAAATAAGTTTCCTGATTGCGTTTGTTGTGGATTTTCCCACCACGCTATTTATAAGTGCCCTCTGTTTCATTCTTACAATTTGGAAGATAAATTAAAAGTAATAAAAACTAAAAAGCTGTGTAGCAATTGCCTACGTACGAATCATGAGACCGATAACTGCGTGTCAAAGTCAACCTGCTCAAAGTGTCAGGCACGTCATCATAGTCTTATTCACAACCCAGACTCAAATGCTGCTTGTCCTACCATGTCGGCGGCTGTATTGGAGGGGGTCAGCAGACCTGTAGTATCAATGAACTCCAGCAGTACTAGCGTGAACGTGGGAGGCAGTCTCACTCGTGTGCTGTTGGGAACGTGTGTTGTACGAGTTCGTACTGCTGGTGGCTACAGTTACGTGCGCGCTCTTATTGACAGTGGGGCGCAGGATTGCTTCATGACATCTGCCTGCGTACAGCGGCTCGGCTTATCGTTACGTCACTGTAATATCACCGTGTCTGGTATTGGTCAAAATACAACCAACCAAGTAAAAGGAATTACTTCGTGTATTATTCAACCGCGTGACTCGGATGGACCTCGTTTTGAAGTTTGTCCTATCGTGATGAATACTATCACTAACAAAATGCCGTGCGCGGAAGTCCCGACAGCCGTTCGTGATTCTTATAAACATTTAGTACTGGCAGATGCTAACTTTGACAAACCTCATGAGATTGATTTTCTTATTGGAGCCGAGCTGTTTCCGGATATTTATGACGGACAGAGACTTAGCTTTGGCTCAGGTCTTCCTGCAGCTCTTCACAGCATCTTCGGTTGGGTTATCACCGGAAAATTGGATGTGGATCTTCCGCTCTCAGCTGATACCTCCAGTCTGTTGGTATCTACTCAAGACTTGGATAACGCCGTGAGAAGGTTTTGGGAGGTTGAAGAGCCACCGGCTGTGAAGCTGACCAACCCTGAAGATGAGGAATGTGAACAACTTTATTCAAAATATACGACACGAAATCCAGATGGAAGGTACGTGGTACCGATCTTACTAAAAGAACCTCTTGAGTCACTTGGAGATTCTCATCACATTGCTCGCTCGCGGTTACAAAACATGGAGAAGCGTCTTCAGCGCCATTCTGCTCTTAAGGACGATTATGTCGCCTTCATGAGAGAATACGCTGACTTAGGACATATGCGCGTTATTACACCAGCAGAGCAACGTGCAAATTTAATTCCACACCACTGTGTTGTGCGCCCTGAAAGTTCCACTACAAAATTACGCGTCGTATTCGACGGCAGTGCAGGTACATCTAGCGGCCTATCCCTCAACAACATTGTGCACACGGGTCCGAAGCTACAGAACGATATCGTGGACATCATCACCAAGTTCCGGCTTCCTAATATTGTCTTTACAGCCGATATTTCTAAAATGTATAGAAATATAGATCTGCGTCCACAGGATCGAAGATATCAACACATTTTGTGGCGTGACTGTCCTACGGACTCCATCTGCGAATATGAACTGAATACTGTGACTTACGGCGTCACCAGCTCCCCCTATCTGGCAATTCGTACCTTACATCAACTCGCTGCGGATCACGGAGATCAATGGCCTCAAGCAGCTGAGGCTGTGTTACAGGATACGTTCATGGACG
The DNA here is from genome assembly GCA_963556515.1 of Nudaria mundana. Classification (NCBI taxonomy): domain Eukaryota; kingdom Metazoa; phylum Arthropoda; class Insecta; order Lepidoptera; family Erebidae; genus Nudaria; species Nudaria mundana. Next base: position 16,182,571 of record OY748302.1, on the reverse strand, counting down.
ACATTACGGGCGGTGAGTCAACAGTTGAAAAGGCCTTACAACTCAAGAACGACTTAGTTTCTCTTCTAGGTTGTGGTCAATTTGAGTTGCGGAAGTGGTGCAGCAACTCACCCGCTCTTCTTGCTGATTTACCCGTCGAACATTGTCAAGTACCAAAAACCTTTTGCGACGACACAAATCAGTGCACTTTAAAAATTCTTGGCATCCAGTGGGATCCTGTGAATGATAGCTTCACCTATTCATTTGCGAAACTGAGTATTGGAACTACCAAGAGATCTATTTTGTCGAATATTGCTCGTATCTATGACCCGCTGGGGTGGCTGGCACCTACGGTTCTGGTAGCCAAATTAATAATGCAGGACTTGTGGCGAAATCACTTAAATTGGGACGATCCAGTCCCTGAAACAATTGCTAATCGCTGGATGGAGTTTGTTGAATCCTTACAGGATCTTCGGCTGATTAAAATCACTCGGCAAGTTGTACCTTCAAATGCTACCCAATTTGAGCTGATTGGGTTTTGTGATGGTTCTTCACTGGCCTATGGATGCTGCGTTTACTTACGTTCAGTAGGCCCTACTCGTATAACCGTTAGACTGCTGATCTCTAAAACCAGAGTGGCACCTCTAAAATCCCTTACCATCAATCAATTGGAGCTTTGTGGCGCACTTTTGCTTGCACGCACCTTACATCACATGAAACTGCTACTGCAGGCTAAGTTGTCCATAGCAAGAGTACTGGCGTTTACAGATAGCAGTACAGTTCTCGCGTGGTTAAAAACACCTCCATTCAAGCTGAAAACCTTCATGTCTCATCGAGTGGTACAAATCACTGATAAAATCGCATTCAAGAATTGGAATCATGTATCTACTCATGAAAACCCTGCTGACTTTTGTAGTCGTGGTCTCACGTGCAGTCAGCTTATATCATCAGAGCTTTGGTGGTCTGGACCGAAGTGGTTATCACGTGAGGCTTCTTTGTGGTCCGTATCTGTGGAAACATTCCTATTGGGACCCATACCGGAGCTTAAGGCTGCCATGACAGCAGCCTCTGCCCTTAACAACGAATCTCAGCCCAATATAGACTTCATTGCTGATTTACTGAAAAATCGATCGTCATTCGATCACATACAGCGAGTGCTGGCATGGTGTCTGAGATTCTTATCCAATTGTAGACAAGGCAAGAGAGTAATGACTTCTGGACTTACATCCGGCGAACTCAGTGCCTCCTTGTCAAATATTATAAAACATGAACAGACGATATTTCTTGCAGACGACATTGCCTCAGTCCAACTTAACAAGTCGTGTCGTCGGGAAATTCAAAAACTTTGCCCTATCCTGGATGAATCAGGACTACTGCGAGTGGGGGGCGTTTGAAAAACGCCGCTTTACCGTCGTCTGCTAAGAATCCAATCTTATTGCCGAAAAACTCCATTCTTTCTGGTCTTCTCATTGATCATTTACATCGGTCCTATTTGCATTGTGGACCACGTACGCTCCAGTCACTAATTTTGCGCCAGTATTAGATTTTGGGAATTCGTAATTTAATCAGGTCACGGCTGGCAAAGTGTGTACAGTGTTTTAAAGTTAAACCCATTGCGTGTAAACCAGTCATGGGAGATTTACCGTCACTTCGAGTGCAGCAAGCCCGTTGCTTTCAAAATGTCGGGATTGATTTTGCGGGACCCTTCACTCTCAAAGAGAGTCGACGAAGAAGTGCCAAGACATACAAGGCTTATGTATGTGTTATAGTCTGCCTCGCCGTCAAGGCGATTCATCTTGAGTTGGTAACGGAGCTGTCCACACAGGCTTTCATTGCTGCCCTGGATCGGATGGTTTCCCGCCGAGGGCTTTGTACGTCTATAATAACAGATTGCGGGACAAATTTCATTGGAGCTCGACGTTATTTACATGAGATTCGTCAATTTCTGCTTAAAGAACAATCTGAACTACACACTGAACTTGCTCAGCGGCGAATAGAGTGGTACTTAGATCCTCCCACGGGAAGTCATTTTGGTGGGATTTTTGAAAGTGGGGTAAAATCGATGCGATTCCACTTGAGACGAGTTATTGGGTTGCAGGTGCTCACCTTTGAAGAAATGATAACAATCCTGTCAAAGATTGAGGCCGTCCTTAACTCTCGACCGCTCTGCGCGCTGTCAACGGATCCGGGTGAAGTTAATGTCTTAACACCTGGACATCTATTGATAGGGGGACCGTTGGTCTGTCTACCGGAACCCAATTGGGAGGACGTCTACCTTCCGCCTCGTGAAAGATGGCAATTATTACAAAAAACCACCCAAGCCTTTTGGCGTAACTGGCAACGAGATTATCTTCATACTCTGCAACAGCGATCCAAATGGTTTGAGGGACAAGAAATGGTTTGACATAGTCCGCGTTGTGTCGGTTCGGACTTCAAGAGGTCAATATAAAAGACCCGTAGCTAAGTTGTGTCCTTTACCGCTTCAAAATTAAAATAATTTCTCGTAAAACTAAAATCCAAATCCAAAATTTATGTATATTATTTGTTATATGATATCTGTTTATTTGTCGAAACACTAAATCTTATTTCTTGAAACACTACCATTTATTCACATTTACATTGTCACGTAGCCTTGATAGGTTTCAATTCAATTACACTATCTCTAGTCTCAATTCAATTATACTTTGAAATTCTACAAGTATTTCAAGTGGGGGGGTATGAACGAGCTTGCAGCTTTTCCTTTAGTCCTACCTAATTCCTTCCCCTTTTACTCCTAAAACCTCGGCCCTATAACGTCAGCGAGCTGCTACGGCCGAGTGAAATTCAAATTGCGCGCCAAGTGTCCGAATAGGTGACGCGCGCGCCCCTCCGAGAAGAAAGAAATCAACAACTTCTTCGAAGCGAGCCACGATCTTACGCGCTCCGCGAAATAAATTCAATTAAATCAATTTTCATCTTAATCTTTAAACCTAATCGATAATCGTGTGTGCGACGAACATTTTAACCATTAACAGCAACAGAACAGTGTATGTCTAGCAGTTTGTCCAGTGGAAGCGGTGCACGGGCCGGGGTAAGTACCTACCATTACCTTTTCCTGTGTATCCTCGCTGCGAGCTCAAGGGTGTATACTACTGTTCAAAACCTATCTAAAAGCATTTTTTTGTGGTGTCTATCCACAAATAATTAGATATATATATACACTACACAATTGTCTTAAAAATAATGTACGCAGACGGCCTTTTCACTAAAAAGGTAATCTTAGGATGGGATGCAATAAAATTAGACACATACTAGTGGCCGCCCGCGACTTCGTCCGTGTGGTAATTTGGATTTTTTCCCGTTCCCGTCGCGCCGCGTCATATTTTGAACAATTCATACAATATCTTTAAAAATTGTAACCTATGTGTTATTCTGATGTATAAGCTATTATTGTAAAGTTTCATTAAAATCCATTCAGTAGTTTTGAATGTGTTTAAAACTATTAATGAATTTGCCAAAGAGGTAAAACACACTGATTGTGAAATTGAGCGCATCAATCTGTTATACTTGCACCTCAGCTAAGCGTGATAACTCGCGCTATCCCGTGTGCGTCGCCGTATGATAGAAGACAACACTTCGTTTTTATCTTCTTGTATCCTTTTATTTCCACAAAAATTACTGAACTGTCACAGAATGTACATGTACGAAAGCTGATAGTACTCGTACACTGATAAGCCACGCCCACTTTTATGAATCACGCCCAAATTTTATGACGTCAGTGCCTACTTAAAGATTGCACTGTGCACAGTTGCATAGGGCATGTCCTCTCTTATAATAGGTCCATGATTAAATAGTTTTTATAGTTTAGATTCTGTAGCTAAAATAAAATGTGGGTAAATCTAACGAACCTCTTACCATACTGAAAGTGTTAAACTAAATCTTAAGCTGATACTCGTAATTTAAAACCCAAAATCTAATAATTACTTATTTTTAACGTGTAAAATTTGTGCTAATCCACCTTAAAATGATAGCAAGTCCATCTCACTCCTTTGAGACAAGTGCTTTTGGATTCTATTTACATATTCAATTTGTGAAGATCGACGATGCTTTGGCATGGGCTCCGATGCATTGATGCGCTCAATTTCACAATCAGTGTGTTTTACCTCTCTGGCAAATTCATTATCATAGTTTTAAACACATTCCAGGTCTTGCGGTTCAGAACTGTTGTCCAGCGTTCATGCCAAGATTCTAACAAGTTTTGTGTCTTGGGAACATCATAAGTTCGATCAAACACTGACCACATCTCCGGTGGAAATAGTAATTTCTTTCTCGCAATGTCCCAGACACATAACATTTGTCAAACCACTTCACTAGTCCTGCGGCTTCCACTGGTAATACGTTATTTATTACAAGTTGAAAAGCTTCAGGTATCTCGTTGGGATCTAGATAAGCCAAAGCAAATATGTGTCTAATATTATGCGCAAATGAAAAATCACTCCCATACTTTTTCGCTAAACCCTCGGTCTGTACATGCCTCCAAATGCTCTGCTTAAAGTGGAATAAACATAGTCTTTGTATGCATTCTGGAAACTGCTTCTTAACGGCATTAATAGCTGCTATCTCAAAGTCAGTTAAAATGTTCAAAGGAGACAAATTAGTCTGAAATGTATTATTGCCATATCTTTTTAATAATTGTAATAGAACTGTATAACATGTTTCCGTCTTATGCGATAATAATGCATACACTAAAGGTAGAAATTTATTTGTGCCGCTTTCTGATCCTATTGAAGCATGTATAGTATAAATTTGAGAGAATTGAGCTGGACATGTAGAAAAAGTGGCATCCATTACCCAACATTTTGCCTTCATAAGTTGTTTAAAATTATTTTTGGTGCAAAATACGACCACGCTCTCATTTGTGGTAATATACTGGCTAATTAAAAACTGCTCTTCTCCAATTTTAGAAAGATAGTCTGGTATGTCAAAATTAAATGTAATAGGGATTTTTGGTTGCCCTTTATTCCTAACGCGGTGCACAATCATTCGTGCTGCTTCTTTATTGGGCAGCACTCGTGCTTGGAACTTCTTGGAGGCAGCAGTTTACTATTTGTGATGGGGAATCCATAGATTGTATTGCTAAGTTCTTTATTTTGCTTTATACTGCATTTGAATTCTTTTTTCAGAGTCTGGCAAATGTCCATGTGGTTTGTTTTGATTTACGATCGAATGTTCGTTACTGCAAAATATAGTTTTTATAGTTGCACCACAACCTTTACCACTACTGCGAGTACATCGCCAGTAAAATGTATTCTTTACTTTTTTATTTATGTGATATGAATAACCGTCTACTACAAGTAGGTACACTTGCTCCACGTTTAGATTCTACTAACTTGCAGTCACTCATTTTATTAAATAAATATCAGCGTCTCAATAAAAGCACATACAATTATGGGTTTCGGCAGTGGAAGAAAGGAGAAAATTCCCGCATGACAGCAGACAAACTTTGCAGTGACACTTTTCAAATATAAAATTATTACAGAATACAAAGAGGTATGACTACTTAAAATCAGATAGGTACATATATGCAAAACCAATGATAATATATTAAAAAAATATTAAATTTTGGATAAAGGGCGTATAGTTTATATAAATCTAAACAGTCATGACGCGGAGCTAGAAAATGAAAGGCTTTACTCCAAAAAGAATGGAGTGTTCAATCCCCAGGTTGAATCAAATATCTGTGCGATCCACAAATAAGATCCCATAGCATGATAAAGCTAAGTTTGGGATGATGTTGTGTGAGAATGTCCAAAAACGAACGTACCAACCCACCAATGAAACCAAGGTATTCTGGATAATTTTTGCAGCAAACAGTGTTTCCTAAGAGTAACGTTAAGTAAAGAACTCTTAGTTTACAGCAAGAAGGCTATCTATGAACAATTTTCTATGAACAAAGATTTCTATCGGTAGTGCTTTCTATGGGCCGTAATATCTACGAACCGTATTTTCTACCAACAAAGATTTCTGTCGGTAGTGCTTTCTATGGACCTTAATATCTACGAACCGTATTTTCTATGAACAAAGATTTCTGTCGGTAGTGCTTTCTATGGGCCGTAATATCTACGAACCGTATTTTCTACTAACAAAGATTTCTATCGGTAGTGCTTTCTACGGGTCGTAATATCTACGAACCGTGTTTTCTATCAACAATGTTTTCGGCGAAACGTGCTTTCTGTATTTAGTAGAGTCGATGAAGCGTGTTTCTGTATAACGTTCCACACTCATCTGTAATGAATGACATCCTTGTGAGATGAACCCTTGCTGCAATATGAGCACTGCATAAGATTCTCATTTGTGTCTTTGTCATAGCTTATTTTTGATGGTTTAATGTTTCTGTTATCAAAGTGGCTATATCTTTTCCTGTTCCTCTTCAAATCGTTCATGCTTTGTATGTTTTGTCAAACGACTTTTGGGTATTTCTTGTAGTACCTCTTTCGAAGTCTGATTACTTCTGACGTCATCTTTCTTAAAAACTGGGTCCATTTTATTTATTTTGTCCTCTAAGGGTTAAATCTTTCAGCTGACCGAAGTAATTTTTGACAAGCGTATTGCTAGTTTTAGACTTCTTCAACATAATTGTCCATAAAGGACCCAATCATATTTTTTTAATATCACGTTCCACAGTTGTAGGCAGTAATAATCATTATTTTGCCCATTGATTACACATCTAAGTTTCAGGCGATCGCAATTTTTTTAGAGTGCTCATACCAAGGACTGTTTTGATACTGTGCCGGATGTCTCCTTGAAGAGACGTGTGATACATTAATAAATCTGTGATGTCATTTTCTGAGCGATCGTTCAAAAACCAAACTTCCTATTTTAAAACTAAAACTAAAATAAATTAGTAAAACTGGGTCCCCTAGGCAGAGTGCCCAAACAAATGCGGAATTCCCGCACTAAATTGCTAAGGATGATGTTTTTTTTCCGGGTTTGAAAATACATTATATACAGTATCTTTCTCTAGCAACGACTACATTTGAAACAAGCAAGAGAAACAGGAATGCCACAACAATAAATCGACTATATTTGTACTTCAATAGAGGAGCATGTCTTTCAATTTTATTCTGTATTCGTCAAAATTGGTTGTACGTTTTTAAGTCTTTATCATTAACAATTATATCAAAGTATTCACTTTCACAGAGCCGCCGTTACGTAGGAGTCTTTTTGATCAAGGGCCAAAATATTTTCAGAAATATTCGTTTTTAGACTTCTTACTATACTGACAAGTTTACTATGTAAGAGAAGTCTTATAGTCCGGGCCTGTCCGTCTGTCCGCACTTTTCAACTCGAGAACTACAAGTGCTAGAAAGCTATGATTTGGCACATAGAATTTTGGTACCGAATAAACACCATAGCCGAAATAATTTCGATCGGGGGTCAAGTGGTTCCTGAGAACCATGGACCTAAAGTTTCTGAAATTCCCATAGAAAATGTATGTGTAAAAAATTCTATAAAATATTTTAATGTCGCAAAATTTTAGGCGAGTGAGAATATTTCAATAAATTTCATAACATTACGACATTTAAAAAAAGTTCCAGTGAAATTCCATTGTAAAATTTTCAACTTTGATATTAATTTTAAGTATTTTAAAAAATTACGTAGATAAAGGTGAAAATGGTATTGCCTGCAGACATGTGATATCACATAATAGTAAGAAGTCGTCTTATGCCTTCACTGCGATAGTGAAAGGCGCCTTGCTTGTTTATTTATCGTTCTCTTTTACTTCGGGGTTTTGAAAAATTCGTGGTCCAAATTATAACAGTCGTTAATTCTACGTTTAATATTTGGAACCGATTCACATCTCTTAAATAAAATAAAGAATTGTCTATTACAAATCTCGATAAGTATCGGCCTCTGTCGAGTGTAATGTACATAGACCAACGCGGTCGTCGTATACGCTGTCGCGTAATGTATTATTCTATTAAAAGTTCTTGTATGGAGTAATTTATCTTTTACAAAATTATTATCCCCTTTCTCATGTGTTGTTTATACTCTACATCCTACCCGTTTGCCAACTTAACTTGTTTTCGATGGTTTGAGGACTCTGTCATCAATGTGGCTATATCATTTCCTGGGTCTCTAATTCGACTGTACCAAACGTGTGTCAAACGTCTTTTGGGTATTTCCTAAAGTAACTTTTTAGTAGCCAGTACTTATGATGTCGTTTTTTGTAAAAACTGGGTGCGGTTTTAATTTTTATTTTGTACTTTACATCTTTTAGCTGGCTGAAGTAATTTTTGACAACCGCATGCCATACCTACTAGATGTAAGTTTCCGGCAGAAACTTGGGATGCCACTCGCTTTGCTCTCTTGTTTCAGGCGATCGCAATTTTTTTTAGAGTGCTCATACCAAGGACTGTTTTAATACTGTGTCGAATGTCTTCTTGAAGAGACATCAAGTCAAAATGACTCCCTGGTGTCGATTTTAGAATTTTCAGCGAGCACGTTACTTGCTCGGTCAAGGTTTATGAATTATCTATAATAAAAAAGTTCTTAACAAAATTTACAAATTCTATAACATCCTTGCTTAGTTAGACAAATCTGAGCAATTATGTCTTTATACTTACTTTTATTTTCTTTGTAGTGGAGCTTTTTATCGACATTCGATACCATTTTCATAAAATGCAACAAAGAAATACAGGTGCAAAATTTTCAGAGGGAATCTGATTATTTACTATATATAATCTAATACATTACAAATCTTTAGATATTTTGGTACATGATAGTGTAAGTACCCTATTCTGTGATGGTAGGTACTACTATCGAATGATTTACATATCATGGATAGAGGTCACATCATATCAGTCACAATTATACGACGACCGTGTTGCTCTATGGTCACAAAACCTATAAAAGATGGCCAAAATCCTTCAGCAAAGTTGCGGAAGACAATTAATAGCTGGCTATCAAGTTTTTGGGATTGCATCTCGCATACTGGATAAACACGGCCAGTTGGTAGTGACACAGAGGAGGAAGGAAAGTCCTTTCTAATCTGTGGTAGTGATACCACTCGAGCGTAATAAAGTACCCTCTTACAAATTTCTATTAAGAAAATGTATCAAAGTGTAAAGGTCCAGTACGCTTTAAAATGTTTAACTGTATTTCGCGTTTTGACACCAATCAGAAAGTTTATTGAAATCAAAATGATCGTTGTATACATTTAAATAAATCTGTGATGTAATTTTTGAGCGATCGTTCATACTAATACCTTCTGACCTTATTTTTCTCATATTCGTTATTTTGGCATTATGGACTTTTCAGCACCACGGTCATGGTTATTTTGGCGTCTTGGTCATAACAACGCTCCGAAGCCCCTTTGACGTCAACTTTTTGTAGGGTTTTTTTTTAAACTTATGTTAAATATTTTATTTACAAAAAAGATAAATAGGTACATGAGAAAAGAAACAAGAAAAACTTAAACACAAAACAAAAATAAACTTCCCATATCTAAAATCGAAAACTAAAATAAATTAGCAAAATTGGGTTCTCTAGACAGAGTGCCCATAACACAGTCAGCATTCCCGCCCTGGACTGCTAAGGAGAGTCTAAAATTGCATAAATATTCAATCCGGGGATATAGGCGTGATATGGTTGTCTGTCTATAAATAAAGTATAAGCAGGCGTTAGTGGCAATACATAAGTTGCCGGCCATGTTATCTGAGCAAGTCACTAATTCCTTATTGCTTATCAATCACAGTAAAGAATAGATTATGGTCTGATACTGATCTTTGTTTCATACGGTATATCTTGGTCCCCCGTGGAAAGTTTCCACGGATGGGCCAAGCTGATGACAGCTGAAATTGAGGCAACATAATAGGTTTAAGGAGACCGTGCAGTGCTGACGACCTTGCGGTATTAAGTTGGTAAGTTGAAATGAAGATCCAATCTAACCTAGAAAAGGCATATCAATTCATTAGACAAGGAAACATACGCCATTATTCCTCTAAGTGTACCTATTGATATTAGACTCTTGCAAATATTCCTAGAATGAATCAATCAAACCAATGTCCTCGATATTACGTTCCATATCAATAGGTATTTGAAGTCTCAAGAGATCTTTTGTTAGACTGAGTGCAAAACAAATTAATCAAACTTCACCACAATCGCATAATGGTTTTATTGAACATGCTTTAAGTCCATTGCTTGCTAAGTTCAATTTATATTTAGAAACTAAAGAACTGGCATGGTAATAGTGCTTCAATAATACTTTTTAATCGTGGTAATTGTAAACAATTCACGTTCATTGTAGGATTGCAGTAGTTATGTAGTTAACAGCTTTAGGGACGTTCTGAATTTACTTACATCAAAAACTATCAAATAGAGTATTATTAATGCACAAACACTTACGAGTACATACATATATTCATGCATCTTTCATAGGGATGCAAGCAAAGAATTCGGCATTCCACCAGGTACAATCTTGACATAGTTTTTCACTTTTTCATCTTTGTTCTAGCACTGTATGAAACGACTAAACCGAATTAGAAAATTAAATTAAATGGTGGTTAGGTATGAAGATCGATTAAAACTCTTGGTAGATACTAGGCTACTTCTAATACCCATAATATAGTTTTATTGGTAGCAGGATAGGTAAATCGGTAGGTACTATTCTACTCAGTTCTTCTGCCGTGAAAAGTTTTGCGATCCAGACTAAATTAAGAAACCTTGACAAGTTGTTTTATTATAACTAAGTATTGGTTTAAATTTCATGAAATTTTAAATATACCGTATACCTATGATATGTAGTTTTATCCACAACGAAGGTGGAAAGTGGCCTGAACTGTTTCGAGAAAAGGATGGTACGACGGTGCCACTTTTTTCTTCTTGACTTGCCGGGGACCTGTCGTTCCCCCAGATAAGCGTTCCCATACAAGCCTTCCTAAAAGTACTCAATATACTCGTACATATAGGCGTACCTGGAATGCTCGGTAATGGTGGAGATCTTAGAAGCTTCTCTCACCTGCAAATAGTGCATCTACCGACTCTGACAAATATAAACGGTCTACTGGTAAAAAGTGGACCTCTCTATGCCTACCTGGCCTTTGTGGAAAAAAAACATAAGTATTATGTATGTAGATAAATGCTTATTGTTAGCAGTTTCAAATACATTTCCCACGTAAATTTTCATAAATATACTAAACAAGTTATCGCGTTTCAGAACGTGCGTCTCTAAATTATCGATAACAAACGCTGGCCGTATGTATAAAACCCATTGCCACAACAACACTCGTGAAAAGTCTGCGAGCTCTACTTGAGAACACAACTGAAGTTTTATTTTTTAAATTTAAATTACCAAGATGCCTTGCGGAGGTTGCGGAGATAGTGAGTGACTTTCTTTTTTATATTCTTTGTTTATAGATATCTAGATCCCATATAACTCAAGCTTATTTAGTATATTTTGTACAAAAGTGTGCTAATATTTATCTCGATTTCGATAAGATTATAATATGTTTTAAAATCAAGATTTCTAATGTTTTATAGTAAGTAACTATACTAGATGGGTAAATATAGATTGAATAAGTACCGTACAAAGTATCGCTAATTAGATATTTAAGTAAGTATGTGCTACAATCTGTTCTATCGTAAAATCTAGGTGCTAGCGCGATGGGGCGTTTTCACATTGCACGATATCGTGACGATATCGTCACGATAATTTACAATTTTACCTTATTGTTACTGCTGCTACTTACGATATCGTGTGTCGTTATCGTGCAATGTGAAAACGCCCATTTTCTGTTTTATTTTATAGATCTTTGATTTAAGTTTTATTTTTATTGTCATGTAGATACCTACTGAATAAGTACAGAAGCAGTACACACATTCTACTAGATAGGTCGTATGGTGTCGTATGTATGGTCCCAGTAATTTTAAGACAATTTGGAAGTCGCAATAGGTTACCTACCTATAAGCGTTTGTATGCTGACCCTTTGACGCCCACTTCTCGCCAGTTCGGGTACTTACATGTCATGTAAGGAAGAAATACCTACTCTAGTTCTCTAATAGTATGCTAAAATGATCTTTCCACTTCTCTAGAGCCAGGATGTCCTCATCTGCCTCTGGTCTAATATGGGCCAATTGAGCCAATAGGTGCAAACTAACTCGCCAAAGTATAGAAACGGCAATAGGCTTGCCTTCGATAGGTACTTGGGGACATCAGTGTGACTGACAAAATGAAGGCGTCTCTCGTCTACCCCTTCGCGGATGAAAACATCATTTGTGCATGATTAGTTAGTTACTCTAGTACCTAATGTACGTATTGTCGGGGCCTATCTGTCGTAGTGGGCCATAGCTTTCCCCAGCTGGCTCGGGCCAGCTCGGCGAGATGTATCGTGCGGTGTTCCACAGGGGTCGGTCCTGGGGCCGCTTCTGTGGAACATCGGCTACGACGGATGCTGCGGGGTGCGTTGCCTGAGGGCGTCGGCGTAACGTGCTACGCCGACGATACCCTCGTCACGGGCGGCGCGGGGTGCAACGTACCAGGAGGCAGCACTCAAGGTCACGACGGGTGTTGCTCAAGTCGTGGGTCGGATACGGCGGCTGGGACTGGAGGTAGCCTTGCACAAGTCCGAGGTTCTGTGCTTTCACAGACCTCGGAACGGTCCACTTGAAGGTTCCAGCATAAATGTGGGAGGCGTTAGCATCGGCATCAAGCCCTCGATGAAGTATCTAGGGATCGTACTTGATAGCCGATGGAACTTCGGACCACATTTCCGAAGTTTGGTCCCCAAGGTGACACAGGCATCGGTCGCGCTTTCGCGACTGATACCCAACCTAAAGGGACCCAACGCTTCCTGCAGCAGACTGTACCTGGGGATCGTGTGGAGTATGGCCCTATACAGGGCTCCCGTATGGGCGGCGAAGTTGATGGCCAACAACTCAATGCTCAACAGACCGTTGAGGACCTTGGCCGTCAAAACAATAAGGGGCTACCGCACGATCTCCGGAGAGGCTGCATGTCTGCGCTGGAGCGAAACCACAGGTTTGCGTCTCGAGAAATCGATCACCAGTGGTTCCAACTCCGCCAGGATCTCATGGAGTCATGGAGGGTGCGACTTGAGCAACCCAAGTGGGGAACCACAATCATCGCTCATGCGCATACGCTCATCGATCATGGACGATTGGCTGCAGAGGCAGCATGGTGACCTCAAGTATCGTGCGACACAGATCGTTACCGGGCATGGATGCTTCGGTAGCTATCTGTTTCGCATCCGTCGTGAGAGCACACCCCGGTGTCAACACTGCGAAGTTTCCGACGACGACACCGCACTCCACACGTTGGTGGAGTGCTCAGCGTGGGCGAGTCAGCGCCGGGACCTCGTAGTGGATCTGGGCGTGGATTACATGGTCTCTAGCGGGAGTAGGTGGAACGCGGCCGTGTCCTTCTGCGAGCAAGTCGTGCTCGCGAAGGAGGCGGCCGAGAGGGAGTGGGAGCGTACCCTCCCCGCCGAGTTCCGTAGTCAGCGGCGAGGGCGCCGCAGACTCATCTACGCCCAAGACCATCGACCTCCATGATCGGGGCCTGAGGACGGCGGGATCGCCACCCGTCGTCCTTACAGAAGCAGGCTAGAAGAGTTGCGTGCTGTGGGGCTTTTGCCCCATAGCACGCAACCAGATTCACTCACTGACGCAGGATAAAACCCTACCCCAACGACGCGGGATTCTCATCTCGACCAAACCCCGCAGAGACCACAGAGGTGGTCAAAGTTCGCCGGGCGCCACTGGAAATACGTTCTGCTTGTAACCAGAGACGCCCGGCAACGGACGTTAGAGCGGTCGCGGCCTTGGGACGCGGAAATAAAAAAAAAAAAGTACCTAATGTATACAGCAATAAAAATCAGTTTACTATAGATAAGATAAGTCGTACATAGTACATAGTACATATTAGTAATAATAGCCATGAAAAAGGTTTCTTATCACGTAGTCAACATAATTTTACGATGAACCGCCATGGTCAAAAACGACATAAAACATTGGCGTATGTGGTTAAGACGAGTTAGGAGTTGCGATCATGAATCAAACTATCCATAGTTGTAGGGAGGGGATATTAATAATATTATTTAAGTTATGTCAATGAGCTATATTGCTTTGCGAATCTGGCAGTACATGTATCTAAATATAGAACCAATAATATTTTTATTTTAAATAATTACTGACGTTTGTAAGTGCCAAATTAAATCATTATTTCATTACATTATTTCTCCGCGTCAGCTTCCGAACGGTGCGGGATGTAGCGCTCCATACATTCATTTTCTAGAAATCACTTTTTCCGAGCTCTCAGGGATCATGGGAAGCTCAAAATCGATATTAAATTAAAAGTGCTATTAGACGTAAAATATTTTTTTTTCCTCCAACAGATTGTAAGTGCACCAGCACCCAGTGTGCTCAAGCGTGCAAGTGTGACGCTTCGTGCTCATGCACATGCAAGAAGACAACAACCACAGAAGATTCTAAAACCAAGAAGTAGTTAATACTGTCAAAATGTATTCTAAAAAACACATTCAATATGTAAAATACTTATATTATACTTCAAGAAATTTAGGTCTTTAAGTGTATACCCATTCATGTTAATAACTAAATGACATAAAATAAAATATAAAATAAAATAACGTTTATTTTCTTTGAAATTTTTAGAAAATTATTTAGATTCTTCAAAAGTTGGTGTGACTCTACCGAGGGTTCCAAAATGCAACGAGACTGAGAAGAGCCCTCAAGAAACTCATGAAATAAAAACTGAACATGAACACTGACATGAAATAAAAACTGTTTTTCTTTTTTTTAAACATTTCTTTATTTGTTTTTTAAATATTTATTTATAGGCAAGCGGCGAACCCCCTGAAAAACTAAAATGACTGACCAATCAGTGAAAATGTTATTTCCCCTATACAAATTTGTACTTTTTGTAAACCTTGGACCAAAAGGCGTCGATTGGTAAGAAAACATAATTTGTGCGCTTGGGCTATTAATTGTTATAAACAAATTAATTTGTTAACTGATAAGTAAGTTGTTATAAGTTGGTTTTTATATTGGAAAATGTTTTAATTTGTGATTTTTTCGAAAAAATGCGTTTTAAAGAAGTTACAACCATTTTAAAGCGCAAAAATTTTCACATTCAACATTTTTTATCTCGGCGAGTTTTGATCGAATTCAAAAAAATCTTGCCGCAGAATACTTATTAGATCTTAAGCTTCAACTGACTATTTTTCAAAATGAGAAAAATTCGATCAAAACTCGAAGAGATAAAAAATGTTGAATGTGACCATTTTTGCGCTTTAAAATGGTTGTAACTTCTTTAAAACGCATTTTTTCGAAAAAAAAACAAGCGTAAAAAGTGTTCTATATTGCTCGTTTTACCCTTAGAAATCATTTTCCAATATAAAAACCAACTTTTTATCAGTTAACAAATTAATTTGTTTATAACAATTAATAGCCCAACCGCACAAATTTTGTTTTCTTACCAATCGACGCCTTTTGGTCCAAGGTTTAAAAAAAGTACAAATTTGTATAGGGGAAATCACATTTTCACTGATTGGTCAGTCATTTTCATTTCTAAGCACTTTTTCGGGGGTTTGCCGCTTGTCTATTAGTAGCCAAGAATTAGTTTTTAGTTTAAAGTGCTTCTTTAACTAAAAACTTTAAATAAATTAGTTTTTCACTAATTAGTAATAATTACTAAGTATTATAAATTCCGTCAAAAGTCTACATGCATGAAAATCGGTGCAATAGTTGATTAGTTTATCGCTAACAGGCAGACTATATAATTTATATAGTATATTGTTTGGTTCTTATAGCAGTTGAGACGTATGTGAGTACGATGTATTTCTTATTAGTTTTTTGTTCATAAATAACGATAAGGTCATAGATGTACTAATTAAATATCGATATCTATGGGTAAGGCTATATTAGTAATACTCAAATGTTACTAATAACTACTAATAATAAATACTAATAAAGGTTGTGTGATTAAGTAACTTTGGTAAATATAGGTGATATATAAGATAGGTGAACTAAAATTAAACTGAAAATTTATATAATTAAATCACCTATATTTAAAACGATTATTTGCAATTTAATAGCTGTATAAATGTCTATCACTCTATACTCTTTGGTATTTCGTTTTCGCGCGTAGCTCAGATTGCTCAGTCAGAATATAGAATTTCTGTATCCCATACGAGTATAATAGGGGAACTATCAGTTAAATTTTGTCAGAGTTTAGTCTGCCTGTCGTCATAAGAACCGCCTCCAAGGGAGGATGACTATCCTTGGAAGCTGGAGATGTTGATCCTCTTAGTACCAGGACTTAGACAGGAATCTGAAACGAAAGAAAAGAAATTGTTCTCACAGGATTTGAGATTATAGTTTGGTCTGGAGGCAAAACTAAAGAAACTGCTGAATTCTGTGTTAGATACAAAATTGTTCAATTTCGGCGTTTGGTTGCTTATATTCTGACAATTAGGTAATTCCCTATTCTGTGGTAGAGAGCTCGTTTCCGCCGGGCACCATTGGAAATTCTTTCTAGCGGTGACCAGAGGCGCTCGGTAATGGACGTAGAAGCAGCCGCGGCCACGGAATAAAAAAAACTCGTTTCAAAATTTAATATAACTATATATAGAACTGAGATCACTGCAGAGGAAATTACCCGAGGACCTCTGTAAAGGAAAGGCCGTGGGTTCGAGTCCTGCCGATGACATCAGTTTTTGTGATCACTGTGTCTAGTACCAGTTCCTTACGTTAATTTGCTCGAAATACGTTTTCGTATTCCTAATACATTTCACACCAGCGCCCCTAGCGGTAACGTCAGGTACCTGTGTGGAATGTATGGAGGAATACGGAAACGTATTTCGAGCTGATAACGTAAGGAACTGGTACTAGACACTCTTATTTTAAGACTAGTTTAAGCAAACTCATGGCTTTGAAATACACTGTAGAGTGGTTGATATATAGTCTATTCTTTATTTACCACACTTGATGCAACCTTTTTGGTACAGGCGGCACTATTCCCTATTCTGTGGTACAACAGGTTTGTAATCAAACCAGCTCCTTCCAGCTCAAAACAGTCTGCTAATAGTCTATGGCACTCATGATGATAAAGAATGTTGGCATGGAATAGGTGTGAATTGGTACTTACTGTCAATACGTATGACCTCGTAACAGTCGCAACCTGGTCCACATCTAATACAGGATGGTACGATCGGGGTCAAAACTGAAAAAGAAACAATTCAAAAAAGTATGTATTCTAATCTAAAAAAAAATGTACGTAACTATTCCTGACTTGTAATATTTTAAATGAACTCTGTCTGTTTGTTACACTTTCAGGTCTAAACTACTAAATCTATTTAAATGAAATGGTACAAAGAAAAAAAAATACCTCTACGTAGTTCGTAATATTTCATAGTAAATAACAAATGTATTATTAAAGTGTTTGTACTATTGCCACGTCTGATCGGTGTACACTGAACCATTGATACTGAATTGAACTTTCGTAGAACCTGCAATGTTTAAATAACAAAAACTACCTAATTTATTGACATTGAACAGTTATCTACTTAGCTGAAAAGAATAAAAAACAATAGTACAAACTTCCACTAAATTTCTTGACCTCTCTGAACTTGGCGCGACTCGGCGCGAGGACCCACAGAAGCAACTGATCGCGCGCATCTTTGGAAGACAGAATTAGCGATGCTATTGAACATGAAATTACTGTCAGCATTCTAGTAAAATAAACAAAACTGCCTTATTTAGGAGCAGCCAGGTAATAAACAAAAAATTCTTCCTCACGCATGCTGTTTTTTGTAAGCCATCTTGTTTGTTTTTATTTTCTCTTTATTTATAACTATTAACTAATAACCAAACAAACTTTGTTTCTCCTGAACCTAGCTTTGAACCCACAATTACTATAGATTTAACAAAGGATGATACCTTAACAGCTCACTGTTCCAATCACAAGATGGGCATATATAATAGTTGAGTGCAGTAGAAACAAAATTATAAAATATGTGAAAATTAATAAATACATTAGAAAAACACAAAAACTTATTAAAAGACAAAAAAGTATGTACAAAAAAGTCAATTATATTAATGAGAGAAGGCAACTAGGCGATGAACTTGACATGTATTCATTATTAATTGAAAATAATATATCTGATCATAATAACAATATTTTAAAGTTAGAATCAGAAATTAATAATTTAAAAAAATCACTAGACATAATGACTGACAGGTATTGAAATGTTAAAAGTAAGTATCAGGAATACATTCTGGCCATGAAGGATCTTATGAGTCCAAATTCCACATTGACATCAAACAACCGTTTACTTAGTCGCTGACTTCAAACATAAGCCCTTCAATTGAGTCAAACAAGAAACCCAGTAGTTCCTTCACCGAACAAAATATGATTAAATCTGAAATAGTGATGTTTTGTGATGAATTAGGGAAATCAATGGGCCAGTTACTAAGTTCATATTTAGAACAAAATGTTACTAACTATTGTATACCGGGATTAACTTACTGTAACATTATTTAAAAAATTACAAATTGTAATTTAAACAGCAACTGTACACTTTTAATTTTGGTGGGAGATAGGGGAAATTCAGACAGAAATGCAATTGTAAATTGTTTAGAATTACTGAGCTTATTAGATGTTAAAAACATTATTTTATTCACACTACCTCATAGCCGTGTCACAGGCCGAAAACAATCTTAGAAGAATCTTAGATATAAGCTAAATCAAACAATACATACATTGACATTTCATAATCCGAATAAATTCCATCTGATTGACATAAACATGTATTTAGAAAATAAATTGTTATTGACGGAAGATAAATTCTATTTGAATTAAATAGATATTTTAGGAGACAGATAGCATCTTCGCTATCATATTTTATTAGTTATTCAGCCAAAAACTTGGCTAAACAATCTGATATTATTGAGCAGAAAAATGACAATGTTTGTCTTGTGACCTTGGAATCTGTTCCAAAGAAGGGTGACAATAATTTAAACTTAGTTGTAGGACAATAGAGGAAATCCCTAGCAAATTAAATTTAAGGACTAAGGAAAAGTCTATGTTCATGAATATTATTCATCAAAATATTGAAGGCTTTTCTGGCAAAGAGTTAGAACTAGAATTATTTCTAAAAGAAAAGTTACGTTAGTTACTTTGTTTAACTGAACACTGGTTAAAAGAACATGAACTCTTAGTTAATATTGATAATTATAAAATCATTAGTGCGTTTACTAGAGATTCCGCTATAAGAGGTGGGTCTCTCATTTTAATTAATGACAAATTAAAATCAAAAGACCAAAAAGATGTAATAGCACTCACAAGTGAGCGAAATATTGAACTATCATGTGCAGAGCTGGAACAATATATTATTATTAGCGTCTATAGACCTCCTTCTGGAGATTACTACCTGTTTGAGTCCATTATGGAAGAAGTCTTAAAAAAGGTATGTAAATGTAAGAAGACTATAGTTGTATGTGGCGATTTTAATATTAATATTTTAGAAAACTCTCAGAACACGCTAAGGTTCGTTAACCTTTTTAAATCTTTTAACTTACAAAATCTTTTTTGTGAACCAACTCGCACCACAGCCACTTCAGCTACCTGCTTGGATAATATTTTTTCTAATAGCGATGTAGATGAGAAATCTATAATACATTTTATAAATTCAGGTCATGCAGGCCAGTTAGCTAGATTTAAGTACCAACATGTTCCATTATCAAAAAATATTGTTTGTAGACCAATCACAACATATAGATTAGAAAAAATTAAAGAAAACTTTTACAATAAAGTACCTCTTTTGGAGTTGAATAATGATAAAAACCCGAATGATCATTACGGAGATTTGTTCGGAGTAATCAAATACGAATGTGATAACATTTTCACTAAAAAAACAATAAATGTCAATCAATTCAAAATTAAATTTAGTGATTGGGCTACGCCTGGAATCTATAAAAGTAGAAGGAATTTATATGAATTATACGAGACAAAGGCATCTATTAATGAGCCACAAGTAATTGAACAGATTAAAAAGTACTCCAAACTATTCAAAAAAGTATGTTCAACAGCTAAATCTAATTATATACGGGCTAAAATAGAAAAATCTGATAATAAAACGAAGGCAATAAGGAATGTTATTAACAAAGAAACTTGTAAACCAAGGTCACGTGATCGTAAAAATAGATGATAAACACATTAAAACTGATTCTGCAGTGGCCAATGCATTTGAATCTTTTTTCACAAATGTTCCAATCACCACTACAAATAAGTTAAACTCGTCAAAAAACGTAGCCAATTCTCTTCTTAAATCTAGTGTTGATAAATGTAGAGTTAACTTTGATTTTTAGTATATTGACTCTGTCACTATACTTAAAACTTTTAAATAACTAAATATAAAAAATACTGAGGATCTTTGGGGCATTTCAACCAATATAATAAAATCAATAGTGCCCGCTATAGCGCCTCACCTTGCATTCATATTCAATAAATGTATAGATGAAAATCAGTTTCCTAATCTTATGAAGTACAGTTAAATCATTCCTTTATTTAAAGCAGGAGACAAAAGTGATCCTTCAAATTTTCAAACTATTTCCATACTACCAATCCTCAGTAAAATTTTTGAAAAAATAATATTTAATCAATTGCTTTCACATTTTACAGACAATAAGTTACTTCATAACAAACAGTTTAGTTTCACTATAGGCAGGAACACAGCGGATGCAGGAGTTGCACTTGTGAAACATATATTTGATGCTTGGGAGGAAAAGCAGGATGCCATTGGTATATTTTGTGATCTATCAAAAGCTTTTGATTGTGTTGATCATGAGACTTTGTTATTGAAATTAGGTTATTATGGTGTTTCGAACAGCTCACTTGGCTTATTTGAGTCTTACCTCACTGGTAGAGTACAAAAAGTAAATATTAATGGCACCGACTCTTCTGGCGCCTCATTAGTCATGGAAGTACCCCAGGGCTCGATATTAGGACCCCTTTTATTCTTAATATACGTAAACGATCTTCCTTATTTCGCTAAAAATCTTTGTGAAATAGTATTATTTGCTGATGACATATCATTAATTTTTAAAAGTGATAGACAAAAAGTAGCACTTGACGATGTAAATAATACTCTTTCGGAAATTTTGCATTGGTTCTCAAGTAACAACTTGCTGCTCAATGTGAAGAAAACAAAATGTGTAATATTTACTATGCCCAATGTTAGACAGGTGGATACTCATATTACTATGAATAATGAATTAATTAATCACACAGTAGTCAATAACACAGTTTTTCTTGGGAAAACTCTAGATAGTAAACTACAATGGGGTCCTCATATCACAGCCTTGGCAGGAAGACTTAGCTCAGCTGCCTATGCGGTTAGAAAGATAAGGTCACTGACTGACGAAAAAACGGCACGATTAGTTTATTTTAGCTACTTTCATAGCGTTATGTCATATGGTCTGCTACTGTGGGGCTCAGCTGCCGATATTGAGACAATATTCATATTACAGAAACGAGCTATACGAGCAATCTATAGACTCGGACCCCGTGACTCGCTGAAAGAACTATTTAAAGAAATTAATATTTTAACAGTTGCTTCTCAATATGTTTACGACAACATCTTATATGTACGGAAGAACATAGATCTCTTCAAAAAAAATTCCGATAACCATAATTTTAATACAAGAAATAAAAATAAACTGGCAATGACAAAAATTAGACTTCATGAAGTTGGTAATTCGTTTGTAGGCAAATGTATAAAAATTTATAATAAAATTCCTCAGGATTTGGTTGACATGCCTCTTAATAAGTTTAAAATAGTAGTTAAAAAATGTTTGATGATGAAAGGCTACTATAATGTAGACGAATATCTTAATGATAAAAATGCATGGTCATCTTCTGTTGTTGGCCACTCGTATAATACAATATAAACTAATTGTAAAAATGTAAACAAAACAATATTAAAAAAGAAAATGGATAATCTACCTGAGTTTCTTGCTGGTCTCTTCTCAGGAGAACCAACTTACCGAACCAGCGAAAGAATCATTTTCTAATGGTTATTTATGTACTTAATGTAGTATTTTTATAATATTACTTGACAATAAATTGTAAAATGTTGACATTCATATGTGCTCTTTATGTGCCTAAACTCAATAAATGAAATTGATTCTTTGATTCTTGATTCTTTGATTTTTTTGAGGCGTTTGTCCTAAAGATGCGTGTCAGCCGCATCATAACTTCAACAACATTACTACAACCACAAAGTAAGTTTTCTTTTCCTAACGAAGGATGTCTTTTCATCACGAGTCAACGGCGTTTGACGACAATATGCGCAAGTGGGTAATCCACTTGCGCATATTGTCGTCAAACGCCGTTGACTATGTTCACAAAGGTCAAAAATATCCGTGAGATCTGTAACTAGATCTATCGTCTTCTATTGTGTTAGAATCCCGTTAAAAAATGTGATGCAGTTGACATAAGAACTACGAAAAAATCGAGGTTTTCCGACTAACCTCGTTATTTTTTTATTTATTTACTTTTTGTTGCAATAAAAACATTTAGAACATTTAATATCCTATAAACCTTATACTATATAAACTGTTGAGGACTTCCAACGAAGCATAATTGACCATATTCTCTGAAATCAGACATTCAAATAAAAATGCCCGCACCAAATGAAACTTGTAAAGGTATGTGTAATAAACAATATGACTATTATAAAATTATAAGTGTGTTCCCAGAGCCCACGTTAACGTCACCTGCTCGTAGTGCGCACTTTTAAACTCTTCTATCTACTCATTAGCGTATAAAGAAGTTGTCTGTAAAATTGCACTTCGTATCAAAAAAGGATGATTTAAATGCACTATTGAAAGCCGTGATCGAAACTTTTAACTGCTTCGGTGGCGTGGTCGGTAGTGCATCAGCTTTCGACTCCGGAGTCCCGGATTCGATTCCCTGGTCGAGTCAAATTTTTGTATGCTCCACAAATGTTTGTTTCGGAGTTTGGGTGTTTTCTATGTATATTATGTATGTATTTAGAAATTTATAAGTATGTTTATCAATTGTCTAGATCCCATAGCACTAGCTTATACGAGTAGCTTAGTTTGGGCTAGACGACGTTGTGTGAGAATGTCCAAAAAAAACAACCCTTCACCAAGATAGCCCAACAAGCAAAGTAGCGATAACAGGGTCTAAATTTAAAGCTCTAAGTTATATAGTAGCTATATAAGATCTAAAATAATACTTTTAGGTGATAGTACGGATATAAGAGAGTTTGCTAAAGCACCAGCGATAGTAAGGTGATATAAAAGATATAGAAAAAATACGCTGCAGCTTAAAGTTGTAAAAAGGTGCTATAAGCTACAACTTTACAGTCGTTATTGCAGCTTTAAGTGGATTTTAACATTAAATGCTCTTTTGGAGTGGCTACTATCACTTGCTGATGTAAATGCTCTATTTAAGTGCTATGTATACTTTTAAGTGCTAAACATCACTTTTGATGTTAAAGTGGTTATAAGAAAACCCTCAAGCCGTTTAAGGGTTATAATAATCAATCTTATAACTCTTAATAGTGCAGTGATACAATGGAGTTAAGGTACCCTGTTCAAACACTATATAAGTGTTTTAGCGCTTGAGGTGCTAGAGAAGTTTGAAGCTTTATAGCCCTATAAGAGTGCTAGTGTGGATATTATTAAGTCTTATAGCGATATAATAATAATAATAATAATATCTTTATTGCCAGAATGTAGTAGTACAGCGTAGATGGTAATAATACAGCGTAGATGGTAATATATATATAATAATATATATGATTTTTGTTTTAAAAATGAAACCCTTCTCTATCACCTTAAGCTGTTTAACGAGGTTATTTATATAAAAAAGCTTTAAATTACTCTACATTAGTGTTAATAATCACTTTGAATGTTAAAAATTCCGTTATATCGCTTATGTGGTAAATTTTAACGTCCATCTTTTATTTTACTGAAAACACTGAGTAAATACACACGTGCCTTTTCGTATTTAAACAATGCAAAGGGAAATTAAATCATGGAGGCTCAAGAAGAAAACTGGTGCAATGAGAAAGAAAATCCGGATGGTATATGACAACATAAAAAACTCAACAACTAACTCTAGTATAGACTACAATGCTTTACATTCTAATAATTCGCGTAATAATGAAGAGGGTTCCGTCCATCAAAATATTGAAAATAAACAAATTAAAAAGTTTCGACAGACTAGTAAAGCGGAACAAATGAACATTAACACGTTAAGTGAACAGAACTGCAATTTGGCTAATGAACTTCAAGTAGATGTCTTGGAACAAGACATGGGAACAGATGCTATAGAGTACTACAATTCTTTGCCACTAAGTAATTCCGAAGATTCGGACGAAGAGCCTCAAGAGTATTTTTACAATAAAAATCTTGAATTTCGAAACAATTTAAGAACATGGGCTGTGCAAAAAAATATAAGTCAAGCATCATTCCAAGATTTGATTCTTATTGTGAATAAGAGATTTGGAAATATATTACCATCTGACCCTCGGACTATTTTGAAAACACCGAAAAAAAAATCTGTAAAAACAATGGATGGTGGGGATTATTGGCATCATGGAATCACAAACACTCTGACTAAAATACTGGCTAGTTGGGACAAACTCCCTGATAAAATTGAATTAAATATAAATTTGGATGGTTTACCTATTTATAAAAGTGCCAAGAAAGAGTTTTGGCCAATTTTAGGCAACATTTTTAAATATAACACTAGTCCATTTATAATAGGAATTTATTACGGAACAGGGAAGCCGAAGAACCTAGAGTTCTTTTTGAATGATTTCGTTGGTGAAATGGGGGAATTACTGGAGAAAGGGATTTGTGTGGACGGGAAAACCGTTTCTATTAAAATACGGTGCTTTATTTGTGATTCACCGGCACGTGCGTTTGTTAAAGGTAACTAAGTGAATACAGCAGATTTATGAGCACGATGTTATTTCAATTTTTGCAAGTTTCGTCTAATGTATGTCTAGTATATTTATTATTTTATTAAATATTTTGCAGGTGTGTGCAATTTTAATGGTAAACATGGATGTTTAAAGTGTACAGTAGTTGGAAATTATTCGCACACTTCACATACAGTAGTATTTTCTACGAGTAAATACCCTCCAAGGAATGACAACGATTTTCGAAAAAAAATATATGGCGGTCATCATAAGGTGGATTCGCCACTATTAAAGTTGCCCATCAATATGATAGAAGATTTTCCGGTAGCTGATTCACTACATTTAATTGATCTCGGTATAATGAAAAGATTACTGCAGGGGTGGAGGGACGGTAGTTTTGGCAGATATATAACGAAATGGCGTGCGCAAGATATAGACACAATAAACGTATTTTTAAATAACTGTAAACTACCTTCGGAAATACATAGATCGGTAAGAACCCTAGATTGCCTAGCATATTGGAAAGCTAGTGAGTTTAGGACGTTCCTATTTTATTTGAGTATTGTCATATTGCCTAAAGTTCTACGCCAAGATGCTTATGAACATTTTTTGGCTCTGTTTTGTGTTGTAACAATATGTAGTGCTAACAATTACCGCCACTTGCTGCGTTTAGCAAATGAAATGATTCAACATTTTGTCGAACGTTACAAATATTTTTATGGCTCAGAATATATAACGAGTAACGTTCACAACCTTCTTCACGTAGTTGAAGAAGTCAAAAGATTCGGACCTCTCCAATCATTTAATACCTATCCATTCGAAAACAAACTGTTCCTAATAAAGAATATGATTAGGCAAGGGAATAATCCACTCGCACAAGTTGCTAATCGAATCTGTGAAAACGATAGTATTACCATTGATCTCATGAAACAAACGATAAAATTTGATAAACCATTTACTACGGAACGTAGAAATATGACGATCCTACATTTTGAAGATTTCATACTTTCTCCTAAAAGGGCAGATAAATATTGTTTAAGCCAGAGTAAAAATGTAATTGAAATACAATGCATTATTTCAAACGAAGGAGAAATAAAAATTATTGGCAGAAAGATTACAAATATAACAGATATATTTGAAAAGCCAATTAATTCAACTTTTCTATACTCGTATAAAGCTGATGAGAAAAATATGACTTCTGAACAGGTGGCACTGATTCCCACAGATATTTTTTGTAAATTAGTGTGTATTAGCTACCAAGATATTTCATATTTTATTCCCCTGATACATACGATATGAAGATAAATAAAATACAGTTTAAATCAACACGTTGTATTTATTTATACCTATTAGATAGGATCTAAGTTGCGACAATAGAAAGACATTAGAAACTAAAATGCAAAACAATAGTCATTCTCTATACAACATAATCCTGCACAATAAAAAACCACGGTGACAATAATAATGAACAATGTAGGTACTAATAGAAAATATATAAATCAATAAATATAACATTACTTAACAAATTGCACATACGAAAATAAATCTGAAATAATAGAGATCGCTCCTATTTGGCAAAGGTTAAATACAAAGATTTTTGTACTCCAACATAATCCTATACAATAAAAAACTACTGTGACATAATAATAATTAACAATGCACTAACAGAAAATAAATCAGTCAATATGAACCTCGTCTACATTACTAAAAATTGCACATAAATGTAATACAAATCTAAAATAATATGAGATCGCTCTTATTTGACAGAGGAGTAAAAACAAGATTATTACAAAAATAAATCTAGTACAAACAAAAACATTACAAAAAAAATACCTTTTTTTGACAGAGATATAAGCAGACATTTGACTTTCTCATAATAACAGCTGAATGATAATATAAAATAATTACAAATATTAACAAAGGGATTCTTCATTGTCTACTGAAAGATTTGTTTCATCACCGCTAGGAATTTCTGAAACCTGATTTACAGTTTCATCGCCTTTAGGACCATCTGTTGTGTCAATATCATTTAACTTTGTATCAACGATTGTAGTCGGATTTATTACATTCAGTTTTGTACGCTTTGCTCTTAATCTTGATGTCGAAGCTCTTTGGTTTTTCGATTCAAGCCTTTTTCTAGAGTTTTTTAGTAAACTTTTAAAAAAATCATCATTGTCTTTAAGAGTATACTTATTATCTCCAGCATAGACGAGGCTCCAAAAAAAGTGTATTACATTTTTAAAGTCTTTGAACGGTATTTTCGAATTTTCACTTCTGCTTCCACCACTCCAAGAACATTCGCATAGAAACTTTCTATCAAACATAATTTCCGCGTACCTATAGGCGCAATCTGTAGCTTTGCCTTTGCCACACACTATAGAATACGTTTGAAATAATGCCTGTTTAGTATTTTTATCTGATAAGCTTCGTTCCAGTTCGTTCAAAGCCCTTATGTTCTCAATTGGTTGAATGTATATTGGTGTATTTTCTTTAGTATTTCTGGACTCCATTAAAGGTTGGATATTACTATCTGGCTGTTTAATTTGGAGAGAAAGGTCGTCCAGTTGGACCGAAAAACCAGCAACTCTTTGCACAAGATTGTCTTGAATTTTTTGTAAGGATTGCACTGCTTCCAAAATTACTGATTGATTTGTTAAAACCTGATTTAAGGTTTCAAGAATTTTTGTTTCATTGCAGTTCCCAGCATTTCCATCAATTATTTGTAAATTGTATACAGTATCCGTGTCAGTTATTTGAGGCATAGTTCCATCTGTACCAGAATTGATTTCAACATCTCTTACCTGAAAAATAAAAAAAAATATTCCCGATTAATATTATTAATGTGAAAGTTCAGTATGTTGGCAGATTTTATACATGACTAGTGGACCCGCCCTCGCTTCGCTTTGGGTACCAAAGTTAGGGGATGATTTTCAGATTGAAAACTACCCTATGTCCTTTCTCGAGTCTTAAACTAACCGCACACCAAAATGTCAATCAGTTCAGCAGTTTTAATGTGAAAGAGCAACAGACAAATTTACTTTCGCATTTATAATATTAGTATGGATTGTAAGTCTAGCTAATCGTTTCAATATATTAATTAAAAATATGTGTAGATCTTCTGAATGATGCCTAAAAAATGTTTAGATTCGATAACGTTGAGGGAAGGTACCTACCTTGAATATTGTAGATGGAACATTTGACTTTCTATCTATGTGGCATAGCCGTGGGACGCCCTATAATAATTTAAAAATTCTTACTGAATTGGCTTCTATAATATTGTACCAACCTCAGGCATCGTTAATCCATCATTTTCATTGTAGACCATATACTGTCTGAGCTCATTGGCTGAGTTGAGGTCCAAAGGTTTTAGTGTAGTGTTTTTTGGACGGACGCTGGTTTCCTCTTCAGTATCACTTTGTGTGAGCATAATAGTTATTTCTTTTTCTGCCGCCTCGTAAGTATTTATGTTATTTCTTTTAACACTGCACGGTATGGAACACCAATGCGCTTGCGGTATAGATGTATCGTCGTTAATGAATTTTTGTGGCTGTTTAGGCCACCTTAGAACGCTATTGTGCTCCCATGTAGACGGTACTGCAATTAGTTGTACTCTATTTCGCTCTTTGGTCTGAATGATTTTAAACGGCATACTGAAATATAAAAATTAACTTTGTTGTAGTAATGAAACATACAAAATCCAAAAGATAGAGATATCGTTATCAGTCAGTATAAGTAGTAATTGACGTCAATAAGAAACAATTTTATTGTTCAATATTGAAAATAAATGACTTTGACTTTTAAGAATAGATCGTCCCCGGGGTCCAGCGAGCGGGCGGGGGATTTCCACGGGAGGTAACACAGGTCACCTACGCCATTTTTTCTCAGACACGAAGGGAGTCCATGCTCAAAAATTTGTAAGGGGGGTTTATGTAAGTCGAATACTCACGTTTTAGAGATGTAGGTATATACTGTGCGGCACGCGCAGTCGTCCAACACGTCGCTCTGTTGTTGCCGTTGCCGTCGTCGCGTTGTGCTCAATGTATTTTACCGCTAAAAGCAAGTTAAAAATATATTATATTATAACAATTAAACACAGAGGTTGTAGTCTTTAATTTATCCCGAACAAAGTACAAACTTTAACACTATACTTAGAATTACTTAAAAGTATGAACATTTACGTGTGTAAGGGACTGCAATGGACACGGGAGGGGCGAATTTATACACGCGTCTATCGCACAACAATCCGGACGCGTCTGCAGTGTTCTCGAACGTCATTGTTCGAAATCGGTAGATTTTAGAATTTATTAATTGAATACCTATATAGTTAGGTATGTAGCAAAACAAGTATTGTAACTACTACTTTATTATTTGAATAAGTGCCTATTTAGATTTATCGTATTACATTATATACCTATTTTAAAAGATACAATAAACTTGATTAAAATCTTTTATGTTTTCAAATTAATGGTTTACGTATCTTACCAAGGAACCCAAATGTCCCAAATATCATAAAAAATCCTTTCAACGATATGACTTACGGCTCTAATCGACATAGTTGTACAAACAAAAGTGCTAATAAATCATTTTATAGCACCGTTATAAACTCATGAGTTCTAAAAAAGAGATAATTATCACTATTGCCGTTAGCCTTGCATTTAAATTTAAAACTCCATTATTGTTTACAAATATAACCTAAAAATCTTGATATATATAATAAAGTTTACTTAAATCATTGTTGTTTTCTCACAATTAAACATCTAACAAATTTTGATTAACCATTTGGAAGGAATTAGTACAATTAGCAAACTTACAAAAAAAAAAAATATTACCGCTATATTTTTGGTTTAAAGATTTCTTAAAACGCCTTATTTCAAAGGCGCTTGAAAATTGAGATTAAAAAAAGTATACATAATAACAGAAAAAATTCAACCGCAATAGTATTTCACTTAAATACTCACTAAAGGTAATACATTTGTAGGACTTACCGTTTTTGTTAATCAACTGCCATTACGTACACATCACACTTATATAAAAAACAAAGAACTTGCACGAGAGAAAATACAGAAGGATTATAGGTACATAAAACATTCCAAAACGCAAAGATTTTATTTACACTACTCCAGCGTTTTTGCAT
Source organism: Nudaria mundana (assembly GCA_963556515.1). Taxonomy (NCBI): domain Eukaryota; kingdom Metazoa; phylum Arthropoda; class Insecta; order Lepidoptera; family Erebidae; genus Nudaria; species Nudaria mundana. Next base: position 16,152,484 of record OY748302.1, on the reverse strand, counting down.
CACTTTAAGTGATATATGATACCATCTTATATCTTTAACAGAACTTAAGGTAATAAATACCGTTTTTGCCACACTTCAAGTGTTATAAAATAGCATATTATAACTTTAATAGAACCTTTTTCTATAACTAAAGTTTTGTCACACTTTAAGTGATATAAGACTGCATCTTATAACTTTTATAGATCTTTTGGTAATAAACACAGTATTTGCAATACTTTAAGTGATAGAAAATAACACCTTATAACTTTAATAGAATCTTGGGTAACAAATACGGCTATTTTACTCTTTACTATCGCCATTGGTTAGAAAATACCATATAGTAGCATTGTTATGCCAATTATTTATCACTGTTGCAGTTAATACGAGCTGCTGTAGAACTTACAAGTGCTAACACCCGGTGCCTAATTCGGACTATAAGAGAGTTATAGCGCACTCTATCGCTAATCTTTAGACCGCGCTATCGCTATTGGTGTTTAATTGAACAAATAACCGGCTGTTATAGAGCTTATTTTATCGCTAAATTGTTAGTTGGGAGGTAATAAGTCAAATGCATAAGTTACAATGTAACAAGTTACTAGGTCTAATGCTTGGAGTACCGATAGATTATGATCTAATCTAAGCATTCAAGCAGGTCTAATGTTTATTTTTCTAATCAGACACCTGCAAAGATGCCGATTGCTGTAAGGACAACAACAGCTGCGGTACTAATTGCTCCGATTGCAAGTCTTCAGCAGGTAATTTGACTCTCCTTTTTTCCTATTTCTACCCATTCCCATCGATAATACTTTACTTTACTACTAATACTACAACGCTTTATTTGTTTTTTTCTAGGAGGCTGCTGCTAAAGAACCAATATTGGACAGCTCCCACAATGTCATATACTTCATGTGAAGCTGTAATTAAAATGCTGTGAGATTGTTCAATAAAACGATTGTTTTCAAAACATCTTGTATTTATTTATTCACTAGCATGTTAGCAGTCAAGTTGTTTAGACATATTTCTAGAAAGGAGAGCTGTATGGAGAGATTGGTCGTGCAAGGGCGCGTGGCGGGCACAAGACCACGGGGTCGGTCCCCAGACCGCTGGATTGACCTCATCAGATCCACTACGTAATCAACCGCGGTGGAATGTGCTCGCAGTGCAAGTCAAAGGCAGAAGTGGAGGCACATCGCTCGACGTGCAGTTGCCTTTACCGAGGGGAGGGATGGGGCATCCTAGTCCATCGGCAGACACGACGACTCTGTCAAGAGTGTAAGACTAAGAAGAGTTAGCATGAAATCGTTTTATATATATATCCCCAAAAAGAATAGTTCAATGATTATGTTGTCAGTTCTTCTCCGGTTATGTTTAGAACCGGTGGACCATCCCTAGCTCGCTTACCATAGCGCCCACAAGAGTTTGTCGATAACCAACGATATTGCAGAAAATTAAAAAACAAATAATTAGGTCACGTAACGTGAAGTCATTGACATGTCATTTGTTTAAAACAGTTTTGAAATGCATACAGTACATGATTACAGTTACACCTCTTTCAGATAGGAACATGGACTTCGATTTTTGCTGAGCGCGTGGCTGGTGGCTTATTAGGTTACCTCTGGCGCGCCGCAAAAATCGGGTTTCCAGACGCTCAATTGCAATACTGAACAACGTTTCTTTGTCCCGCACCGTGAACTAGTTGAGTAATTAGTTCTTCTGTGCAGGAAATATCAAGCATAACCTTGACATTGGTAAAATCATCGATGAACATCGATGGAGCCACGTTTTTTTAAAAAGAAGATAGGTACCTACTATGTCGTTTTGTGAGTGACATTATTGATATGACTTTTGTTTACGTTCATATTTAGAATCCGTACAGACATACTTAAATCACGAGTTCGATTTTGCTGAGCGCGTGGCAGGTCGTTTTTAGTTTAGGTACCTCTGGCGGTCCGCAAAAATTGGGTTTCCAGACACTCATACCGAACAACGTTTCTTGTCCTGCATCTGGAGCTAGTTAGGAATAACTAGTTCTTCTGTGCGGGACTATAAACTAATCAAGCATTAAGTACCTTGACATTGGCGAAATCATCGATGAATATGTAGATGGAGCCACGTTTTTAAAAAAAGAAAAAGAAGACAGATAGACATAAATCACGTCTTTATCCCCGTAGGAGTAGAGAGAGGCGCTTATTACGCCCACGTAAAGGCTGATTTAAATTTTGTAAGGTGTAAAGTGCAAGTGCAACTGATGTTATTAATTACTTAACAGTTGTAAGTAGAAAACGTATGAACTTAACACTTTACAAAGTGAAAACGGTGGCGAGCCTATTGCCGCTTACAGGGAGTATATTCGCCCTCGCCTCGTCTGTGTATCAGCAGGCGCACCATGTGCAGATGAGGATGACTTGGGCCCTGGAGACGTCGGTGGGGTCCTTTAGCACCCCATATCGAATAAACTACATTTTGAATTAAGAACTTCATTATTTTGTACATTCACACATAAATTTCAAGTTTTATTGATTAACTTACGGGTAGTATTTAACTGCTAAATAAAATACCTTAGTTTTGCACTAAAAAAATTACACACTATTGATCCATATTTTTGAATTATTTCTAGTATATATTTGCTCTAAAAAAGTTTATCTTGTGAATGTTATAAATTGAGGGGCGATAAGTTTTTTGATGTGCATTTAAATTTATCCCTTAACTTACAACATTAAAATTACCTAGGAATTTGTTAACAAAAAATAAATCAGATAAAATAGAGCAAATATTATTAACTTGTGGCTGTTGGAATTTAGATTCAGAACTTCCTACATTAACCATTAAACTACACAAACTTCAAAATGGTTTTTAGTTTTAGTTGACTGAGGGAGCGAAGCGACCGAAGTCTCCATTTCAACTTGCAGACTGGGGAGAATTTCTTTCGTCTTTACACATCTCTACATCTACGGGTTCTATCAGATCATGTTTGCGGCCGTATTTATCAACCGATTTTCATGAAACTTTACACACACACTTCTTGCTTACAATGAATGATATTTTTTGGATTGGATGAAAAATTAAATAGTATTAAAGAAAATTGAAAAATAAATTTTCTAAACAAAGCTCTCGAAGTCTACGGTCTGCCAAGAATGCAATCCGGAACCATAGCAACCCATATAAATAAAATCAAAAGTCATGCAAATAAATACAATTTAAGAATAAACAAAGCCGCTCCCGAAGTCTACGGTTCACAGAACCACTAGTACCTATACTTAGGTCGATAAACTGTTGTTAACTGTGTTTATCTCACATATTCACAAACGATACTATGAGGCGCGTGAACGCTAAGCGCTGTCAAAATATGTTGTTTTTTCAGCGCATAGTTGTTTGTTTTTTATTTATTTTTTATTTATTTATTTATTTCAGGCAACAAATAGAAAAGTTACAGGTGGTATAAACTTATTCTATGGCCCATAGATAGAAATACCTTAAAACTAAGAATACATAGATATTATAAAGTTGTGTTAGTGATAGAACCTTAAGACTAGTGTTAGTAGCCACTTCACTATCGCACTTAAGTCCTTTTGCGTTCCAGTGGTAACGATCCGCGGAAGCGACGGAATACCACGCCCTGTGGCCAGAAGTTCTCCTGCATGACAAGGCTCAGGCGACTGTTGGGCACTCGCACCACGAACGACAGGAAACTGACGTTGCGGCTTGACTCCAACAGCTGTAGTCTCGGCGCGAAGTTGCCCTTCTTGCGCACGTACTCCACGATGTTCTCCGCCTTAGTGGTGTAGTGTAGGCGGGATATATACACTAGTGTACTCGGTACTGCGGCACGCAGCGCTGTGCTGGACTGCGTTGCATCTGTGCCGCAACGGTTCCCTTTGGTTCGCGATCGGCGCTTCCTACTTTGCACCGTCACAAACTCATCATTAGCCACATCCGATACCTTCTCAGGTAGTGGCTTCGGTGGAGCGGTCTTGATTTCGCTAACAAAACCTCGTAGTTTCGCGGGAGCTGCAGGCACGGGCAGCGGAGCAGGGCGCAGGGTCGAGCGGCTTGACAGGTAGGGGCCGCGGGACCGGGTGCAAGTGTGCGTGCACTCGATGACGGCGACACGGACGGCGACAAAACTGCTGACGCGAAACTCACATTGCGGTCAGCTTCGCAGCGCGTGTTAATGTTGGCGTTAGGTGGTGACCTAGATACCACTGTAGTCTCACGTAAAGTAACAAGTTCTTGACGCAAATTCACAACGATATCCTCGGTTTTCGCCAACTTTGTCTGGGACGTCCGCCAGGCTCGCCTTTAAGGACACTATATCCTTTAAAAGGCAGGTAATGTCGACGTGATCGAATGTTTGTGGATGGTATAAAAAAATAACTGTGCAATTCAACGCGACAATGTTACTATATAGCCTATAATGTCGACGATGATGTGAATGAATGTTTGATGTATGTTTGTAAAATCAATGCCATAACATTATAATCATACCCATATCCCGAGGGGGTAGGCAGAGGTGTATTGCATAGGTACTCACATTTTGGCAGTTTTGTTGGTCTCACGTAATAGATGCCGAGGCATACAAAACAACAACCAATCATTAATCTGAGTTAGGTACATCGGTTTAGTAAATAATAAAAACGTAAAACGATATCGCAAATGACAAAATAAAATGGTTATAATAAACAGCCTCACTAATAAAAAAAAATAAAAAAATCATGCTTTATGATTTCAAAAAGCAAAACAGCTGGAGCGGGATCAAACGCGGCACCGTGTGGTGGCGAGCGGCGCTCACTTAGCCCAGCTGCTGTCTATGTGTATTCAAGTATACCAAATAGATGATTATATTCAAACACTTATGTCTCTGGCAAAAGGAGTTACCGGTTAGCGAAAATGGGCTCTCTCACATCCACTCACACCCATATTCACAAACGGGGTGCGCATCGTCTTACATAACTTTTCAACTCCTATCATCGGAGGTCCGAAAATGTTTCTCATACTATTTAAAATTATAATGATCGTTATTCATAAAAAATATTACAACTAAATATTAAAAAACATAATCATTTAAATTCATAATATCACAAATCATACACTTAGTTTTTACTAATATTTGTTTTAATATATTTGTTTATACTAATGATCGAAACTCATAATGATTTGAATAAATGACTATTATATTCATAAATGTGTTTTACTCTAATATTTGTTATATTTGTTTTCAAAAATTTCATAATCATAAGTGTTTTCATCCATTTGTTTTGGTTTCTTTTGCATGTTATTTAATGCGTCATTCTTCAATTTGTTTATTGTGATGTGTACCTGCAATGGGAAAAAATAAAAGTAGCATAAATAACATAGAAGGTAAAGTTAAAAATGCGACTCCAGTGAATTTAAAGTGTTTTAGTTGATTTATGATATAGGTAATGTGGTGGAGGAATGAGTTACGTGTTTCGGTGTTGTTTGTTAATTTAATTAGGAGAAGGGGGTCTTGAGGATCGATATTGTTGTTTTGGCAGATATGTGTACCTAAATGTGAGTCGTGAAAGTGCGAATCTGGGGCAGTGATAAATAAGGTGTTGGAAGGTCTGCGAGATTGTGTTGGTGCAAGGACAGAGGTCGTTGTCAGTGATGTGAAATCGGAAGAGGTATGATTTATGGAAGGCATGGTTGGTGAGGAATTGGAAAGGTGATTATTGGAAACGTGAGTTTGACTTTGGAGAGGAAGTTCGTGAGGTCATGATAGGTAGGAAGGAGTTGCTCGGTGTGGATTGACCCGGCGGAATTTTCGTAGAGTTGTTGTGAGGAGGTGAGGTTTGTTTTGTGTATGTGTTTTATGTATGAAAGAGGTGTGTGAGAGTGGTCTGGTTGTTTGTGCAGGAAAGTCGCAGCTTTAGCCGCCGTGTCAGCTACCTCGTTGCCAGGGATTCCGGCATGGGCTTTTACCCAGGCGAATTGTATTTGGATGTTTTGGGTTTTGGCAAAGTGCAATTTGGCGGAATATGTTGACTGCGAATGTGTTATGGCTGTAGGGATTGGAAAGTTCGAGGAGAGCAGATTAGGAGTCGGAGAAGACTTAGTAGGAGTTTGGTTTAATTTTGTTGCTGATTATAAATTGACAGACTTTTTCAATGGCAAGCATTTCTGCTTGGAAAACGGAGCAGGAGGGGTGTAACTTGATTTTTTTAACTGTAGGAGAGGTGGAATGCGGACTGAAGGCGACGAAGGCTGCTCCTACAACATCGTCATGCCGACTACAGCAGGTTAGGTTAGAACTGTGACCACAACAACGTGCGAGCCGAGCGAGCGAAGCGAGGGTGGCGTGGTACCGGCCGGCGAAGCGCCAGAATTGTTCGAAAAGTAGACAGAATTTATACAAAAATATTTTTTTAAATCGGTCCAGCCGTTATTGAGAAACACGTGTAACAGACGGACACAAGGAATTGATAGAACGCAAATTTCATCATGTTATAAAGTAAGCTATTCTGAACAATGACGTTATGAGTTGACAACATTATTAATTAAAGCAATATGATAATAGAATGTTATGAAGAAAAAAGATCTGAAAAAAAAAATTATGGACTTGGTAAAAAACTAACTAACTAACTAACTAACTGGTTCTTGGTAGTAACAGTATTAATAAAAAAATATAATAACTGACTGTTATGAGTTCCGATGATAGTAATAACAATGTATGAATAAAAAAAGTATGAAAAATAAAATTATGAAGAGTGATGATTATGAACACAAATCGGTAGTAAGATTAAGAAATCTGAATAAAAAAATTATGTGAACCAATATGGACCCATTTTTGCTGTTTCAATATAATCATCTATTTGATATATTTGAGTACACATAGACAGCAGCTAGGCTAAGTGAACGCCGCTCGCCACCACACGGTGCCGCGTTCGATCCCGCACCAGCTGTTTTGCTTTTTGAAATCGTAGAGCATGATTTTTTTATTTGTTTTTATTAGTGAGGCTGTTTATTATAACCATTTTATTTTGTCATTTGAGATATCGTTTTACGTTTTTATTACTTACTAAACCGATATGTACCTAACTCAGATTAAAGATTGGTTGTTGTTTTGAAGTATACCTCTGCATCTATTACGTGAGACCAACAAAACTGCCAAAATGTGAGTACCTATGCAATACACCTCTGCCTACCCCCTCGGGGATATGTGTATGATTGTAATGTTATGGCATTGATTTTACAAACATACATCAAAAATTCATTCACATCATCGTCGACATTAAAGGCTAGTAACATTGTCGCGTTGAATTGCACAGCTATTTTTTTATGCTACTCACACATAATCCCATCTTTTAAGCATCGTTCAAGACATCACCTTGAAAGGAACAGTCTCTTTTTACTATTTACGATGCATTGCAGAGCGTGAGAAAACACTCTTGGAACCTCCAAGGTGGGGTCCTCCAGTTAAGCCTTAAATACTTACCTTCACTGTTTGGACTCAAGCTTATCATCAGCCCAATGGCCATTAGAATTAGCAAAGTACCTATATAACAATAGATAAATACCATTTTCACTTCCTTGACGTCACCCTAAAATATCGGATCTCAATTTAGATGTTCTTCGGTTTTGGTCTTTTTAGATCAGTTGGTCATAGCATTACTCTGAATGGGAACCGAGGCTGGTTTAAATCCAAGACCTTACGTTTTAGCGATTTGTCATACATCTAAAAATTAACTGGATAAAGGTACACGTGTTCTCTGATTTCGGCGATCTCTCCAGTTTTACACCTATAGTGCTATAAGTACCGCGCACCAATACCAACCTGCTCCAATTTCCGGTACCTCGTCTCTTATTCAGGACGATCAGGAAATCGATCGCACAGTAAAGCATTGAATTGACGCAAGTTGGATGCAATAGCGACATGTCAAAGGCACTAAATGCGACCCTCTATTTTCCATGAAACTTAAGTGGAAAATTCACAAGGCTGTGGTCTGACCTGTTGTCGTCCCGAACGTTGATCATAGTCAGTCATTCATGATAAAGCATTTTGTAACTTACCCGGAATGACTGACTGACATATCAACGCACAGTCTGAACCGCTGATCGTAGAGACCCGAAGCTTGGAGTATATCTTGGGTAGAGCGGTCGCACGCATTACAGAGTGCTTACCTCTTACATATCATCTTGCTTATATCCATAAGTAAGATATATCATCTTATATTCGTATATTCTAAAATATATAAGAATAAAATAAAACCGCTGTATACATGGAAATGTTCTGTATTATAGAAGACAATAGAACAACAGTATTGTGATAGAGAACATTACGCTGAAGGCTATGGGGAAGCAGGTCTCCAGGAAGCTGTTCACTTTGGAGTAAAGCGATCGTCTATGGGTTCTCTCGGGGTCCATTGTAACTGGTGGACTTAGCAGCAACCGCCTGGAATTTAATAGAGATATAATGTTAAGACTAATATAGATTAACATCCGTAAGTGGCTAGCACCAGCCAGCGTTGACTTTAGTCTGTAACCAATGATCATCATCATTCACCGAGCCTTTTCCCAACTCAGTTGGGGTCGGCTTTCCAGTCTAACTGCGATTCGGCTGAACTTCGATATTTTCCGTGAAGCGACTGCCATCTGACCTACACAACCCATGGACGATATCGAAGTTCTGTAGTTAGACCGGTCGGATTTTTGGTTTAGGGCTCCAACTACCCCTAACGACTGCCATAGATGTTAGTATGACAACCCGAGACCTGATCCTGATGAGTCTGTAACCAATGATATGGCAGACAATTTTAAAAGTTAAGTTTTCGGGACTTAAACGCGTAAATTATCTTTTACATGGCCTAAAAACCATTATGGCAGACAATTTAAAAAAAAAGTATTATTTGGGTGATCTGACCGCAACCGCGACATTCTCAGCAATATCATTGGTTGAATAAGGCGATGGACTTTATTTGACATTGCGATGCTCATTGGACAGGGCGAGATAAGGCACCTTGCAAAGATTGCAATTTTTATTAATAGGTATGGATTTACAGAACAGCGTGGCCACAGCGCTGCCGCTGCGACAGTTTGCGGTCGATTTGAACGCGCTGCTAAATGCTATACTAACCATGAGATCTGGGACCTTGTCGCTTTGCATTATGCTGGAAGATAGATAGGGCTTACCTATACTTACATTAAATATGACCACACTTTAGCAGTATTTTTGGGCCTATATACCTAAACAAGCATATCTTCTGGGAACTTCTATGTTTACCAGTTCTTACTTGAACTTTTTGTTCGTAGTTCGGTAGGTGCACCACTCGGAGTTCAAGCTTATAGGTCTATGCTAGATTCACCCAAAAAATGAGTACCTATTACAATATTTACCTTTAGTTGTACAGTCGTTGCAGCCTTTGTCTTTGCAAGCGCAGTTGTCTGCGCACGCGCTGCCCTTACACGACTCTGGAAAACGATACACCAGTACCACACAGTAGGTAGTTCGTAGTGAATCCCAATTTATCCCAAGTTATTTCCATAGAAGTAAGTAAGTAAGTACCTATCTATCGCTACATATTATGAATCGCTACATACATAGTCCTCTGCAGCGTCTGTCTGTTCGCGATAAACTCAAAAGCTACTACACCGATTTTCATGTTGCTTTCACTAACTGACAGAGTAGTTCTCGTGGAAGGTTTTAGTTTACAATTTGTCCCGGGCGAAGCTGTGAGCGTCCGCTTCTACATAATTAAGTCATTTTTACGTGATTCCCGAACAAACAAATAAACGAAAAACATACACTGACAAAGTTATGATTTCGAACTCAAAAATTTAATCGCTTTGGGTTTTGTTTTACTCATTTTTATTGTGCCCATAATTTCCTTTTCAAACAACTTCAAATAAAGGAGGAGGTTTCTCAATTCGACCGTATTTTTTTTACAGCATAAGTTGTCCAGCTAGTGTTTGTACAACATAAGCGTCCCCTAGTTTCTTACTTATTTAAGAATTGTAGGCATAAAGTAACCTTTAAGTTCTCCTTAAAACATCAGTGTGGCACATGTGGCAGTGAAAATCAGTCCAGCCGAGAGAAATACTCGGAAAAAACAAATAGAGAGACAAATATGCATTTTGTCAAAATCTTTTAATTTGGAACAGAATATGAGATTAGTGGTGTATTTCTTACCTTTGCAGGGTTCACAAGGGGAAGGCATGTTGCTAGATGTTGAATGTCTATGAGTAGACTATGCCCTACTTCTGATGAAGGTAAGTTTTATACTGCACGACATGCGCAAAAACTAAACGACAACTAGAACAAGGTTGATGAGAACAATGTCTGTAATGATTCCAACTGAAACGGTTGGATATTGTATTTTATAATAACTGATGATCGCGGCTACATGCATCTGGAATGTTCTTTTTAGTTCTGATGGGAACTTCATAACCGGGATACAAATTAGACAGACAGACAGACATACATCAACCCCGAAGGTGCATTACACACCCACACTTCGCCAGTAATTTTGTTGGTCCCATGTAATAGGGGGCAAGCCTATTGCCCTTACGGGCACTACAGAAAATCCATAACCAGAAATTAAAAAAGAAATCCAAAAGCCACGACAGGTGTTAGGACGATGATTGATGACAGATGACTTTCAAAAGTGTTGCCTTGAAACCTTACTGAATAAAGATCTTTATCAAAAAATATTTTAAGTAAAAAAGGTTATGAATTTTCCGCCACGTTTCAAAAGGCAGTCCCAAGAAGAAGCACGGGCAAGTAGCTCCTTGCTTGTTTTTTTTTAACAAAACATAGGAGGCATACCTGCCGTTATCACAATTATTTGAGGTCGGCATAACATGTATTTCTCTTCAACACATAGGTCAGACGTCATCCTTCTTTCTCGTATCCGCATTCTATTCCATCAATCTTTTCTTAGACCTCTGCTTATAAAGCTATATAAACTTTGCACCTTTCTAACCAAATAAATTCATACATCTTCTCATTATATTATGTCCATACCATGACAGTCGCTCGCTTCTCAATTCTTATTTCATCCTCGCGTGTCGCGTCGCAATTTTGAAGCTTCCTGTAACTCGCCCTTTAACCCAGAGCTGGGTCAATAAACCTACATACAACCCTCGCAAATGGCTTGGCATATTTTTTCCTTTCTTTTTAAATATTTAACTTTAAAAATAACTCCAAGTTCCAGATGGTTGTATAGGAACCACTAGATACCCTCCAACCAGGTCTGCGTTTCTGTGTCAGGATATAAGAGGACAACCATGTGACAAATTTCCAAATTGCCTCAAACATCTTTCCTATTCGCAAAATATTTTGGGAAGTACCTACCTGGCAAGGGTAAAGATAGACTCGGAAATAACCTGGCATTTTTCTTTGTTTTTATATTTAACTAAACATCTATAAAAATGTCAGGTTGCTTCAAACACGTACTTTAGTAATTTTGTTTTCTGTGCCCCTAGGGTTTGAAAAGAACCACTACCCTCTAGTCAAGTCTGCGTTGTTGTGTTAGGATATTACAGGACAGGGTAACATTCGCAGGGTATTTCGTTATTTACAGGTAAGTGTAACATGATCCTGTTAGATTTTGATGAGACCCAAATGTACCCTATAAGTAAAAACATAATGCTACAATAATACTCTATTAAAAAATAGAACCTCTACCACCTTCTTGAAATTGCACGTTCAGTCACTCAAGCGTGTACAGTTTTTCTATCATTACTTCCTGTTGTCAGTCGAACAAGTCAAGTTCCACCTGCATGATTACCAGAATTGAATAGTGCATATCCCTTCAAGGTATTTCCTGATGCTGAAAAACTTCTATAAATGTATTGATAACTATATCAGATGGCACAATAATTTTGATACAATTAGAGTGGAAGAAGCGATGGCTACCATCACAGAAACTGTTGGAAGTGAGTAAACTGCTAAAAGACCCGATAAAACCGTTGTTCCGCCATATAATAATATAAGCACAAAAGGGAGATTAAAGTGAAAATTAGTTTAAGACCTATGGTCATACCTTCTAAATATCCCAAGAAATCATAAGAATTGCACGAGTCACACGAAATGCAGGAGTATTTAAAAAAAATGTGATACGCTATTTTGTTTTGTGAATTTGTTTGAAACCTCAAGGAAGTTCCGGAATAGCTACTCTATCGTCCTTGAATGCCTGAATTCAGATAAAGAACCTCTTTCTTGCTTACCAAGCTGGATAAGAGAGATTTAAAAGAATATTGGGCCTGCTTTTTAAAAGTAACAATACAATTTGAGACTATATTTTGTTATAGGTAAATATATTGCCTACCTTTTCATAGCAGGCGCCCTTTACTTACGTTTTGCACTAAAAAAATTACACACTATTGATCTATATTTTTGAATTATTTCTAGTACTAGTATTGTTAAACAATTGGTTTATTTGCAGGGAAAATAAATATTTGCTCTAAAAAAGTTTATCTTGTGAATGTTATAAATTGAGAGGCGATAAGTTTTTTGCTGTGCTTTTAAATTTATCCCTTAACTTACTACATTAAAATTACCTAGGAATTTGTTGACTAAAAAGAAATCAAATAAACTAGAGCAAATATTATTAACTTGTGACTGTTGGAATTTAGATTCAGAACTTCCTACATTAACCATTAAACTACACAAACTTTAAAATGGTTTTTAGTTTTACTGAGGGAGCGAAGCGACCGAAGTCTCCGTTTCAACTTGCAGACTGGGGAGAATTTCTTTCGTCTTTACACATCTCTACATCTACGGGTTCTATCAGATCATGTTTGCGGCCGTATTTATCAACCGATTTTCATGAAACTTTACACACACACTCCTTGCTTACAATGAATGATATTTTTTGGATTGGATGAAAAATTAAATAGTATTAAAGAAAATTGAAAAATAAATTTTCTAAACAAAGCTCTCGAAGTCTACGGTCTGCCAAGAATGCAATCCGGAACCATAGCAACCCATATAAATAAAATCAAAAGTCATGCAAATAAATACAATTTAAGAATAAACAAAGCCGCTCCCGAAGTCTACGGTTCACAGAACTACTAGTACCTATACTTAGGTCGATAAACTGTTGTTAACTGTGTTTATCTCACATATTCACAAACGATACTATGAGGCGCGTGAACGCTAAGTGCTGTCAAAATATGTTGTTTTTTCAGCGCATAGTTGTTTGTGGATGGTATAAAAAAATTGCTGTGCAATTCAACGCGACAATGTTACTAGCCTTTAATGTCGACGATGATGTGAATGAATTTTTGATGTATGTTTGTAAAATCAATGCCATAACATTATAATCATACCCATATCCCCGAGGGGGTAGGCAGAGGTGTATTGCATAGGTACTCACATTTTGGCAGTTTTGTTGGTCTCACGTAATAGATGCCGAGGCATACAAAACAACAACCAATCATTAATCTGAGTTAGGTACATCGGTTTAGTAAATAATAAAAACGTAAAACGATATCGCAAATGACAAAATAAAATGGTTATAATAAACAGCCTCAATAATAAAAAAAAATAAAAAAATCATGCTTTATGATTTCAAAAAGCAAAACAGCTGGAGCGGGATCGAACGCGGCACCGTGTGGTGGCGAGCGGCGCTCACTTAGCCCGGATGCTGTCTATGTGTATTCAGATATACCAAATAGATGATTATATTCAAACACTTATGTCTCTGGCAAAAGGAGTTACTGGTTAGCGAAAATGGGCTCTCTCACATCCACTCACACCCATATTCACAAACGGGGTGCGCATCGTCTTACATAACTTTTCAACTCCTATCATCGGAGGTCCGAAAATGTTTCTCATACTATTTAAAATTATAATGATCGTTATTCATAAAAAATATTACAACTAAATATTAAAAAACATAATCATTTAAATTCATAATATCACAAATCATACACTTAGTTTTTACTAATATTTGTTTTAATATATTTGTTTATACTAATGATCGAAACTCATAATGATTTGAATAAATGACTATTATATTCATAAATGTGTTTTACTCTAATATTTGTTATATTTGTTTTCAAAAATTTCATAATCATAAGTGTTTTCATCCATTTGTTTTGGTTTCTTTTGCATGTTATTTAATGCGTCATTCTTCAATTTGTTTATTGTGATGTGTACCTGCAATGGGAAAAAATAAAAGTAGCATAAATAACATAGAAGGTAAAGTTAAAAATGCGACTCCAGTGAATTTAAAGTGTTTTAGTTGATTTACGATATAGGTAATGTGGTGGAGGAATGAGTTACGTGTTTCGGTGTTGTTTGTTAATTTAATTAGGAGAAGGGGGTCTTGAGGATCGATATTGTTGTTTTGGCAGATATGTGTACCTAAATGTGAGTCGTGAAAGTTGCGAATCTGGGGCAGTGATAAATAAGGTGTTGGAAGGTCTGCGAGATTGTGTTAGTGCAAGGACAGAGGTCGTTGTCAGTGATGTGAAATCGGAAGAGGTATGATTTATGGAAGGCATGGTTGGTGAGGAATTGGAAAGGTGATTATTGGAAACGTGAGTTTGACTTTGGAGAGGAAGTTCGTGAGGTCATGATAGGTAGGAAGGAGTTGCTCGGTGTGGATTGACCCGGCGGAATTTTCGTAGAGTTGTTGTGAGGAGGTGAGGTTTGTTTTGTGTATGTGTTTTATGTATGAAAGAGGTGTGTGAGAGTGGTCTGGTTGTTTGTGCAGGAAAGCCGCAGCTTTAGCCGCCGTGTCAGCTACCTCGTTGCCAGGGATTCCGGCATGGGCTTTTACCCAGGCGAATTGTATTTGGATGTTTTGGGTTTTGGCAAAGTGCAATTTGGCGGAATATGTTGACTGCGAATGTGTTATGGCTGTAGGGATTGGAAAGTTCGAGGAGAGCAGATTAGGAGTCGGAGAAGACGTAGTAGGAGTTTGATTTAACTTTGTTGCTGATTATAAATTGACAGACTTTTTCAATGGCAAGCATTTCTGCTTGGAAAACGGAGCAGGAGGGGTGTAACTTGATTTTTTTAACTGTAGGAGAGGTGGAATGCGGACTGAAGGCGACGAAGGCTGCTCCTACAACATCGTCATGCCGACTACAGCAGGTTAGGTTAGAACTGTGACCACAACAACGTGCGAGCCGAGCGAGCGAAGCGAGGGTGGCGTGGTACCGGCCGGCGAAGCGCCAGAATTGTTCGAAAAGTAGACAGAATTTATACAAAAATATTTTTTTAAATCGGTCCAGCCGTTATTGAGAAACACGTGTAACAGACGGACACAAGGAATTGATAGAACGCAAATTTCATCATGTTATAAAGTAAGCTATTCTGAACAATGACGTTATGAGTTGACAACATTATTAATTAAAGCAATATGATAATAGAATGTTATGAAGAAAAAAGATCTGAAAAAAAAAATTATGGACTTGGTAAAAAACTAACTAACTAACTAACTAACTGGTTCTTGGTAGTAACAGTATTAATAAAAAAATATAATAACTGACTGTTATGAGTTCCGATGATAGTAATAACAATGTATGAATAAAAAAAGTATGAAAAATAAAATTATGAAGAGTGATGATTATGAACACAAATCGGTAGTAAGATTAAGAAATCTGAATAAAAAAATTATGTGAACCAATATGGACCCATTTTTGCTGTTTCAATATAATCATCTATTTGATATATTTGAGTACACATAGACAGCAGCTGGGCTAAGTGAACTCCGCTCGCCACCACACGGTGCCGCGTTCGATCCCGCACCAGCTGTTTTGCTTTTTGAAATCGTAGAGCATGATTTTTTTATTTCTTTTTATTAGTGAGGCTGTTTATTATAACCATTTTATTTTGTCATTTGAGATATCGTTTTACGTTTTTATTACTTACTAAACCGATATGTACCTAACTCAGATTAAAGATTGGTTGTTGTTTTGAAGTATACCTCGGCATCTATTACGTGAGACCAACAAAACTGCCAAAATGTGAGTACCTATGCAATACACCTCTGCCTACCCCCTCGGGGATATGTGTATGATTGTAACGTTATGGCATTGATTTTACAAACATACATCAAACATTCATTCACATCATCGTCGACATTAAAGGCTAGTAACATTGTCGCGTTGAATTGCACAGCTATTTTTTTATGCTACTCACACATAATCGCATCTTTTAAGCATCGTTCAAGACATCACCTTGAAAGGAACAGTCTCTTTTTACTATTTACGATGCATTGCAGAGCGTGAGAAAACACTCTTGGAACCTCCAAGGTGGGGTCCTCCAGTTAAGCCTTAAATACTTACCTTCACTGTTTGGACTCAAGCTTATCATCAGCCCAATGGCCATTAGAATTAGCAAAGTACCTATATAACAATAGATAAATACCATTTTCACTTCCTTGACGTCACCCTAAAATATCGGATCTCAATTTAGATGTTCTTCGGTTTTGGTCTTTTTAGATCAGTTGGTCATAGCATTACTCTGAATGGGAACCGAGGCTGGTTTAAATCCAAGACCTTACGTTTTAGCGATTTGTCATACATCTAAAAATTAACTGGATAAAGGTACACGTGTTCTCTGATTTCGGCGATCTCTCCAGTTTTACACCTATAGTGCTATAAGTACCGCGCACCAATACCAACCTACTCCAATTTCCGGTACCTCGTCTCTTATTCAGGACGATTAGGAAATCGATCGCACAGTAAAGCATTGAATTGACGCAAGTTGGATGCAATAGCGACATGTCAAAGGCACTAAATGCGACCCTCTATTTTCCATGAAACTTAAGTGGAAAATTCACAAGGCTGTGGTCTGACCTGTTGTCGTCCCGAACGTTGATCATAGTCAGTCATTCATGATAAAGCATTTTGTAACTTACCCGGAATGACTGACTGACATATCAACGCACAGTCTGAACCGCTGATCGTAGAGACCCGAAGCTTGGAGTATATCTTGGGTAGAGCGGTCGCACGCATTACAGAGTGCTTACCTCTTACATATCATCTTGCTTATATCCATAAGTAAGATATATCATCTTATATTCGTATATTCTAAAATATATAAGAATAAAATAAAACCGCTGTATACATGGAAATGTTCTGTATTATAGAAGACAATAGAACAACAGTATTGTGATAGAGAACATTACGCTGAAGGCTATGGGGAAGCAGGTCTCCAGGAAGCTGTTCACTTTGGAGTAAAGCGATCGTCTATGGGTTCTCTCGGGGTCCATTGTAACTGGTGGACTTAGCAGCAACCGCCTGGAATTTAATAGAGATATAATGTTAAGACTAATATAGATTAACATCCGTAAGTGGCTAGCACCAGCCAGCGTTGACTTTAGTCTGTAACCAATGATCATCATCATTCACCGAGCCTTTTCCCAACTCAGTTGGGGTCGGCTTTCCAGTCTAACTGCGATTCGGCTGAACTTCGATATTTTCCGTGAAGCGTATGCCATCTGACCTTCACAACCCATGGACGATATCGAAGTTCTGTAGTTAGACCGGTCGGATTTTTGGTTTAGGGCTCCAACTACCCCTAACGACTGCCATAGATGTTAGTATGACAACCCGGGACCTGATCCTGATGAGTCTGTAACCAATGATATGGCAGACAATTTTAAAAGTTAAGTTTTCGGGACTTAAACGCGTAAATTATCTTTTACATGGCCTAAAAACCATTAGGGCAGACAATTTAAAAAAAAGTATTATTTGGGTGATCTGACCACAACCGCGACATTCTCAGCAATATCATTGGTTGAATAAGGTGATGGACTTTATTTGACATTGCGATGCTCATTGGACAGGGCGAGATAAGGCACCTTGCAAAGATTGCAATTTTTATTAATAGGTATGGATTTACAGAACAGCGTGGCCACAGCGCTGCAGCTGCGACAGTTTGCGGTCGATTTGAACGCGCTGCTAAATGCTGTGCTAACCATGAGATCTGGGACCTTGTCGCTTTGCATTATGCTGGAAGATAGATAGGGCTTATACTTACATTAAATATGACCACACTTTAGCAGTATTTTTGGGCCTATATACCTAAACAAGCATATCTTCTGGGAACTTCTATGTTTACCATCAGTTCTTACTTGAACTTCTTGTTCGTAGTTCGGTAGGTGCACCACTCGGAGTTCAAGCTTAGGTCTATGCTAGATTCACCCAAAAAATGAGTATTACAATATTTACCTTTAGTTGCACAGTCGTTGCAGCCTTTGTCTTTGCAAGCGCAGTTGTCTGCGCACGCGCTGCCCTTACACGACTCTGGAAAACGATACACCATTAACGATATGGGTATAATGAGACAAACATTTGTAACGAGTAGGTAGTTCGTAGTGAATCCCAATTCTCAAGTTATTTCCATATAAGTAAGTAAGTAAGTACCTATCTATCGCTACATATTATGAATCTCTACATACATAGTCCTCTGCAGCGTCTGTCTGTTCGCGATAAACTCAAAAGCTACTACACCGAATTTCATGTTGCTTTCACTAACTGATAGAGTAGTTCTCGTGGAAGGTTTTAGTATACAATTTGTCCCGGGCGAAGCTGTGAGCGTCGGCTTCTACTTAATTAAGTAATTTTTACGTGATTCCCGAACAAACAAATAAGCGAAAAACATACACTGACAAAATTAATGATTTCGGACTCAAAATTTTAATCGCTTTGGGTTTTGTTTTACTCATTTTTTTGTGCCCATAATTTCCTTTTCAAACAACTTCAAAAAAAGGAGGTTTCTCAATTCGACCGTATTTTTTTTTACAGCATAAGTTGTCCAGCTAGTGTTTGTACAACATAAGCGTCCCCTAGTTTCTTACTTATTTAAGAATTGTAGGCATAAAGTAACCTTTAAGTTCTCCTTAAAACATCAGTTATGTGGCCATTATTTTGTCAAAATCTTTTAATTTGGAACAGAATATGAGATTAGTGGTGTATTTCTTACCTTTGCAGGGTTCACGAGGGGAAGGCATGTTGCTAGATGTTGAATGTCTATGAGTAGACTATGCCCTACTTCTGATGAAGGTAAGTTTTATACTGCACGATATGCGCAAAAACTAAACGACAACTAGAACAAGGTTGATGAGAACAATGTCTGTAATGATTTCAACTGAAACGGTTGGATATTGTATTTTATAATAACTGATGATCGCGGCTACATGCATCTGGAATGTTCTTTTTAGTTCTGATGGGAACTTCATAACCGGGATACAAATTAGACAGACAGACAGACATACATCAACCCCGAAGGTGCATTACACACCCACACTTCGCCAGTAATTTTGTTGGTCCCATGTAATAGGGGGCAAGCCTATTGCCCTTACGGGCACTACAGAAAATCCATAACCTGAAATTAAAAAAGAAATCCACGACAGGTGTTAGGACGATGATTGATGACAGATGACTTTCAAAAGTGTTGCCTTGAAATCTTACTGAATAAAGATCTTTATCAAAAAATATTTTAAGTAAAAAAGGTTATGAATTTTCCGCCACGTTTCAAAAGGCAGTCCCAAGAAGAAGCACGGGCAAGTAGCTCCTTGCTTGTTTTTTTTTAACAAAACATAGGAGGCATACCTGCCGTTATCACAATTATTTGAGGTCGGCATAACATGTATTTTTCCTCAACACATAGGTCAGACGTCATCCTTCTTTCTCGTATCCGCATTCTATTCCATCAATCTTTTCTTAGACCTCTGCTTATAAAGCTATATAAACTTTGCACCTTTCTAACCAAATAAATTCATACATCTTCTCATTATATTATGTCCATACCATGACAGTCGCTCGCTTCTCAATTCTTATTTCATCCTCGCGTGTCGCGTCGCAATTTTGAAGCTTTCTGTAACTCGCCCTTTAACCCAGAGCTGGGTCAATAAACCTACATACAACCCTCGCAAATGGCTTGGCATATTTTTTCCTTTCTTTTTTAATATTTAACTTTAAAAATAACTCCAAGTTCCAGATGGTTATATAGGAACCACTAGATACCCTACAACCAGGTCTGCGTTTCTGTGTCAGGATATAAGAGGACAACCATGTGACAAATTTCCAAATTGCCTCAAACATCTTTCCTATTCGCAAAATATTTTGGGAAGCACCTGGCAAGGGTAAAGAAAGACTCGGAATAACTTGGCATTTTTCTTTGTTTTTATATGTAACTAAACGTCTATAAACATGTCAGGTTGCCTCAAACACGTACTTAAGTAATTTTGTTTTCTGTGCCCCTAGGGTTTGAAAAGAACCACTACCCTCCAGTCAAGTCTGCGTTGTTGTGTTAGGATATTACAGGACAGCCATCTGACAAACTTCCAAATTGCCTCAAGTATCTTTTCTGATATGTCTACCAGCTCTCATTGTAATACTCTGTCCTTTCTCGTTAGACCACATTAACATTCGCAGGGTATTTCGTTATTTGCGGTAAGTGTGACATGATCCTGTTAGATTTTGATGAGACCCAAATGTACCCTATAAGTAAAAACATAATGCTACAATAATACTCTATTAAAAAAATAAGACCTATACCTACTACCTTCTTGAAATTGCACGTTCAGTCACTCAAGCGTGTACAGTTTTTCTGTCATTACTTCCTGTTGTCAGTCGGACAAGTCAAGTTCCACCTGATTACCAGAATTGAATAGTGCATATCCCTTCAAGGTATTTCCTGATGCTGAAAAACTTCTATAAATGTATTGATAACTATATCAGATGGCACAATAATTTTTATACAATTAGAGTGGAAGAAGCGATGGCTACCATCACAGAAACTGTTGAAAGTGAGTAAACTGCTAAAAGACCCGATAAAACCGTTGTTCCGCCATATAATAGTATAAGCACAAAAGGGAGATTAAAGTGAAAATTAGTTTAAGACCTATGGTCATACCTTCTAAATATCCCAAGAAATCATAAGAATTGCACGAGACACGAAAAACAGGAGTATTTAAAAAAATGTGATACGCAATTGTGTTTTATGAATTTGTTTGAAACCTCAAGGAAGTTCCGGAATAGCTACTCTATCGTCCTTGAATGCTTGAATTCAGATAAAGAACCTCTTCCTTGCTTAGCAAGCGGGATAAGAGATTTAAAAGAATATTGCGCCTGCTGTTTGAAAGCAACAATACAATTTGAGACTATATTTTGTTATAGGTAAATATATTGCCTACCTTTTCATTGCAGGCGCGCTTTAGGCGACTTCGTTCGTGTCGAATTTTGACAGTGCGAATATCTTAGCTTTATGCGCAGCAGCATTATCAGTTTCAACATTGCAAGGACTCCTTCTGTTCTCGGAGCAGAAATATATTTTCCCTGTTTTTGCATCAGTTTTCTGTTGGTCATAACGTAGAAGTGCAACGTGAACCGAACAAATAAACTCTACAGCTTGTTATTGTATAGTTTATCAAAATGTATCTACAAGCGCCACCTACATGAAAGTCTTAGTATTCTACTCGTATATTTTTAGCTATAGATTTAGGATAGATAGTCAATAAGGATATAATATCACACATGTACCTATTTATTAGATAAAATAATCTTAATAATCTTACAGAGTTCCTGCCATTTGCAGTCCAACGACAGAACATGCTCCAGAAGTCCAACTTTAATTGGTCAAACAAAACCAAGAAAGAAAAACCACCTCAAGTCTTGGGATGCCCTGTCGACTGTTCTTGCAAGAAAACATCTTACAAAAGCATGACCCTTGTTTTCAATGCTTTGGGAATATTAGTAGCAATTATAGCAATGTATTTGATAGTGACCACGAATTCCAATATGTATCTTGTATTTTGGATGTGTTATTCTATTTTGAGACGACTGTTAAAATCAAAGCCTCGAATCAAACAAGATTAATAGCAATTTTTGTTTCACAACCCTGTACTTAATAATTAACTATTTATTTTGTGAATTAAATTATTTGATTGTATATTATTACTAGTGGTCGCCCGCGACTTCGTCCGCGTGGTAATTTGTATTTTTTCCCGTTCCCGTCACGCCGCGTCATATTTTGAACAATTCACACAATGTCTTTATAAATTGTAGCCTAGTGTTATTCTGATGTATAAGCTCTATTATTGTAAAGTTTCATTAAAATCCATGCAGTAGTTTTCCCAAAGTGACGGGGGCAGCAGCCGCGCTTTCGCGACTGATGCCCAACTTAAAGGGACCCAACGCTTCCTGCAGGAGACTGTACCTGGGGATCGTGCGGAGTATGGCCGTGTACGGGGCTCCCGTATGGGCGCCGAGACTGACGGCCAACAACACCGCTGTTTTACACAGATCGTTGAGGACCTTGGCCGTCAGAACAATAAGAGGGTACCGCACGATCTCCCTAGAGGCTGCATGTCTCCTAGCCGCGACCCCTCCATGGAACCTGGAAGCGAGAGCCCTTGCGTCATTGTTCGAATGGCACAAGGAGGCGCTGGAGCGGGACCACAGGCCTGCGTCTCGAGAAATCGAGGACCAGCGGTCCCATCTCCGCCAGGATCTCATGGAGTCATGGAGGGTGCGACTTGAGCAACCAAAGAACCACCACCATCGCGGCGGTGAGACCGATCATGGAGGAGTAGCTGCAGAGGCAGCACGGTGGCCTCACGTATCGTGCGACACAGATCATCACTGGACACGGAAACTTCGGTGAGTATCTGTTTCGCATGCATCGTGAGGTCACACCCGCGTGTCAACACTGCGAGGCTTCCGGCGTAGACACGGCATTCCACACGTTGGTGGAATGCTCAGCCTGGGCGAGTCAGCGCCGGGACCTCGTTGTGGGCCTGGGCGTGGATACTCTCTCGTTGGAGACCATGCTACGAGCCATGGTCTCTAGCGAGAGCCAGTGGAACGCGGCCGTTTCCTTCTGCGAGCAGGTTATGCTCGTGAAGGAGGCGGCCGGTAAGGTGAGGGAGCGTATCCTCCCCGCTGAGTTCCGAAGTCTGCGGCGAGGGCGCCGCAGGCGTGACTACGCCCAGGACCATCGACCTCCATGATCGGGGCCTGAGGACGATGGATTAGCAACCCACCGTCCTTACAGAAGCAGGCTAGAAGGGCTGCGTGATGTGGGGCTGCATCCCACGCACGCCTTCACTCACCGATGCGGGATAAAACCCGACCCCAAAGATGCGGGATAAAACCCGACCCCAAGGATGCGGGGTAACACCCGACCACCACGCAGTGGCCACACGGGTGGCCAAGGTCCGCCGGGCGCCACTGGGAATTCTCTCAGTCTTTACCAGAGGCGCTCGGCAATGGACGTAGGTGCGGCCGCGGCCCCAAGCCGCGGATTTAAAAAAAATAAAAAAATAAAAAATGCAGTAGTTTTTACGTGAAAGAGTAACAAACAAACATCCATCCATCCATACATACATAGTCACAAACTTTCGCGTTTATAATATTAGTAGGATTATTATAAACAAACTGACCCGGCGAAGTTCGTACCGTATTCATTTTTCTAATGTTCCGCATAACTTTTTTTTTCTTACGAACACACAATCGAAATCGACGTTTGAAAGGCAAAAATTACCAAGCGACATATTGGCAACTTTACACCAGAGCAGTTTAAAGTGTTTTTATGAAAAAAAAATCGTTAAAAATCGCCTATAAATCACAACGACATTATTCCAACGAATTTTAAATGTACTTTAAAGGCTTCATGTACTAGCATTTAAAGAAAATTATTTTTTTCAATAGTTAAAGAAATAGTGTCGGTTAGTAATAATTTTATCAAAATCACTAACGGGTAAAAGTTACTTACCGACAACGAAATTTCATAATCAAACAAGTAATGTTAGCTAAATCCTATAACTTTATGATTGTGTTTAAAGTAAAATGACGCATCCAGAAGTAATGCACGTTTTTTCATTTAGGTAACATTATTTAAATAGAAAACAGAAACACTTTTCTGCCAGGCAATTTTAGTTATATTACAAATTAAATACAGTTAGTTTAGGATTTTTTTGACCAAGTAACAATGAATTTAGGTTTCAGTACACAAAATCAAAGACTGATCTTTGATTTTGTTGGGTCGAAAATTCCCTGGATCGGATCGATCCCCTTTCTTGGGGATCGGTTGTAGGTTCGCCTCTTTCCAGACCTCCGGCACGAGCCCTGTAGAGTATGACAGGCGGTACAGACGCGTTAATACTGGAGACAACTCAGCTGCACATTTTCGTAGCACCACTGCCGGAATGCCGTCAGGGCCACTGGCTTACCTAGGGATCGTGTGGTACCTAGGGATCGTGCGGAGTATGGCCTTAAACGGGGCACCCGTATGGGCGGATAGAATGGCAGTCAGGGTGAACGCGACTCTGTTAAACAGACCACCGCGAACCTTGGCCGTCAAAACCATACGGCGGTACCGCACGATCTCCGGAGAGGCTGTATGTCTCCTAGCCGGGACCGCTCCATGGGACCTGGGAGCGAAAGCCCTTGCGTCATTGTTTCAATGACACAAGGAGGCGCTGGACCACAGGCCTGCGACTCGAGAAATCGAGGAACAGCGGTCCCAACTCCGCCAGGATCTCGTGGAAACTTGAGCAACCAAAGTGGGGAACTACCGTCATCGCGGCGGTGAGACTGATCATGGATGAGTTGCTGCAGAGGCGGCATGGTGACCTAACGTATCGCGCGACGCAGATCATTACCGGGCATGGATGCTTCGGTAGCTATCTGTTTCGCATCCATCGTGAGGTCACACCCCGGTGTCAACACTGCGAGGTTTCCGACGACGACACCACACTGTGGTTGGTGGAGTGCTCAGCGTGGGCGAGTCAGCGCTGGGACCTCGTAGTGGGTCTGGGCGTGGATATCCTCTCGCTGGAAACCATGCTCCAAGCCATGGTCTCCAGCGCGAGTAGGTGGAACGCAGCAGTGTCCTTCTGCGAGCAAGTCATGCTCGCGAAGGAGGCGGCTGAGAGGGAGCGTACCCCTCCCCACCGAGTTCCGTAGTCAGCGGCGAGGGCACCGTAGACTGATCTACGATCAAGACCATCGACCTCCATGATCGGGGCCTGAGGACGGCGGGATCGCCACCCGCCGTCCTTACAGAAGCAGGCTAGAAGGGTTGCGTGCTGCGGGGCCTTTGCCTCATAGCACGCAACCAGATTCACTCACTGACGCGGGATAAAACTCCACCCCAACGACGCGGGATTCTCATCCCGATCAAACCCCCGCAGAGACCACAGAGGTGGTCAAAGTCCGCCAGGCGCCACTGGAAATACCTGCTTGTAACCAGAGATGCCCGGCAACGTACGTTAGAGCAGCCGCGGCCTTGGGCCTTGAGAATTAAAAAAAACGGCCACTGGCTTTCCGCGTGTCGAGTGACTGTAGCATTGCCCGGAACTCACATTGGCTGATAACAATATCAAGCATAGTGTGGCCACAGTTGGTGACGGCGGGGGCCTGCAGGCCACGGTCGTCGACCCGGGAATTAGCCGCAAAGAGGTCTGCAAGCATGTCTGCCTTCTCTTGGGCTTTGTGAGCCAGTGATCCATCAGGATGACGCAGTGGTGGCAGCGAGGGTTGGCAAAAATTAGACTACGACCTGGACAAATTGGACTGGCAATCTATATAGCGTTTGCAAGTTGTCAGTATCCACGGCTGCCCGTAGGATGGGATGTGAGCTCCTGACCAAGCCGCGTGATGCATAGGCATTCGCTCTCTTGAAGGCTCTCTTGCTGAACCTAGTGGCCCTATTGAAAGCTGTTTAGAGGCGGTCCACGTTCGGGTCACGTGCCGCCCGAGCCCTGACCCAGGCGCGATATGCCGACTGTTTTTCTGGACAGCCTCGGCACATTCACGCCCGAACAAGGCGCGAGCTTTGCGGATGCTGGCAACATCGAAAGGCATATAATATTCTATCCCTAGACTGATCTCGCCAGAAACGGCAGCAGCGCTATCCGAAGGCGCCTTCCCTACAAAGTAGCGCTGGCTCCACGGGACGGATGCAAAGTAATCGCGGTGACCGTCCCAATGTGCCGACGAGTAGTGCCATAGTCGTTGAGTCATTTGGTCGGTATTCGAAAAGCCTTGTTGTCCCAGTGTCCCCTGTGTGGGAGCGGTAGACGCACACGTAGATTTGGCTCATAGAGCCATGATCCACGTGCAGCCAAAGGACAGTGTAGGAGGGGTTCTCTAGACAGCGCAACCGGTGGCAGCAAACGTCCGCCCTAACGAACACGCACACTCCGGCTTTGTCGCGAAATTGTTCCTCAATGACAAAACCCAGGTAACAGAGGTAAGACGTGTCGTCAGGGCGGCTATCTGTGTCTCCGTTAGGGACATAACAGAAGGCGGTGCCGTCTCTATGTGATGGTGGACGATATCAAGGTTCGCATGGAGTCCGCGGATATTCCCGAACTCCACCTCAAACGAAGTCAACTTTGTGGGGTTTCTAGGGGCCGTTGTGTACCGTCTATTAATTTGTTACACTGTCAAGGTGATATGGAGAAGCGTGAAGATAGGACGATATTTGGTTTGGCAGTAAGTGACAAAGTGCAGAGGCTAGCTTCGTCTAGAACCGTGTGGTTAGGTCGGAGCCGACCCGCCGGACGAAAGTGCTCCCAAACCCCTTGATGCAAGGCCGCCGCTACCCCACACCGGTTACCACCCGGAGCGGCGATCCCACATCAGGATTATCAGCAACATGTGGGGCAGCCTCCTGGGGTGGTTGGTCCCAGGCGGGCCCCATGACTATGTTGCGGGTGGTCGCGGGTGGTTGCTAAGAGTCTCTCTGGCCGGCGAATCGACCCACACCACCTACACTAGACTCCGTTTCGCCCCTACTGGACCCATGCCTGCCGCACCATACATCGCCCCGGGCCAGGCAGTGCAGCTGCTGGACCCCTAACGCAACCCAGCCCAGGCTTGGGGCCAGTAGGGGCGAAACGGAGTCTAGTGTAGGTGGTGTGGGTCGATTGGGAACCTCGTCCGTTAATCAGCAAGTGCGCCACTAGCAGGTGAGGTCGCTGGGGCAGGATTGATGTAAGAAGGGCCCCTTTGCACCCTCGATTACTCATCTCAAGCTATAAGTCACTACGCGATGAAGTAGGTACCTACTATGTGCAGTACGCACACGCACACGAGTCACCATGCGACAGTTCGATGAACACTAATCGACATTTTATTGACTAACAGCCATAAAAACACTTGTTACAACGCGTATAAGCGACAATATAAAATAAATGCAACAGGAATAAACACGGTTTATACAAATTTCATATCAGAAATAGTTAACCAAATGACAAAAGTATTAAAAAAACGGCAGGTAAAATAGTACCAAACGACAAAATTATACTCATTTTAGGCAGGACAAATACTACTATATGTATAAGGGATTTTAGTGCGTTGCGCTTAGGAAAAAAATAACTAAATGAAAATAAGTACATAATTACGGTAAGGTAAAAAGGCTTTAATGGTGAATAAAAAGAAAATATAACCAGGTAAAATTTCTTAAGCAATATTCATACCGAAGACAGTAGAAGGTAAAAATTACTAAATAAACACGTTAATTTGAGTCAAAGCAGAAATTACTATGTGTAAGAAGTTAAATTCGAATACCATACAAAGTGAAAGTTATTCATAAATTGGTAAAATTTTTGTCGCTTAGTCGCCGAAATCAGTGAAAATGTGACTTTTTTTAAATTACCAAGCGACAACAAAAGCCATATTAGCGGTACGAGAGTAGGATCAATCGACGCAGATTTTTTTTTCTGATTTCAGTGATACATATAACTCAATATCGCCCAAAATGTCGCTTAGTCAATTTTGCCTTTCAAGCGTCGAAATTACGTCTTTATCTTTAACACTTGGCATGCCTTTTTTTTATTTTTTTTTGTTCCGCGGCCAGGGCCGCGGCCACTCTAACGTCAGTTGCTGGGCGTCTCTGGTTACAAGCAGAACGTATTTCCAGTGGCGCCCGGCGGACTTTCACCACCTCTGTGGTCTCTGCGGGGGTTGGGTCGGGATGAGAATCCCGCGTCGTTGGGGTAGGGTTTTATCCCGCGTCAGTGAGTGAATCTGGTTGCGTGCTTTGAGGCAAAGGCCCCGCAGCACGCAACCCTTATAGCCTGCTTCTGTAAGGACGACGGGTGGCGATCCCGCCGTCCTCAGGCCCCGATCATGGAGGTCGATGGTCTTGGGCGTAGATGAGTCTGCGGCGCCCTCGCCGCTGACTACGGAACTCGGCGGGGAGGGTACGCTCCCTCTCCCTCTCGGCCGCCTCCTTCGCGAGCACGACTTGCTCGCAGAAGGACACGGCCGCGTTCCACCTACTCCCGCTGGAGACCATGGCTTGAAGCATGGTCTCTAACGAGAGGGTATCCACGCCCAGACCCACTACGAGGTCCCAGCGCTGACACGCCCACGCTGAGCACTCCACCAACGTGTGGAGTGCGGTGTCGTCGTCGGAAACCTCGCAGTGTTGACACCGGGGTGTGACCTCACGACGGATGCGAAACAGATAGCTACCGAAGAATCCGTGCCCGGTAACGATCTGCGTCGCACGATACGTGAGGTCACCATGCTGCCTCTGCAGCCAATCGTCCATGATCGGTCTCACCGCCGCGATGATGGTGGTACCCCACTTGGGTTGCTCAAGTCGCGCCCTCCATGGCTCCATGAGATCCTGGCGGAGTTGGGACCGCCGGTCATCGATTTCTCGAGACGCAGGCCTGTGGTCCCGCTCCAGCGCCTCCTTGCGACTTGGCATGCCTGGTATAAATTGCTGCAGTTCATTCAAATTTGAATTTTGCACGCAACCGTCCTCAGTAGCTGGCCGTTATGAAACTCTAGACGTCCGACACCTGTCATTTCAGTCCAGGGTACGGTTGTTTAGAACAAAGATGTCATTTAAGAGCGCGTGTACCTGTCATTTAAGTACAACCTTCATACATGATGCAAAATAAAAACGCTACGATTACGCTTTTGTTAAAGTCGCTGCTTATGTTTAATTATAAGAATAAATAACAAAACATATTGATTCTTTTTTTTTTTTTTTATTCCGCGGCCCAAGGCCGTAGCCGCTCTAACGTCCGTTGCCGGGCGTCTCTGGTTACTAGCAGAGGGTATGTCCAGTGGCGCCCGGCGGACTTTGACCACCTCGGTGGTCTCTGCGGGTGTTGGGTAGGGACGAGAATCCCGCGTCGTTAGGGTAGGGTTTCATCCCGCGTCAGTGAGTGAATCTGGTTGCGTGCTATGGGGCAAAGGCCCCGCAGCACGCAACCCTTCTAGACTGCTTCTGTAAGGACGGCGGATGGCGATCCCGCCGTCCTCAGGCCCCGATCATGGAGGTCGATATTATATATTATTTAGGGCGCCCCAGACTCCGCGACTACGCCCAAGACGGGCGTAGTCGCGGAGTCTGGGGCACCCTGGCCGCCGACTACGGAACTCGGCGGGGAGGGTACGCTCCCTCCCCCGCCGCCTCCTTCGCGAGCATGACTTGCTCGCAGAAGGACACGGCCGCGTTCCACCTACTCCGGCTGGAGACCATGGCTTGAAGCATGGTCTCCAGCGAGAGGGTATCCACGCCCAGACCTACTACGAGGTCCCGGCGCTAACTCGCCCACGCTGAGAACTCCACCAACGTGTGGAGTGCGGTGTCGTCGTCGGAAACCTCGCAGTGTTGACACCGGGGTGTGACCTCACGATGCATGCGAAACAGATAGCTACCGAAGCATCCATGCCCGGCAACATATTGATTCTGGGTTATTTCTATTACGTATACTGTAGCATATTATACTGCTAGCTTATCAATTAATTGAATACACTAGCTACTACATGTTTATAGGGGGCTAATAGTCCGGGTCCGTGACACCCTACAAGGCATACCGTGTAACTTTTGGTCACCAGGCATGCTGAGGGTTAAGGGGTAGACGAGGCGTTCATTACCTACCTCCTGTTACGCATATCACTGATGGTCACACATCTAATACTAATAAGGGACGAGCCTGATGCCGTTTCTCGGCTCTTTAAATATTCTCGCCAGACCCCTATCCGCTTGTCAGCAGATACACCTGGAGATGTTAATACGAGTATTTTAATTATAATTGCCTCTAGACCCCCAGACTATTATTTTAATTATGATCACATAATTTTAAATAAAGGTGGAGCCGAGAATATCAATTCTCGGCTCCACCTATTTTTTTGCATGTAACCCATAAAAGTCTTGTAAAAGGTCGTTTGAAAAGTTGGAATTACAAAGACACACTTCAATTTTATTTAAAAGATATAGATGGCTCATTGTAATAGCTGCGGACAGATAAGTATATTTCTCACATTTAAGTTGGTTGTGGGGCCTAGTCCACAAGTTTTTGCGACAATTAGTGCCGCCATGCGATGTGCGTTCAATGATCCCACAGTAAGACCCCTCCACATAAATATGATATTGATCATTCGTTCATAGCCATCGTTATAAACGTTTAAAAATTACGATGATTTATACAAAGATAAAATACTTTTTATTGTTCCTACACAAAAAAAGAGACAATTATCTCATACAAACCCTAGAAATAATGTAAAATAGGCGGCCTTATCGCTAAAGAGCAATCTCACCTGCAAATACAATAGTATACCTACCGTAGTATACCTACTCGTAGTATACCTACCGATCCACGGACGAGCCTCTTCCCTTTTTAACCGAGTACGATGGGGGAGGTTTCTGAATTCGAACTAATATTGTCTCTCCTTTTAATATCTTGATGTCTGGGTCGTTCTCTATTGCGTGGACTCAAAAATAACAAAGTGTGGATAAATATGTATACATATTTATCCACACTTTGTTATTTTTGAAATATGAAACTGTCTAAGTAATAATGGATAAGTATTGTATTTAATATCTCTCTGTATGTGTTCCTTTCAAGATAATAGACGTGATTATGTGTTTGATATTATTCCGCTAGTAAAAATATCACACAGAAAATCGCGCCTATTGACAAGAAAGGACATCTAAGGAAATGTAATAGTCCACGTCGTTTAATATATTAGGTTAACAACTCCTCTAGTGCGATTCAGGATTAGTATGTTTACTCGACATAGTGCGATTTACCATCACTAGAGGCCGCAGAATTTCTTTGTCAATCAAGGTCATTCCATTTTGTTACCTACAGGGCCATATTTCAGTAGGTGCTCGTATTTTTTCTATTATTTTTCTCATTGCTGCGGTAGTTAATTACTTAAAACGCTGCGACAACACGTCAGTCTGTAGATCATCTTACAATACAGTTTTTGCTGCGTCAAAGACTCCATCCGACTCTGTGACGTATTCGAGATCATAGATAATTTTTGATTTGAACTTTTTACTTCGTATAATTCCATTATATCTATTTTTATTACATGACTTGTATTGGTCTTGCGTGCTTTGAACTTACTCGTGTAAAATTGATTCCTTCTGATTTCTTAACATTTTTAATTATATATTTTTCTGTACCTTCTAAAGAGATGGTTTATGATGTTAGAAACTACACAGGACTAGACTGCTACTGAGATCAGTCAGTAGCTAATTGAATAAATTATTTCATTAATTATAATCGCCTATCAAAGACTCCATAAATAACGATTTAAAATACCTACTCTTAATTATATTTAGTTTGCAGTAACACACATAAAACATAGCATCACAACTATATCCAGTTTAACCGTTTATCGTATTGTCATTGTTGTCATTTGTACAACCCGCCGTAGATACTGTTTTTCTGGTAATAGTACGGTGTCTTGCGCGGTGCTTCGCGCCGCACCACGCCATAGGTTTTAGCCTATAACTTTTGACCCCTTAGGCTAGGTCAATTTTTTTTAGATTTTTTGGCTTGCCTCCTATACATAGAGGGGTCAACCATCATTGGAGCATAAGCAGTTCTCGAGAGCTAAGGGGGGACAAAAATTACATTCCCCATTTCTGTATATAGATTAGGCTCGATTCGTATTAAAACGCCAGTCATCATAATATGTCGACCCCTTCTGCGATAAAGACGTGATTCTAGGGAAGAGGGTTCGACTAGTTAATTACCACCGACCGTCGACGCCCAATGATGGACAGAGGCCTCCCCTAAGACCGTCTTAACGTTCGGTCTTGTTCTGCTCAAAGTGTCTTGTGGCTCCCCGCGACCGTTATGATGTCGTCAGTCTACCTTGTGGTGGCTTCATGTACCTACGTGTTCACCACGAAGACTTCTTCGCCCCATCGGCAATCAGTCCTGTGAGCGATGTACTCTGTCAACTGTTTACTTTTTTCTTCTCAGAATCCTCTCCTCTCTTCTCTCAATTTTTCCTCTTTTACGCATCCCTTCCCTCCAAAAGGAATAATGCGCGAGTAATAAAGTAATCTGCTAATGTTTCTGTTTGTAACCATTTAGGTACCATTAGATGGGCCGAGTAATTCCTTACTACAAAAAAACCGGCCAAATGCGTGTCGAGCCACGCATAAGATAGGGTTCCGTAGTCACCCATAAAAGCCTCTATAACTTCTGAACTAACAAAGTTACACGATCCCTTATAGTTTTCCTTAAAAGTTAATACTCGTATCACGAGATTTTTCAGTTTCTTCACGCCTGCACTAAGGTTTTAGAGGGAGGGGGTAGGACGCTGTTTTCTCAAAAACATACTCTTCAAAGCTAAATACCTATAGTCGGATACTTAAATAAAAAAAGTACAAGTAACCTCTCAATGTTTTCAAAACACCTATCTAATGATACCCCACACTATGGCATTGATGCGAGAAAAAGAAATCATTCCCACTTTACTTTACTGTACCGCAAAAAAATATTTTTCCAAATTTTATTGTAGCACTCTGTCTAGTCAATACACATTGTTGTTGTGTTTCTAGCATTACTAGCTATTCTTTGCTACCTGATATCTACGGAAGTAACCACAACCGACACTTCATACTTACTGACCGTTCTCAGCTATGTCTGTCAGTCAAAGGCTCTTGGTAGATAACCGTTTGGGAGCAAATTCAAGGAAGGACATGACAAAACTATAAAAGGGTTCCGAGACTTTTACTACGGAACCCTATAAATGCAAGTATTAGATAGTTTCTGGTTATCAAACGAATGAATCAGAGACTTCACAGAGCTGAGGTCGTCGACACTAAGTTCCGTTCCGCTGTAACCACGTCGCAGTTAATTTTTTAAAGAACTTCTTGAGTTTTATATAAAGTTTGTTTACCTTTTATTACATACTGGCTGAGTACCGCGACTCCGCCCGCCTAGAGTTTTCTTTTTTTCAATTTACACGGTAACACAATACCGGGATACAAAATAGCCTACGTCTTCGGGGATGTAATGTAGCTACATATTAGTGAACACACACACATATCACGCCTATATCCCCGAAGGGGTAGGCAGAGGTGCATCACACACCCACAATTTGCCAGTATTTTAGTCCCACGTAATAGGGGGCAAGCCTATTGCCGTCACCGTGCACCTTTTTAATGGATTGTGTCCAAAATGGCCGAATGAATTTAATAAAAAGTATCAGCTATATTGTAATTTTCAAAAAATATTGAAACCCATTGCCTTACGAAGAAATGTTGATGAAAGGCAACAAAATCTTACGTGCCAGCTGCTGTGGCACAGCCAATTAAAGTTCTGGGCGTCTCGGACTATCGGATATTAGTGAAAAGATTTTCATTATCGGTTCAATAAACCAAACAAGAGCAAGCTGCTTCAGCACCGTGTTCCGTTGTTGTTGGAACCGGTCCAGGCCGGAGCATGGCATCGGAAGAGTTTATCGATAGCCAATGACAGCGCAGAAAATATCGATCACGTGACCTAATTAAAACATTTTTGGGCATTCCAGCGATAGCATTGGTTCCCGAGAAACTCTCATGAGCGCTATGGTAAGGGCAGGTGGCTAGTTTATTTTAGTTCAGTAGTTACGGAGTCTATTCAATGGAAACAAACAATCATACGGGTGTATACTGGCGACCACACGAGACTTAAATGAGTAACGTATAACCTTTCCTCTAGAATCACTGTATGTATTGCTGATACTGCATTAAAATCCTTTGAGGAATTGAAAAGATCTAAGGGATCAGACGGCGAAGTAATTTCATGTTTCATTATTGCAAATCAAATCAAAATATTTTCATTCAAAGTAGGAGCAGTTAATACCCATTCAATTACCACACACCCAAGAAGAAGGGCAAGAAACTCGGCGGGGTCAACATTTCTGTTAACAGTCCTCAATAAATTTGAGGACGGCTATTATGCTACATAACAGTCGCTACGATAGCCAATCTGACTATCCAAAAATTTTG
Organism: Nudaria mundana; assembly: GCA_963556515.1. Taxonomy (NCBI): domain Eukaryota; kingdom Metazoa; phylum Arthropoda; class Insecta; order Lepidoptera; family Erebidae; genus Nudaria; species Nudaria mundana. Next base: position 16,118,313 of record OY748302.1, on the reverse strand, counting down.
TTTTAATCGTCCAGAGATTAGGAAGTTCAAACTAACTCTTTAGCTAGTGAGTAACGTAAGCTAAATAACATCACGCTATGATGAATAGGAGTGGAGTAGCAATGAAAAATGCAACCTTCGCGAACGAAGTCGCGAGTTCCCACAAGTGTAAGTGTCTTTATTTTAAAACCCGTTTTAGTAAGGTACCTATTCAATCTTAAACATGAATCTCTACTAATACCTAAAGTGGAAAGATTTCATTGTTTGTTAAATAGTTTGAATTGAATAAACTCAAAAATTACTGATCCGATTTTCAAAATTCTTTCAACTATATGTAGCTACATTATCTCTGAATGCTATAGGCTAATTTTTATCCCCGGTAATGCGCTCCCGTGGGAATTGGGAACAAGAAAACTAGATCACAGGCGGTTATCAAATAGTAGATATACAATAAACCAAACAAGAGCAAGCTGCTTCAGCACCGTGTTCCGTTGTTGTTGGAACCGGTCCAGGCCGGAGCATGGCATCGGAAGAGTTTATCGATAGCCAATGATAGCGCAGAAAATATCGATCACGTGACCTAATTAAAACATTTTTGGGCATTCCAGCGATATCATTGGTTCCCGACAAACTCTTCTGAGCGCAGGTGGGTAGTTTGTTTTTATTTACGAGTCTCTGATCATGTATCTACACGATACCAGCGCGGGCCTCAATATCTTATTATAGGCCAGGAGATAGTAAGTAGTTTGAGTAAGTTATTAGAGTTTCGGTAGAATCTATATATATAATACGCCAGTGAAGCCGCTTCTCCTCCTAAACTAAGAGTCGCACAGTCAAGTGTGGCACACTGTTAGAAAGGTCGTGGTCTCAAGTGGTGCGATAAGATTAGAAATTTGTCAAAAAATAAAAAAATAAAAAATATTACATGCGCAGTTTGCGCTAAGGGTTGCTAGTTAGAAATAATATACGAATAGGTATTCTATTAATAGGTATATAAGCACGTATCTTCTTCGTTTATTTAATTTTGTCTTATCTTATCTTTTATCTTCTTCTACTTTTTCTTATACTTTCAAGAAAAAAACTGTATCTTACGTTCCACACTCCTTTTTTCATTTCCTACCAAAAAGAGGCAGAACGTTTTTTGAAGTATTGAATCTAATTTCACATATTTACAAGTAGTACCAAGATGAAATTGGCACTTATTTTTTTTTATTATGGTTAATACATATCTACCAATTAATTAATAAAATACCGAGATGTATATTCTGGCGCATTTGCGGTAGGTACGTGTATTTATTTGTATATTTGAATGATACACCTACACACACATAAAACTTATTCTTCCAAGCATTTCCTTCCGTTGGCCCACTGGAAAAGATTTCTTATGAAATAATAAGTGGTGCCTTTGTACTGTTAATCTATCTTTAGTATTCCTCTTCTCTTTACTATAACTTCAGGTGTGTACATAAACGTAAATAAATAAAATAAATAAATAAAACATTATTTAGATCGCCGATCTCCTTGCCTATCTTTCGTTGGTATTCGGCATTCCCCTCTCCAATGGCGCAGTTATTGACCCAACAAGCTCCCACCTGCTACGTCGCACATGCGCGCTACCCAGGCTCTTGGCTCTTCCCCAGTCTAGCTTAGCATATTCTAGCGATGCCTGCGCCGTGCGACACTTGTAAAGGTTGGTCATTTATTTATTTTTTATTGTTATTTATAAATCCTCGTGGTCAAAATAGATTTGTTTTGGCTCTTGTTGTTTCAAATTTTTAACGATGCGTCATAAAATGACGCAGTGCGTTTCTACGTCAGCAGATTTTTATTGTGATAACTATTTTATTGTTATGTAAAATTCTTATTTAATCGGCATACATACTACTCCTTATTATAAATAATAAAAATAGTATTTTAAAATATTTGCAGTCTAATTGGAAAAGAATGATACCAATAATTTTGTTATAAATAGGTATAAGGTAGGTTTATGATGATTTGATCATTCATGTCGATCACGTGACCCTATTAAATTTTTTTTAGGCGTTTTAGCGATGTCACTGGTTCCCGACAAACTCTCCTGAGCGCTATAATGATCATACTTAATAAATTCGACTGAAAATTTTATATTGGATTTTCCTTTTTCTGAAATGTCCGCCATTGCAGGTCGCCCTCTGAAGCATAGGTAACCTTGTGTCCTATACCTGTACCTAATTAGTATCTTAAATAATCAAATAGAATCTTAGTTAGGTATAATTTAAAAGTGAAAGTTCGTTAAGAGGTGTTTGAATTTATGTAACTTACTCGCGCGTAGTTGAATGAATGTAGATGAAAATTGGCACGTAGGTTACTTAGAGACTTACTTACTTATAAAATGTGCTGTAAATAATCAATATAATAAAAATAAATATATTTCTCACACAATCTCATCTTTCTCATCTAGCCCTAATATAAGCTTGTGCTATGGGATCTACACAACTGATAAACATACTTATATATTTCTAAATACATACATATTATACATAGAAGACACCCAAACTCCAGGAATCGAACCTGGGACCTCAGGGACGGCAGTCGCATACTTATACCACTGCGCCACCGAGGCAGGTGTAACATATCAGATATCTCAGAGGATACTTTGTTATCCCAGTAATGTGTTGCCGTGTGTATTGTGTGTGTTGAATGTATAAAGCTATAATACAATTGTTTTTTTTTTCAGATACGTGTGGGGGCGGTAAAGCCGCGTGTGGCACCGGGTGCACATGCGGACCCAACTGCGCATGCGGCGATGGCAAACCTTCTGGTAGACACCTACATATTACACCTTTATTTGAAAGCTAGTCTAATGTTGAAATTCCGCTGCCGCTGTTACGTCCGTTGCCGGGCGTCTCTGGTACGCACGCAGTAGGTATTTCCAGTGACGCCCGGATTTCCAGTGGCGCCCGGTTCACTGTGGTCTGTGGTAGGCAGGCGATCTTTTTCTGAAAGTCGTAACCTTTTCACCGACCTAAAAGAAGGAGAAGGTTTTCAATTCAACTGTATTTTTATTTTATTTTATTTTGATTAAAATAGACAATAGAGAGCAATTTTTTTTTAAATGTAAGTCGAAATGGAAGATCTGTTGATAATTTTTGGAAGACGTCGATGGATCGATGGACATATCGTGAGGGGGCCTTTAAATCATCGACAAGTAAATAGCTGAAACGCGTTTTTAATAATATCTTTTTTTGTCTTTTGCAGGTGCCAAGCCGTGTTGCAAGGGAGGAGAGAAAAAATAAAATAAAAAATCAACCCTAAATGAAGCTCTATTTAAATAACTACAACACATTATTTTTTAATACACTTACTTATAGTTTACTTAAGTCAAAATGAAGTAATGTAGTTTTGCTCTATTATCTATCTAATTAAGATATTATAAAATAAAATAAAATATTGTGCGTCATGAAATGAAATACTTAGTGTAAGAAGAAAATATAGTATTATAAATTATTAAATATAGCTTTCAGATTATTAATTATTAAAAAAAATAGTCTGCTTATCTGTTAAGTGTTTTAAGTGTAGTTGTATTTATCACATTCAGTGTTTGTAGCAATGTTTGCTCTAGTACTTATAATACTCATTAGCATAGTGTCGATGTTCGAACACGCACACACACATGTATTTATAGATCGTGTAGTGTATCTGTATTTAATAAATTAAGCAAAGATACATTTTGTTTTTTTATACACTATTTTTAAAGAATTCTTAGTTCAATAAACTCAAGATACTGGCAGTTAACGATTACCGTGACTATTGACGTGATATTTGCCATACCATAGGAATTACTCGCTCTTGATAGGAAGGACCTACACTTTCCCCTCAATCAAAAGCAATGAAAAGAGAGAAAATGGTGAGTGAAGCAGAAATGGTAATACATACGCCTACGTATACGAAGCTCTCCTCAGTAGGTACGTATATAGTAGTAAATTAACCTATTTGACCACTGTCTTACATTCGTGCTTAGAAGTTTCCTTTTTCGCCGCTCTCATGTCCGTTGCCGGGTCTCTGGTGCACACGCAGAAGGTATTTCCAGTGGCCCCCGGCGGATGCTTAGCTTAGCAGCATGTTTATTTATAACGATGTGAAGCTGAAGTGATAAACGGGTATAAAATAAACTAGTTATCCCAGCGAACTTTGTATCACCTCAAAAATAAAAAATAATAATAATAAAAAAAAAATTTTTTTATGTACGTTTGACAAATTGTCGTATTAAATATATAGATAGCATGAGAGGTATCCTATACTTACTTCCCTCGCACCAGGAGGCAGCCCTCAAGGTCACGATGGGTTTTGCTCAAGTCGTGGGTCGGCATCGAACCCTCCATTAAGTAATTGAGGCTAGTACGAAAGCCAATAAAACTTCGGACTACATTGGCGAAGTTTGGTTCCCAAAATGACGGGGCCAGGATGCTTAACCTAAAGGGACTCAACGCTCCCTGCAGGAGACTGTACCTGGGAATCGTGCGGAGTAAGGCCCTATGGGGCACTCGTATGGGCGGCGACATTTACGGCTAACAACGTGTCTATTTTAAACAGACCGTTGGCCGTCAAGATAAAAAGAAGGTCTGCATGTATCTTAGCCGTGACCCCTCTATGGGACCTGAAAGCGCGAGACCTTGCGACATTGTTTTAATGACTAAAGAGGCGCTGAAGCGGGACCACAGGCTTGCGTCTCGAGAATTCGAGGCTCAGTGTTCCCAACTCCACCAGGATCTCATAGAGACATGGAAGGTGCGACTTAAGCAACCAAGGTGAGGAACCACCACCATTGCAGCGGTGAGATCGATCATGAGTAATCATGACAATTGGCCCAAAACACTCATAACTCCCAACAAATTGTCAGAATGTCCAAGGTGTCATAATAAATTTCCAATTGTTAAAATGTCCAATATAGGCCGTAGCCGGGTGACTAATGTGCTGTTTGCGTTTCGGCCACCTGAGTTTGAACATCGTCCACCACAAGACTGACGTGAACCCATTTAGCTGGGTTAAAGGAATTGAACAAATAAATCTCAATTGAATATTAACATGGTTTTAATCAATTCATCAAAATGTATATCAATACAATAATTATATTCATGGAAGCAGTTAATGGGACTTCTTACAAGACTACAATAATTCAATCTTATCATAATATATAGAAATAACTCTTAAATATAAAGCCTTCTACACACTAGCGCTCTTTCGACGTCTTTTTGATTTGCGCGTCCGTTAGCGGACGTCGCCGTTTTAGACGACGATTAAACCATAGGGAAGAAACACAATAACGCATAGATAATACGTTCACATTGCCAAAGAAAAAAACATAATAACATAGATTTTAGTCAAAATTCAGTCTTTCATCAATAATCAGATTCCAAAAATGGTTATACTGTACAATTTTTTATATCAATTTGTACTTCATAAAGGCCTCATTAAAGTGCTTCATTTATTTATTTATTTTTTGGGGTACGATCATCTTTATTAATAGAGCTAATTATTCCGTGAGGGTGGACCCGCGGGCCACAACTAGTTTATTTACTTAACTACAGTTAACTCGAGAAAATAATTTAGGCCAACAATAGGGCCTCAAAATTCACACTACCAGTTTAAGGCCGTTTTGAGAATAGATAATAAGTATACCTAAATATTTCGTAGTTCTTTTTTTAAGTCCGCCCAAGCGCGGCCACCCTTACGTCCATTGCCGGGCCATTGACTTTGGCCACCTGTGTGGCCTCTTCGGGGGTTTGGTTGGGATGAGAATCCCGCGTCGTTAGGTATTTCGTAGTCTAAAATAAACTAGATCATGTGAAAGGAAACTGATTATTGACAATCTTACACGACAGTCTAAATTAATTATTTCAAAAATATATAATAATAAAAAAGCGTAATTTCCTACAATTTGTACAGTTTTATACTTTTATCACTACTTTGTATAATCTATAAAAGTTTTAAAGAATAACTCTTATTAATAATTACGAATATAGGGACTTAGATAATTAATTATTTCGTTCTTCAAAAAAATTTTAGTCAAATATAAAATTAAATGAATATAAGAATATAAATGTATGAATATAGTTATTATATTCTCAACAATTACAAAATAAATAATCTTTATAATATTTTTTTTTCAACACTCGATAGCGATTATTTAAACACTATAAAAAATATAATTTTTAATTTCACATGACATACAATTAACAGACTGTAACAAATGCACTTTCTTTTCAATTACACGTAAAAATAATTTTACATTAACATACATACTAAATAGTAAGTAACATATTTTTGGAGTTTACTCCTTAAGAATCGATTTTCATATATAAGGCGCCCGGTATGAGAAAAATCCGAGGGGTAAAACCTACTAACAAGTAACGAAAATCGTGTCACGTTTTTGGTGCGCACCTCTAGTGCGCAACTTTCTAATTTGTTATGGTTAGATACTCGTACTTAAGGAGTAAACTCCAGTCGTGCGTCGGAGCTGACACACACACTTTTTTTTTCAAAATAGCGTTTGTACGTGTAAACTGTATACATCCAAATCTTCAAGTCTTATGGCCGCGACACACGTAACGATATACTTGCGCAAGTCTACACTAAACGTGGCTTACGCAAACCTAGTTTAGACTATCGTGTGTGGCGGCCATTAGACATTCCTTTTATATTCTTAATCAAAATTTTAAAAAGAGAACAGTGAAAATCGAAAAACCAACAACATCACTTCATCTCATAGGTATTTTATTTTAAACATGGAACACATAACTTTTTTTTTTGTATTTGATACTTTTTATACCTACTGACTCTTTTTTTTTCGCGGCTTCATATAGACTAGTGATGTTCCATAATATACGAACTCCTACTATCGAAATACGTCGTCTAAAAATACTTTCAAAATACAAAACGTCATGATCACTGCCTAACCACAATTTGTTAGCTCTAAAAATATTATCCTTGGCATGCTTTTTATACTTTTTGGGTAGGTACCTACTTAGTTCCCAAGTACAAAAATATCTGTATCTATATTGTACTAAAAGAATAGGTTGTCAAAATAAATTTTATGGTTTCCAACAATTGAACGAGAAAACTTTTTAAAACACCGATATAAAAAATAACGGAATCAATACTATCGTACTAATATTATTTATCATTATAGCTAAGTACTTCTATAAAAAAATAATCAATCATCATCACGCATCAGCACTTGTTTTACAAAATATGACATTTCATATTTAATGCCACTATATATACTTCGTAGGGTACGCTAATAGTCGTTTCTCGAGTCTAGCACAGCCATCGTCGACTACACTCGATAACCAATGATATCGCAGGAAATTTAAAAAAAGTCGTGCGTTCGGGGAACCCCCGCCAAGAAAGAAGTTCTTTACGCAACTGCAACGCAACCCAACCTGGTTTCGGGTTACTTTTCGTTTTACTAACGACGCCGACGCTAAATTAAAAAAAAAAGCGGACCATATTTTGACTTCTGCGGACCACCGGCTGGAAATAAAAAGTATTCGTTTCCAAAAGTGTTAATTTCACAGTTGTCACGTGACTGATATTTACTGCGATATCATTGGTTCAATAAGTTTATCGACTTCAGTCGACAAAGCCATCCCCATAGGATTGGCTGTTCTATAATGACTTAGTACAACTTCGACACGGTGTTGGACACTCTCATACGACATAAAGAAGATAAAACATTATCGACTTGGAGATTGCCATTCTCTAACTTAGAGCAAATAACATAAGAATCAACAGTCTGGAACATTCTAGAGACAAATTAGAATCGGTATAGAATTTCAGCAATAGGTAATAAACGTACGAATTTAAAAATATATAAAACATAAATAAAATCGAACGACTCAACAAATTCTCACACACACACATATATCACGCCTATATCCCCGAAGAGATAGGCAGAGGTGCATTACACACCCACAATTTGCCAATAATTTTAGTCCCACGTCCCACCGGCCACATTTATAATGGGTGATGTCCAAAATGGCCGAAAAAATAAAAGAAAAGTAGCAGCTACAATGTAATTTTGAAAAAAAATTGAAACCCGTCGCCTTGCGATGAAATGTTGATGTAAGGCAACAAAATCTTACGTGACAGCCGCTATGGCACAGCCAATTAAAGTCCTGGGCGTCATGGACTATTATTACTACTACAAATTCTGTTATTATTAAATAAATCAACAACAACAATGTTTACAATATCAATATTGCCCAATATGGCAGAAAACCCGCTCTTCCTAACCTAAACCTAAAAAAAAATATTTAAGAAACATAATGGCACCAGTTTATGACACTGTACCAACACTAGAATAATCTGTACTATAATATAAATTAGCCTTCCCAGTTAGAACTATCTCATCCAGGTCTAATAAAATTTGACACGTACAACAATTTCCAAAAACTGAACACACAGATCATCTTACTCAGGTTATTAGGTCTCTCGAGCCATCTTCTAGAATTTTTTTTCTCACACCGAAGTCTCGTTGTCTATGGTAACAGTTCCTCCTCACTATCCTCGTCTGTGCTGTAAACAGGTTCACCGTTTCGCATTTGTATGACGGATTTCTTTCTGTGTCTCTCTTTTTGGTCTTTGTCCATATTTCTGTAACTAGATACATAATAATATAAAATGAAGGATTTTAACATTACTGTTAAGAGCTAGACCAATTACTTACATACTATTCCCTATTTTGTGGCTAGACTAACGACGCCACCAACATGGCCGCCAATCCCATTGTCATCTTGCGCGGCTTATACTTACGGTTTCTGAATTGAGAATTTGAAAAAAATGACAGACATCAAGAACAAATTTTGTCATTTGACGTGCTCAACGTAAGTATAAGCCGCGCAAGATGACAATGAGATTGGCGGCCATGTTGGTGACGTCAGTGACGTAGGTTAACCTACAATACTGTTTTGTTATCCGTACTTTTCAGTGATAACGTCACAGCTTATAACTAATGCGGCGGCTTAAAACTAATCAAATTTTTATATTAATTTTATATAAATTTAAATCACACATTTTTTTTTAAATTTAGTTTGCAGAATATTTCTGCAAACAAGGTTTTATGCCACGTATTTAATGAAAAAAAAAACTAACCTGCCGTCAATGAGAGGTCGTAACGCACTCTTCAAGCTAGTATACAGATAGGGGTATATGATCTCCTGACTAGCCAGCAAGTCCTTCACACTTCCCATCGGGTCTGGAAGCGCTCCGGTCGCAAGAGATTCTAGGGAGCGCTGGGATATGACTTCTGCACGCTTTTTCGATGAACCGATAGGTTCTGATACTGAACGGTCTAGTTGGACGATATCTTTGCTGTAATCAATGACAATGAAAAAGTGTCAAAAGGGGTTTAAATGTTTATTTATGCGAATATTATTAGTACCTTAGTTGACAAATATTAGCAATTTTTTTAGGTATCTGTTAGTGTATGGGTCCTTTTTAATACCCCAGCCCTATATAGATATCGGTCTGTCAGCTAGGTGAATTGGTTGGAGTTTAAATATATAAATATAAGTAACCGGCCTTAAGTGATGGCTATACAGGGTGTTATATAAGGGTTATATCAACCTGAAGACACTCCCATCAGCTAATCGCCCAGAACACCTTTTGATATGTGTCGACCGGCAAACAAGAAAAAAAAAGATCATCAAAATAAAAAGTTATATGCGTTATTTGAAATCAAAACAAACGTGTCCCAACACTAGTGCTTGACGTACCTACTAATATACAATGGCGGCGCGGCGTCGCTCACGACGGTGTCGGCGTCCTTTGACGGCGTCCAATACTAGGAAATTTCAAAATGTTCCAACCAGGATAGAGAGAGCAGGTTTTTCACAGGCGCGCTTTATTTGTACTACCTACTTGATGTCGATGACCGAATCAGCTGATTTTAGCTAGTGGTGTTCAAACAATGTTTTTTTCTGGATGATTTTTTTTCTTGTTTGGCGGTCGACACATATCGAAACGGGTTCTGGTCGACCAGATAATGGGGGTATCTTCGGGTTGATATAACCCTTACGTAACACCCTGTATAATTAAACCTGCATTGGTCTAGCATTTTATAAAGCCAATATTTTTTTCATTTCTGACAGGCTGTCTTTACTGCATTTACTACACGTTAAGTTTAAAAATCTTGACTTACCACTGATCGTCGCTATCGCTATGTAAAGGGCTACGGCCAGAGTTCTTCGTTCGGAAGTCTGGAAGGTTCCGCGAACATACGAAAGCCTCCAGAGTCCGTTCACGTACGAAGATGAAAGGCCTTATAACTCGTATATTTGTGTTCCTGAGGTGAAACCACTGAATTAATATCTTTAAAGTAAGTACATATGCCTATGTTTAATTATAAATTATGTATAATGTGTCGTCTAAGTGCGTTTTAATTTTACTTTTTAAATTCCCTTTTCTGATCGCTGTCGTCTGATTGAGACGAAGAAGATTCTTTGGAAGAGTCCGAATACAGACGTATTTATGACGAAACTACCTATCTGTTCTGTCAAATGTTGTTGACCGTTGTCACGGTAACACGCCACGACTCGCGCTCTCGTCGACTAACTGACGCCATTACTCGACAATAATCTACCGCAATTGCAATGTAACTCAGTAACGGCCCGGTTGTTTACAAATGGCCTTAGTCTAAAGTGTTACCTGAGTCGGTAGTGCGCCCGCAGGGTGGCGAGGTGTCCCCGGTGCAGCGCGGCGGCGAGGAAGCCCGCGGTGGCGCGCTCCAGCGCCTGCGCCACCGCCAGCACGGAGTAGCCGTGCGCCCGCGCCGCGCCGACCGCGCGCGCCCGCGTCCCGCGACCCGACCAACGGGACCACGACTGTGCGGGGACACCGGCTGGTGGACAAGTGGAGGACGGGTTCATTATCTCTATTTAGGGATCTTCCACAAAACTATACATTACATAATCACTAGAACGTCAATCTCAAAAGGGGATGTAAAGTCCTCCTTGATCTACAAATAACCCCCATGGGGGCCCTATCAACATCTCCAAAGCCCAAAACAGACAGAGTAGACTCTGGTAAGAATACTCAGTGTCTGAAAATGGCAATAGGGTCGCTTTCTATTACGTATAATTAATGAACGCCCAATACATTACCGTCGTAGTAGGAGAAAATTAAGCATTTCTATAAAAGCTCAATCTTTTACCTGTTCAGTTTAAACTGTTATTTTTCATTTTCCGTTCTTTTTTTAAAGATCGTACAAGACAACATGAATTAAAAGTAAGTATCTACCAAAGTATAATAGCCAACTGTTTCGAAAAAAAGGATGTTACGGCCGTACCAGTTTTGTTTTGCCCGACTTGGTGGGGGCAATTCCGTGCCCCCAGACATTTCAGCTCCACCTAGGCAGTTTGTTACCCAAACGCAATCTGCAAATACTCACTTTCAGTATCATCATCTTCAACCTTATCTTCGTAAAGGAACTTGACGCCCAGAGTTCGACAGTACGCCATGAGATGCAGTGGGTCCACCTGGGAGTCCTTGTCGTGTACAAAGAGAGCACCTGAAATTTTGATACGAAAATATGATAGACTTTCCTACATTGCACGTGCATAGTATCACTACTTCCAAGTATATCATGGCATCACACTATTTGAATGAAATGAGCAGTTCCTACATTAATGGTCCTTCGAGCCAGATCAAAGTCAAACTTTATCCCGACAACTATGGTTTACTACCCTCATATAGCACTACGCTAAGAGGCGGTTAATCTTTTAAAGGGGTTTATTTCCCCTTAATAATCCGATAAGCTAAATAGAACATTCAAAAATTGAACCCTTTTTCTTCAGCTTTGAAAACAGCGCATTCCGACTAACGAACAAATACCGGGACAGCACTACCAGAAATTAAAATATAGTTACCAATGCTGAAATGGATTCCCTTGGACCTGGCATAGAACTGGTAGTGATGCATAGTGTGGAGCAGGGCTATGGACTTGCTGCCTCCTGACAGACAGATCAGCACCTTGTCTCCCGGACGGATCATGTTAAAGTCGTGGATTGCCTGGAACGGATGTTCGATATAATTATCACCTTCCAGATAATACTGTGCCCAAAAATATTTAAACCAAATCAGTGCAGCACTTTCAGTGATCGTGCAGTCGTTATCACTAGACGAATGAAGGCTGATTCACACGTTCTGTAAACTTTGAACATCACATACCTCCGCCGCGGGCTTCCAGACGCCTCCAGGAGGACATTGCCAATTTCCATCGTCATCCAGGGTGAAGTCAGTCAAGGAGTTATCACTACACGCGCTGCTGTCTTCCTGTTCTTCGCGGTCTTCCTCCCAGTGAGGTTTGAAGGCTGGGCACTCTGATTCACTAGAATGAGTAGGTAATAGAACGCTTTTACTAGATGCACACAAATTCAAATGGGCAGACCGTGGCATGTTATAAAACAAAGTCCTGCAGAGGACTTTGTTTTGCGTTTGCCCGTCTATCTGATCGCGACAAACTCAAAAACTACTGCACCTAATTTCATGCTGGTTTCAGTAATGGATAGAGTGGTTCTCGAGGAAGGTTTTAGTAAATAATTTGTCACGGGTGAAGCTACGTGGGCGTCCGCTAGTATCTAATAAAAAAAACTATTGGAAATTAGAAACGAGAAAATTCAGAGATTCTACTAGGGCGGAATCTCAAGAGTGTAGTGAAATACATCCAGTCACATACAATTAGTACCATCTAGTAATTAGGTGGTGAATCACAACAATGCGTGCATCTCAGTATGAAAGTTTTCGCATGGGTTTATGTGATGTGGAAAGGAAAAGTTCCAAAGACATCAACTTTGTTCATTCCCGGGTCTATCAGTACTACTATACTGTCGGAACAAGAGTGTCAGGTTTTGAAGACAGACGACTTGAAGACCTGGACGTAAAGCGCCAAGAACGGAAGACACGCCCAAAGCGCTCGTATACCTACACCATTCCTCTGAGTCGCTAAAGATAGAAGTGTTTTTAATAAGCTCTCCAAAATTTATTAATTAAAAATATACATTTAATATTTATTCAGCTTTAAGCTTATATTATTTAATGTTATTATAAGACACCTACCAGTTAGTGTTGTCTCCATTCAATTAAAATCCCATCACTATATAATACAACACACATGGATTTCTTCACTTCCACCATGGCGGGGATTGAGCAGAGGATGGCGGTCTTCGAAGCTGAGTTGCAGAGGAATACTAAGGGCAGTACACCAGATCTAACAAACCTAGCATCTGAGTTCTCGGACTTCAAGTCTTTTGTAGTGAGCACAATATCTGCTTTCCGCTTACTATTGGAGTTCCTAACCCGGGAGGTGGACAAGATTGAAATGCGGAGTCGACGAAAGGTTCTGCTGTTGCATGGTGTTCCTGAAGAGTCAGCAGTAGAAGCACCTAAAGCTGTAGCGAGTGTTATCACAGGCCGCCTGGGAATTTTGGATTTCACAGTCAGTGACATCTGCCGCTGCCACCGTATGGGGAAAAGTTCAGAGAGTAAAGGATCTAAACCCATTTTGGTGAAACTAAGAGATGTGGCGGTGCGTGATAAGATTTGGCAAAATAAAACTGAATTGAAAAGTTCCGGAATTACTTTGTGCGAATTGTTCTGTGCCCCCTGTAACTGTGTCTTCAAAACGAAGTTCGTTTTTGCAAGTCACATTAGATCCCATCATGATAATAAACCGGACTAAACATTCTGGAGTCGCCATCGCCGGATACGGTGGGGAGAGTATACATATACAGGGTGTTACGTATGGGTTATATCAACCCGAAGACACCCCCATCAGCTGGTCGACCAGAACACGTTTCGATATGTGTCGACCGCCAAGCAAGAAAAAAACATCCAGAAAAAAAAAAAAACATTATTACCGAATATATACGATACGACGATACGGTCATCGACATCAAGTAAGTAGTACAAATAAAGCGTGCCTGTGAAAAACCTTCTCTCTCTCTCCTGGTTGGAACATTTTGTCTCTGTTTCGCATCAAGGTGGCCGTAAGAAAATTTCCTAGTGTTGGGCGCCGACAAAGGACGCCGCCTCCCGCGCCTCCCACCATTGTCTATTAGTAAGTACGTCAAGCATTAGTGTTGGGACACGTTTGTTTTGATTTGAAATAATGCATATAACTTTTTTTATGATACTTTTTTTTTCAACATCACATCAACAGGCGTCTGGGCGATCAGCTGATGGGGGTGTCTTCAGGTTGATATAACCCTTATGTAACAGCCTGTATACTTAAATATATTTTAATACTTAATACAGGTGCTCATACGATAAGAATGTGTATTACGTGAGTGAGTTTCATATCAGAAAATATTACCAACTAAATGTATAGACTAATTAATTAGCGTGTTCATTGCAAATCTCGTCAATATATTCACCTTCTATCATAAAACCGCTCATCTAAGTTAGAAGGTTGATCAGTTCCATAGCCACTGGACCTGGAACTTCGCTCTGAACTGCTGGAAGAGGCATTGGACGAACGACTGGATCGCTTAGAGTCCACCGCAGTTGCCGTACCCCTGAATACGCAGATATAGGAACGTGAATAGAAACAGCAAACAAATTGCTTCAGGTGGTGGACATAAGTTAAGGGTTCAAAAATATGAAAAATAGGCTTTAAGCAATACCGAAACATATTCTACGTAAGGTGCAATGCTTTACTTGATGATGTTATGGTAACTCACGATTTCACAACAACAACAGTTAAAAGCGATGAGTTTAGTAACCAGAAGGCGAAAATAAGCCGATGAGACGGTTAAAACACAAATGGGCTCAGTGGATAAAGCACAAAAATAGCGAGGAAGCATCAGAAATTCGACATAAATAACCTACACGACATAAATAAATTAGGTCCCAACATCAAAGTTTTCATAAGATAATTGAAAGCAACATGTAAACCTGTACTCACGGAAAATCAACTATAAGACAAAAGCATCGAACTGAAAGAATCTAATGGATAAACATCTTGAGTACCAGCAATAGTGTAATCTATTTTTATGCTTTCTTTGTAGATACGAGTATATTTGATACGCAAGAAGATGTAAGTAGTAAAGTATGACCTAATTTGGCAAAACAATGTTTAATTAGCCAGCTAAGCAAGGGTGATTAAACACAGTATGTAAGCTAATAAAAATGTTACTTATTTCTACCGGCAGTATCACGAACGACTACTCGGTACTTCTCAAGACTATTTACTAAGAATGTATGCTAAAATTCTTACCTATTTTCTCCATCTTCATTCATTTGGAAAATAGGTCTATCGCTGGTTTCATACTTCTTGGTCTGTCTCACATGGTCTCCAGAACACACTGGCACTCCTTCTATGATGTCAGGTACTTCACTCTTCTCGTGCTTCGAACAAACTCGGTATCGACTCATACATTTCTTTGACTTGGTCAACGAATCTGAAGAATTGTATTGTATAATGATAAAAAATTATCTACATAGTTCGAGATTCTTCATTGTTCAAATGCTTCAATGTCTCAAATGTTGTTGAAAGTAGCTTAAAATATTTCCAGAATATTCCAATGTTCCTAATAAAATCACACCTGTTTCCTCGAAGATGTTTGAATAGGCACCTAACCTAAATTATACATGTCCACTGTCGGTAGGGGTGAAACTATTGCCGCTTAACAGTAAATTTTATATTTGCCAGAATCTAGTCCAATAATCGACTAGTACACTACTTACAGGTAAGGTTGGCTTGGGCTCTTCATATCTTGGTAGAACCCTAATGCAATGACGATTAGAAAAATTATGCTTTAATAAAAAATACACGTCAAAAATTGACACAGCAACCGACTTCGAACTACCGAAATGGGACCAAATAGTTGTCAAAAACTGTAGTTTAGTGTTGTAAAAAAAAACTCAAAATCGGTTCACCCAGTCCGAAGATATGAAGTAACAAACATAAAAAAAACATACAGTCGAATTGAGAACCTTTTTGGAAGCCGGTTGAAAATATTAATATGTAGGTTTACCGTTCCATATAAAGTTACTGACAGCTGATACGTTGTTATTGTAATAATTTTGTACATTACTAAGAAGAGTATTAATTAAATTTATGATGTATTTGATGGAAAGCATCCGACAAAAATGCATTAACAATAAAAATAAATAAACATACTCACTAAAGTCTAAAAATGAATCGGTATCTGTGAACGTCATGTTAATGCCACTGTCTTGTGAACTGACGCCGGACGGGTTTTGGCACCAGCTTTTCTTCAAACAGCATTGCTTGCAAGTGACATCATTACAAATTATTTCATCATCAGATAGTTTGTTTGAACTTAATGATTTAGGAAAGACTGGCGAGTTTTGAGTTGTCACTACTTGAATTATAGTATCTGGCGTAGATGTTTCACTGGAGTTGAACGAGATGCTGTTAGGTCCTGAAGCGTCATGTGAAGGCGTGTCATGTGCAGATTTAGGAGAATTCGTATTAGGAGAGCACTTTATATATCGGTCGTCTTCATCAAACTGAGTGGGTATAATTGGACTTGTGGGACACTTCTTCAAACTCTGCGTTGATTTTTTAAGATCCAACCCTAACTCTGCAGCTGAACCAATTCTTGGTCTACTAGATTTGGGCGGAGAATTCTTTCGGGAGCAAACTCCACCAAATTCTGGAGACATCATTTCATCGACTTGATTAACCATTTCACGTATTTCGTGTTTCACTTCGGAAGCCATCTCTTTGGACATACCCATTAAATATTCGGCTACATCTATAACTGACACTGAATTACTCTCACTTTGACTAGAAATTGAGTTCAGACTTAAATTTGACTGTTCAAGTGCATCTGAATTCTCTAAAATATCATCAACTTTAGAGATCACTTCACGTATTTCTGATTTTATTTCAGTAGCTATTTCTCTTGTCATTTCCTTAACATAGGCTTGCAGATCATCGGAAGTATGAGAGGTTGTAGGAGAAGTTGTGCCTACTTGGCTACAATCAGATGCTGAGGTACTACTCTGTGTGCTATAAGAGTATGGTTTGTCGGGTGAGAACATCGGATCGTCTAAAGATTGAAGATCCGTTTGACTGCCACAGTTACAAAAGTTTGACTTCTCAATGACATTGTTTGGGCTAGTTTCTTTTAAACCCAAATTCAACTTAGTCTTGGCACTCAGTGCGACGGCAGGCACATCGGAACCTAAGCTGTAGCACCTGGATCGAATCAATAAGGGCTGTTTGGAAAGGGGTATCAACCGTAACGGTGAGACAGATTCACCAACTGCAAATTGCACTGGACCAGAACTCTCCATCTCTTCTTTGTGCGATTCTCGAAGGCTTGATTCTCGAGCATATATCTTCTGTTTTTGTTTCAATCTTAGTAATTGGCAGTCATCAATTGCTGATAAACTAAAATGCCTCGGAGATGTACCTAAGATAGGTGACGAGGTAATGGATGATCTTGAAACATTGAGACTTTTTCTCGCTCCTGTATAACCTGATGGATCGAATGGCACAATATGTTTAACATTAGCTGATCGTCCTAGTAATAGATCATGAGCTTCTTTAGGAAGCATGAACCATCTGAGGTAGTCTATTCGTGGATTGAAACTGACTTCTTGCTCAGCTGTTGAACATTTCATAGCCAGTTTTCTTGCTCTATTGAATAAATTTCTGGCAGTTTGTAGACACTCTGTATATGTCTGTGGGAATATTCCTGGACCTAAAATGGTCAAGAGGGAATTGATTAATTTT
This sequence comes from Nudaria mundana, assembly GCA_963556515.1. Taxonomy (NCBI): domain Eukaryota; kingdom Metazoa; phylum Arthropoda; class Insecta; order Lepidoptera; family Erebidae; genus Nudaria; species Nudaria mundana. Next base: position 16,100,588 of record OY748302.1, on the reverse strand, counting down.
TAACTCACAAATTTAAATTATTATTGTTGTGTAATAAAAAGGCTAACCAGAGATTCTCCTTTCATGAGTTGTCATCTTCGCACCGTCAAATCGTACCGAATGCAAGGACTTCCTATCTCGGAGCACAGAGCAACTGTGATGCCTCCACTGCCCGGTTTCAGGGTTCACGACATACTGCGGCAAAATCTTCCAGCCTTCTGTGGCAACCATCTTGAGAGCTTCGAGAACAAATGCCACTTCCGCATCTGACATAAAAAACGGTAGAGAAATTCGGCAAAATCCGGGTCTGAGGTGTTCATTGTGGATGGGGATTTCTGGTGATTTCACGTCACTCAACTTGCGAACTCGAGCGATTTCTTTTTGTCTAGAACATAAATTATATTCATTCTTTAGCTGTAATGGATAGTAGGCTAGTCTTTGCTGTGGGAACAACCTGTGAGCCCAGGAGATATAAGCACCTGCATACATATATCTCCTGGGCTGATTTCTACGCTCAGTACGCGTAGAACTGAGCATAGTTTGTCCTACTAATTTAAAAACACCTGTGGTTTATTTTTCCAGGACCCGTTACCGAAAGAAACTAATTTCTGACAAACAAATATTCAATGTCTCCTTCCGTAAGGTAAATCCGTTCAGAGTCGTCATTGTATTTGGTTAGTTCTCATAACACAACCTCTGATAAGATTAAGACCAGTCCTTAAATACTGTTTTAAAAATACCATGAAATACACTTACACCTCAACATCTAGCAATTTTTCATACTCTTTCAGTAATTGATTGTCTATTCCTAGAATATCAGATCCGTAATTCAGATTACTGTTGAGTCCACCCCTTGCTTGAATACCGAACACGTCATTTAGCACCGCCGTGACAAAATTAGGGTGAAGAAACGTTCCTCTGGGATGCTTCACCATGAGAGAAAAGATGGGTAGTCTCCTGACCGTAGGAGAAACATGTCCAAGAAGTATCAGTTCTGGAATGTTCTTAATGTGGGACAGGACTTGTCTGAAACAAACAATTATGCAATTAACACCTCGTTGGATGATAATAATATGCTCCGAACTCGAGAGTATATCCGAAGCCCAGAGCTTAGTAAACCTAACTTAGAAATAATATTAGTTCTTAATGTTGTCAAAAATATGTGTCGATACACTAATCATAATACTTAAGAAAGCTTTGAGTTCTGAATTTCGAGTTTCATCCAAATTTTTTAATTTGTTCACTCGTGATGGAGACAAAAAAAACCAGGCAAATCATATTTTTATGATTAGTAGGATGTACTCAGGAAACGAAATAAAAACATAAAACATATTCCGTGAAATATGGTCGTATTTATTGTAAGAATCTCGAACTAGCACTCAAATAGACGTGACAAGGCCCACCGAGTGAAGAAGGTCAATGTAATAAAAGTGCAAATCAATAAAATACGCGATTTTTATAGTTTCTACCTGCCCTGTCAAATTAACACTATCAGTCACTAATTATTGCAGTAGTTTTTAGAGACATTTGATGTATTTTTACTTATTAGTTTAGTCAACCTCGTTGCAGAGTTATTCAGGTCGGTTTGGACGTCAGGCTTAACCTAACCACTGTAGAATCACCGGGATACCGGCTTTTGTATAATCTCCGAGGCAGCATTTACGAATCAGTGAATACAGCTCAAATGTATAATTTAAAGAGCTTCAAAGAGATTAATATATGATGCTCTGAGAAAACAAAGCAGATTGTACTAAGCTGAATCCTAAAATCTACTCTAAATCTATGACATACATCCAAACTCAATCAACTTGTTTATTGACATAGGTTCAATCTCAATCCAGAAGAAAACCAACATAGGTACTTTTACCATTCTTTATTGTCTTGTCATTTGGATAGTGACGACTCCGTTTTATGGAAACTTTTAGTCAGTCAGAGACTCCTCCGTGATTTCCCATTTGTAGGGTGGTACTAGTCATGCTTTTCCCCCCTAAACTTGCTGGTTTGACCTGATAATTACTACCCTCCCACATTATTATGTGGGAGGGTGGTAATTATCAGACTGACGTTAAATAGCTTGTTGCGCACTTTATTTATTTATTTATGTACAACCCACAGAGAAAAATAAAACAATAAGAAGAGTACAAAGAGAACAGTGAGCAGTTAGTACAAGGGCACTACTTATTCCTAAAGGAATCTCTTCCAGCAGGCCAGAGAGATGTAAAGGTGACAAGGAAACGTGTGTGCAGTGCAATAAAAATAAACCTACATAAACTAAAGGTGCATAAATAAATACATTATTATTATTATAGCTTTATTTATTCCATGCAAATAAATATAGGACTACAACATAAAAAAAATACATACTGTACTATAATATACTTAAATATAGAAGAGACTACAATATGCTAATACCCAATATAACTAAGATAAAGAGGAGAGGAAGTGTGCTTTTAATTTACTTTTAAATAGAGTAAGAGTTCTACAGCTTTGAATGTCTGGGGGGAGTGAGTTCCACAGCCTGACCGCATGAACGGAAAACAATTTATATGAAATTGTTAACTATTGCATCCCAATGGTGTGGAATGAGGGTACCCGGAATTTTTAAAGGGACATCTTGGCATCCGAAATAAGTTATTTCAAAACAAAAACACGAACGATGAATAAAGCAATCATCATACCTATTTCTGTGATCATACCAATAGGGGCAATTCTATTAATAAACTCCAGTTTCTGAACAGATGTTAATCTGCACAATTTCTGTGAAGGTGAAACTATTAACGATAGTCGACAGACGGAAATAGAGGAAGTGCAAACGTGACACGAATACAAACAACTTAATAATGCAATAAAAAGAACCGGCGAAAACCTTGAACTTGTCGCGAACATATAATATATGAATTTAATTTAACCGGTTGTGGTAACAATGTTTTGTTTTTAAAAGGACGCAACATGAAACTGAAGGTTACTTAATTGATTAGTTTGATAACCTTAGCTGCTGACATTAGTGATAAATCTTCGGCACTTAAACAATATTATGAGCAATTTTTCGGAAAATTCATTGTATGCAAATTTTTGTATGCTTACTATATTATTATGAATAAAAACTGTATGCCACGTAACCAACATGGTAGTTTAGTCAAATAACATATTACTAGCGATTTTAATGTATAATATGTTGATGTCGATGTCTTTCTGAAAATATCGATTTTTTTAAAAAGAACTAGGTATCTACTAACGTAGGCGGTCATCCATTTAATAACTTACAAGAAGTGCACCTCCCGTGTGGAGACCTTCGTAGATGCCACACAGGTGGTCAAAGTCCGACGGGCGCCACTGGATTACTGAAAATACCTTCTGGTACATGCATACCAGAGACACCCGGCAATGGACGTAAGAGCGGCCGCGCTTGCGCGAACTTAAAAAGAAATAAAAATTCTCTCGTGTGGCTTAATGTTTGTGATTCGACGATAGAAACCTATTCAACATAAAGTTATCTTATAAATTCTATTAAAACTTGTCTATTGTTGTACAAAAAAGAAACCGAAATCTTAATTTCTTTTTTTATTTAGTTTTTACAGTATAAATAAAGATATAAATTATATTTTATTGATAATTTCTCTTGTAACTTTCTTAACAGGTGCATGCGCTAGATTTATTTTAGAAAGCTTTACTTTTTAATGGTAACAAGATGATGAATTATTCAAAACAACGGAAAATTGCTCAGCACGAAATGTGCCGGAAAATAGTTCGGGAAAATGAAATTATTTAGAGATAGAAAACACTTGTGACCCAAATGCGAGTCGAATACGGTTTGTCTTTTCAGAAGTTGACATTTAAACTCCAAATTATATGGTAGAAGGTGAGTTTGTCAATAATACTTAATAATATAATATTTTACAATGATGATGTGTGATCCGCAAATATTTGTTGCGGAGTTTAGGTATTCTCTATGTATTTAGAAATATGCCTATAAGTATGTTTATCCGTGCCTCGCAGAGGGGTGGGTCCCGTGTCATACGAACATTTTTAGCAGTTGTTACGGCAATTTGGAGCCCTAAAACAAAATCCAACTGGTCTAACTACAGAGCTTCAAATTCGCCCATGGGCTGTGGAGATCAGATGGCGGTCGTTCCACGGAAAATATTGAAAATCTGGAATTATTAGACTAGATTTTATTATTATTAGACTGGAAATTAGACTGAAAAGCCGACTTAAAAAGACCTAAAAAATTGGGTTGGGAAAAAAGGTCTTACTGGATGATGAATATAAATCACAAATACATACGTCTTCGGCTAGATTTGAACTGGAAAACGTCAGTTCCCTTAGAGAGAATGGTCTGACCAATGAAGCTACCAAGACTACATGCTCTCGAAGGGAATGCCAATTTAATCGCCATGGATCTTAGATATAAATTTTTAAGATCATCAAATGTTGCCAACCTTCGATACTACCAAGTTTTCCTGCAGGTGTTACAAGCATACACAATAGTATATATTAAATAATACGTGCCATTTTTCAAACAAACAATATTATTTGTGTCAAACTAGATATAGTCTTACGTAACGTTCCACTTTGTAACTGTGTCGAGAGTCCAATATCTAAAGGGGTGTCTCAGCTAAATGTATTCAAAACATTTTCCGCTTCGCTTCTACCCTGTCACCTGAATAAATGGGTCGGAAATATAGATTTAACAGAAATTGTTTATGGTTTGTGGTTGGATCGATTACGTCGATGTCATGACCTCTTTTTCATATACATACGCAAAACACACGTTTTCCCTAAGGGGTAGTCGAAGACCACGGCTATCTACTTCTCTTGATCTTGGCAAACTTCACTAGCTTCCTCAACTTTCATTGGTGTTCTCATTTTTTCATCATGCTGGACTTGATTTCGTCGCAATATTGATTTGCCTTGGTCCACCCTTATCAGCCTGTCCATTCACACTCGCTCATACTCGTAATGTGTATTGTAAATCTTCTTACATCTATACTCTCTACATGTCCGAATCGTCTAAGCACCGTCTTCTACATCTGCTGCCACTTTGCAACGTAATCTTATCGTGCTGTTTCTCATCACTGCAATTATAAAACAAAGTCCTCCGCAGCGTCTGTTCGCGATAAACTCAAAAACTACTGCATGTTGCTTTTACTAATACATAGATTGTTTCAACATTATACGCCAAAACCTCGCCAATTATTTTGTGATACCCACGTAATGGAGGCTTCTTACGCCTTTAGGCGCCAGCGTTACTAATAGGGGTCCTCAACAAGAAGCCGTGAAACATCAAACGAAGTATGATTATTGAGAAGTCTTGTGTGGACGCAATTGATTGCTGGCTGTTTTATACATGACTAGCAATTTGCATTCTGAGAAACTCCTCTAATCATTTCTCCCTATAAAGGGGTGTACAACAACTGAGCTATGTATTAAATTATATATTTTTCTGACAACGCCAACGACGGTTATGTATTACGTGCATATATACATTCAGTCATTTACTTTATTCCCGTCTACATGCTCGAAGACTTGACAGATTTGGATAAATCAAGACTCAAAAGAAAAAAGAGTTAATAAAATGTATACGGGACGGAAAACTTTACAACGGATGCTTGGCCATAAAATATAGGAAATTAAGTCAGTTCTTCTTTGATGAGTGCTTATTAAGCACTCCGCCCACAGGTACTGAGTCAAGATATTGTACCTTCAACGTTGTTAAAAATGGAAATACACTCACACCTTATAAAATGTTTCTAAACGACGTTTTATCTATGATCATAGAAATATATCGTAAGCGGAAGCCTAGGTCTACGACACTGGTGAAATATGCGCCTCTACAGAAAGTAAACATTTTCCTAAACAATGAACCCGAAATAGAATGAAACCAAACAATTGCTATTTGCCCAGTCCATTTACGTTTGGAACAGAATAGGGAATAGTATGTTAGTACTTACATACCTTTAGGTGTGTGTAACTTGGTGTGGTGGACATTGGGTTAAATTATACAATCGTAGCGGCTTTGCCATTATGGCCATTCACCCAAAGGTCGTGTCCTTAATAAAAGCGACCGTAGAAGTGATTGATGACCACAAAAGGGATGTACTATGTACTTATAAATAAATATAAATATGTTAAGTATACCATAGATATAGACACGTAGATATAAGACAACTAATCCGCTGGTAACTTTCGTTAAGAACTTCGAAGGTAAAAACTAAAAATATTTCTTAGAGATAAGTAAAACTCTAATTACATTATTCACAGACCCGTCAGCATTCTGGGTACCATCCCAGTAGGGACAATGACTGCTTCGGTGGCGTAGTCGGTAGTGCATTGGCTTTCGACTCCAAAGTCTCGGGTTCGATTCCCGAGTTGAATCAAATATTTGTGGGATCCACAAATGTTTGTTTCGAAGTTTGGGTGTTTTCTATTTATATTATGTATCATCATCATCATTCACCGAGCCTTTTCCCAACTCAGTTGGGGTCGGCTGTTTTCTTTATATTTCTATTATGTTTATCAGTTGTCTAGCTGCCATAGCACAAGCAAAAGAATGTACATACATATTTATTATTAAAAAAATTTAGTGGAGGATTATTACACGATCTTTTGTACATATTGTAAGGTAATCTTAAGATTGGACATAAGTGTTCTTGTAATGTAGTAATTATTTTTGTTTCCGTAAGGAAGTGATTTGCACAGAACCTTGTTTAAATTAACGTCTGCGGTAAATCTGTAGCTCATTTGTTTGTTTTACACCTTGAAACAATAACTTAACATACATACATGGGGCACACTAAAAGTTTTGCACTTCTAGCTAATCGGAACTATTTGAATTTCGAATGTTATATTTTTTTAAACGTTGCAAAATGCAACCTGTGATAAAAAAAAAACAATTGGCGGGAAATCATTTGTCAATTGTCTTTTATCACACATCAAAGTTCTACGTATGCAACGAAAATGGAATTAAGTCGAAAAGATTTTTCAAATCCAGAAAATTTTACATGAAGAATTGAAATTCGGAAACTTTGTTGTCGTTGGATCCCTCATGAACTGACAGCGGAGCAGAAGCGGGCTCGCGTGGAATGGTGCTCACAGATGCTACTGAAGTACGACCACGGAGATTCTAATACTGTTTATGACATTGTCACAGGAGACGAAAAGTGGATTTATTGTTTTGAACCCGAAAAAAAAAACAGTAATGTTGTGAATGGGTGTTTGAAAATGAGAATAAGCCAACAAAAGTGAGGCAGGCGAGATACGTTGGTAAAAAAATTATCGCGTTTTTTTTCTCAGCTACGGGTCCCATCTGTACAATTCCACTAATTTTGAAACCCGTTGCCTTGCGATGAAATGTTGATGAAAGGCAACAAAATCTTACGTGCTATCCGCTATGGCACAGCCAATTAAAGTCCTGGGCGTCTCGCACTTAAATGCGATTATTATGGTAAACCCCAGCACTACTTGCAGGCCGTGAAGTAGAAACTTGTGATTTAACCCAGAATAATCAAAAGTATCTTAAAGAATACCGATTTTGTTAAGATAGAGTCGAGAATATTTCAAGGAAACAATTTAAGATGAGTGTTAAGACTGGTTTACTTATTGTTAAGACATTAGTGTTAAGTGCTGCTTTACCTACGTTTACTAATCACAGTTGCAAGTAGAAAATGTATAAACTCGCACTTAACTCTAATCAAAGTATAAACGGCTTGTTAGTGTGGGTATTGAATAGTAGTAGTTTTGAAATATTTTTTAAGCCAATGAAGTTTAGTGAATCGACACCGTAAGTCGCACGTCGTACATTGATATGATCGCTATTGTAGGTATACAGTGCCCGGTAACTAAACCCAGTCTAATGCGTGGGATAAACAAGACTATTGGCAATATAATAATGAGTGTGTCATATGCGTCTGCCTATTCTTGCGGTATACAGGCGTGATTACATGTATTCATACATACAGCAGTCTGGGTGAATAGAAATTCGGTGCGTATGTTTGAAATAAAACCCAAAGTATACTAATGACTGATATCAGAGCACAAACATAAGTAATATTAGGGTTAAGAACTTGTAACATTCTAAATTTAAACTTATTTGTATGAAATAATAGTTCTTGTGCCAAAATACTTTCGATTACGTATGACTCTGTTTTGGTCAACAGTTCATTGCTCCAAAACGATAAAAGTTATAGCATTGAACTCGTTATTTAGACATTCTGTCCTATAAAAACGTCCCCTAATTTCATTATGATTTATATTAGATAACGTTTTCTTAATCAACTAAAATAAATGACATTTTCATGTTTTACAAATCTTCTTGAGTTCCTTTATAGGTCACGACTGTCGCCTTTTTTATTATTCAGAAAAAAACTTTTATTACTACTATATTATACGTGTCAAGAGGCCAATGAACTTATTTTTGAAATGAGAACTATAAAATGTCCGTTGAGGAAATTAAGTAAAACCATTATTTTCTTAAAACCATTATTTTCTTTAATGTCTTATAATTGGATAGTAATTGCGTTGAAATCCGGATTTGTGAGCGTGTACGAATAAGATTTAGACATAGGCAATGGTTATAATGTTAGGTTTAGTTGACAAGCCAAGAATTCTCTTCGCCCGAACGCACTGGGAGTCCGATTTTTGCTGAGCGCGTGGATGGTGGTTTTTTAGGTTACCTCTGGCGCTCCGCAAAAATCGGGTTTCCAGACATACCGAACTACTAATCAAGCGTTACCTTGACATTGGCGAACATCGATGGAGCCACGTTTTTAAAAGAAGAAGAAGAACGCACTGCGTCTATGCATGCACTAATTAACACGCATAAATCTTCAATAAAATAAAACCAAGAAAATCAAACAGACGTTATGTAGCTCAAATAAACATGCATGTGGATACAGGTCAGTAATGTTAGCAAAAACATACATATCATACATTTACGCCTCTATTCTCGAGCAGCGGAATTCCATTTTTACACCTACATTTCGTCAGTACTTTTGTTAATCTCACCTAATAGCCCACCTATTGCCATTACTGGTCACCATACGATAATGACACATACCTATAATAAATTTGCAGTACGGGAACGCAATTGTTCATAATAAATTACCGTCAGACGCAATTCGACAGATCGCTATAGCAACGAGATCTATTTTAGCAGTTCCTGCATGTGACCCATTTAGTGGTCGGTTTTGAGGGCAGCCGACTGCAATGACCCGAATTCGAAACTCGTTTGTGACCACTTGCGGAAACGCGAAATTGAGACGTTCGCCTTGATGTAATTATTTCTAGTAAATGTTTAATATATTTGAGTGGTTTTGAGAAAATAGATTATACTTTTAAGTACCGTAAGGTCGGGGTACTTTGTCCCAAAATGATGATACTTTTTAGTTCTCGTTTGAATACTTTATTTTGAGTAGCACCATGTCTCTTTTATAGAAATAGGTGTTTAGTTGTGAATATTATTAACTCATGTACATACGTAATACTTAATAATACCATCACATTTTTTTCATTTTTTTTCGCAAAGTTTGGGCCAAAGATGCACTTCGAAGCGGGTTTATTTAGCCTTCGTTTTTTTGTGTAGTAAAATGTAACGGTTTTCATTGAAAAGACAAAAAAACCAGTCTTGATTGATTTCATATATCAAAGAAACACGGTTCATCGTGATTAATTTCTTTTTATCATAAATTTAAACTTAAAAATAATCAACACAAACAAAAAAAATTGGAATATGGCTTTTCTAATTATATCTATAACTAAACTAAATGAAAATCTACAAAATTTATAAAATATATTCATTAAAAGTAGTTCAACATGGGGAACATTAATAAACATCCGTTAACTAACAAATTCAAGTATTACTAATCACTTAATCAGTCTTCAAAAATTGAGAATTTTAAGGCTAATATCAGACTTATTTATTACTAGTCAAATCAACACTAAATACGATAAATTTCAGGCACAGTAAATAAGCCTTTTTTCACTCATTTAGGAACGTAAATTTTCTTTATGACTGCTTCCCATCGGTATAATTGTTCATATTTTATTGGTGGCCATTTCCAGAATTTTCCTCTCTTCATGCAACTTACTAGCGCTCCTTCTACAGATTTCGATATAATTTTTCCTGGGTAAACGCATGAATTCCATTTGACCAACATATGGTCACCGATGCGGTAATCTTTCCCATCATGACGCTCATCCTCAATACGATTACTGCTTTGTCTTCATCATAACAACTCAGAGCATTAAAACTCAAAGGCAGGTTTTCTTTATCTTCGTCTATGGGACTTGCATTAAAATCCAGAGAATCAGACTTTGAAAACTGAGCTAGTAGTTCATTTTGTGCTGGATTTTTATCTGGATTTAAAAGCTGGGTCAATGGTAACTCGTCTTCTGAATCATCAGATTGATGTCGTGCTATTATGAGATCCTCAGAAGATGAAGCAAGACTTATTTCCGCATCACTGATGGTAGAGGAACTTCTATGAATTAAGGGTTTTCTATTGTTTTCTATTTTTTATTTAATTGTAGGCATATTTGCATATCTGAAAGTCAAAAAATATATAAATACATGATAAAATGAAATTAGAAACAAAAAAAACATCGTGAGGTTACTTTAGCCCATGGGTCAAAGATACCCGAAAATGATGGCCAAAGTATACTGTGATTTTAATAACTATATACTTCTCACAAAAATACCTTAAACTTATTTATTCATATTACATTAGGATCCCAGATATATATCTATTACAATTTATAACAAAAAAACACTCACGCTTACCTGATAGCTTTGGTTTTTGACAAAGTTTGCACATAATAACTTCAGGTATTTTAAAAGTAGTAACTTGTTGCACTAATAACAGATTGACCAATCCGATTTGTTAACGTAAAACTGTTTTACCGACGGACCCATATGGCCATCTATCGATGTAAGCCTCGAACTACTAAGATAGCACCTGATATGCGACGTGGCGGGAAGTTAAACTTTTTGTCGTTTTGGGCCAAAGTTGTACCCCAGGGCTAATGTAACCCGACCTTACGGTAGTTGTTGCTGGCCGATGATGGTTAGTTCGAAATCTCAGAAATTATTCTAATTTAAAAAAAAAAACATTTTAATGTTGGATAGAACGTTTATCGACTTTCGAAGAGGACACGGCGCTCCACACGTTAACCCTCGGCATGCCTGGTGACCAAAAGTTACACGGTATGCCTTGTAGGGTCTCACGGACCCTGACTATTAGCCCCCTATAAACATGTAGTAGTGTATTAAACTAGTGTATTAAATTAATTGATAAGCTAGCAGTATAATACGCTACAGTATGTAATAAAAATAACCCAGAATCAATGTTTTGTTATTTATTCATTAAACGTAAGCAGCGATTTTAACAAAAGCGTAAGCGTAGCGTTTTTACTTTGCATCATGTATGAAGGTTGTACTTAAATAACAGGTACACGCGCACATAAATCACATCTTTGTTCTAAAGAACCGTACCCTGGACTGAAATGGCGGGTGTCGGACGTCTAGACTCATAACGGTCAGCTACTGAAGACGGTTGCATGCAAAATTCAAATTTGAATGAACTGCAGCAATTTATGTTTAGTGATGGGTCTGTGGGACCCTACCAGGCATGCCAAGGATTAATGGAGTGCCTAGCACGGTCCAGTCAACGCCGGGACCTCGTTGTGGGTCTCTCGCTGGAGATCATGGTACGGGCCATGGTCTCCAGCGGGAGGGAGTGGAACGTGACCGCGTCCTTCTCAATGGACTCCCAGTCATAGTAGTTGACCTGACCAAGCGAAGGAAGCGTCTACATTTTGGAGACTGGACAATTTCGCCTTCGTCCGTCTGTATGTGTGTTGGCTAGCGGCTACTTTTTTATCTGACCTCCACGAAAATTGGTAGGCGTGTTCCTTCATTAAATTTGTTTTTCGGCGTCAGCCTTATTGGGGGGAACCCCAAATAATGTTTTGTATGTTCGCGAGGTCTACTGTTTGACCATATGGGCGTAATTGCTGATTGAAAAAGAGTGTCCTGGAGTTTTTATTGCCAGGTTCTTTTCTCTTTGGCTCCACCCGTTGCTTTGCGAATCTGGCTTTAAATGTAAATTCTTATGTGTTGACGTTAATAGGTGTTATTTTATAACCTTATTAATAAATAGTTTTGAGTTTTGAGTTTGATAGCGAGTATTAGGTACAAAGAACACGGTATTCATTTATTATACCATCCAATTTCCCTACCGTCTCATATTTACTATGGTTCTAGAATAAAATAAAAGCAAAGCCTCAGAATAGGTACCAAAATGCAAAACTAAGAGCTCTATATAATAGTCCCGCAATACTTTATCAAAATTTTCAAAAGATTTTTTAAATAAACAACTATGATATAATGTAGTCTGGTATAATTCTGTCAGTGTGAAAATTTTCAAGAGTAATTCCATGTTGTTAGTTACATATGAAGTTTGCCAAATATTCTACAGATAATAACAATCAATATATTTCATCGCGTCCCGGAAGACTGCAAAATAAAAGCTGTTTTACACGTGCTAGAATAAAATGTAGCGGTAAAAGTATGAAAACAGACACATACGGGTTTTTTCCAGAAACTTTGTTGGTACCACGTAATATGAAGTAAGCCTATAGCCACTAACTTCTTTTATCCAGTAACAGCAAAAACGATCAACTAGCAGGCTCGTTAACCCTTCCAGCTAAGCTAAAAGTGGGTTCACACGCGTCGTCGAAACTCAAGTCCAACCCCTTAACCGCCAGGTTACGGACGTTTTATATTTGCCAAGGTTTGGTCAGTCGTTTCATAGCAACATACCACTTGCAGATCTAGTTGGGTTAGGCTTCTAAGATCGTTGGTGGACCTTTAAGTACCGTAGAAATGTATAAAGACAGAAACTCCACTTTTGCAAAATCAGCAGGGTTACCCATTTTCTCGTTCGAGAACACATTGCCATTCAATTCAGGTTGTCAGCTATCTTCTATCATCATCCTATCTCCTATCCTCCTATTATAAGACCGTTTATTACCTTAACGATAAAAGTGTCTGGCTTGAGCATGGTGCAGGCGCCTCCAAAAATGCCGTAATTGTAGCATATTTTGTAATTAGGGTGACTACAATTTTTTTTTGTTCCATTATACACGCTTATTGATTTTGACACGAGACCAATGTCCATTCGTCCACATTTAGTATTAAGAAAATGTGTAATTTACCTGTCAATTATTGAAAAAGAGTGACCGTGAGTTTTATTGCCAGGTTCTTTCTCTCGGTTCTACTTACTGCTTTGCGAATCTGGCAGTACATGTAAATTATAGAAGCAATAATAATTTTTATTTTAAGTTCTTACTGACGTTTGTAAAAGCCATTTAATGACCTATACAAATAAAGAAATCATTTCATTTCATTTATTAATATTCTTAAAATTTTGGTTTATTTTTAACACGTGACAAAAACCTTGAAAACACCCACATCCGCCCACAAATTTTCACCTTTACAACATTAGTGTTACCTATTTCAAGTTTTATTACAAATACGCGAATTTACTTTTTGTACTACAGCATTTATAAATAACTCTGTGTATGACGCACGATTGCCAGTTTGTGTGCGAGCTATGGCGCCGCTGTGGGTATCCAATTTATATAATAGAAACTGATATAACACAACAAATGTCGTGAAGTAATAAAACGGGCATATCTATTGATATATTAATATGTTTTTAAAATGGAGACATGTGGGCTTGTTTGTATACAAACTGAACTGGTAACAATTGCTTTCTAATTAGTAGAAGAACCTTTAGGGTAATTTGGACACAACGTTTTCACGTTCTTGAACCAGTGTGTCTAGTACCAGTTCCACGTTAATTTGCTCGAAATACGTTTTAGTATTCCCCATACATTTCACACCAGAGCCCCTAGCGGTAACGTCAGGGAACTGTGTGAAATGTATAGAGGAATACGAAAACGTATTTCGAGCAAATTAACGTAAGGAACTGGTACTAGACACTCAGACCAAGGTACATAACTTTAGGTTTTTTAACTTTTGTCAATTAATTGATATCAGTTGAGAATAGTCAGTTCGAAAGGTACAGTCGCGTACAAGTCTACCCCCAACACTATCGTTTTTGCAATTCATATTGTAAAATTACAAACACCAACAGACACACTATTGCCAGATTCACAAAGAACAGTTTAAAGCCCGTGCATCTGGCAGGAAAACTCAACGAATTGTAAATATTGTTTGCGTATGTACCTATCTAGTTTTGTTGTGAAAAAAATCATCTTTGATCACGGCCAAGGTCAAAACAGAAGGTGATCTGTATATTTAACATTAGATGAACGGATTATTAACACGTGGCACGTCAAGACGTTAGTTGGATCGGCGCCACAAACATTCTAACAAATTTAAATCACAATTTCTTTGGTTAAAGTGGGAATAAATCTTGACAACCAACGAAATCTTGATTGGTTTTCTGTGTGTTTTTTGAAAAAGAATACTAGCAACAGCACTTAGGACCCACACATTTCCGTGTTTTAAACTTATAAATTCTCGTAATTTTCGAAGATATAAATTATGTATATTTCACTCGTTACTAAGTGGTAACCGCTTAGATTAACATATTGCTAAGGTTAAGCAAACACAAACTGATCAAGATAAGTTAACTAAACTGTGATAATGCAATCACGGTTAAGTAATCTAGTCTGGCGACGGACGCCGCGTAAGTCGCCACGTTGATACACAAAAGTGATCGCATTATTAAAGGTCTTGGGCTAGTGATGTATCTTGGTCAGTTGGTAGAACGTTCCTTCTGGAAAGTGAACAGTCGCTGGTTCGAGTTCAGTCCAAGGTTATAGGTTTTGCGATATTGGAAAATTATTTACGCAACTTACAGTTTATACTAGGTATGCAATGCATTCTGCTGTTGCAATAATTGAGCTGAGTTTGTCGGTCCGGGTCGAACTCCTAAACGACTGGACCGATCTTTATGAATTCAGATATATGCACTCACGGTGATGGTCACTATGACCGTGCCAAATTTCAAAAAGATCGGTCCAGTCGTTTAGGAGTTCGATAACGAACGAAATACACGAGTCATCTAAGAAAGAGCTTCGTAAACTCCGCTCAAATATTGGTCACTTACTTGGTTATATGATCCTGTCTCTCCGTTATGGTCTGAAGTCCAATTGCATCTCTTAGCTGCATCACTAAAGCAGCCCTCACAGCCTCAGTACATTTCAGTTCTTCTATTCTCTCACTTAAAACCTGGACAAAAATTTATTAGATCACAAAAGGCTTTTTCCATTAAGGTGTGTACCACCTGCAGGTGGTTATCCTCAAAAAATCAGACAGAGACGCTCATTACGCCCAAATGTCGCCAGTCAGAATGGCTTCTAGGCACTTTGAGTATCCCTGCCAGAGCCTCGTACGAGTGTCAGCAGGTACACGGCCTGCAGGTGAGGAAAACTGGGCCCTGAAGATATTGATAGCGCTTAGCACCTATTTGTGTACATAGAATGTAGTCATTTTTGCATATTATGACAATCATTTCATAGTTACACTATCAGGGTCGCTGAAGATTCTATGGTAACAGACAAGCTTTGAAAAGATGACTTCAGTTGCAACGGAAACTAGTAATGACAATTAAAATTTCATTTGCCAATAATCTTACCTCAACATCTTCACAATATATAGGCGTATTCTTAAAGACGTTTTTCTTCACAATCACAACACAAGGCCCTTGAACTCCACCAACAAACTTCTCGCAGTTAAAAAATAGGGCATCTTTTTTCACCATTTCTACTTCCACTCCTGGGAAAGTCGGGTTCATATCGACTGTAGAAGTAGGCGCCACCAGCGTATAATCCCAAAAGGACAAAGCCCCATATTGGTGCAGAAGTAATGTGGTAGCAACATCGTCAGTCAAGACTCCCGTCAGTTTTGAAGCCGCTGGGAAGAAGCCTATCATCTTCATCCCTGAACCAGAATGCTGTTGCAGTCTTTGCTCCAAGTTGTTCAGATCTATGAAGCCCTCTTTTGTTTCTGGGATCTTAATAACCTGTGGACAATAAGACGCAGTTTAATAAATAATAATACTATGTCTATGTCTCAATTATTAAAATGGAGGTTTGGCAGAGTAGGATATAGAGTTATTACTATTACACTAACAAGTTTAGTGGCATTAAATACCCTGGAATTTTAGTTCAGGTCGATTTTATTTCCATAGTCCGTGCACTCTACTTTTGGTGTTTCGTGAAGTAGGTACGTCTACCAAGCAAATCCTACTTAATACATTCTAGTAAGTTATTTGAGTGACGGTATAGAGAGATGGAGCATGATAATTATTACACTCCAAACATTTTGGATCACATAGTGTACTGCAGGCTACATGTATATATGTTACGGCTAATACCCGAAGCGCGGCTGCACCTAGTTTTAGCCGCCCGAAGTGCGGCTGCACCTAGTTTTAGCCGGTTAGGTTAGGTTAGGTTAATTTAGTATAGCACCTAGTTCTACCCGGCTAAAACTAGGTGCAGCCGCACTTCGGGTATTAGCCGTAACATATACACTAATAAGGTCAGTCGTGCCTTACGTACGGGCTCTCGTTGTCAGATTCCAGAATCTACCATAAGAATCATGCTACTTACAGATGCGAATGATAACCTGAACATTAAGGGCGCTTATTCCATCACGCGTGTTTCCAATTGCCTGTGGTTACGACCGTGTGTGTGACCGCCCATGCTTTTCCTGATACGTCGGCACACATGGGTTGCGAATTGCTTAGTACACGCAGGCGGGCGTCGCAAGCGATTGGAAATCCGATGCATGCCAGTATAACCGCCCTAACAATGGCAAATTATGCTTCCATATAATTATAAAAGTATATAAGGTGGGTAGGTACTCAAAACACAAAAACATTCTAGGTAGGTCGAAGAGGTCGGTAGGTAAATAATCGTTCTCGTAAATGTCTAAAAATATTCTTGACTTATGTTTTATTCATAAAAGTTTATAAATATTTAAATAATAAAGCACATTACATACGAATGGCCATTAACAAATATGGCGTCAGAACTTTGGTGTCGAATATCAATAGTTTTATTCATCGACACCAAGCTGTGAACCAATTTATAATGTGGTGACGTTATGTCACAGCGTTATGTACATCAGTACGTTGGTTGACAATGACCTATTTTAGGAGTTTGATAGACCCAGATAATATAAAGTAAACAAATACTTAAGACACAAGCAGATGATTACCGTCCGACAAGCAAGGTATTATTGTTATTATTTACATAATGCAACATTTTAATTGTGTTGTGTATGACACCGAATATTTAATAGACAGGTATAGGTATAAAGGCGTAAGCTGAGCTTTGCATTTGTGTAAGTGCACGTACGTAAAAGTAAATGTGACCTGTTTTACACACACATGTGTTGTACACACAGCTACACACAGCCTTTTTACTCTGCTTATCGTGATCACTCACACAAATGCAAAGCTCAGCTTACGCCTTTTTTACCAATATTCGTAATCTGACGGTATTTACAGTTTCACGGTAACATTGTGAGTTTTAAGAGGTAGAACTTTGGAGAGAAGAACCTGGCAATAAAACTCAGAGCCACACTTCCAATCGCCAGTAATTAAAATAATTGCATTAATCAAAAGTTTAAAACTTAATATCTACCTCCTCAACTAATCTATTTAAACCCCGTGCACACGATAGCCACTGACCTACAAACTACGCATAAACGCGCCCCTATTAATTCCTAGTTATACTAGTGGTTCTGTGAACCGTAGGCTCCGGTAGCGGCTTTGTTTAGAACATTTCTTCTTCAATTTTCTTTATTACTCTTTCATTTGTCATCCAATCCAAAAAATATCCTTCAAATGTTATTCATTGTAAGCAAGGAGTGTGTGTGTAAAGTTTCATGCAAATCGCTTGATAAATACGGCCTCAAACATGATCTGACAGAACCCGTAGATGTAGAGGTACAGACGAAAGAAATTCTACCCAGTCTGCAAGTTGAAACGGAGACTTCGGTCGCTTCGCACCCTCAGTCAATAAAAATAGCTACTTACAAGTATGATAACGTCATTGTTTGACTAAACAAGGTGTGTTTAAAACCCATTTGCCGCCGTTACCATGGGTGTACTTAATAAATAATTGTGCAAAATTACTAATTAGTTCCATGGTCATAATAAGTTCATAACTCATACACTTCATAACACTAAAAATATATTTTGTGACAAGTCCGACATTCTATTAGAATACTAGTGGAATCTCGTGGCTTCGACCGCATGGAATATCTTTCTAGTTTTCAATTCCTACGGGACCACTTTCCCGGGTTAAAAATTGGTTACTCCTTAGAGCATCAAGTACACGCTAGTGAAATGCCGTCAAAATCGGTCCAGGGCTTTCAGGAATTAACTGGAACTAATATACCTACCTACAGAGAAAAAACAATTTGAACTCGCTATAAGTTTGAGGACTTAAAAAACTGGAGGAATAGTTCGCTGGCTCCTTGGGTTGGGCATGCTTGAAATTCAAAGGTTCACGTTGGTACCGCGAACGGGAATATTGGCCGCGGGATCAGCTAATTACTAATGATATTGTAAACAGCACTAAAAATGTAGGTAACATAGTCACGAGCATAAATATGTTAATGGACACATCGGCAATTATATCTGTCCCAGACACGAGTTCAATAATATATATGTCTGTTAGTAATATATTTATGCTTGTGACTGTACCTACCTAAATTCGTAAAACTTTTACGACCCTCACATTATTGTTTACAATAGTAAATCCAATAATGTGACCATAATAATAATTACTTTCACATTAACATTATTATTTTAATATTAATTATTATAAACAACACTATATCGATGTTCTTATTACGGATATTTCCACTTAAATATTCCTAATCCCTTGGCTTTGGTCCAATATCTGAATATACTAGTATAGAAATGGGTTAAACTTCGATTATTTGACTTGACTGCAGAGATTCTATTTAATGGTATGTAACATCTGTCCTGGTGTTAGAATTTCGGGTAGAATTACAGAGTGGCTATAACCACTTGTCTATAGCGCCCGGTACTTATGGGCAATATAGCCGTTACCACCTATTAAATTGGACGAACTATTACAGTGAGCATGTTGCAGGCGCCTCCTAAAATGCCGTAATTGTAGCATATTTTGTACTTAGGTGACTACAAAATTTTTTGTTGCATTATACACGCTTATTGATTTTGACACGAGACCAATGTACATTCGTCCACATTTAGTCTTAAGAAAATGTGTAAATGTATCAATTATTGAAAAAGAGTGACCGAGAGTTTTATTGCCAGGTTCTTTCTCTCGGTTCTACTTATTGCTTTGCGAATCTGGCAGTACATGTAAATATAGAGGCAATCATATTTTAATTTTAAGTACTTACTGACGTTTGTAAGAGCCATTTAGTGACCTTTACAAATAAATAAATCATTTCATTTCATTTCATTCCAACATAATTATAGGCAAAGTTTGGATGTATAATATACCTCTGGCTACCCCTTCGGAGATATAGGCGCGGTTATAAGTATGTTATAATAATATGTATTTCTTATTGTAATAGATTTAGTTCGAGGGTGCAAACAATATGTCACAGCATGTACAGTTAGCAAAACAATTAGATGTCATATAAATTAGGTCTTTAGAATTGTATTTAGTATAGAAAGTCGGTCAAAATTAATCAGACTTCATCTAATAACCTACTTCGATAAAGTAAAAGAAATCAGGTTATCTAATAAATACCTACTATATTATTGTTATACTATTTTATTGTTAATTCGTAATAGGGGGTTAGTTTATTGCTGTTATCGGGTACAATAATATTATCTGATGTAGCCGTCTCACGCAGGTTATGGGCAATGTTTAAAAATACACGTTGACACCGCAACCGACTACCGAAATAGTTGTCGGAATGGGACCAAATTGAAATGGTACCACTTGGGAAGTAGTCGATTTCAATTAAAAAAAAATCAATAGGTTCACCCGGTACAAAGATATAAGGTAACAAACATTAAAAAAAAACATACAGTTGAATTGAGAACCTCCTCTTTTTGGAAGTCGGTTGAAAAGTAGTTTTTTACTAGTCGTATTATATGTAACGTAGAAGTAAATTAGTATGTCGATATGGTTTACAATAATTAGGTATTTATTGCATTTAATGTGATTGTTGACAACGCGCTTGTAACTTGCCGGTCGTAAAAGTAGCTAGTGCAATCAAAACTAAGAGTGGAAACATGTGTACATTGCTAAATGCGCAAACGTGAGTGGAAAATTATAGACACTGAGTATTTACATAATTAAACAAGCCTGTACTGCATAAATTGTAGGTAAGTATGTTACTCTAAACGCTTAATCGAGGCTGGCTATTTTCTGGCCTAAAGAGCCCTATTTTAGAAGAGGTCTATTTTATCGCCATCCAACGTGGCAACACAGCCAGCATTCTGGGAACCTTCCGGGAACCTTCGGAGGATTTTTTAAACGATATTAGGTTATGTCAATATTTTTAGTATATAATTATGTGTATTGTAATTCTTATTGTAAATAAATCTTATCTCTAGTTTTGGTTGTAGGAATTTAGGTTCGGATTTCAAAATGGTTACTGATTTTCTTTTTTAATTATACTGTACCCCGTAACGGTGATTACGCACAAGTAATAAGGGACATCCCTATTATTGGCTTGTGGATGTATAATGCACCTCTGCCTATAATCTCGAAGACATTGGAGTGAGGCTAGTTTATTAAACAGTTTAATTACAGACTTCTATTTAAACTGGTGTTTAGATGCCCTGAGGATTTTTTCAGTTTTAGGTATTAAATGAATCGATAATTGCAATTATAAAAAAAGGAAAGCGAAAAAGGGTTAAGTATTTTATTTAAACAGGAAAAATAAATAGTTGAAATATCCATGTAACCTTGCAAATTGCGTACTAAATTTAAAACAAAATCTGTCCAGCCTGATCAAATATTACAGTTCGTTTTTGATACTTAGTTATAATAATAATTTTGCGAGGTCACATGCTCGTAGGCTGCACCTTGGCAAGAGTACCTAAGTAATCCAATCGCTTATCGTAGCTAAGTCAACACAGTAGTTAACCTTCACCAATACTCATAACATCAGAAAGGCGTGTTACTGGACTTATGGCATGACAAAGGATTTTATTATGACCAAGAATTTTATCCTTATGTTATTGTTTCAATGGCACAAGGGGGCGCTGGTGGAGCGAAACCACAGGTCTGCGTCTCTAGAAATCGAGACATCGAGGCTCAGCGGTCCCAACTGCACCAAGATCTCGTGGAGCTATGGAAGCTGCTAATTGAGCTACTCGAGCACCCATGATGGGTAAAATCAAATGATTTCAGAACTTGGGTGCTGTTTATAAAATCTCCATCCAAATATAAACATGCAATAAAATGCATCAAACATTATCCTACTAATATTATAAACGCGAAAGTTTGTGAGTATGTAGGTATGTACTTAAGTATGTATGTATGTATGGATGGATGGATGTTTGTTACTCTTTCACGTAAAAACTACTGAATGGATTTTAATGAAACTTTACAATAATAAAGCTTATACATCAGAATAACACATAGGCTACAATTTATAAAGATATTGTGTGAATTGTTCAAAATATGACGCGGCGCGACGGGAACGGGAAAAAATCCAAATACGACCACTAGTTGATAAATAATTCTGCTCACGCGCATAGAGTT
This sequence comes from Nudaria mundana, assembly GCA_963556515.1. Lineage (NCBI taxonomy): Eukaryota > Metazoa > Arthropoda > Insecta > Lepidoptera > Erebidae > Nudaria > Nudaria mundana. The sequence goes on along the minus strand of OY748302.1, from coordinate 16,078,847 downwards.
ACTATTGTAGGCGGCCATTTTAAATAACAGCCAAGTGTTCTATGATAAAGATGCAATAATATATCGAACGGTTCGTTATACGGCAAAAGTACATACATACATACGGTCACGCCTCTTTTTCATTGGGGTAGGCAAAGACAATGGAATTCCACTTGCTACGATCCTGGCAAACTACTTTCGCTTCTTCCACTTTCATTACTATTTTCATGCACGCTCTCCGGTTATGGGTACTCTTGACCTGGCCTTTTGTCAAAACATCTCCGATTTGATCGAAGTACGTTCGCAAAAGTACGTAAACGTATACCCTTTTTACGTAGGACCGACAAAGTAATTGCTGAAATGCAGGCGTGATAAACGCCTGTGTGTCTACCCCTTGTCTCCTGTCTCTAAGATCTCGAAACTTGCTACCTATCATGCCAAATGACCAAGACTCTACAGTTTTGGTCAGATGGCAAAGCGTTCGTCCTGGAAAGAGAACAATTGCTTGTTCAAATCCAACTCAAGGCTATGGTATTTACGATTCACACTTTAAAATTATTTGAGAATAGTTAGCAAACTTCATTGCTTAAAACAATACACAAAAATAATTGCTTATCAAAAAAAACTTCGATATCTATTATTAAGCTTACTTCAGTATTGTGTTCCCTCCACGGCGCTATCTGAGTCTCCGTCTCCCTGGAGGATACGAACAACATCACATTCTGTGGCCGCAGTGCCCGCAAGAAGCGAACTAACGTCGCACCCACTACGGCAACATCTTCAGGACATGCACCAACTAAACTCCTTATCACTGAATTAGATTCTGATCTGTAGACAAAAACAGGTAAAGAAACATGGAGATTCTTCTAAAGTTTTAGGAACCTAAGCCAATTAAAGCAATGTCTAAATGTGAATCTGGCTTAAATCTGAAATATCAGCCATATCGAAGTTCTGTAGATCAGTCGGATTTTTAAAATCGTGCAAATGCCGGTGCAGAGTGTTCCCGCAAGTTATTTTTATTGTAATAAAATAACGATTTAAAATTAATATTTACCTATAAATTTCGCTCTGCCCAGAAGTATATGAAAGTCCAGTGCATCGAGTAGCATGTGTAGGGAGCACCTCCCTCGCCAAGTAGTCTTCGATCCATTGGAGAGCTCTACCAGAACCATTGTAGTCACAGTAGACAACTGCAGAACAAAAGAAAATCATTGTTTAATGTCATAGAATTTCTCAAAGGATAATTATAAAATTGTATCTCCCATTATTATATCCATATTCTCAAGGAATACATTACCGGGGTAGAGATGTTATTTGTTAGTTCACGAATTTGTCTAGTTATGCTCCATGATTCATTCATGACGCATACGGCTGGACCGATTTCGCTAATTCCTTTTGTCTATTATATTTGTAGAAGATTCTTATTAAAGATAAACTGGCTATGAAGTCGGACTCGCGCACAAAGAGTTTCACACCAAAACGGCAAAATAATCACGTATGAATTGTATAGGAGCCCCCTTAAATATTTATTATATTCTGTTTTTTTTAGTATTTGTTGTTATAGCGGCAACAGATATACATCATCTGTGAAAATTTCCACTCTCTAACTCACGGTTCATGAGATATATTTAGCCTAGTGACAGACGGACGGATTGACGGACAGCGGAGTCTTAATAGGGTTACCGTTTTACTCTTTGGTTACGGAACCCTAAAAATTACAGGTATGTGCGGTTACATTAACATATTATTAGGATTTTTAAATAAAAACAACAATAAAGACAGAACAATGTTTGCCTGGTCAGATAGTGTGCTATAATGTAGTATAGATGGCGTTACGTGTAAATGTCCTAACATGTTTTAGATAAGAGATCGGTTAATCATACAGATCATTGAACTGAAGGTCAATGTCAAAACGTCTGGTGTACAACAAAGCTGATATTGTTACGATTACGATATGATAGCATTGACCACGGATGACGCTGATCGACTTCTGAGGAATTGAAGGCTAGTTTCTGCCTGGCAAAGAATCAATCAATTTCGTTTATTCAGTTTAGACACATAAAGAGCACATATAAATGTCAAAAGAGCACATATGAATGTCAAAAGAGCATATATGAATGTCAAAAGAGCATATATGAATGTCAAAAGAGCATATATGAATGTCAAATGGCTTGGACCATTAAACATACATTACATAGATGGACGCCTAGATCCCTGAGGTAATAGGAACATGTGCATTACATACCCACAGAATAAAGAATTAAATATTCCCCATTGATAGAGGCATATAAAACGTCCACATATCGTCAGTAGCTTTGACCGTTAACAGGTAACTTTTTGTTTACGAGTGCCTTATCCGTCAATAGATCTAACTACCACTTCAATTGTAACAGCGATATCTATGGAAACGTTTAGTTAAAACAATGAAAGAATTTCCCACAGATTTTAGTCGGAGTATAATTATTATTACGGTGTTTAACTATCAGTAACTTCGAGTTTGGTCGAATCTGGCCTTAGTGCAAGACTAATCTTCGAATTAAACCGAGGATTTTTTATCGATCCTGTCAGACCAATTAATATTTAATTTAAATAAAAAAAAACGTTGTACACAATTTAAAAATGTGTTTCATTTTATATGCAATCTAAAAACAAGATGTTACTAGGTGCGAGCTTTTATTCGTTCATCTAGTTACATATTTTGTTTGTTGACTGTACTACATATAAAATTTGATAATTTACCATACATTGAGGTCGCGATGATAAACATTTAACATAATACCGCATGTTTATGATTCACAGATTATGTATGAATGCCAATTATCACTTGGCATGCAATGTTATCAGTATGGAAATATTATAAATATGAGCTAAAGGACTTGAGTATTGAAAATGAACTAACAACTTAACCTTTTAAAGGTTTTTTTTTATATTAAATCGATTCCAAAAAGCTATGAATGAATATGACAGGATTTTAGCGGGTACCAGACTAGCAGGCTCCCACAGAAAATATACATCACATTATAGCACATAGCTTTTGATACCTACTAGATACCGTACAACCAAAATTGAATGAATAAACGAACGATTAACCGAACTGAAGAGATTTGAATGTTTCTTTGTTTCCATTAAATAAAAACCATCAACTGAACCGATTTTGAAAAAATTTTAAATTCTTTCACTTATAGTTACATTATTCCCGATTGACATGGGCTACTCGGCCTTTTTATCCCGGTGATGACTGTGTTGCGGAGGGAATTGGGAATGAGAAAAGAGCCATAATAAGCTAAAATATAATTTTATTTGAATCCTGCTTGTAAGTTTATGAAAAGAACATAACATTTACTATTCAGTGATGGTCAAGTGAAATTTCAGGAGGTTTTATTGCAAACAGCTACTGTGATTGTCGAAAGTGGCGAGTTGAACTGCAATAAGGCTATCCGCTTATTACATTGGTCTAAGGTATACCTACCTTAGTATATATATAATCTCCTTTCATTACTTTAGTCAGTCAGTCAGTGCATTGCCAGACGTCCTGGGTACACCCTCGTAAGGACAACTCCAGGGCACCGGCGGCCTCGGGGGGGTGGAGTCAGGTGTTATCCCGCATCTTTAAGGGTCCCATTGGTATTCTATTATTACTACCTGACCAAAGACTCGCCCGCGTGGAACCGTTTTCTCGTCCCCAATAAATAAATTAATGTGATTTGCTATTAACTTTATGACTAACTAACTGTCCCGGTGAACTTCGTACCGCATTATGATGAACCTTCTCCTGATATAACAAACACAACAATAAAAGAATTAGCGAAATTATTATATACCCATATTATTTACCCCTTTGGCTATAAATATAGGGGTAAAATATAATAAATACATTATTTATACATTATATAAATAATACATACAAATTCTCAAAATGATGATAACTCACACGCGCGTCTAGTAATTAGTGCAGTAATGTTTTCAATAGCCCCAGATAAGAGTGACGGGTAAGGAAATATACCTAACAGTCGGAAAAGATAAAATATAAAGCTGTATATACAGGCTGAATTTTTCAAGTGGGCTTGGATGGCCAAATCCGAAACTGTAAGGAATAGCGAAAAATGCTCAAAGGAGTCACGAGCCCGATTTTGATGAAACTTAAAACCTCATCATTAGATTTTTTACCTATAATCCTAGCTGGGAATCGAACCCATTGATTTAGAAAAAAAATCACACCTTTATTATTACACCATACGATAGTGTTGCTGTTAAGGATCAAATTCTGGGAAGTAATGATATACGGCAAATTTAAGGAAAACTTAGAATTTTACCCTTAATGATAAATACACTATTTATCCCCAAAGGGGTAGACAGAGATGTTCATTACTCCCACATTTGGCCAGTCAATGTTGGTCCCATGTAAAAGTATTGCCGGTTCCACGATCTTTGGGTAGGTTCTTAGGTACTAGTACGGTGTCTTGCGCGGTGTGAGCACCTTACTGACTACGTGTTATCAACAGACTTCCTAAAAAGCATGGAGGAGGTTTGTTACCTCATGGGCGAACCGATAGATAATACCGATGGATAATCTACCTGAGTTTCTTGCTGGTATCTTCTCAGGAGAACCAACTTACCGAACCAGCGAAAGAATCATTTTCAAATGGTTTATTTATGTACTTAATTTAGTATTTTTATAATATTGATTGACATGAAATTGTAAAATTTTGACATTCACATGTGCTCTTTATGTGCCTAAACTGAATAAACTTCTTAATTCTTCTTTGATTGATTTTGAAAATGTTCTAATTGATAGCTACTACTTTCCAAATGGTCCCATTTCAATTTGGTCCCATTACGACAATTTTTTGGTCCCATTTCGGTAATTTGAACTCGGTTGTTGTGTCAATTTTTCGACGTGTATTTTTGTAGCTGTGTGTACAACACATCGTGTGTTTAAGAGTTCACATACTCACACAAATGCAAACCTCAGCTTATCCCTCGCCAACTGTACTGCAGTAAATAATAAATAATAATAAATATTGTTGAACATGGTCACACAACGTCATCTAGCCCAAAGTAAGCTATAAGCTTGTGCTATGGGTACTAGAAAACTGATAAACATACTTATATTTCTAAATACATACATAATGAACATAGAAAACACCCAAACTCCGAAACAAACATTTGTGGATCACACAAATATTGAATTCGACTCGGGAATCGAACCCGAGGCTCCGGAATCGAAAACCGGTGCACTACCGACCTCGCCACCGAAGCAGTCAGCCGAAGCATTAAGTGACCAATCAGCACTTGGTGGAACTAGTACACTACCTACGTAATAAATCTAAACAAATAAATAAAATTTAATATCTCTGAAACAGCTGTACCATTTTTAACGAGACTTTCAGTAACAGATAGCTAATATTACAAGGAGTAACTTAGGCTATATTTTATCCCGGGAATGTTTTCCCTTGGGAATTGGGAACAAGAAAAACTCCATGCGGGTAAAGCCGTGTACTTTAGCTATAGTTGTACCTATAGTGTTTATTGTGACCCAATCTTAACAGTCATCACGTTTACACTATCGCATCACAACACGTGTTATTACACGCATAACTTCAATAATACGCTAGTATTTTCCTATTAAACTGCATAAATAATGCATTTATATCAAAATACCTAACTGTTGTGACATTATACATACCACAGAGTTAATTCTGTTTATATTATGAAAATGTCTATGATACAGTTATGTGTCAGTCTTTTTTTAAATGGTCGCCTTAGGGTGCTTTTCCACTAGAGATATGCTATGCTACGTTGCTATGAATGCTTTTGCATGCATGTGAATATATTATGATTGGTGGATATAAAATGCATCCATTTTAACGTAACAAATTTCTGCAGCTCTGGTGGAAAAGCACTCAACTTAATTGCCGGATGTAGGCTGACAGACTTTGGGCATCTTTGCGGTCTCTGTCAAGGTGGGGTCGGGTATCATCCCGCATTTCAGAGGGCTGGTAAGTGAGGGTTCGTGTTAGTCTAGAATACAAAAGTTTGTTAAACAACAATACAAATTCAATCTTCGACCAAAACGATAGCCGCCTCAAACCACAATACAAACTAATATGACCCATCTTTTATGTCATCTTAATATTTAATACTCACATTAAATACTTCAAACAAGTACATAAAAATACACATAGGAAAATTTATCTGTTTACCATAAAATATAGGTAAATAGTCAAAAAGTTCTGGTACTTACATCAAAAAATGTATAAGCCCTCGGTTTCACTACCAGCGATTTGTTAGAAATGACATCGATATTAATATGACTGTTGTGACGACTCGTTAAATAACGATGATGAGGTTACGTAGAATATTAAGATAGAAATTATAAATAAATCACAAATACTGATTTCATCAGCAGGACTCAAACCCACGGCGTTTCCCTAACAAGGGACATGTTCTGACCACTGAGCTACGATGACAAATACCAACAGCATCCAATCTTTGCTTCATATCATAATTTCTAGATCGCGCTATCAGTTACATTTCTATCTTAATATTTTAAGAATAGTTCAAGCAAACTCATTGCTTTGAAATGAATTTGAATGTTAATAATAGGGAAACGGGATACTTATTGTCTTGGATGACCAAATTAATAAAGGAATCCTATACCTCAATGTAGGATATGTCGAAAATATGGTCCTATATCGCTACTATGCTTGTGGTTAGTACCTAATTTTTAACCAAATTATGAATGATTTATGCGGGACTCAGTCTCAAAGACCCTTCCCAAAAAACATTCTAAACCCTATCATACGCACATAGACAATAGACTTGCGGACTCCAATGAGATACTCGCCGTGAAACTCTCATTAGTAGACTCCGGGCTCTGCCAATGAGAGTCTGCAACTTATTGGAAGCGATTTAAAATGTGTATACACGAAAGATTTTATTTAATAAGCCGCCAAATAGCGTGTGTTAATACAAAATCCTAAGTTTGCAAATAACATTTAATCCGTCAATATTGGCACAGATCTATCACGAAAAGTCAATAACGATCAGCTGCCACGTGCGTGATCAGTGCTACGATCTACGATACATAGGTACCATAAATAGACGCTTATACACCCACAATTTGCCAGTAAATTTGCTGTTCACATGTTAGGTTCAAGCCTATTGCCGCTATCACTAGTATTTAGACAATGTACAATAGACAATCAATAGCCCTTCTGGAATCCAAGGCAGTCCGAGCGTTCAGACAAAAAACACTAGTGTTTTGTGGTTCAGATTCAGTGCTATAAAACTTTTAATTTTAAAAATATAGTTCCCTGTGTTGCCAAAGTAAAATCTCCAAACTTTATATAGACTTTGTCCCTTTCAAACAAGACCGTTTACAAAATAGGTCCTTACTACATTACATCATCATGATCTCAGCCCATTTAACGCCCACTATTGGGCACTCAATCTTATATATCCTCTGGCAGGCATAGCCCCCCGGAAGTTCGACGGGACATAGCTTGTGCAGTGGAGAAACACAGGCAACAAACAGATTTCCGACACCCACTGCACAACCACGTAATGCCTCCCGTTCGCTTAAAGTGTCGCCGCAGCTTCTTGAGGACGACCTCAGCCACAATCAGCGTCTCGCGGCGGGCGAGAGAGCAAACGTGGGCCGAAAAACATCCAGTTCCGGCAGGTTTTATCACACCGAAAGAAAACCTGCCACCTGGACATTATCTCCAGTGGCCAACTTGGAAGTCATTGAATCGCCTGCGCACGCAAGTTGGCCGCTGTAAGGAAAACATGGCAAAGTGGGGCTATATTGACCAGTCATACATGTCCCACTTGCTCTCTTGCCCACTGTGCCCTTCCACCTGCACTGTCAAGGACTTATATGGAGCAACGGACAACGCCGTGGCCGTGGCCAACTATTTGGCTGGGAAGGTCTAGCAGAAACGAGATACTGTAGCCATTGACTCGAAGAAGATTGGGCATAGGCCTCCTATAAAGAATTCAGCCTACAAAAACATACTACCGCCACTGAGGCAGTCACAGACTACATTACATGATAATATTTAATACTAGTGGTTCTGTAAACAGTAGACCTCACGTTATCGAGCCGAGTAGTCGAGCGATTGAAGGCCACTTTCATAGTACATAATACTATTGAGAGTACCAAAGAGCTATATCCCGATAACAGATTTTAGAGAACCTATTTTTTGAAGAAATTATATCCGGGACAGCTTATGTAAAGGAGTTAATTTAATCTTCTATTTTGTCCCGATGCAGTAAATGTGACTCCCTATGTAGGTACAGCTGATAAGATAACACTATCACAAGTAGACTATTCCAAGAGCTAGACGATTTGCAAACAACTAACACGGATAGGAAATTATTACCTACCTACTATTATTATTACCTATATTCCATTAATATGAAGAAACTGGCATGCTCTATACTACCAATACTATCTAAAAAAACAAGTTTAAGATTAAAAAGTAAATAAAGCCGCCAATTCTCACTTTTCAAACTTCGAACGCGTTCCATCAAAAACTTTCATGTTTTATTGCTATCGTACGGTCCGCAATTCAAAAATAAGCATAGAGAATTTTAGCCGACCTTGGAGCAAACACAACATTAACAATTTATTGTACTTATAAAATTATGAATATGCACTAGAGCAGGCCTGTCACTCGCCTAACAACCGCAAAAAATACGTGACGTCAGCGACAACTTGAAGTTGTAAATCAGTAACTTGATATTGAGGCATTGACGTCATAATTATTGGTCAAATTATGCTGGTATATATTTTACTTTACTAGACAACCCTAACGTTCGAATGATGTTCTCTGTAAACAAAAGACTGTGCTTTAATTAACGTCGGAGTGCAAGTTCTGTAAGTACTATTCCCTATTCTGTGACTAGAGGTTTATTGTATAATATTACAATGATTACATGTTGTAATCGTGTTATATAGGAAAGCGATACGTCCATAAGTTATGCGACCACTCATAACCAATAATGTGTGACTTGTTAATAGACATAATTTATTTATTTCCCTTTATGTACAGTTTCATAACATAGTTTAAAACAAAGTTTCAGCTGTCTATGCGTTCCTATGTATGATTAGATCTTTAAAATTACGCAACGGATTTTGATGCGGTTTTCAACAATAGATAGAGTGGTTCTCGAGGAAGGTTTTTGTGTATACTTACATAAAATTTATTAATACTTATTTTAGCAGGTTTTAATTGGTCCCATGTAGCAGAATTTGTTAGAAGGAGGCTATTGCCATTAACCGGGAACATTTATTACTAGTGGTCGCCTATGGTAGAACAGTAGAACTCGCGAACATATTTTTTTTTGGGATTTTCCTCTATCCCCCTTCCCCCAATATAAAAAAAAACTCACGCTAAAAATGTTGTTTCCAGTAAAGGAATACTTGTGTCAAGTTTCGTGTCGGATAAACATTAAATTTCATGAAGATCGAATAAAAACTGTGGCTGCTAGCCCGGAACACACATACAGAACATACAGACAGACAGACGGACGAAAGCAAGATTGTACAATCTCGAAATGTAGTTGCTTCGCTCGCTCGGTCAATAATAATATCTTCGTCCATTGATTTGAGTAAACTAGTTTGATGCTCTGATAGAAGTGCATCATGTAACTTCTATCAAAGCATTATTTATCATTTCGGCTTTTCTACCTTCTGCAGGCCCGTTTGCAGGACCAAATTCTTAAGAATGCTCCCGTGTCACACGCTGTTATGCTCTTAAATAATATAGCAGACTGTGTAGATGTTTTTGTATGTACAATGGCAGAATTCACTAGGGTTGCCTATTGCCTACATTATTTGTGAAAGCAACACACAGTAACATATTAATAGTTAGTGTTGTATGTACTACATAATTTTGACAAGTGTTTTTGTTTCTTTTTATTTTTTGTTTTTATTTTTAGAAGTTAGTATAAAGATTCCCTATATCAAAGTCTTGGCAAATGCTGTAAAACTGTTATAGTTGTTTAAAATAAATAAATAAATTTTGACTGCACCGTGCATGTTAAAATAATCATTCGAAAATTTCTATGAAATTCCAGCCAGTCAACCAAGTACCTACTATCTGTTGTTTACATTACGATATAACCTACGTAAAAGATTAAAAGCCAAAGACATTTAGTTACGAAGTAGATAGGAACATCGTACATCGAAACCAAAACACCCGTTCCATGAAAACTAATATAAGACTAGTGCTGACATCATTTTTATCGATCGCTACAACTCGCACGTGTTTTTCGGATAGACTGAAAGAATGTGATGTCTGTGCCCACGAAGAATGTCGTTTAAAAACAAACAAAAGTACCTCCATGAGACGGTTTATGCGCAATAAAGAACAAAGTTAGTTTAGTAATTGTCTAGGTTAGAAAAAATTAGGTAACCTTAGAATATTTTTTTATATTTTCTATTTTTTAAAAGAGCCTTATATCTAGGAATTACCTACTTATTTTTATATGGCAACACTCAGTGGTAAGACGACACTTCCTTATTTACCTTTACGGAAGCGAATGTATCCCGCATATCCGCATATAAAGTATAAAACAATTTTGAATGTTAAATGTTTTCAAAGATCATGTTCAAATGTAAGTACAAACAGTATTTTTTTGTATTTTAAATTAATGAGTTTGCTTAAACTATTCTTAAAATATTAAGAAAGAAATTATAAATAGATCACAAAAACTGATGTCATCGGCAGGACTCGAACCCAAGGCCTTTCCCTAACAGGGGGAATGCTCTGACCACTGAGCTACGATGGCCGTGGAAAGGTGGAAAGGCCGTGGGTTGGAGTCCTGCCGATGACATCAGTTTTTGTGATCTATTTATGATTTCTTTCTTAATATTTTACAAACAGTATTATTTACTATGACTCAGCAAATATTGTTCCACCATGTACTTAAATAAAATTGGGAGGTGGGGGAGTGGGGGTACGATGGTACCTACATTAGGACCTATTCTCATATCGGTGCGTGTGTCACCCTAGAAGCTCTATGGTATGAAAACAAAACTCAGTTTAAACTGGGTTAATGTAAAATTACATACTCTATAATAATAAGGTATTTAAAATGCGAATGTTTTGAACAGTTTAAACAATAATTCATCAGATAATCACTTTCAACTCGTTGTACGATTGTATTATTCAGCGGCGGAGTGCGGCGAGGTGTCAGTGGTGTGGTAGGTATTACTATTCATAGATTATACACACTGTACCTACTGAGAGTGTTATTCGCGATGACCTTGACGAGTCGGGCGCGGGGCGGTCGGAATTTATGCCAAACACAATGACGAATAGAAAACCGAGAGTCGTGTTGGTCGTGTCGTATGACGACAATCTTCCAACTTGTATGGGAGTAAGTTTTACAAAACGAATTGTCACAGAATAGGTACCCACCAGTACTACAGTACAGTAGCTATTGTAAAAGAGACATAAACCCTTTTTAGTAACGTCCCTAACGATAAGTATAGTCCGAATCACGTAAGAAGAACGTTGGGCGAGAATAGATAAAATAAATACTTAATTAAATATCAAATAGATAGTTCTAGAACATAGAGACGTCACAGCTCGTTTGATCGAGAAGAGTGTACACACAAATAAGTAAGTACACACTCGAATTTATAATATCTATTAGTTAAGATAACCAAAAAATCGAAAGAAAGGCAAATTCGATTCAAATAATTATCATCCACCCACCGAGCCTTATTCCCAACGCGGTTGGGATCGGCTTTCTCTGTTCTGCTTATTCTTGTGTTGTCGTGGTAATGGGATGCTATCATCATTCACCGAGCCTTTTCCCAACTCAGTTGAGGTCGGCTTTCCAGTCTAACTGCAATTCGGCTGAACTTCGATATTTTCTGTGAAGCGACTGCCATCTGACCCCTACAACCCATAGGCGATATCGAAGTTCTGTTATTAGACCGGTCGGATTTATGATTTAGGGTTCCAACGCTCCAAGGGCTCTAACGACTGCCATAGATGTTTATATGACAACCGGGACCGACGGCTTAACGTGCTCTCCGAGGCACGGAGGGGTCTGTGTCTTAAGAAATGGTCACCCATCCTAAGACCGGCCTGACTCGATGTTGCCTTACCTTTGCAATTTTCGGTTACCAATAGACCACGAGGCTCGATTCAAATAATTATGTCGTAAGGAATTAATAAGTAGCTAGGTAAGCTAATTTTGAACCTACTTCCAAGAATGCCTGTCCTTTAATTTATTCAGTGGCGCAAACTGACTTACAAAAATAACCTCATAATTAGTCATAATAACCTACTGAATCTATAACAAGAATATTATGCTTACTAAATTAAACGCTATTAATAAGTAAGAAACCAAATTAAACTTAAAAAATCGGCTAAGTGTAAGCCGGACTCGCACACATAGGATACCGTATCTAAACGAAAAAAAAAACACTTTTATTGTATGGGAGACCCCTTAAATATTTGTGGTATTCTGTTTCTTAGTAATTATTGTGATAGAGCCAGAAATATATCATCTGTGAAAATTTCAACTTTCTAACAAGGTTCACGAGATACAGCGTGGAGACAGATGGACAGACAGCAGAGTCTTAGTAATAGGGTTCTCGTTTTACCCTTTAGGTACGGAACCCTAATAATAACGGCTACCGGGCGCCATTGGGAGTCTATAAATAAAACAGAAAACCACATTAACAAGGTTAAAAATATTTTATTGTTAAAAATAAGCACGGATTTTTATTTCGAAATAAATATGAGTGGGTTGCCCGACTTACCATTGTCATGTCGTAGCTTAAAATTATTTATAGTCGTTCCTTTATTGAGAAACTTTACGACAGTATTAAGTGTTATCTCGAAGGCTGTATTTAGGAAGTAGATGGTATAAATAAAAATAAACTCTACAAGAAGGAAGTTGTCATAGTAAGAAATAAAAAATAAAAAATATGGCTACCATAGACATTGATAGATAGAATTATAAATAAAAGAACGTATATTTTTTTTTTCTGAAGTGTCGTTCAGACTACCTACGCTTTAAGATATAGCAATATAGTAACGATGATTAAGACGACATGCTATACTACATAGCATATAGCATGGCGATCACATTACGCTACTATATTATCGCAAGCGTTTACGCAAAACGTTTTAGCAAGCTCAATTGGCCGGGTGGCGCATTGACCGCAGAGATAGACCAGTAATACAAACTAGTAAAAAGAATAGATCTCTGTTACGGCGATTTCATATGATATTAGTTATAAAAAAATCATAGCTAGCGACTATTATTTACGCAAAATTCGCAATAAATGTGGTGTAGCTTAAAGGCCTTTCGACACAGCCAGTGTTTAAGGTACTTTGGGGTACATATGTACTATTTCTAATATTCGCGATGGACTCCCAGTGCCCATACTAAAATACTATGACGCATAAAAGGGTACAGCAGCGCTTTAATACACATCATTTACAAGATAGCATCACTAACAGGACACATTATTCCAAGTAAAAGTGACATAGGTTAGTAAATATATTGTGGATAATCAATTCTCAAGAGCCTGCTCAAAACCAAAGAGAGAGAATCGACTCACATACGTATGTACGAGTACTTTCCTATTACGCAATTCCGGACACAGCCGCCTTTTTAAGTGGGCTTGCGTACCGTTGCATCCTCTGTCCCTAATATTGATCCGAACCGGGCGTGGGGACTGGACCACACTTACGTTCAGGGTCACGTTTGTTTGCTACCTATCCCTTTCTAACATATACTTCTTACTCTTTCTAACATCGTATGTTGGCGCGACATTATTGTATCAAATCAACGAATTCTGCATTTTAAAAATAAGTTTGACAAAGAAAATTATTTGATAAGTTCATTCAAGTCAAATCACGATCTTTTTATTAAAATGTAAAAGTCAAAACTGTAAGTACTTATTAAATTTTTGTAAGTACGAAAATATTACTTTAAAAATTATAATATACTATTTAGTTATTGCTAAATTATTATATTTGTAACCTATTGTATTGTATTGTAACCCTACTGGATAATGTAAACAGTCTTATACCCTACCTACCGTGCAAATAATTGAAATAATTGGCTCACCACAAAGCTCTTAATTTATGAGGAAATTAATTCGCATACAATCACTATCGGTTATTGACATACAGCTATCGCATCTATTTTCATGTTAAAAACAAGCCTGACCCCATGACCCCATTGATATTTAATTATTCTACTTCAATAGATGAGTAACTATTTAGTTGTTCACAAACACAATCCAATCATTTTGTTTGTTAAACTTAGCGTAAACATTCATTTGAATCAGTAAATCGGGTCGATAAATAGTAAGGTCGTTGTGGCTCAATGACACACCAAACAAATCGGTTAAAGTAAAATATATTAATATATGGAATAAGATTCCATATATCAATATTAGTGAAGCGCCGCCCGTAAGCTTTATACCTCGGAATCCAGGGCCAGTCAATGAATCTTTATATAAACTTTGGAAATGTGTTTTTAATAGTATATAGAAAAATGTAAAAAAAAATATTTTGCGCGCTCTCAATTTTTTAATTATTATTAAGCAATTTTTTAATTATATACAGGGTTACCTGGTAAGTCGTGCGAACCCCGTTTAGGGGTGGTAGTTCCCACCATTTCTGACAAATTTCACCTTGGACCACTGCCCCCCAACCAAAATCGTAATCGAAAAACCTTTTCAAGTTATAAGGCTTTGAAGATTTTTTTTTTAAATGCCGATTTCTTGTCTATTGGCCTATCTTTTTCGTTTATTTTTGTTCTAATTTTTATTTTTATACGATTTTTGTGTAGCAGATTAGTTTCTACAACTTCAACTAAATGGGTCGTAGATAGAAGATTGATAGTTATAGCTTCAATAAAAAATCAGTACAAATCAAACTTCAACCAGCAATAGTAAAAAAAAATCAATGACACCTATAGGCTGCAGACATGCTTCAAAATATCTACGTTTCATTAGCTATTCAACAAGGTATAACAAGCTAGGCTAGTATTGAAGGTCTTGGATAAAAACTTTCATAAAAGCTACCCAGGTAGTAGTAACAACAACAGTAGTAAAAAGCATTCCGTTAGGTACTGCCTCTATTGTCCTCCAAGGGTTGACCCTGCTTGTAAACTGGACTCTGATTTGTGCTTGTGATTTGGAACTGTTGAAGATGGCGACCTTCACGAACGAGGAATATGCTGATATGTTGATCTGTTACGGGTACCGTGATTGTGTACCTATTTGAATTGTTTTATTTTATTTTGTAACCTAATTAATAAATTTTGCGGTAATTTTTACTAGTACTTTTAAGACTTTTATCAAAGATTATTCCAAGACCTTCAATACTAGCCTAGCTTGGTATACCTTGTTGAATAGCTAATGAAACGTAGATATTTTGAAGCGTGTCTGCAGCCTAGGTGTCAAAGATTTTTTTTTACTATTGCTGGTTGAAGTTTGAAATGCAATCTGTATTGATAGGGAATATAAATAAATAAATAAATATGTTAGGACAATCCACACAACGCCATCTAGTCTCAAACTAAGCAGAGCTTGTGATATGAGTACTAGATAAACTGATATAAATACTTATATACATTTTTTTTGTAAATACATACATACTATACATAGGAAACATCCAGACTTCGGTACAAACGTATGTGTCATCACACAAAGTTTGTCCCGACCGGGAATCGAACCCGAGACTCCGGCGTCGAAAGCGGATACACTACCGACCACGCCACCGAAGCAGTCAATTTTGTTTGATTTGTACTGATTTTTTATTGATGCTATAACTATCAATCTTCTATCTACGACCTATTTAGTTGAGGTAATTCTAATTTTATTCTTCATAACAATGAAGAAACTAATCTGCTACACAAAAATCGTATAAAAATAAGAATTAGAACAAAAATAAACGAAAAAGATAGGCCAATAGACAAGAAATCGGCATTTTTTCAAAAAAATCTTCAAAGCCTTATAACTTGAAAAGGGTTAGGTTGGGGGGCAGGGGTCCAAGGTGAAATTTGTCAGAAATGGTGGGAACTACCACTCCTGAACGGGGTTCGCACGACTTGCCAGGTAACCCTAATTAAAAAATTGCTTAATAATAATTAAAAAATTGAGAGAAAATATTTTTTTAACATTTTTCTATATACTATTAAAAACACATTTCCAAAGTTTATATAAAGTTTCATTGACTGGCCCTGGATTCCGAGATTTTACCATTTTTATGCCTTACTGCACTCCACTATATATATTATTTGAAAAATAGGTACCTACAGAAAAAAATATCACAAAGTATGACACGATTGACTGACATCGATACATCCGTTCGAGATTCGAAAACCTTCCTAACCTTTTAGTTAGACTAACTGCGTAAAAATACTGAATCTGAATGCTTTTTCAAAAATAGATAGGTAGAGTTATTTACGAGGAAAGTTTCCTTTACTCGACGTTCCTAACTGATCTTTGATAACCAGAAATGAACATGGAAATTTTTTTCTTGTTTGATAACCAGTTACGAAAACGGAATTTATTTGTCGTTTTCGTAACCATGGTTCATAACCAGCTACGAAAATGGTATTTTTTTTCTCTGTTCATAACCGGTTATTAATTAGGAATATTTTTTTCCACTTTCGTAGTCGAGTACGAAAATAAGAATAAGAATAAATATCGAAATAAAAGTAGATTGGATTCCAATAGTACTTTTGACAAATGGTGGGATTGGCATTTTCGACAGCGTATACCTACCTATATTTTTTACACATTTTGCTGTGTAACAGTGAAGCGAAGCTAGGGCGGGTCACTATTAAAATATATTCGTACCTACGTAGCTTCAAGAGGCGAAGGCCGAGGAGAAATACGCGCGTAAAAAATCTATAATAACCTACTTCTTATCCCAGAAATAGATCGTTGAGAAGCGGGAACCGGAACAACACGCAAAATGGCGCCTGTGTTAGTTACAGATTATTTATTATCTTCGTTTATAATTACACAATAATTTTAATCATACATACATACATACACGCCTACATCCCAAGGGGTTAGGTAGTGCTGTATTACACATAGACATTTTGAAAGTAATTCTGTTTGATCCACTTAATAGGGGACAGACCTATCGCCGTTACCGGGCACTGAGTACAGAAAAACAATGTCTCATTGCCATTAAGAGTTCCATGATGGAACTAGCGAGGATTTTTTTACCCCAGAGGTCCCAGGTTCGATCCTCGGGTTGGATCAAATATTCCTTTGAAGGACCGTCAAGGTCGCTCTCGCTGGAGACCATGCTTCAAGCCATGGTCTCCAGCGGGAGAAGGTGAAACGTAGCCGTGTCCTTCTGCGAGTAGGTAATGGTCGCGAAAGAGGCGGCCGGGAGGGAGAGGGAGCGTAGCGTACCCTCGCCGCTGAGTTGCGAAGTAGGGCGCCGCAGACTCATCTACGCCAAGAAAAAAAGGACCGTCCAGAATAGAGATGTTGCGTTCTTTATTTAATATAATCTTGCATATTATTCATGTACTGCAAATACATCGTTTTTGTTCCAGAATCAGTGTGATTCTTAGAGCCAATAATCTGTTTATTTTGGTAACCACTAACAATGCCGAAACGGCTGTTTTACATATTTATTTATTGTCTAATAATCTCTATAGTTACTAGCTTTTTGTTAGTTCCGATATCGTAAAATCATTTTATGGACGAAAATCTGGAACATGTCCAGATGTTAAATTGTTTGTTACCGGGTATGACGAAAGTGCTATTGCGTTTGATGTGGTGTGGTCCCGTCTTGTGATGGGGTTTAAATACAAATTCAAAATCTTTATTAATTTACACTTGACTGCCTCGGTGGTGCAGTGGGCGACTGCCATCCCTGAGGTCCCAAATTCGATTCCGGATCGAATCAAATTATTTGTGTGATCCACAAATGTTTGTTTCGGAGTTTGGGTATTTTATATGTAAAATATGTATGTATTTAGAAATATATAAGTATGTTTATCAGTCGTCTAGATCCCATAGCACAATCTTATATTAGCTTAATTTGGGCTAGATGACGTTGTGTGAGAATGTCCAGACATATTTTATTTATTTATTTTTTATTTACTTATGAACGTTGTAATGAATTAACCTAAATTTACTTTTAGGTATCTCTTGCCAGATTCGCAAAGCCTGTAAGTAAGAATCTGGCAAGAAATCTCAAGGTCACACTTTTGCAATCGTCAATAAGTAATCAACACAATATCGGGATAAAAAGAAGCCTAATGTCTCAAGAGATAATGTAGCTACATATCAGTGAAAGAATTTTCAAAATCGGTTCAGTAGTTAAGAGTAGGTAGAGCCTATTCAATTGAAACAAATAATCAAATCTTTCCTCTATTAGTATAGACTAGGTGATGAACATTTTCTGAATTGGTTTAGTCGTTTCCAAGATTAGGTACCCCTTACATACCTACATAGGTACACAAGACGGTAATTGCATGGTAAATTTTATTCTAGAAGGGTACAATTTATTTATTATGTAGGAACTGGCAAACAGATATTTCCCCTTTACTGGTTATAAATAAATAAATATGTTAGGACAATGCACACACGCCATCAATTCTCAAACTATGCAAAGCTTGTGATATGAGTACTAGATAAACTGATATAAATACTTATATATTATATATTTATTTTTTTGTAAATATATAAATACATATTATACATAGGAAACATCCAGACTTCAACGGCAAACACACAAAGTTTGTCCCGCCCGGGAATCGAACCCGAGACTCCGTCGTCGAAAGCGGATGCACTACCGACCACGCCACCCTAGCAGTTATGGTTTTGAAAGTAAAACATCAACAAAAGCTACACGTCAAAGGGCAACCATTAAAATTCTTAAGCAAACCAAAGCGTTCCAAATATTATTTTTCTTTTGTCTCTGTCCGTTTCATTTATGTTTCAGTTTGTAGTTCTACTTTGGATAGTAAAGAATGACCGCTATTTTGTGTGAAGTTTTATTATCCACAGAAAATCTTAAGAGGCCATGGTTTAATGATATTTTCTTTATTTGAACGGCTTTCCGAATTGTGTCAACGCTCTCGTGGATTTGAGTAGCGGCCATCTTGTTTTTACTGTCATATCCTTCTGCTGGTATGAATCTTTTTGCCGGTAGTTGAAATCTAGATCTACACTATATGTAGAGGAAAGATTTTGTTTTCTTTTATTTTGTCGAGGCTTTTATCCATAGAGGAAAAATATACAAGCTTTTATTTACTTTCACCTGTCCCGATGTCCGTGTGTAATGAAATCTTGCAAGTTAAATTTAACAAACTTCCCGGTTTTCGATTGAGCTGAAACCTTGCCCGCGTATGTAAAGTCGCATGACAATGCAATAGTATGATGATAAATATAATTGAGTGATGTCTCAAAAGTAAACATTTTGTCAATATTGACAACAGACCATATTTAAAAACAAGTGATGTTTCAGAATTTTTTTTAATTAATCGCTTACAGATGTCAAGGAAACTCATTTAATTCAATTAGGGTCACTTCTTTTTCTTGGGTTTTGGGCAAAGGTCAGTTTATCTTTATGTACTAAAATTATAATAATAAGAGTCAACATGTTGTCAAAACATAGTCAGTACGAAACTAGGCCAACTCTTTATTAAGTTTTTTTTAGAACTTATCTTCTTCTTTATCGATTGACCAAATGTGTTATTTTGTATTACATTGATAAGCGATGGCGGTTAAATACGAGTATACTGGACGTGCTATTTAATTTACCGAGCGAGCGAAGCGTCTCAGTTTCAACCCGAGGACTGCCGATTTGGCGTTGTTTGTCTGTATGTATGTATGTATGTGTGTCAGTTCCGGTCTACCGGCCGCATTGTTCAGCCGATTGTCATGAAATTTGGCAAAAGTGTTCTTTGGAGGGAAAATGGAGGAGAAATGGGGGGATAATGGGGAAGTACAAAAATTGTTGCTATTTCTTACCGTCTCTTTTTTTTTTCTATTTTTCTATTTCTTCTTTCTTTGGTGCGCATGGAAAGTCAGCCACCAGACCACGTCCCAAAAGGATGTTAGGGACCCGAAAATAACGCGAGGTCTACTGTTCGCTAAACTACTAGTTGTATTTACTTCATAATTAAGTCGTACAAATATATGACCCGACCCGGGCTTCGGATACCGGATCTCTAGTCAGCGGTCACACGTGCAGCACGCCTCAGTTTGAAGATAGTAGTAGAATAGGTAGTGACTAACGGCGGATTTCAATATTCAATCTCAATCTGTATTTTTCTGTCTGGGATTGACATACTCATACGAAACCTTTTTTTTTTAAATTCCACGTGATCGCGGCCGCTCCCATGTCCATTGCTGCGGGCGTTATACAATATCTAATTTAATTAACTATGGATCGAGATTGCATTTTGAAAATGATCGGGAATCATACGCCGCGCGCCGCGCCGGTACAAAATTCCAAGCCGTTATACTGTGACACAAAAAAGGAAGAACCAAACCGCAAACATGGGATCGTAATAGTTACTACAAAAGAGGTTGGAGGAGAGACCACGTCCAACCAGTTATTCTGGATTTTACTTTGACATGTTTCTCTGGCAATTTACGAAACAAGGAGACTATTAACTACCGACCTGCATTGGTCAATGACCTCAGAATACGGATTATCTCACATAAATTCAGAAATATCCAATTTGAATCGATCTCTTGGAATGTCGATTTATAGAAAGCATTAATTTTAATTAATTAAATCTTTAATTAAGCATCAAATGCAATCAAATCTAAAACGGATATCGACTGAATCGATTGAATTGTGTGTTGGTAGGTCGATAATGCGTTCCAAATCGTGAAATGTGAATGTGAATGTGCATACGATTACGAATTAAAAAAATAATATTTTGCAAATATCCGCATTATATCCTTACAATATTTATATTTACATTCATTAACAAAAATCTTCAATACCGTGACCGTATCGATAGTAAAGTCGCTCAGTCATGTGTACCTATGTGTATATTGTATGTGTCGATGTCGAGGCCGTCGTTTACATTATTTTTATTCAAGGAATATCATAAGATACGTTGTTATTGTATTAATAATAAATAAAGTCATACATATTTACCATTAATCGTGGAAAATACCTTAGAATTAAGAATGTCTTTACTAATATTATAATGCGGTATTTGTTTGTATGTGGGGAATCATTGAAACCTCTGAACTGATCAAGAAAATAATACCTACTAATCTTTAAACTTTCGAGTTTCTTATATTTGACTTTTTAATGGGAATTGACACGAACATAAAAAAGACATAGTTAGGTACGTACATGGCTTTTATTGTGTGACGTTTCGACCTGGATCCACTAGCAATGGTATTAGGATGACTGGTCTTACCATACCTCTTAATTACCCGACGTTCCGACCCTGTTACGGCTCGGTCACGGGTGGACTGAGACGTCGACTGAAATATATCTCAATAATCGCGTAAAAGACCCGTTTGTCTTAAGTTTATTATGTGTACTAAACGCCAAAGATAAAAAAGTAACGTGTTAACTTTCTTTAAAAAGTAAAATAATTCAGTAAATGTCGAATCCGGAGAGGCTGCATGTCTCTTAGCCGGGACCCCTCCAAGGGACCTGGAAGCGAGAGCCCTTGCGTCATTGTTTCAATGGCACAAGGAGGCGTTGGAGAGGGACCACAGGCCTGCGACTCGAGAAATCGAGGACCAGCGGACCCAACTCCGCCAAGATTTCATGGAGACTTAGAGGGTGCGACTTGAGCAACCAAAGTGAGGAACCACCGTCATCGCGGCGGTGAGACCGATTATGGACGAGTGGCTGCAGAGGCGGCATGGTGACCTCAAGTATCGTGCGACGCAGATCGTTACGGGCATGGATGCTTCGGTAGCTATCTGTTTCGCATCCATCGTGAGGTCACACCCCGGTGTCAACACTGCGAGGTTTCCGACGACGACACCGCACTCCACACGTTGGTGGAGTGCTCAGCGTTTGCGAGTCAGCGCCATGACCTCGTAGTGGGTCTGGGCGTGGATATCCTCTCGCTAGAAAACATGGTCTCCAGTGCGAGTAGGTGGAACGCAGCCGTGTCCTTCTGCGAGCAAGTCGTGCTTGCGAAGGAGGCGGCCGAGAGGAAGAGGGAGCGTACCCTCCCCACTGAGTTCCGCAGTCAGCGGCCTTGCGCCGCAGACTCATCTAAGCCCAGGACCATCGACCTCCATGATCGGGGCCTGAGGACGGCGGGATAGCTACCCGCCGTCCTTGCAGAAGCAGGCTAGAAGGGTTGCGTGCTGCGGGACCTTTGCAACCAGATTGACTCACCGACGCGGGATAAAACCCAACCCCAACGACGCGGGATTCCGACCAAACCCCCGAAGAGGCCACGCACGTGGCCAAAGTCCGCCGGGGGCCACTGGAAATACCTTCTAGTGTCACCAGAGACGCCCGTAGCAATGGACATGGAAGTGGCATCGGTCACGCGGAATTAAAAATAAAGTTAATGTCGAAAATGATCTGACTTCTAATAGGCTACATTAGTCCTAAGTGTATAATATCCCGGTATAGTCTTGTGAATTGGTAACAAGAAAACAAAGTAAGTACCTATTGCACGCGGCATCATATCAGATATTTCCATTACAAAGCAGCTGACGCATCTTCGACGAAGATTCCTAGCCAAACTATTGTCTTCATACCAATGTTGCAATTATTGGTGAAAGCTGGCTGGTGTCCATTTGGCGCTACAAGCCGGTGTTTTTCCGCTTTCCCAAATTGGAGTAATAATAGCTAATTTACAATCTAAACATACTCGTATCACGCCTCCAGTGGAACTATGTTTGTAAATATAGCTACATGCTGAAGGATTTGCACAAAGCAAATGTTGTTTGATAAATAAATGTGGGTAACACATGGTTTAACGTATAACAATCACGTGATGGAAATGTTTTTCGGTTCGATAATAATATCGTACATACACACTCACTACGTAATGGTACCTAAGTATTTTTTTGTAAGACCTTCACACCTACCAAGCACATCCGGATGTGCCGGCGCTGCTGCTGCATCGGCTGAAGGCCTCAAACGGCGTAAATATGCTAACCTATCAGGTGATTACATATTTGAGCCGTTTGGGGTTGAGCCACTGGGGTCATGGAATCGGTGCTTCTCAGGACCAAAAGGCTGGCTATTTTCTGGCCCAAAGAATAAGTATTGCCATCCAACGTGGCAACACAGCCAGCATTTTGGGAACCTTCCCAGCCGGAAATGACGCGGAGGATTTTTTAAACGATCTTTTGTAATGTAAATATTTTTAGTATATAATTATGTATATTGTAATTCTCATTGTAAATAAATATTTTTTGTAAGAAACGTTAAAAAAATATATTTTGCAATAATCTTCTTAGTCTTTGAAGTAACCATCCATCTCCGACCTACCTAATACCCTAGTAAAATAAATGACCGAAAATAGCATAAGGGTTCAACCAGACTTCAGAGCCCCAAGCCGAAATCACCGGCAAGTGAAGTTTCTTCGAAGGGTTAGGCAGAAGCTATATACTTCATCTAACATCCGTGACAACAACAATAGACATCGGATTATATGCACTATCAAAATGCCAAAATATGCATGGAAATATGCACGATAAAAGCCCTAAATATCCACAAAATATCCCAATCAAATACTATTATATTATTTTATTATTACAATTTACGTTTATTTATACATTTCTGCAGACCTCCAGGAAGAGTTTGTCCGATCCCCTTGATAAATGCGTAAATTTTCTTAAACCCTTTATGACCGGGGTTTTTATTTAATTTGCAATTAAACTAAGCTAATGAGTTCGGTGGGCATTATCCTGTTGAATCATTGACTTGCACAGAGACTTGTTTTTATTTTCTCATTTGAAAAAGTGCAATTTTTTTGTTTAAGGAACCTCAAATGTCAACAGCTTGAATTTATTGCAATGGCGTCTGATGACGTCGAATAATATGTAGGTACTGCATAATACAATACGCCAAACATGCATAACTACTGAAATATGCGCTATCAATGAAAAAATACTAAATTATGCAATATCATCAAAATAGTATTATGTACGAGTATATATGGATTTGCATATTCAAACATAAAAAAGGATATAACCCGATATCTAGTGATTAATAAAATAAAAACAAATGATAGTACCTCATTACTTTACCTATAGTTAAAAATTGTAAATACTTTGAGGTAGGTCATCATATTAATTTCAAAACAAATAATAATTCAAATGAAAACACAACTGCGTAGTTAATTACTTACTTTACAATAAATATAACAAAGTATCAAAAACGATAACAAAGAAAATAGTAGTTACATTGCATTACATAAACAAACCATGAAATAGCCAGGTAAACATAACGCTAGTACTCCCACCACACGTTTTGTAGCCACGTGTTGGACGAATAATGTTGCAAATTGCGATAACTTCACAACTCATGTAAACAGTAGTTTCAAGTTTCACTAGTTTACTGTTCTGCATTCTTTATGCAACTACGTTTCACGATATACGAGATAGTATAGGCTGTAAACAGGAAAGGGTCCCAGCGCTATTCCTGCGGTACGCCACTGAATTATTGCGTAACATTTGAGGACATGTTTTATCATACGTGTTGATTTTTATCATAAGAACAAAGTCTGATTATTTGGCAATTCGTTGACACCGAGAGGGGTCAGTGTTACTGTTTTGTACATTTTGTTTTATAGTTTTAAAATTAAATAGGATATTTTACAATATTTATACGATGCCATCTAGAAATTTCGTTGCATCATCGTCGACTGGAAATGTTCCCAGAATGCTGGTAGCATTGCTATGCTGTATGACAAATGTTAATTATATAAGTATTTTGTAAATTAGGGACTTATTTTGTAATCTTCTCTATAAATGGTTAAAAATTTAATTACTAATTTCTATGCTTACGTGGGCCAGTGTAAAGTAGAAATAATTCTTAAAGTAACAAAGTTGCTGATCCGCTGAGGAGATCCTTTAAAGTACGCAACAATAGATTGCGTTATTCAAGAGGAAAGCTTATTTATTATGGAAATATAAATCCATCCCAAATAAGCTAGTAATATAATGTGTATAATTTCCATTTGTTGTTGGAATTACACAAGAACAAAGTGTATTTGTAAATGAATCTTGTCATTCTCACTGCGTCAGTGGAATTTTTCATGTAAGTAGGTCGGTGAGAATAAAATTACTGCAGGCGGTATACTTCATTGTTTTTTTTTTTTGAGTTGTACGAATACGACGAGAATTTGTTCTACGGAAATAATGGGGCATTATTTTCCGAAATACGGCTTAGATATCGTCACATGCTGACTACAGCCGGTGTAACTGGTCGAAACGTCAGGTAATAAAACCTATGCATATCTACGCCGCTTTCGTTTCCCTTGTTAAAGTAAGATATAGATAATGATATGATAAATAGAGATTCTTCTTCTTCTTTCTTTAAAAACGTGGCTCCATCGATGTTCATCGATGATTTCGCCAATGTTAAGGTAATGCTTGATTAGTTGATAGTCCCGCACAGAAGAACTAGTTATTCCTAACTAGCTCCAGCTGCAGGACAAGAAACGTTGTTCAGTATGAGACTGTCTGGAAACCCGATTTTTGCGGAGCGCTATAGGTAACCTAAAAGCCACCTGCCACGCGCTCAGCAAAAATGAAACTTCTTTAATAGAGATTAGTTTTATTTTTCTTCGAAATATAAATACCTAATCAATACCGAGCAATAACGAGCTATATGTAAACATTCTTAAAAATCAAACTTCTTTAATAGAGATTAGTTTTATTTTTCTTCGAAATATAAATACCTAATCAATACCGAGCAATAAAGATAGTTTTTGAGTCGGTATGACCTAATCTTGCGTTCTAACGTGAGTTTAATAATGTATTGAGTCAGTAGTTAGGGATCAAGCTCACACGAGGAGGAGTAAGAGGTTTCATTACCAATTACCAGTTTATTTCTATAAATAAAACTATCAATAGCAAACGTTACGTCGTTATTGACATAAATAAGTATTTTATTCAGTTAGCAAATCGCGTGACCAATTCTGAGAACGACACTCCTTCCTGTGTTCATTTAACTTGAAGAAATATAACAAAAACATGTTTACACAATAAATGATTGTCCCTTAAGACGATGGCACTAAACATAGTCGTAAAATCTAAGGCCACACGTTGTCTGCGCACGCGCATACAGTGTGCGTCTGAGTTGCAGCTTCATGACAACCTACAGTTTATTAGTTATTGAAACGTGATCGCATTTATATTTTGTATTCACTGAAGTGTTTACTTACCTATATCTTGTCTTGTGACTAAGTTATCATGATGAACTATTGAAAATTTAAAATTAAGCTATATTTTTATCAAGTACAAGCTGTCCCGGCGAACTTCGTATCGCATTCATTTTTTTCTAATGTTCCGCATAACTATTTTTTTGTTCCATAAGATCCTTCTCCTGATAATTACGAACACAACAAAAAAAGAATAAGCGAAATCGGTCCAGCCGTTCACGCGTGATGTCGTGACCAAGGGAAATAGGGATTCATTTTTATATATAGAGATTAGGTACTTTACTACGAACCTATCTTACGGTACGTACGTGTTGTGAAATGGACGAATAGCGAAGAGTCTCGATCAACATCTCAAGAGACTCTCGCTAGACTGTCAGATACAGAAGGCTGTCATCCTCGACATGGCACGCATCGTTAGAAGGTTTCTCAGTCTGTAACCTCTACCGCTGGTAGTTTGGGCCCTGCTCCGCTACTGGTGGTGGTCTGACATGGATTTTTTTATAATATTATATGTAACTTTTTATATAAATATTGTAAAAAAATGTATGTTAAGAATATAATTTGAATAAATGGAATATAATAATAAATATTTGGGACATTCTCACACGACGTCAGCCAGCTCAAACTAAGCTATAAGCTTCTGCTATGGGATCTAGACAACTGATAAACATACTTATATATTTCTAAAATTTTATATTTCAACATCGACTCAGGGCGGTCTTAGGATGGGTGACCATTTCTTGACATTGAGACCCCTCCGTGCCTCGGAGAGCACGTTAAGCCGTCGGTCCCGGTTGTCATACTAACATCTATGGCAGTCGTTAGGGGTGGTTGGAGCCCTAAATCAAAAATCCGACCGGTCTAACTACAGAAATTCGATATCGCCCATGGGTTGTGGAGGTCAGATGGCAGTCGCTTCACGGAAAATATCGAAGTTCAGCCAAATCGCAGTTAGACTGGAAAGCCGACCCCAACTGAGTTGGGAAAAGGCTCGGTGAATGATGATGATGATATATAATATAAATAGAAAACACCCAAACTCCGAAACAAACATTTGTGGATCACACAAATATTTCATTCGACCCGGGAATCGAACCCGAGACTCCAGAGTCGAAAGCCGATGCACTACCGACCACGCCACCGAAGCAGTCATCTTCAACTTCTTATTTTTGTCTGGATGGACAACACTCAACACAGTGGATAGCATGTTCGCGAGAACCGAACGACAATGGCCTGGAACGCCCTGCCTGTGCACGTGTTTTCTCCCACATATAATCCTGGGTTCTTTAAGCGGAGCGTGAAGAGGCACATCAGTAGGTCGTCAAGTTGAGGTCCACTCTCTATAGTATTGTGTGCTGTGAGAGTGGCCCACAATCGCTAGACGTCGTCATGACTTACCACCAGGCGGGCGGCGTCAATTTGGCGTACCCAATATAAAAAAAAAACTATGTTTAATCGCCTTGGCCCAGTGCTCTGCGACGCTCTGTAAATCGCATTTGGAATGGCCTCTTATAGGTCATCTAACACAATAACATGTGGCTCATGATTTGTGGTTCAGACCACATTCACACTGGCTCTCAGTAGAGTCAATGTATACCCAACTGCACCGATTATTTTTAAATCAACCAACCTGGGTACGCAGCCTATTGAGCGCCTTCCAGGTTGGCCAGGGGAGTTTATATTATATATATTATATATATAGGGGGAAGTTTTGTCTGCCGGGCTGAGAAACTTTACTGCCAGCTGTGTGGAGAAACCTAAACCGATGTTAAGTCCATCTTACCTGCGAACGGTGTCCATGCCTATCAACGAGCCACGTCTAGTAAATATAAAAGTTTCTGGTTCGTTGGCGGAACACCTATTACGTGGGACCAAAATGCCAACAATGCCAAAAATGCCGTAAGTGGCCATCAGCTGCTCCCTAGCTCTTCGAAGAGATTCTAGTGTTCATGAGTATATAAGTAACCATTTAGTTTTCCTTGACCTTCATTAACTTAATGTATAGTACCACCAAGTAGAATCAATCAGTATAACAAACCTCGCGAGTCACTTTCATGTGTCTTTCCAACTTATATTAATTTACAAGATTCCACATGAGACATTACAGTTTGACCTCATACGTGTTCACTCCGTTCATGGGAATTGTGTTAATGACACCAAATATACAGACACGATGATGACGTCATGTCTTATTTGAGTAACAAGACGTTAATTGATTAGAAGTACGTTCTACTGATAAGGTTACTTTGTTTTGAATTCTGATACAAAGATTTTCTTGTATCCTTGTGAATCGCATAGTTTTCTTTTTCGAAACTCTAAATAATTTACGAAATAGTTTATCTGTGGCCACCTTCCGTCCAAACCAACGCCCATCAAACGGTTCGAGAGCCTTTTTTTTTTTAATTCCGCGGCCCAAGGCCGCAGCTGCTCTAACGTCCATTGGGTTCGAGAGCCTAAGCCTAGTATCTTCGGGCTGCGTTTGTCTGTAACTACACTGGGTCTCGGAGATCTAATTGGCTCCCTTAGTACCAACCTATAATCCATACCTCTACCCATCCTCTACCTATCTACTAATTCAGGAAAACTGACTTGTATTGTACCTATGTATGTATAATTATCTGTCAAAATTCAAAAAACTCATAATTTCTAACATGTTTATAGTTCATCTACAAAAATTACAAATCAATAATTTTTTTGACAAAGCAAAGACCCAGTGACAGTAAACTGCAGTTAACATATTATACTCAGTGACTGGTTCGGTTTATGACTTAGATAACCTCGGACATCTGAATGCCAATTTATTATCAAACGGGTGGTTGGTAGAAGCACCATTATCGCTTACGATAAACAACCGATCGAACAATAATATTTGACAAAGAAAGAATAATAGGAAAATATTTCAAATGCACGATGTTAGGGAACTGAACTCACTACTCACTACTGATTCCTGTTAACGGAAGCTAGAACGAGGGTATTTTTTAACGCAATCACCAACACGAGCTCGTCTCAGATTCGAAGATTCACGTCATCGAACTGCAACCAATGCTTATAGCCTACGGACGGTTTTTCATTTTAACCAGTTCCTTGTTGTGTTCGAGCATCGAAGTCGGGTCATCAGGATTCGCCTCCGTCACCAAGACCAATATATTTTTACTTGCTGTGCCCGCGGTTTTCATTGCTGCTCCGTTCCTACTTTTCGTAGCGTTGTGCTATAGCACAACCAAAAGGTTTGCTCAATTCAAGCCAGCAGCTCCGAAGACCAGTGCGTTCAACCAAACATACTATTTAGCTTTATAATATTAAGTACTAACGGACGCACGCGGCTTCCTCGAGAACCATTTTATCTATCGGAGAAAACCACATCAAAATCCGTTGCGTAGTTTTAAAGATCTAAGCATACATAGGGAACGGAAGCACAATGTTTTATACTATGTCATGTATGATAGATTTATTTTCCTTGCCGACTTATTACATTTCCAGATGAAACTAGGTAGCTGCTCTACATTACTCCAAGCAACTAAAGCAATTGGCTTATAATATTAAATACACGTTCGATTAAGTTTATGGGTTCCAAGTACATAGTCATTATAATCGCAAACCTTAGAAAAAAGGTGGCGGTGGTACCTACTCTTGCGCGATTCGATCAAAACGAGGGCAAACCTCTACTTTAATGTGTGTTTGTATGTCTGTGTATCTGTTACATGGACAGGTCCGGTTACTTATTGAGATGCTACCAATATTTGAACGGGGGATCGAACCCGAGACCTCTGAGGTGGTAGTCTTACGCAGATCTGAAGACAGCTAAACTTCAATAACAGTTGTATTATTCGGCTCGAAGGACCATAATGTTGAATAAGTTCAGATTTAAATGAGATGTTAAGTGAATAAAATTAACTTAAAGTTAACGCATTATTGCATCACGGTTATTTTGGTAGGTACCTAAATAGTGTCTATTTTCATCCAAATCTGTTTAACGATCTACATGTGAATAATAAACATCCTTCGTGAATGTCCAATTTTAGAGTTTATGATATGAAAACTTATAAGAATCACGAATGTCTACAAATCATACACATATCAAAATTAAATTAAATATATAGATATTTAATACGACAATTTGTCTGTCTGTGTGTCTGTCCGTCCGTCGCGTTTTTCAATTATAATTAATAATACATACATTTGCATGAAATATTATATATATATATATATATATTCGTAGAAGTTTAGCTAAGGTATTTTTTTTTATATAAATATTTGAGGCGATACAAAGTTCGCGGGGATAACTTGTATAGATTATTGATCAATGAGATAAGGTTTACTATGACGTACTTGGAACGCCCAGCAATGTACAGCCGCTACTTAAAAAACCGGCGGGAAGGGTTCCATGCCATTTCATTCTTATATAGTCCGAGACATTCAGGACTTTAAATGGCTGTGCCATAGCGGCTAGCGCGTAAGATTTTGTAGCCTTTCATCAACATTTCATCGCAAGGCAAGAAGTTTAATTTTTTTTTTTTCATTATTACAATATAGCTGCTACTTTTATAAATTCATTCGGCCATTTTGGACATAACCCATTATATGTGTGCCCGGTGACGGCAATAGGCTTGCCCCCTATTACGTGGGACTTAAAATACTGGCAAATTGTGGGTGTGTTATGCGCCTCTGCCTACCCCTTGGGGATATAGGCGTGATATGGGTGCGTGTGTATATGGCAGCCCCCCTTAATATTAATTTAATTCTGTAATTGTGTAATTTCTGTAACACA
Organism: Nudaria mundana; assembly: GCA_963556515.1. Taxonomy (NCBI): domain Eukaryota; kingdom Metazoa; phylum Arthropoda; class Insecta; order Lepidoptera; family Erebidae; genus Nudaria; species Nudaria mundana. The sequence goes on along the minus strand of OY748302.1, from coordinate 16,047,733 downwards.
GAAATACATAATCTGTGAAAATTTCAAACTTGCTAACTATCACGGTTCACAGACAGGCGGACGGACAGACAGCGAAGTCTCAGTAATGGGTTCCCGTTTTACCCTATGGGTACGGAACCCTAAAAACAACTTGTAGGATATAATTTTACAATACGAATCACAAAAACTATAGCCTTGGGCTGGACTCGAACCAGCGACTGATCCCTTTCCAGGACGAACGTTATATGTTTGCATACTTCATTGCTCATAAAAATATATTAACTTGTAGGATATATACGAGTATAAATCAGTATCGCCATCAAACGTGGCAACACAGCCAGCATTCTGGGAACCTTCGGCAATGACGCGGAGGATTTTTTAAACGATATTTTGTAATGTAAATATTTTTAGTCTATAATTATGTATAATAATATTTTGTATATTGTAGGATATTGATTATTCTATCTGTTAATTGAAATCGGCAGCACATTGTTTTTAATACACATAATCGGCTACTATCAGACTATTGATAAACACAATTTCGTCATGGAATAACGTATTTTTAGACATGAGATAATAGTTATGAATTTATGATCAAGTAACCAGTATTAACCAGATTGGCGATTATCAATATCTGGTTACTATGTATATGATAAAATATAAGATAAACATTAGTAATATATATCTATTTTTGTGCAAAACTAGTTTTTTATATAACACCCGCCGCGCAGTGAACCCCTTGTCCCCGCGCGCCCTGCCGCCATCCCCGCTGTGCAGGCACGTACCGTTTTGACGTCACCTACTCGTGATAGCTATGCTGCTGCCGCGAGTTTGCCCACCGCAAACATTAGGAACAGGATGATGGATTTGTAAGAGTCCAGAAGAAACGCAGAAATCAACCCTGCCGAAACAAGTGTGGTACTGCACTCACAGGGCCCAACTTCCCGTTGAAACCTGCTGTACCCACTACGCTACTGTATGTCTCGCGCCTGCATCACTCCACAAAGACTAGGGACATCGTGGAGTACATCACAGCCAAAAGCAAGTACGTCGTGAGGGTGGAGCCTTTGGAGTCGCGTCACAGCGTGAACTTCAAGTCGTTTGTGGCGAGGGTACCATCGACGGCTCTGGAGACCTTCACCAAAGAAGACTTCTGGCCGAAGGGTGTGGTGTTCCGGCGGTTCCGGGGCAGGCTGCAAGACAAGGCCGATCAACAGGAACACAAGAATGTGTCAACTTAGATTATGTATTTTAGGTTTAGGTATTTATTATTATGGGCCTTGATGCCTAAACATATATTATTATGTATTCATAGTTCGAAACCGTCATACGACCGAAACCGAAACCGAATTTCGGCAACGGTCTCGGTTTCGGTTTCGGCCGAAACTTTCTTATAAGGATCATGTTTTCAGAAAAAAATAAAGAAAATGTATTATAATCTATAAAATCTATATAAAAAGAAAGGTTCTCTATTAGGTTTAATCAGTAGGTATGTACTCAAAGTATTTTAAATTATTTATTTATGTTCGTGAACTATTATGGTAGTATAAGTAGTAGTAGTATAAGTGTTAATTTTATACGGATAACCAGGTAGGTATCTACTCGTTTAATTATAAGTGTTAATTTTATACGGATAACCAGGTAGGTATCTACTCGTTTAATTATAAGTGTTAATTTTATACGGATAACCAGGTAGGTATCTACTCGTTTAATTATAAGTGTTAATTTTATACGGATAACCAGGTAGGTATCTACTCGTTTAATTATAAGTGTTAATTTTATACGGATAACCAGGTAGGTATCTACTCGTTTAATTATAAGTGTTAATTTTATACGGATAACCAGGTAGGTATCTACTCGTTTAATTATAAGTGTTAATTTTATACGGATAACCAGGTAGGTATCTACTCGTTTAATTATAAGTGTTAATTTTATACGGATAACCAGGTAGGTATCTACTCGTTTAATTATAAGTGTTAATTTGTAAAAAAAAAAACTATTATTATATTGGTACCTACTTAATAATTATTAAATTGAACGCGAAACTCTAAATCCTTAATATTATCACCACTAATGCACTATAGTAAATACCATGTACCTAACTAATGTTTTTTTACATAATAGCATTAGCGAAAGAGTTAAATTAACCACAAAATGTTTAGATTTTTATGGTAAACTTGATTCTACTATAATCTAGGTACTCCTTTTTATATTAAATTACTTTTCGAGGTACTCTTATATTTACCGAATTCAAAACATATCACACGAAAACTCACAACAAACAAAATGCACTGCAAACAAACAGGTTACGACATGATTACGCACGTGGACGCGGCCAAATGTCATCGTCGCTTGGATGTCATTTACCGCGCCGAACACACCCGAGCACAGCGCGGAAACTCCCAAATGCAGTTTCGGTTTCGGTCGTAGTTTCGGCAGGTTTGCTGCCGAAACCGAAACATAACCAAAAGTCGTTTTTTTGCCGAAACTCGACCGAAACCGAAACCGAACATTCGGTCGGACACTAAAAATAATATTACCCTCACAATAGTTCTCTCTATTTTCGGCAACATTTAAATCTCAAATATTGGCAACCCTAACGGTCATATAAAATCGTGCACACGCAATTAGTTTATAGTTTTCTGGTTTCTATATAGCTTTCAATAAACATACTAAACAAATTTTATAACTATCTTTGATCAAAGGTTGACAACAGTTAACTATTCCCCAGATTATATTTCTAATTAACCTTGTCTAGATGACATTGACATTACGCCAAGCACACTGGCCGCCATGATTATATTTTGATTTAATTAAGATTTTTGATCTGGCAACTTTATGCAATGAAGGTAATAAACGATTTATTTGTTTGTTTTGTCTATTATTATTATTATGAAACCTAAAATAACTACAGTAACCATTGTTTAAATAACACAAGGTTAATATTTAGGTATAATCCGGAAGATTGTCGTCTAATACAAGAAACTGAATATTAAATAGAAATAGGCAGTTGTGTCAAATTCTTACGACAACTAGGTATCTATTTGTAGCAAATTGACAAAGTCGTGGTGGAATACACCACGACTTTGTCAATTTTTATTAAAAAAAAAACAAATAATTCTAATACCCCATTCAAACATTCGTGCGAGTGGTCAGACGAGACACGAGACGAGCATGTGAATGAAGCATTTGTCATTGACAGATGACAATTAAAGGTATACAGGTGGCAGTTCTTATATTCGAATTTCAAATTCATAACACCAGACGCAATCAGACCGTTTAAAAAAAAATTACACAACAAGACCCAATATTAACCAGATCTTAAATGAATCTTAAATGTTAAGTGTTAAATGAAGAATCTTAAATGTGCCGAATGATGATGTTTCCAATTCCATAGGTTTAAGAACTTTTCGAATCCCAAACTCACTAAAGCAAACAAACGATCTGCATACTTCATAACAAAACAGAGAGTGGAAGTCAAAAGTACACATTTATTTTGATTAAATTTGTTCGGATCGTCTTTTGTTTTCTTATTTTTTTCCAGGCTTTTCTCCTAAACATGCATGTCAGCCTCACCATAACCTAAACAACTTGATACAATCATTAATATAATATGTACTAAGAATATTTACACTACTTTAATATTTACACACTAGAATATCGTTTAAAAAATAATCCTCCGCGTAATTACTGACTGGGAAGGTTCCCAGAATGCTGGTTACGTTGCCACGTTGGATGGCGATACTTGTCTTTTAGACCAGAAAATAGCCAGCCTTCTGGTTCTGAGAAGCACTGATTAAGTGTTTAGCGATGTCTCTATAAAGGCGGCGAGCGCTCGGACCCCATATGTACCTACTGAATACCTGGGAATCGTTGATGGTAAAATAATTGACCAAGTACCTACCCAAGTAATCTTTTTGTGACGAAGGATATTTTTTAACAGCCCCAAATACTGCCCAAGTTCGATATTGGACTTGGAGGAATCTTGGGAGTAAAAAAGCGGTCTTATTTATAATGAAATAAGTAGTAGTCATAAAAGAAAGGAACCCGATCTATTCTCTTGTACACCTGATAGTGAGAAATTACCTTCTGGTGCATACCAGAGAAGCCCGGCAATGGACGTAAGAGAGGCGGTGCTTGCGTGGACTTAAAAAAACACCTGACAGTGACAGAAAATCTTGAGCTCTTCTGGATCTAAACATAGCATTCTTAACTAATAAAGTTTTAACAAAACAAAAATAATAATAGCGTTTCACTATGAAATTGGGGGAGCTTTTTCTATGTCGTTAAAAACGAATAATAAGTACCTATTATTCAATTTCAAAATAGCTTTCTCTTACCCAACAAAGACAGTAAATAATTTGGAACTATTTGTCATTATGTAGCCTGCTTACTGAATAAACGAAAGTTTATTGTTTATGGACGCCAGCGACTACACTCGCGAGGTAATACAGTAGTGAGTGGGATAGAACCTTGTCACAATAACCCGCTCCGTGACGTCACCAATCACTGAAAAGTACGGATAACAAAACAGTATGTATTGTAGGTTAATCTATGTCACTATGACGTCACCAACATGGCCGCCAATCCTGTTGTCATGTTGCGCGGCTTATAAAATCTTACACGCCAAAAATCCTCGGATGCAGGATTGAATAGTTTTACGGAACTCACCGTTTTACACTCCGCATGGAAAAGCAATTATCTCATTTCCAACTCTTTCCTCTTTTATAAATAACTTATCCTACTAATATTATAAACGCGAAAGTTTGTGAGCATGTATGTATGTATGGATGGATGGATGTTTGTTACTCTTTCACGTAAAAACTACTGAATGAATTTTAATGAAACTTTACAATAATATAGCTTATACATCAGAATAACACATAGGCTACAATTTATAAAGATATTGTGTGAATTGTTCAAAATATGACGCGGCGCGACGGGAACGGGAGAAAATCCAAATTACCACGCGGACGAAGTCGCGGGCGACCACTAGTTATTTATACTTACGTGAACTTGAGATTAATTACCAACTAAATAAGAATCATGTAGGTATGTACCTGCAACAAAATAAATAATTCTTATTGGACTGAGAAAGTTACTCTCGAATTCTTCAACCTACCTACATAATAGGTGTTCTACTTTTCGGAGATCTGCGCATTGACAATAGACTTGCGTACTCTCATTGGCGGGTTACTGAATTCACCAATGAGATTATTAGGGCTAAACGGACCAATGCCAATTAGAGTTTTACAAATCTCTCTTGTTTACATTTATCTCTTAGCTTCCCTTTTTTAAAAATGTAGCGTGATTGATTATATTTATCTAGATATCCTTTGGTCTTAATTAGAATCGCGTGCTTTACAATCATTACTTATTTTAATGAGTCTATGTGATACCATTCCTCTATAATTTATTGCCTGCTGTAGACATCAAAGGGCAATGATACCAGGTATAAAATATGGCCGACACACGTTCCGCATTCTCGGTGTTACCAACAGAACGCATCTTGTCTATGGGCCGCAATTAAAGGACAAATTATCTCGCTTCCTTCTGTATTGTAAGCGATTCTCAGAGCTACACAATTGTAATGTCTAATGACTGTTATTTATCGATATTGAGGTTGGATTTTTTTTATTGAATGCTCTCCGAGTGGTCTCATTTTAATTTGGTCCCATTCCGATAATTGAGCCCTTTGGATTTTGCCCTTTGGATTGAGCCTCATGGGAGCCCTTGAGCATGGGAGCAGGTTAAATGTAAAATGTTCGGATGTTCGTTTCTCAGCAACCTCTTGACCGATAATTATTTTTTTTCACCTAAATTAATAGCTGATTTCAATTAAGGTCGTGACGAAGCTCAAATATTCAATTTAAATAAATAAAAAACATTTTTTTCACCAAAAGGCTTCGCTCAATACAAAGCCGCGCACTGTTTACAGCAGCGTAGCTTTACCTAGTTATTTAGTTCTGTGTCCCGTTCCAGAATTTTTTTTTAAATAGGAATTTAAAAAAATCTGTCTGACCAATTTAATCTCAAGAGAGCACCATATTAAATTAAAAAGATTTTGTCACAACATTATAACATACATTGTAGGTGAATAACGAGAGATCTGATAAGATAACAGTTACCAAACGGATCTAGTTTGTTTACCAACTAAATAAACGAGTTTGGTTATGACCTTCAAGGTTTAGTAAAACCATGTGTGTATACCATATCCCATAACACAAGGTTATATTAGATTATTGTGGGCGCCATCGCGTTTTGTAAAAAAAAACCACAACAATTCTGTTATAAACTTATAATTTAAGAAGTCAGTGCGGTTACCATAAATTGAACTTACCCAAAATTAACTCAACAGATTGTACTATTTAATAGGCGTGTCTGATTAAAGCTCTGTACAAGCATTTCTTTGTAAAAAGTTTGTTACATAACGAGTGAACGGTTGAGCGAATACTTACGGAAGAAATCAAATAAATAAAGTATAATAAATAAATATTGTTGGACATGCTCACACATCGTCATCTAGCCTAAACTAAGCTATAAGCTTGTGCTGTGGGATCTAGATAACTGATAAACATACTTATATATATATATGTATATATATATATATATATATATATATATATATATATATATATATATATCTAAATACATACATAATATACATAGAGAACACCCAAACTCCGAAACAAACATTTGTGGATCACACAAATATTGGATTCGACCCGGGAATCGAACCCGAGACTCCGGAGTCGAAAGCCGATGCACTATCGATCCCGCCACACCGAAGCAGTCAATCAATTATATCAATTATAATCAATTTTGAATTACCTGGATTAACACATTTGAACCGTTTATCCCGATAATATCATGTAACAGCATAACTATTAGGTAAACAATATTGACACAATAACTACGCAACGGATTTTAATGCAGTTTTCAGATAGATAAAATGACTCATGAGGAAGATTTAAATATCTAATCTATCCTTCAGAGAGCCTTCCTGGGGTTAGGAATGGATAATCCGTCGCTATAATACGGGCAAAAATAAGTCTAGATCTAGTCTAGCGCTTATATTGATTGCCCGTGATCAATTTAAATCACAAATGACCATTAGTAATATTAATTAATGTAGGTTAACTGATCGAGAAGACTTCGTAGAAAAGACATTTTGGCAACAAATAAATTCATCTATTACATGTTGTGTTGTTGTTGAATTTTCCTGTCATATGTGCCAACTGCTAAGAATCAGTTATGTAGAGTTGAATAGGTACAATATACATTATATTTTAATCCATTGGAACTATACATATATTAATTGGTTGTTTTATTTATTGTAGGGCAAGAAACGTGGCTACATACCTACGTGGAAAGACATGCACCGTTAATTTGTTTTCGATATGCATTTGTGCATTTTGCGTAATCTTTACATACCTACTTACCTATAGGTAAATACTTACTTGTAAAACGTAAACACTTTTATTTCTTTGTGTTTAAATTAGTTATAGTTAGTAATTGTCAGCGATACTGCTAATTAACATCATCCACTGAGCCTTTTCCCAAACAATTTTTTTTTCAACCTAACAGTGAAGTGGCTGCACTTCGATATTTTCCGTGAAGCGACTACCATTTGACCTCCACACCCCATTGGCAATATCGAAGTTCTGCAGTAGGTAATACCAGTCGGATTTTTCAAGGGTTCCAACTACCCGGAATGACATATGTTATGCTCCTATTACTAATGGTAAATTGTCACTACTAACACAAGTAGTTTTGGAACTACTCGGGGTTCGAACTCCACACATTTGCCAGCATTCGTCCAGTATGCCACCGAGATAACTTATTATTTAACCTCGAACAACTGCAAAAACAACAATGTAGGCCAAACGACAAGAATATAGGCCGCGAGCCCGCGACTCATCAACTAACCCGAATACTGAACTGACACGAAGCATAATTGCCGCGGAGATGAGTAATTTGTCTCTGACATGAAACAGGAAAAAAAAATTTAACGTACACAAAATACGCGTTAATGTAATCTGATAGGTTTATAGGGGGTATTGCTAAGATAGAAGGTCCAGTAGGACCATAGACCACCTCTCCTGGAAAGAAATGGACCTGCAGAGCCACAGAAGAGGCTCTTTCCCCGTGAGCACTTTCTGAAAGACAAACAGATTCTAGCAAAAATATCCAAAGTGGCATAGTACGTAAAATACAGCGTGCTATGGGGATTCCACCTTCCACTTCGACCCCTAAAGATACGGTATAATACCCGACCCCACCTTGATTGACAGAGGTCGCGACCAAAGTCCGCCGGGGCCCTGGGGTTATCTACCCAAGGGCGAACCGGTAGTACAAGGGTATGCCCGATAATTGCGTTAAGACAACTAGGTAAAACGAAGATGAATAGGTAAATAAAATGTGGGTATAACTAAGACAAGTCGCCACCCTGCTCCGCGGCAGCATATTAGAGCGCAGCAAGCATCACATATCTATGTGTAAAAAATTTTGAGAGCCAAACTTGAAAATTCGGGCTCCGCTAGAATGATGTCAGTTAAATCTAGTTTAATTTGATATATCAATTGTTGAAATCGGTAAAGTATTGACAGAGATCTGGCATAAGAAAGAAATTGAACTTTCTTGCACCATGAGAGCTTCGCTCGCTACGCTCTAATAAATCCCTATGTTTACTCCTTCGACGCTAAAGAGGTATGGTATAAGTATAATTTGACGTATTATAACTCAATTGAAGCCGGCAGAGATTATTAACGGAAATGTACTTGACATTACCAGTAATAGCGATAACCTTATCAGTCTACATAATGAAGTGTTGTCTATGGCACTGAGGCGAATGCGTGACCTATTTGCGAACACGCTATCTTTATAAGTCTGTATAACGTGACTGCAGTTGTGTCTCAAGCGTCTTAATTGTATATACGAAGTTTTAGACGCTTGAAAAGACGTCTCGATAGAAAAACAAAGAGCCGAATACACTGACGTGATTGGTCAGTTATAAAAATATTTTTTTGATGATAATGTAAATAAGTAGGTGAAGGCTTAACTTATCCGAAAAATAGAACAACAACCGGCCACGTGCGTGTCGGGATACGTATGGAATAGGAGAGTTATCTGACCCGTAGCTTTTAGAGGTATATTATAATGTACCTAACCCTTTAAAGAACCGTCACGTCTTAATTACTGTAGTACCTACTCGTATTACTACACTATCATAAGTTCAAACCGCATGTTATAACTTATATTGTAAATATCTATTCCTCATAGGTCCCGTACCCTTCGTTCCCAACGGGAAACAGAATGGGGTCATCAACCTACCAATTGAAGTGAATTGCTGTCTATGGAATAGATAGTTGAGGGAGTACCTACTCAAACTTTTTTAGAAGGTTTGGATTTCAAATATAGAATTAGAAAAAGTATGCAGGCTAGGAGCATTAATTTTAGTGTAGATAAATAAAAAGGTTGCATACATATAAGCAACCTCAATGCTTAAAAAAATATATCCATCTAATTCGATTTCGAAAAATAATCGAAAACATTTAAAATATAATATGGCGGGAGAATAAATTATACCAAATCTGTAACCTAATAGTAGATAGATAAACCAGTTCGTATACAAAAACTGTAAATAGACTCGTGAGTTATTATAATATAAATTATAGATCTGGGTTCATCGACCGTTGAAGTATGAAAAGCGATCCCAATGATTGTCACTTGTCAGTATTAATTGTATTTTTTTAGTAGTTGGCAAAAACCTAGTCATATGATAATGATGTGTACACACAAACTGAATGAACTAATGAACGATTCGTCGATTAGTATTATTATTAGGTACTTCCTCTCATGTTATGAACACATTTAGTTTGACCAGTGTAGTCTAATCAATTTTAACCTCAGACTGCTCAGACCAACAAAACAGATTTTAACACGTAGGTAACTAAGGGCTTTTGACCAACCAGTACATATTATATTTAAAATGTTATTATTAAATGCGTAAATTTATCGGAGATACAGTTTTTCTTCTTATTTACAGAAGAGCATTATCTAAATTGCTGGCAAGTACACCGAACGATGAAGGTCTGACACAGCCACCGCAATAATTATAATTTTGCTCCCAATACTTGCAAAGAAGACTAAGGATTTTCTTAAATTCTGTGATGATAAGAATAATAGGAAACACATTCAGATTAAATGCGACATTATTGAGACCACAGAGTACCAACTCTTTCAAAAAAATAATTGCCTACCTACTTATACAAATCGGTTCACAATTTGTTGAAGATAATAATATCTAAATGTCCCATAGATCCTCCTACTAAATTAACGCAATCATTGATGCACGATCTCCTGCCAAAACCACATGAATTCGTGTCCTTTCGCTCACATACATTTTTTACATTTTGGCTTGTCAAAATGTGAAATGAGTTTAACGTTTTAACCACTGGATTCCAAAATATTCTTCAGCTTGCAGCAACAGCAGACTAATAGTGTTTATTCGGTCACGCGAATGAAATATTCGATTATATGACCGTAATTTTCTGCGGTACAAATTGATTGATTGAATAAGTCGATCCGTTTGGCAAACAACACCGTGATGCGTCTACGGCATGTCGACGATTCGATTCGCCAATTACTATCGACTTGATTCCATTCGCCAATTTTTATCGTTCATTTAGTTCAGTTATTGTATACTCAGCATTAGTAGATACCATGTTGATACCTATGATTTTTTATACTATAGATAATTAAATTCATATAAAGTGACACTCAAAACTGAAACGAAACGAATTTGTACTGGGTTTGACATAACATAGAACAATTAGGTCTTTTTCAAGACAACAGACTGTGTGACGCCAAGCCAGGTTAGTGAACTACTAGATTTAACTAGATTAACTAGGTGTGCTCGGCGGGTCATGGTGCAAAATTGAGCTGAAGCGAAACTTTCTACCACGGTTCTGAATTTTAGCTACTCAAATATAAATATGACAATAACATCGCATATACCACAAAATGTACTAAATGAATTAAAAGACAGATTAAGACGCATTGAGGATATCATGACACTACAAGAGAAGTATGATTCTTTGGAAAAAGAACTAATAAACTTAAGTAAATCGAGTCTTAAAAAACAGAAAATAAATAAATTAGGAGAAAAATCACTAAAATTAATGGAAAGAAATAAAATGTTGCAAAAACGAAAAGAAAACAAACAAAATATTGCTAGTATTAGTAAAAGAATTCAATCATCAATAAGGAAACACAGGAAAACAGAGAGACTAAATGTATTGAAAGAACAAATAGAGAAAACCGGCGGAATCAAAAAAGGGCTAAAACAGCTAAGAGAATACACACAATGGATACCTAACGTGAAAACTAAAAGTAAAAAGAAAAAAGAGAAATTAGCAACAAGCAGATTATCAATAGCAAAAGTAGCGCGAGAATTCTATACTAAATTGTACGCAGAAGCAGATACAACAATACCACCAGAGATACAGTGGAATGCTAACGAAGTAGATATACCAAACATTTTGGAATCGGAAGTTATAAAAGCTATAAAAACACAAAAAAGCGGGAAGGCTTCTGGAGATGATAAAATTTCAAATGAAATACTAAAAGTATCTATCTCTGCGATATCCAAGTATGTAACATATCTTTTCAACGAAATAATGGCTACCGAACAAATACCAACTCAATGGACGAAATCCACAATTGTTTTACTACATAAAAAAGGAGATCGAAATGAAATAAACAATTACAGACCTATATCTCTTATGTCGAATTTGTACAAAGTTTTTTCTAAGATTATACTAGAGCGATTGACGAAGCACTTGGAAGAAAACCAACCAAGAGAACAAGCAGGATTTCGAGCTGATAATTCTACCATAGACCACATTCATGTCGTGAAACAAATAATCGAAAAACTAAATGAGTACGGGCAAAAATATTACATGGCATTTATCGATTACAATAAGGCTTTTGATTCTCTGAGTCATAAATATATTTGGAAAACATTGGAGAAACAAGGAGTAGAAACGAAATACATAAGAATTATAAAAGCAATATACAAAAATACCACAGCAACGATTCAACTTGAACAACAAGGTGAAGATTTTTTTATACAAAGAGGCGTCAGGCAAGGTGATCCACTGTCTCCTAAGCTGTTTATAGCCGTATTAGAGGATATATTCAAAAATTTAAATTAAATTTAAATATTTAAAAACTTTGGAATTAGTATTAACGGATCAAATTTAAATCACAAGATTTGCTGACGACATTGTTATATTTGCTGAAAGGCCAGACACATTACAAACTATGATACAACAACTAGATTATGAAAGTAGAAAAGCAGGTTTATGCATGAACTTAACGAATACTAAAGTAATGACAAATGCTTCAAGGGAAAGTATTGAAATGGGACAAGATATTATTGAGTGTGTAGATGAATATATATATTTAGGACAATTAATATCAATTAAAGACCAATGCACCAAAGAAATAGACAGAAGAATAAGCAACACTTGGAAGCGGTATTGGTCTTTAAAAGAAATAATGAAAAACGAATCAGTACCAATTACAATAAAAAGCAAATTATACAACGCATGCATTCTCCCTTGTCTAACATATGGGTGCCAAACTTGGCCTGCTATAAGCAAAAGTAATCAAAAGCTTTTAGTCTGTGTGATGTTAAACATAAGGCTACGAGATCGGTGGACATGTTCAAAAATAAGGAAAAGGACCAAAGTAAGAGATGTATTACGAACTATAAGAAAAATGAAATGGAACTGGACTGGACATATAGTAAGAACAAATAAAGGAAAATGGACGAAGGACATAATAGAATGGTATCCTCAAAATGGTAAAAGACGACAAGGACGCCAAATTAAAAGATGGGAGGATGACTTGCCAAAAGGATGGAGAAGATTTGCTCGAGACCGAGATAAATGGAAGATACTGGGGGAGGCCTATGTCGAAGGACATCCTGACCAACAAAGTGGTTGCTAAATATTTTTTATTTTTTTTTATTTTTATATTTTTTCTTATATTTTAAATTCTAAGCAAATATTAAGTTTGTACTAGTATTTAAGTCAAAATGTATTGTGGTCAGCGAATAAAGGCTTTTTTATTTTATTATTTATAAAGTGACACTCAAAACTGAAACGAAACGAATTTGTACTGGGTTTGACATAACATAGAACAATTAGGAATTAGTGAACTACTAGATTTAACTAGATTAACTAGGTGTGCTCGGCGGGTCATGGTGCAAAATTGAGCTGATGCGAGACTTTCTACCACGGTTCTGAATTTTGTTTTTTTATTTTGCTGCTAATTATAAGCATTTAAAATACAGTGGGAATATACAGATTACAGAACAAGGAAATGAAGTAGGCTGAGTGAAGTGAGCTCGTTTAGGTTGATATTTTTTCTAATACTCAATGTGCATTTTTAGTAGATAACCTAGGTTACTCAAGTAAAACTAAACAAGTTAAAAATATGGCAAAAATTTGCTATATATTTAATAGAGTTTTCGAAAGTATTTTATATATAAAATTAAAAAAAAAAAAAAAAAATCTTCAACACCCCTTTAGAGGTCTTTGACCACGCTGAGTTGATTGCAGCTGGTCTTGAGTCTCTATTACCGTTCTCGATTTGACCTTGACCTTGAGATCAGAGGTCAAAGGTCAAGTTCATTTTAGAGGTCTTTGACCATACTGAGTCGATTGGCGTTTACACTGAGACTCTAGCACTTACCGTTCTCGAGTTGAAAGTAGTTCACGGACGGACGGACGGACGGACGAACGGACGGACGGACATTACTGTTGTATAAGAGATTTTCGTTTCGAAAACTCTAAAAGAACCCCTAGAAAACTGGAGCCCTGATGGGTTTTGATCCTCGATGTAAATAAAAAAAAAACTAGTAAATACCACGCTTAAAATCTCCCTCTCTCAAATAAATAGTAAAAATTAATGAATATAGTATGACAGCATTGTCTGTTGATCGGCAGGTGCTTTTGTTTACAGTTTGTGACCTTTGATTGTTGAATGATCTATTACGCAAAACTTGAAATTTCTGTTAATTTTAATTCGTAACTTCGATAATTAAATTATTTCTAATCTAAAATTTGCGTCTAGACGTTAAATCTAATTTTGAAAATGGTTAGTGTGAGATGTTGCGAGACAACTCGACTCCTAAGTTCATTGATCTGACTAAATACTGACGTAAGAGCTCGCAATCTATACCTTTACGAATTATAATATAAGTGATAATATTTTAGTTTGGTTTTAATTTATTACTATAGTGACTGTGTACATAGGGGCCAAGGTCACCTGTTAATTGAAGCACATTCTAATCAATGGACATGATGACATCCATAATTCGTTCAATAAATAATATTTTTGAGTTATTTTACACTATTTTGCGTCCCTGTCTATCCCTTAAAACAGCATGTCCCTTTATCAGCTTGAAATACAATTCACTCATGTCGAAGTCACTCGAAGTGGCTGTTATACTCGAAGAAACACCGATCAAATCCTCAACTCTTTTTAATAAATAATAAGTTTGTAAAAAAAACTTAAACTTTTTAATAAATACCAGAAAAATGTAGTAAAAGGGCAGCCCTATGTGCAGAGTAAAGGTGCCTGTACTCAAGGTCGGTCGAAAACCTTCAATTATTATTTAGCTTAGTACTCAAACAGCCAAGGTAACAACTTAGGACTCAATTGTCGGATTCGTCTGACCTTGATATGATCCTTTGGCTGTGAGGCTGTAAGGGTTCAAAAAGCCTTCAGTGAATAAAGTAAAAGCAAAGTATAAGGGCGCTTTACTATTATGCACGTCTTGTATGCATGTTTGACAAGTTGCAAATGTACACAGGTTTGTGCAAGTTGTATGTAAGTTGCATGCTAGACTTACATAATGCAACAGCGCCCTTCTAGTATTGAATGCCTGCGGTGGAGTAGACGGTTAAAGTACTAACTAGGATCAAATTACAAATTGTTTTTTTAAGCAAAATTATTAGGACTCATATAGTTATTGGACAAATGTGGGTTATAAATTCACCTCTGCCGACCCCCTCGGGGATATAATTATGTAAATTTAATTCTTCTCTGGTTCTTCAGTTTGGAAAAAGTAACTCTATTTTTAGAAAATTTTGCGGCAATGGACTCGGCTTGCCACCTTCGGCCAGGCCACGGGTTTCTGCGGCGGCGGCGGCGGCGGGCGACTGCGGAAATTCGCGCATCTATTTTGCATGCCACGGGACACTCGGGTTCGCCGCCGCGACTAGTAAGAAAGTCTGAGACCGAAATGTCTTTAGCAAAGTTATCTCGATGTTGCTTAGAAAGTAATAGATTTTTGGTTCAAGACTTAATATTAGGAGTACCTACTCCACAATCTCTTCCAATCTATCATCTATACCTCGATTCGAAAAATTTGTTTCTGGCGCTTCGCCGGAAGCTACCGCGGCACGCTCGCTTCGGTCGCTCGGCTTGCGCGTTGTTGTGGACACAGTTATAACCTAACCTAACCTACTTGTCTGGTAGCATCTCGTTTCTGGTAGCAATTTGATTTTCACTGGAGTCGCATTTTTAACTTTACCTTCTATGTTATTTATGCTACTTTTATTTTTTCCCATTGCAGGTACCCAGCACAATAAACAAATTGAAGAATGACGCATTAAATAACATGCAAAAGAAACCAAAACATATGGATGAAAACACTTATGATTAAGAAATTTATGAAAACAAATATTAGAATAAAACACATTGATGAATATAATAGTTATTTATTCAAATCATTATGAGTTTCGGTCATTAGTATAAACAAATATTAGTAAAAACTAAGTGTATGATTTGTGATATTATGAATTTAAATGATTATGTTTTTAAATTTTTTTTTTATTTATTTACAATTTTTTTAATATTTAGTTGTAATGTTTTTTATGAATAACGATCATTATAGTTTTAAATAGTATGAGAAACATTTTCGGACCTCCGATGATAGGAGTTGAAAAGTTATGTAAGACGATGCGCACCCATTTGTTTCACTCGCACGTCGCGCCGCCAGTCGCCCGTGCGATTCGCTCGGTACATTTCGCCGGTCGCTGCGCCGTTCGCCGCTCCGCGTGGCTTGATAAGTACATTTCTATTCATTTATTCTAATCGCTAGACGCGTCGCCGCCGCCGGTTTCACCGCGCGAATTTTCGCTACGGCGAAAGTCCCGTGGCCAGGCGGTTACATGGATCTACCCAAGTTACTGGCGAAAAGTCTGCGTATATGCGTCTGCCGACTCCTTCGAGTAAACCGGCGTGATTATACATGTATATCTAGTGGAAAATATTCCATTAATAAATTCATTAAATATTCATTTAAATAATAAGCATAAATATTTATAACGCTCGTAGTAGCTATTAGCGACGATCTCTTGGACTATTATATTATGACGTTTTTTTTTGTTAGTACCTATGTCGTGAGAATTATCATCGATAGATTCCGGAAATCCCTGAAAGGGTAAGCTGAAGTAAATTACACAACACATTTTACCTGTTGGTGGTCACTGGGCACTGGTCAGTATACAGTTGAAAATTAATTACTATACCGGACGGTATGACGTTGCTACCGTGGAAGATGGGTAGGCCTTTGGTGTGGGACACTACTTGCGTTGACAACTTAGCACCTTCACACCTTCCAAGCACATCCGGATGTGCCGGCGCTGCTACTGCATCGGCTGAAGGCCTCAAACGGCGTAAATATGCTAACCTAGCAGGTGATTACATATTTGAGCCGTTTGGGGTTGAGACACTGGGGTCATGGGCTCCGAGTGCTCGCCGCCTTTATAGAGACGTTGCTATACGCTTAATCGACGCTTCTCAAGGCCAGAAGGCTGGCTATTTTCTGGATCCAACGTGGCAACACAGCCAGCATTGTGGGAACCTTCCCAGTCGGCAATGACGCGGAGGATTTTTTAAACGATATTTTGTAATGTGAATATTTTATTTTTAGTATACATACATACATACATAGCATCAAGCCTTTTTCCCCGAAGGGGTAGGCAGAGGTGTGCAAACACACCCACTTCTCGCCAGCTATGTTAGGTCCCATGTAATAGGGCCTATTGCCATTTACCGGCCACAAGTTCCAGACTCTTGGATTATTATCTGGGTAAAATTCTAAAGAGAATTATACATTATCCACCAGACCCGGGAATCGAACCCGAGACCTCGAGCGTGGCAATCCGTACATAGTACCATTGTGCCACCGAGGTAGTATTTTTAGTATATAATTATGTATATTGTAATTCTTATTGTAAACATTACTATTCTATAATCTGAACCTTAAGTCCAACACCCGTCGATGTTAGGTACCTTCAGTTTCTGCAGTCCGGAAATCCGGAAAAGCATTGAGATTCTTGCAACTGACGGACATAACTGATAGTGTGGTCGGAGCTTTAGGGACTAATAAGAAACATTAAAATGGTCTCTGACCACTGGCACGTTTTTAAAACGTGAGGAATTACTTAAGCACAGTCCAGATTGAGCCACTTTAATAATACAATACGAAAATAGAATGTGTTCATTTGATTTTATTTCTGTGCTTAAACATTTTATGATACACCATGACACAGATCAAGGTTGCCAGTGTAACATTAATGATTTGCCAACAATCGTACCTACCTACCAATGTTTTCTTAATCACAGGTAATTTTTAACCGACTGCCAAAAAAGGAGGAGGTTCTCAATTCGACTGCATGTTATTTTTTTAATGTTTGCTACTTCATATCTTTGGACTGGGTTAACCGATTTTGAAAATATTTTTTTAATTGGAAGCTACTATTTCCCAAATGGTCCCATTTCAATTTGGTCCCATTCCGACAACTATTTGGTCACATTTCGGTAGTTTGAAGTCGGTTGCTGTGTCAATAATTGACGTGTATTTTTATTTACTGGACAGTACCGGTTATAAACGTAAACATACATACATACATATGGTTACGCCTCTTTCCCATGAGGGTATGCAGAGACTATGGAATTCCACTTGCTACGATCCTGGCATACTTCTTTCGCTTCTTCCACTTTCATAACTATCTTCATGCACGCTCTCCGGTTCTGGGTACTCTTGACCTGGCCTTTGGTCAAAACCTCTCCGATTTGGTCGAAGTATGTATCTGTTTCATCAATCTTCTTTCATCTATCCTTTCTATGTGCCCAAACCATATAAGCAAACGTAAATACTTTATCATAATAATGGCATACGGCTATTAATTAGGACACCTGACTTTTGTCGATACTATCGGTACTAAAACCCGGCTGTACCTACCTACCGTGTATCGGGCCTAGACATTGCCTATTTCTACAGTAGGTACGTCAAGCCATCCCATCAGTTACTTACTGCTCATCAGAGCTGATGGGGTTCAAAAGCGCCAGCATGCACCCAGAATACTATAGACAATGCGAAAACTAGCCGTTCTATGACTTTTATTCAAGAGATCATTTCACAAAATTACATGTATTTCTCAAATAAATGTCTATACAAATTATTTAACACATATAGTAGGTATTTATGTCGACGGGTATATAATATAAATAATGAATATGACTAACACTGATCCACGTGACAGAACATGAGGTTGCTTACATTAATTTATTTATATATATACATTACTATGTGCGATATGCTTCCCCGCATAAACGGACAATTAATATGCAATTCATATTGTTTGTAACGATGAGATGTAATATGACACTAAGTGACTACCACCATACAGTAATGGAGACAAAAAATATTTGAATTGTTTGCAGTTACAATGTTAGATTGAAGTATCTGATTAGGGGCCGAAAACCGACTAAGTGGGTGTCGGGCCACACATAATACAGGGTTCCGTAGTTACCCATTTTATGTCCAAAATGGTTGAATGAATTTAATAAAAAGTAGCAGCTATATTGTAATTTTGAAAAAAAATATTTGAAACCCGTTGCCTTGCGATGAAATGTTGATAAAAGGCAACAAAATCTTACGTGCCAGCCGCTGTGGCACAGCCAATTAAAGTCTTGGGCGTTTCAGACTATTTACTTTTGTGTAGATACGTAATCAATAACTTTATTGCTCCAATATCTCATTTCCCTGTTACTTTTAAAGACAAAAGCCCAGTGAAAGGACTAAACAGGTTTCCGAGGTCGTAGACCAGACGGGAACCAAATCAACCATAACTTTCTTTTTTATAAAAAAATTCCGTCGACCGACCATCACATTTACACACAGATTTTATGATGTTGTATTTTATCGTAAAATTCTGATAAATGCATCATTTCTTTTTTCATCTTATATTATAACATTGATCTTGTGGGCGATCTTGCTTCATATTATTATACCAACGCAACTATGGATCTCGATTTTTTTTTTCGGTATTTTTTATTTATTTTATAGTACCTAGCCCTTTACCTGTGCCATTTAAAAACTAGTTATAACCGAATATGATTAAATAAGTTTCTAAATTATGCACAAATTACAAAATCATAATATCGAGAAATATTTTTCTATTTAAAATGTTTTGCAATATTTTTCCGAATACATTTTTAGTTTAATATTTTTTAGGATTCCGTATTAAAAGTCTCGGAACCCTTATGGTTTTGTCATGTCCGTCCGTTCTCGACTTACCTCCCAAACGGTTAGTGCTAGAAAGATGAAATTTTGCACGGATATGTGTATTTACTATTCCGACAAAGTGCTCAAGTATGGGTGATCTTTTTTCGCGTCAACCCCATCGTTTGGGGTATCATTAGATAGGTATTTGTAAAACATTGGTTGGTTGCTAAGACATTTTTTTTTATTTAGGTGTCCGTTTGCGAGCTATTCAGCGCATTTTTTTGTTAAAACATTATCTCCCACCTCTAAAATCAAATCATGATGGTAAGTCCATATAACGAACTTTGAAGGAAAACTATAACGAACCAGATAATTTTGGTAGTGTAGGAGTTATCCCATTATAAATGTGCCCGGTGACCGGTCCCCGGCAATAGGCTTGCCCTCTATTACGTGGGACTAAAAATACTGGCAAATTGTGGGTGTGTAATGCACCTCTGCCTACCCCATCGAGGATATAGGCGTGATATGTGTGTACACAAAAAAATCATAGAGTTTGCCAGTGTTAAAAAATTGTTTTTTTTTCTGCACTACTGTCTAGAAGTGTCATTCACGAAATCATGTGGCGAATAAATGAAAATACGCAATAGAAAAACCGTAGGGAAAAGTGGGGGGTACAAAGACCAAAAAGAAGCATTCTCTTGTTTTTAGCTTCTAAAAACGGAATGTATTTTTTATGTTCATTAGATACACATACTTTGCTTAATCATCTAAAAATCAATCATAGAAACGCAATCAAAAATTTATTAAAATTTATTATTAGAAACCTATATTTTTTTATAATTTACCCAAGATGTTCCACCGTTTCATCGCAATAAAGTTAATACCCTTTTTTTTAATTCCGCGGCCCAAGGACGATCAGCGATGAGTTGGGATTGTGTATATTCGGGCAGATAAATGCATGGCGTAGACTCTTGGTACAGTAAATTATTGTAAACGATCGATACGCTCTGTGACGAACAGTGCCAAGTGACAGTAATGACGTAAATGCAATTGGAAATTTGGCGACTCACGAACTACGACTTGGTTGGTAAGTGTCAAGGCTTGCTATAACAAATCTTACATATTTAAAAATGAATCGCAGTTCGTTTGTCTCACTAAAACTCGGGAACAGCTAGGGAACAGCCATATCGGTTCGGGAAGATTTAAAAGGGACAGCTAGTTATAGAATAGAATAATATTTTATTATTCATAATTTGATGTAATATTTATTATGCACATAGTAAATATGTACACAATTGACAATTATATATAATTTCTAATATAATTGGGTATTTACTACGTATCTATTTAGAAATACGTAAAAGTAAGTTTATCAAAGTATGTTCAGAGAAGTAAAACTTAACACAAAACCCAGCCAGCGCGGTATATGTTTTTTTTTCTTTTTTTTTATTCAGCTCCTACATCCTACGTCTGTTAACGGTAGTCTCTGGTACGCACCAGAAAGTATATCCAGTAGTGCGGTATATGTAGGTTAAATCACCCCTTCTCCCTCCAGTTCCATGCCCAGAATTACAAGTTGGTTTTGTATTCTCTAGAGTGCCTCGTGACGGTAATACCCTGCCAACCCCTTCTGGGATACAGGTGTGACTGTATGTATGTATGTATAACGATAATCTAACCAAAAATAGAGAAAATACTAGTGGTCGATCGAACGGTAAACCTTGCGAATATTTTTTGGTATTTTCCCCCCAATAAAAAAAATCTTTCTAGTAACGGAATAGGTAGGTACTTGTGCGGAGTTTCGTGGAGATGTGATAAGAAATGGGGCCGCTAGCAAGGTCAATTATATTATTATCATAATTAACACAAAAAAGTAATCCCAATATTTTTTTAAAGTTTTTGCCTGATCTTCTAATCTAACATAATTTACTAATCACTATGTATACTATACAGCAGAATAATTCCAAAACAAACATCTTAATCTTAACATAGTAGGTATAAAACAAAGTTTCTGTCTGTCCCTATGTATGCTTAGATCCTTAAAACTACGGAACAGATTTTGATGCAGTTTTTTAATAGATAGAGTGATTTTAAAGGAATCTTGTGGTTTAGTATATTCTTTATCAAGCGGGCGAAGCCGCGGGCATCTGCTTATCACCTATAAAATTTAAATAATCAATTGCGTATTTTGCCTTACCTTTTCGTCGTCCAAAAGGACCACAAAACGCGTTCCCTTTGCCTATAATGTTGTCATCGATACATCTTATCAGCTTGGCAACGTCCTCGGAATGATACTGTTGGATCATGCTGCCCCATCTCGAAGGCAAATCTTCTTGCATAGACTCAGATTTGCCCTTACTGCCTCTAGATTTTTTCAAAACACTGGTCATACTTAATTCACAAAGCACAAATGATAAAAAACTATTAAAACACCACTTTTTATCGGTTCTTTAATGTTTAAAACAATAAAATATTATGTTTATTATAATACGACACAATGCGATAACGAATTTCACGCGCACGTAATACGGCGCCTCGCGAGCGACTGATAAGGTCTCAGCACAATAGCAGCTCTGCGCTGACTGAATCTACTTCAATCTACGCGTCAACTTGCTTTTCTCGGACGTGTAATGTGTCGCGCACCTCATTTTGTCTAAAAATCAAGTTGCCAGCCAAAAAATAAATTCTACTAATGTGATTTTGGTATTTTTTTCCCACAATATTATAATATGTTTCGTCATGTCTGTAAAATTCGTCCGTCCTCGGCTTTCCTCGCAAACGGTTAGTCCTAGAAACATGCAAGGTAGAAAAGCATATTTTTGCCGAAAACAGCGTACCCCAAAATAATAGGTTTATATATATAATGTACCTACGCTTTCCTCACTCCAGTCGAAAAATAAAGAATAAACAATAATCAGGAAAACAGAGAAAGTAACAGACACTAATCACATCTTTATCACCGAAGGGATAGACAGAGGCGGGACTTTACGGCCTCCGTCCGTGTGTCAGCAGGTGTCCCGTGTGCAGATGAGGATTATTTGAGCCCAGTAGTGCCCCTTAACACATTCAAATAGACAGCACTCATCAGAAATGCTTAAAAACCGTTTATGCAGTTCTTTGAATAAAGAATTGGGTCCAGAGATTTTTTGGAAAAGGTGGAATTGTTTTCCATTCCCACTCATTGCCGAAGGATTTTTTTAAGTATTTCAGGCACGGCTTCAGAGGCCTTTGCCTCACGTCAATGCAACAAAACTAACCATTTTCCAGCCAGCATAAACTTAGCGAAAGAAAAATAAAACGCCGCCCGTTGCCATAGCGACGAACTAAGTTTTGTCGTTGAAAAGAATTTTGTATTGTTATTTTGTGTTTGTAAACTTTCGGTGTATCCAAAATGATGAAAATGCAGATATGTAACGAGCAGGACAGGAAGGAGGCGCAGAATAGAGAGCGCAGGAGACAATGCGAGCTCGAAAGGAGATCCAGAATCTTCAATGCGAGAAACAGGAAGATTGGTGTAAGTTTCTGCAACAAAGTTTTTAGAGCTTACGAATACTGCAAAAAAATCCGTTCAGCATCTACGAAGATTAGGTTACTGCATACCTAGGTACAGATAGACAGACAGACAAGAACGAAAAAAAAACCTTTTTTGGTTTTTCATTAATTTTTTTGTTAGTAATTGGTACCTAGTACACTCATGTATTGTCAATGTTAAGTATGTGTTCTACTCTGAGTTTTAATTCCAGGTGGATCTGCCATTCCTGGAGCGCCAGATAGTGGAGAAGCGAGCGGAGAGAGATGAGCAAGTCCGCAAGGACCTGGCGTTCGCTACACAAATGATCAAGGACAGTAACCTCGCTGAAGTCTTGGAAGCTAGGGAGAAAGAGGTGATAATATTATACGAGTATAACCATAAAAGCCCTGTACTACTACTTATATGGTTCGCTAAAATGACGCCGATGGAAAGCCGTGGCGTCTGGCTATGTCAAGCGACTGCGGACCACTCGTGGTACCCAATACCTACTATTTAGAGTGGCCTTCAAGCTGATGACCCAGTGATGTGCCTCTTTACGCTCCGCTTGAAGAACCCAGAGTTGTAAGAGGAAGGAGACAGATGTTCAGACAGGGCATTCCAGGCTTCAATCATTCTACAAAGAAAGAATCATTCGCTCCGCTCTGGCGATTATTTTATCCACTGTATATGAGTGGCACTTCAGCCTACCACGATCAACTCATCATAAACCTTTACCAAAATATATTTTAGCTAACTTTTCTCTTTACACATAGGAGCGTCGCCGCATGGGCCAGGAAATAGACACTTACCGCAAGATGTACCAGCGTTTCGAAGATCGGCGCGAGTACGACCTGAATGACCCCGAAGTTCTTAAGAAGCAGCTGCCGGCAAGAACCAACGATAAACAACCTTTCGGGATGGCTAGCGCGCAAAAGTTGGTCTTTATTTTTTTTGTTTTTACGTAAATACGAGTAGGTATATTTTTAAACCCTCGCATCTAAGCAAAAATAAACGTGTATCTATCAGGTGAGCGGTGCGTTCAAGTCAATTGTGTGGTCAGCAGTCGATATTATTTATGTTAGATCTCAAATCTAATAGTGTCATAGATATATCCGTCATCCAGGTGTTTCGGCACATCTATTGGACTTTATATTGTGCAGATAGGTACCCTGAAGAACTCTGATACTATGGTTAAACAGACACTCAACAAGTACAAGTAACTTATGGAACTTGTATCAGGTTCGAAGGCGAAGATTTGGAATACGAAGAGCGTAAGAAGATCATGGCTGAACAGAAAAACGCCTGGCTGGAACAACAGGTGCAGGAGCGGAAGGCTTCGGAGGACGAGAGGAAGAAAGCTGAAGCGGTTTATATGGTACGTAACTAGACATATACATATTTTCTAGATATTATTGTACTATCACGTTTCGAGAGTCATTTTATCGGTTCTACACAATATCTAGAGCTTTTTGCCGTTGCTAGAACTTTGTATATGTGCAAGTAACAGCTACAGGGAACTATGATTTGCGGACGATGATAGCATCCCATTACCACGACAACACAAGAATAAGCAGAACAGAGTCCTCGAAGTACACAAAGAAAGAAGGCTCACAGAAGCAACACAGAGACCTAAAGAAAATTAAAGATTTTTATCTGTTTAGATGGCGGTTCTAGCCCGCGACGCCCGCGCTTCAGAGTTGGACAAAATGGAGCGAGAATGTCGATACAGACTGGGGCAGGCCAACCTGAGGTACAATGAGGCACTGGTAAATATTTTTGCATCTTCTTCAATATTGTGTAGACTTTCAAGGAGCAATAATAATAATTCGATGATATGACGAGCTGTCTGTCTTCGGTGTGTTCTCTCTATTCACCACGCTGTTAGCTTACAGTGTGGCGAAGTCCAAAATAATTCTGCACGTAAAGGACGCAAATGTGTTTAGTGACACACTTTACAGGAGTCACCAGACACGGCCTAACCTCCAATTCTGGTATCAGGTGCACCAAACTGCAAGCGAATTTGGATAAGATCCTAAATCTAAATAACCCAATAAAATCTGTTCTACATACTAGTTTTCCCCAAAGGGAAGGCAGAGTTCATGTATTTCCACTTTTTTCTTCTTATGTTCACAGAAACAATAAGATAGCTGTTCTCTCTGAGACAGTCTTGATAATGCCTCGTTTAGAGGGGAAACAATTGTCGACGTTTTATTGTCTTCTGTATGTGCGAAAATAATGCTATTATATTTTGAAAAGTTTTAACATCTTACTTACCATTACTTTGTCATGTATTTTCGCCAGGTAACGCCTGTTTCCATCCAAATAAAATCTATATTTTAGGTTATTTTTCTAATAAAACCATTACCTGCTTATATTGCCTGTCATACGTTGTGGTTGTGGCGGTCAGATGTCAGTCGCTTCACGGAAAATATCGAAGTGCAGTCGCATCGCTAACTGACTGGTACTGGACGCTTATCAAATATTGTTTTTATTATTCCTTACCTTTCAGGCAGCCGAAAAGCGACAACTAGACTCAGTGTTGAAGGCCCAAGAGGAGGCTGACAATACGGCGGATATGTACAACAATCTCACTTCGGATATGCTCACAGAGAACCCTGATGTCTCCAAGAGCTCTTTGGGCAAAAACAGGTAATACGCTATACCGACTATGTCACTGATGAGAGGAGTTAGTATAGTGTTCTTTTTGTAAGAGAAAGACACTTGTTAAAATTCAGCTTGATGACATTGAATTATTGCGATTATACACACACACACATATCACGCCTAAGTATATGTAGGTAGAGGTGCATTACATACCCACAATTTGCCAGTAGTTTTAGTCCACGTAATAGGGGACACGTACCAGCCGCTATGTCGTATTATATAAGTAGGTACACCAAGCTAATTTACTATGGTGACTTTCAAGCCCTGTATACACGAATATTTTTTAATTACCAGAAAAAAATCAGGGAAGTGATAGGTATTCGATACTAAACCCATTCATGCTTTAAAAAAAGCATAAAGTAGTTATGTAATTTTTTTCCCGAAAACCACGTAATATTTGTTCACTACGTAAAATAATTTACTCATTAGATTTTCTTTCATTCATTCTACACGGGATATTTCGTTCGAGTGTTACAACAATGTTGCAAAGTTCATTGATATGATAGGTACCTATTTACTACCAAACATCGTGCGTAAAATAAAATAGTGGTGTCCATGCGTGACGCACGTATTTTGAGATTTTAAAAACGTTAATAACTTTGTTTTTTTGTATGGTTGGGTATTTGTATTATTCCATATATATTGAAATACATACGTTCCAGATGAGCCCCTGATATTTTTATGGTAGTCAAAAAATATTCGTGTATACGCAAGTATGTTGCTTTAATATCTCCTAAACTAATAGAGATAGCGTTGGAACTTTGCGTCGTTGTGTAAGTATACGTTAAACCAAAAAAAAGATGAGAGTCAAAGTGGCGGGTGTACCATATTGCGAATCATGTTGTACCACTTACCAAAAAAATGTACCTAAAAGTACTAAATTGTACCTAGGTCTAAAAAATAAGTACCCGATTCAGAACGAAATAATTTCGGAATTAAAATACACCCGCCATTTTGACATCAATACGGCGGGTGTACTATAATATTTTATTACTTAACCATTATTCATAAAATATAATTAATATACCAAAAAAATGTACCTAAAAAGTATAATAGTAAAATATTTTAAGGTAGGTAGTTAGTTTTTAGACCTAGGTACAATTTAGTACATTTTTTTGGTAAGTGGTACAACATGATTTGCAATGGTACACCCGCCACTTTGACTCTCATAAAAAAACGAAGCCATAGTTGTCAACTAGTAGAGTCATTCGGGTCAAGAGGACGCATTTTATTTTTGACAGCCCCAAAGGTCTATACAAAATATGATTTCTGACATGTTTATGTATAAAATTGGTAGAATATTTAATATACTCACATCATTTAACCTAATTTTCCATCAAAGAGCATTAGTTTCTGTTGTACATACGATCGATTCGAAAAAATCCCAATGCGTCCTCTTGACCCAGTATGTGGGTAGAATTACGCATGCATTAGGGTATAATTACGCACACGGGGTAAACGTACGCATTTAGATTTCTATGAGGGTACTTTAATAAAAAAATATTGCCAAAATCAACATTTATTAGTTTTTAATCTACTAGAAAAGGAGATTAATATTTGTTTATTCACAAACACATAACCTTCAAGAAAGTAACAACTTTTAACTTTCAAATCTTTAACATTGACTACTTTAACATACATACATTAGATAAGTATCTTTAGATATTTATTACTAAATCAGTTTTTAGTTACTTTAAGTAATCTTTTTAAGTAATTAGGTAACATAATAATCTAAGAACTAGAAAGAGAGATCAAAGATAACATAACGAATCTAAGGTAAGTTCTAGGGTTAGTTTTCTTAAGGCACCCTCACTGATGCCAACTTCTTCAGCAGCAAGTCGTTAACTTTGTCCTTCTTGCATTAGTTTTTTGGCTTTTTTTATTTGTGCCTCTGTGATGAGGGCCCGTTGTGGAGCTTTCTTATGTAAGTCCTCGGCATCTTTATTCTGAAAGCATAAATTACTTTTATACAACTTTTAGATATTTTCTCTTGGGGCAAAAGTTCGCAACGTGGGTAAAAGTACGCGTGCGTACTTTTATACACGCACTCTTACCCCAATCGACAATTTTTTTAAATGATTGGACACAACACACGA
This sequence comes from Nudaria mundana, assembly GCA_963556515.1. NCBI lineage: Eukaryota > Metazoa > Arthropoda > Insecta > Lepidoptera > Erebidae > Nudaria > Nudaria mundana. Next base: position 16,019,889 of record OY748302.1, on the reverse strand, counting down.
GTTCATTAACTTTTAAGAATATTAATGATGTACATAAAAACTACAGTAAATGTATAATACAAACCAAGTATACTTACTTGCAAAACACTAACAATATAACGTCAACACACTTTTTCCTAGCCCAAATACCGAACGAATTTATTGCACCACACGTGTTCGGCGACCTGTCGCAACGAGTACTGATTTTGCGCGGGAGCAGCGCGTGGCTCCGAAGCGGCGACTACAGCACCGTCTAATTTTGTAAACATACCCCTCAGCCCTCGCCCCCGCTGTCGGAGATCACGCCACTGCGTACCTTTACCCACCGCGTTCTCTTACCCCGAATGACTCTATAGGTAAAAACTTACTCAGCTTACGCCTTTTTCCTACCTGCAATAATACCTATAGGTAACTAGTCTAGTTTTTCTAGGCAAATGTAGTGACTTAATACTAGATTACTAGACGTACTTTAGTATTAGGTTATGGCGTAAATCAAATTACAATACTATAATTATGTATGTAATGTCATTTTTGTTTTTAATTTCGCGACCCAAGGCTGCGGCCGTCGTACATTGCCAAGCGCCTCTGATAGCACTAGTAAGAATTTTCAGTGGCGCCCGGCATATATATAGTGCTATCTAGTCTATATTTGATTGCAGGGCCATAGGCTACATGTACAAAGGCATGAACCCAGAAGAGCTTAAGAAGTTCTACACAGCACAGAAGGAGCAAATGGCTGCCTCAAAGGTAGCTTTTAAAACATTTAGACACCATCATCTCGGTATTTTTTCCTGTCTGACAGATGAAATCTCTTTTTGCCCAGGCCAAGCGTGAAGCTGAAGAAAAGATGGAGGCTGAGTGGCAGGCTCTGGCCAAGGACATCCAACGTGAGGTAGCTCGTCAGGATATCTCCGATCAGAGAAAGCGAAGGTAGACCACTTTATAAATTCAATTTAAAAAAAAACCGGTCAAGTGCTTGTCGGGCCACGCATCGATGTAGTTTGGACTTCATTTTTAAGCTCGATATTCCATATCAGTAGATAATAACTAATAACAGTGTAGGTACTTACAATAATAAATAAGCTATGAAGTTCTCATAGCTCGAACTCCTCTTCATTTGAAGATAGATGGTGCTGTGTAGAGATAATATTCCTCTCGGCTGCCTCCTTTGCGAGAATGGCCTTGGGACACGCCCACGTTCTACCCACTCCCGTCCTGCTGTAGACCATGGCTCGTATCATGGTCTACAGCAAGAGAGTATCCATGCTCAGACCCACAATGAGTTTATCTTATTTTCATCCATGTTATTTTATTCAACAGATTACCTAAGCTTGACCCTAAGGGTTCCAAAACGGCAAAAGTCACGTTTGTTGTATGAGAGCCTCCTTAAATATTTATTATATTCGGTTTTTTAGTATTTGTTGTTATATAGTCACCAGAAATACATCATATGTGAAAATTTCAACTTTCTAACTATCACGGTTCATGAGATAAAGCCTGGTGCCAGACGGACAGCGAAGTCTTAGTAATAAAATAGTTCTCGTTTCACCCTTTGGGTACGGAACTCTAAATAGTAACACACTGCACATACACACTTACATTATCTTGTCTACAGGGAGATGGCTCGTCAAAATATGGAAGAGAACCAGCTGATGGCACTCCAGCAGAAGGAGAAGGAGAAATACTATAAGGAAGTGATGAACAACAATACGCCAACTGACGAATACTATGCCCAGTTTAATACAACTACTAGATAAAACCTTGAGTAACTTTTCAACGCTACAAGTACTTAGATATATATAGATAATCGACTAGGTACCGAATACTGAAACGTCACTTAAAGATTTAGGAGCCCTTAAACTTATTTTTTTCATACTCAAACATGTGGCTCAAACATGTGTTTAAAACCTGTTTGTTTTAATTTTCTCTGCGGATGTGGGAGGGGGCTACTCGATACAGCGATTGACACTCGATCGCTACATCACTAGTACAATATACTAATCTCTGGCACATCACTACCCCGATTGACAGATAAGAACTTGGTTGTAATATCTTGCATATAAAACGAACAATATTATAAGAAAACTTTACTAAAGCTTATCGGCTCTCTTGTGTTGTTATTTCATACATTCCACGCTGGAAAATAACATTCCCCACAAACATCACTTTTGAGTGACGTTTCAGTATTCAGTCGTAGGACTCAAGGATTATAGTATTTCGGAATCCTCGGGATTCCGTTTTCGCGGAACTTCATTTAAGCACACACCAAAAATTGCTGTAAAACTTCTCATTATACACACTGTATACTTATCATCTCGCCTATATCTCCAAAGGGTTTCAAGCGTTACTCACCCAGTAATTTTGTGGTTTAATTGTAGCACTATAAATATTATGTAGCCTATTATTCGAAGTTATAAGACTTTTTTGCCAAGTACCTACGAGTATAATTGGAACTAGGTCGCCGCAGTCGCAAAACGTACCGTTACGCTGCAGCATATATTTGAGCGAAGCGAGTTTAAATTCAAAATTCTGGCATCGTAATAACTTGGGTAATTCTGTAAGCTATTGATGAGTGCAAGAAAATCCGAAATCGGCCGAGTATTCGCCGAGAAACAATTTAACATAAATCGTTTGAAAAATAATTTGAGTCACCCGTTGCGAGCTCCGCTCGCCTTCGGCTCGCTTCGCTCAATAACTTAATATTAGACTTTATTATCCTGTGATATCGATGAAAAATATTGTAGTATTGGACAATTTAGTGTAAAAAAAATAGGGCATGAAAAACCTATTCAGGCCGTCAAAGTTTATCAGTTTACCCTTCATCCTAACATAGGTACTTTTCATATAGCTATATACGTGTCTGTTTGTATGGAATGATGTTTGATCTCTTTCTTTTTACCAACATACGGGACAATTTGTCAAGGAACAAATGTCAACCCCTCACTCTTAGGATTTGACAGAACTTTGACTAGCAGATGGCTGGTAATCTATATTATTTTAATACCTAGGTATAAAAGGCCCTTTATAGTTAACGGCAGAAGTTTCAAAATGTTTATTATTTAAGCTCGCATAATACTCGTATAGTTATTCTACATTTACTCTGGCAGCATTCGCAAAGCAACATGTAGACTGTAGAGCCTGGGAGTAAGAATCTGGCAAGAAATTTCAGGGCTACAGGCTATTTATTTTCAATCAACTAAATAATTACAAATGAAAAGGAAAAAACCAGCCATCAGCGAGTCGGACTCGCCGACTCGCACTTTGACCAACACAAAGGGTTCCGTACCGAAAACACGTTTGTTTTATGGGAGCCCCCTTTAATATTTATTGTATTGTACTTTTTAGTATTTGTTGTTATAGTTGCAACAGAAATACATCATCTGTGAAAATTTCAACTTTCTAACTATCACGGTTCGTGAGATACAGAGTAAGACGGACAGCAGTCTCAGTAATAGGGTTCCTGTTTTACCGTTTGGGTACGGAACCCTAAAAAAACTATTGTTCTAAGTTTGGAAATACCTATACTGGAATATGGGTAGTTTTCTGCCCCATTTTGAATAAAATTGGACTTTCGCGTGCGTGTGGGTAAAATAGCGTAACAACCTACACAACGTGGATAACGTTGTGATCCTATAAGTGTAAAGTATGCAGTAAAGCATTTTAATAATTGCAATAAAAATATAAGTAGATAAATGGCATTGAAATGCAAAACTATAATGTCATAGACCAGATACAGTTGCAATGGTTGAATGGATATGACCAATTTGTTCCTTAACGAATTTGTAATCTACTAATAAAAAAGAGTCGCCATAAGGTCTCTTGCCATATTCTTACTCATAGGCTCTACTCCTGTTGCCTGTTGCTATGAGAATTTGACCCCCATAAATAGCCCCCACGAGCTCCCGGCTCGAGGAGGGAACTCGCTTCTTGAGGCCCACTTCCGAAACTGATCGTCGCAGCCTCCTGTCTCCAGCGATCGACCTCCTAGTTGTAGCACCAAGGCGCCCTCCTCGTAGCACTTACTGGTCCCCCAATATTGGGAAGCAGCCTTTCGAGCATATTTCACTAGCTTTGGCGACAGTTGCCGGAAGTACTCGACAAACCCCCTTGGCTGTCGAGCTGCAGGTCCATATATTTTAGGGTCTTCGGGAGCTGACCACTTCTTCTACAAAGGTGGCTCGAGAGAGGTGGTGAGGCCGTGAGGGGGGGGAGCACAAGGCTTGAGCTTTTCACTCACAAACTTAGAAGTGTGCGAAAGGCCTGGTACGCAGCGACCAGCAGTGCTGGTCCAGCACCCCTCTGAACACGTGGTCCGACTGCTTTGTCCGACTAATCGGACCACGTGAGCTTTTTTTGCCTGTTGGTTCGATTAAGCAGTCCGACTACGAGTCTTACATTTCTTAAGAAATTTAACCGCCCACCCTCTTTCATTAACTCAACACTTTCTAATTGTAGTTCCTAATTGAAAAACTATAACTAAATTTTTGGTTAGTTGTGACATCTGGTGACTTTCTACTCCATCAGCCTTACAAATAAACGTGGTATAACAGTTATACTCGAGAATTAACTAAGAATATGCAAAATGTCTACAAATAAACAAAGAATAGCTTATACCCCGTATAGCTTTGACATTTCTATTCGTACAAACGTTATTCCGGAGTTATTCCCGCCCGTACCCTTGTTTAGAGTTAGAATAACTTTAAAAATATCACAGTTTGTATTTGTTTACGCACATTTAAGTATTTAACGTTCATTACCAGACTGATTTTGATTATGGACTTAATGCACTAGAAGAAGTAGAACAAGTAAATAACTTGATCCACCTAATGGAGGCTCAAAGAAAAGTTAAAATATTTAAAAAGAGATCCTTTTGATTTATACAACGATGAGCAGTTCCGATTAAAATACCGATTTTCTAATGCTGGTGTAACGTTTTTAGACCAATTATTTGGTAGATCTCTCAGTATGGACACGCGTGGAGGTGGATTATCTTCTGTTCTGCAAATAATGATTGCTTTTAGGTAATGGGGACGTAATCAGGTAAGAAGGTTCACCTACTCATAAAAGTCTTCTATATGTAGGTACAGGCTTATGCTTTATCAGTTCTGCTATGTTAAACTCGTTTCTTATTCATTCCTTCCAGGTACAAGATAATGCTGCGGACATTCACGGTTTGACTCAGCAGGCTATTACGACGGTATGTCGTCGTGTAGCCAGGGCAATTTTGGAGTTAAAATCCGAGTACCTACATTAATATGCCAATGACTTTAAATGAACAGCTTGTTGTTATGGAAGATTTTGAATCTATAGCAAGATTTAAAAATGTCGTGGGTGCGATAGACTCCACCCACATTAGAGTGCCCTAAGTAAATGGACCTAGTGGTCAGTTTTACATAAATAGGAAAGGGTACAGTTCCTTAAATGTTCAGGTGCCTACTTTGTATATCTAATAATAATAAAATGGTCGAGACGGTCGAGAAACGTTAAGTTGACAAATGGATACAGTTGTCATAGACAAAATGCGTTTTTTTTTTCAAGTTTCTCTTTGGTCGCGCTGTTGCCAAATCGTGCATCTTGACATAACGGAAGAATTGTTATACAAAAGATATACCTGGTTTATTTGTAAAAAAATATTCTCGACATATTCTTAATTTATTACTGGTATAACTATACTTCGTATAAGAATGGAATAGATCCGGTATAACACATTTTTATTTGTAAGGCTGCATAGCTTTTTTCCACAGTGCCCTTGCGAAGTGATAGAAGCAGCCTTTGATCACAGCTTGTGGAAACACTACTTGAATTGCTTTCATAGAAGCTGCTTCATAATCAGTCATGAAGTGGGCAGGTTTGAATCCTGGTAACTGGGACTTAATTATATTATACATTATCATGTAACTTTCTGTGGTTTTGTTGGACATCAAAACATAAATTACAAAACATATATACTAATTATATTATAAACAGTAGAGCTGGAACTTGCATCGGCATGTATAGTAAATAACTGTTCAAATGGTGATGGGCAACTGAAAAGTGCCGTCTACAAAAAAATATTCACACATTAGAAATTCTTTGGCTTTATCAGAGCAAAATAGTATTATACGTGTATCGTTTTAGCAATAATCACCCAAGATAAAATGCCTTTATTCGGTTTAGGTCAGATTCTGTTTAAGAGAGATTCTGCTTACGACTGATTCTGTTGACGACAGATTCGCTTAAGACAGAAATACAGGTAAGTACAAAATATTATAATTATTTACTTAAAGAATAAAAAATATTGGATGCAACGTGCATAAATAAAATATGAAATTGATAATCAAATTAATTGAGTTTGCACAACAGTTCTAAACATTCAAAAACACTTATTTCATTTATTAATGCACGTTGTATTATTGTTTTTATTTTTGTGTTTTTGTAATGAATAAACTCAAAAACTACTTCGAGTAGGAAATTATTATCTGTATCAATTATATTAAAATTATAATAATTATAATTTTCTTATCATCAGATCTTATCACAGAAAACGTGCCATTATAGTAATTTTAATCATATCGCTTAAAGGAACCACTTTTGGTTTATCTAATACTAGCTGATCACCGCAACTCCGCCCACGTGATTTAGTTTACTCGTTCTTGGTTCCCGTGGGAACCTTTGTTGCCCGTGGTACTATTGGTAGAACCACTGGTAGTACCACGGGATTTTTTTTCTTCCCATGGTACTACCAAGCAGTCCAGTAGTACTATGGGAAGAAAACATTTCCCGTAATACTACCAGTAGTACCACGGGCAACAAAGGCGTGGGAACACATTACCGGGATAAAAAGCCTATGTTACTCAGGGTGAATGTAGCTTTCCAATGGTGAAAGTATTTTTGAAATCGGCAAAGTAGTTTTTGAGTTTATTCATTACAAACACACAAAAATAAAAACAATAATACAACGTGCATTAATAAATGAAATAAGTGTTTTTGAATGTTTAGAACTGTTGTGCAAACTCAATTAATTTGATTATCAATTTCATATTTTATTTATGCACGTTGCATCCAATTTTTTTTTATTCTTAAGTAAATAATTATAATATTTTGTACTTACCTGTATTTCTGTCTTAAGCGAATCTGTCGTCAACAGAATCAGTCGTAAGCAGAATCTGTCTTAAACAGAATCTGACTTAAACCGAATAACCCATAAAATGTTCAAATTTTTGTGGTATCTCTACGTCAATTGATAGGACTTTTAAAAGCTAGTTGGGACACATTAAGGGCTCTTTTTCGATTGTTGAACAAAAATGTTTTTGAAGAACAATATTGTGGTATTTTTGAGATGATATCAAAACCAACTCTTAAGGGTCTCAAGTGATCGTCATAAATGGTCTTAATTGGTTCTAAGGTATCGGCTGCCGTTTCATTGAGTTTAATGAAACTTGCTTGTCTATTTAATTTTTACAAATTTCAAGAACACACGAATGTTCTTTTTCTTTCAAAATTGTCCTGAAAACAAATAAATGTACAAAAATATTTAGGAAAACTATTTCACAATGATTGGTAGTTGAAAATGTTTGGTTACTTCAAAAGTTAACTTACCCAGGTAATGGAGCCGCGACACCCGTCAGATTTCTTCTTACTACAGAACCGTTTTTAAATGATTTGTTACGGTAAAATTGTCGGTCACCGTATAATAAAACTGAGCCGCCTTTGCGATGGAGAAATATTATTTCTTCGCCCATAATAATAGCTTTTAATGAACCCAAATTACACAAATGTAATGCATATACTTGCAAATATGTAATTATATTAAACATCCCTGCATTTGTTGACGTCAATTTGTGTGTTTTCTTCTGATTAATCATAAACAATCATTTTCTAAGAAGGTTTGATAACCTTTTGTTATTACTGGCTGTTACTCGTGAAGTGGTTTTAATCTTTTCGTTTAATGGTGATAGATTAGGGTTTGTATTGTACTTACGACGAGGAAACCGGGTTAACCGAACCAACAGGAAAAAAAAGTTCACGTGGTCCAATTAGTCGGACGAAGCGGAATTGCGATTCCTTGTAGTAGGATTAATCGAACCAACAGGAAAAAAATGTTCACGTGGTCCGATTAGTCGGACAAAGCAATCGGACCACGTGTTCAGAAGGACCAGCACTACCTCCTGAGCAAGATCCACCAAAACACCTGCCTTCGCGTAAATGTAGCGGCATTTCGCTTATTTACCACCGTTCACCTGCTGAGACCACCTGGGTGGACCGTGGGAAGTTTTTTTTTACAGCGGGCCACCTGTGACCACCGGGAGGTTCTGGTTATGAATTCTGTTATGATCGCCTGGTACTTTTTCAGAATAATGAGTTCAAACATTCAATCGGTTTTCACTGAATTTAAAATATTGAAGGCTCTTTATGTTGTTATGTATCCCTGGTACATTTGAGGTGGATGGTGGAAATTTTATATTTCCCACGTAACACCCAGGTGGTCACAGGTGGCCCGCTGTAAAAAAAAACTTTCTACGGTCCACCCAGGTGGTCTCAGCAGGTGAACGATGGTAAATAAGCGATATCAGTTACTATTCACATTACAGGGATAAAAAGTATCTTATAGCCCCTAGGTTTAATGTAGTGAAAGGATTTTCAAAATCGCTTCAGTAGTTTCAGTACCTATTGAATGCAAACAAACAATCAAATCTTTCCTCTATATAATATTAGTAACTCTATAGGCCTCTTGGATAACTCTAGTGGCGCCGCGCAGGCAAGTCTCGGACGTTAGATGTGTCTGTCAGATGTTGTCAGCTGTATTATTTATTTCCTTGTTTATTATCTATAATATACATATTATAGATGAAAAACGATAAAATAACTAAATGAATAAAATTAGTATTGATTCAATATTTCATGGTTATTCTTATAAAATTGTCTTCACCAATGATATATATTACTAACTAGCTGATCGACGCAGCTCCACCCGCGTGATTTAGTTTACTCGTTCCCGGTTCCCGTGGGAACACATTTCCGGGATATAAAGTAGCCTATGTTACTCAGGGTGAATGTAGCTTTCCAATGGTGAAAGAATTTTTGAAATCGGCACAGTAGTTTTTGAGTTACAAACATACACACAAAAATACAAATCTTTCCTCTTTATAATAGTAGCATAGACCAATTACGGTTTTTATAATTACATTTAGACACGGGATGCACGTATATTGTGGCTTTTAAAAACGGCGAGATAATATTACTGTCATTAGTTGCGCTGTGATGCTGCGCAACTGACATATTGGTTTTGAGCCAAGTGGGGGAGAAAAGGATACATGAATTTCACGTAGTTATATATAGTAGTTAAAATTGTATTACTTTAAGACATATGTGAAATATAAGTAATAACAAAACTAACATAATTATTGTCATCTTTATTCAAGATAAGAATATATTAAATGAAATATATTTTTAACAATACATAATTAACAAAATAACCACTAAATAAAATGTAATAAAAAAAATCATTTAATCCTCTACATTACCACGAAAATTTCATCTGCATTTCGTCAGTAACTTTAACAGTTCCATGTAACGGGTAGCGGCCAAAGGCTAGAAAATAATAGTTAGCCAAAAACTAAACTTAAACTTTTAAATATAAAATAACAAATCACATTTTTATCCTTTAAAAATATAAAATGATTATATTTATTGATGCTAAATTCCTTCAAACATACTTAGTTTGTTTCTTTTTGTCTTCTCGTTGTTTCTGAGCTTTTGTGTGCCTTAAAATTAACCCTAAAGTTGTTGAATTTTTCAATAATTGCACGGATAAGATTAAACCTGTCGTCAAACGTGGGATGTTGTTTAATACAATCTATACTACTATTATAAAGAGGAAAGATTTGTATTTTTGTTTGTAATGAATAAACTCAAAAACTACTGTGCCAATTGCAAAAATTCTTTCACCATTGGAAAGCTACATTCACCCTGAGTAACATAGGCTACTTATTATCCCGGTATTGCGATCCCACGAAAACCGGGAAATCACGCGGGCGGAGCTGCGGCGATCAGCTAGTAATTAATAAAGAACACATGTACAATTTGCCGATGTTTATATTAAATTAATACCATGACTAGAAAAACATAGTTAGGTACCATAATGCCCTAACATCATGTGACAAACATCGTTTGCCAGCCACATAAAAATCAAATAAAATACATTTCTGTTTAAACGGATGCGGTGTAATTTACAAAACGTCTAAAACACATGAAGGCATTTTTCACAGCATTTATCGTGACTAAATAATTAAATTGTAAATGATGGTAAAGCGAAATTTTGAAGCGACCTGTCTGACTTTGGTTGCCGAGGAACTAAACACAATGAAGGTAATTACCTTCATTTTCATGTGCCATACCTAGATACGAACCCTATAGATGAGTGAAAATCACAAGTTTCATAACCGTCGCTGATGCAGTTGGGTAAAAATACTAGTACTAGGCACTTATAAAATATTGTGTTATCAATATAATTCCCAACGGGGACATTCATGGGGTCCGTTGGGAATAAATCATTTGTTATAACTATCGTGGCTTAACGAAATCACGCAAGCACTTTTTGATACGTCCTTGTATGGTCACACAAACCACTCTGTACCTAATTATTTAGTTAATAAAGTATTTGTTCCTTATTACTGGTTTTATTATTTTCATGCATATATGTTCTTCGAATGGGTAGACTGGCATATACCTACGTCGACATTAAAATTTGGCCATTAGATGTTAGTCCATAATAGGTGGCAAGCCTATCAGGCACTATAGAAAGTTCATAACCACTGTAATTTACACCAAATATCCAACAGTCAGGACAGACGTTACGTACCACTAAATAGTATCTCTGCAGTCTGTAGATATTTCCCAGAGCCTTGTCTGTCTCATTTATTCCCAACGGACTCCATGACCCCCTTGAGGTTTGTAGGGAATTTAAAAAAAATCTTTCCCAACAGACCCCATGCAATTTATGGTATGGGGTCTGTTGGGAATATTTTTGAAGAGTTCGATTTATCCCAATGGATCCCGTGGAACGGACCCTTATGGGATCCGTTGGGAATTTGAAGTAGTTACAATTTATATGTATTTAAACTATCATGGTCATTAACATTACGATTAGAATGTTCGGGATATTTACCATGTAATATTATTTTATCGAGTCTCCGATATCTCATATTTTAGACATTTTTCCATCAACCGCCATTACTCCAGTTCTTCCGCGATCATCGCGCTTGCAACAGCGCCGAAATATCGGAGACTCGATAAAATAATGTTACATGGTAAATATCCCAAACATTCTAATAGTTACAATGTATTTCCGACGGACCCCTTGGGTGTCCGTTTCATGGGGTCCGTTGGGAATAAACCATTTGTCTGGAGGTGCGGATGACTTGGATCCCGGAGGGTCATTTAATTCAAATAGTTAATTTGAGTTGCACTAAAAGGAACAGATTGTCCATTAGATCAGTTGTCTATATCCCATAGCACAAGCTTATAGCTTAGTTTGCATTAGACGACGTTGTGTGAAGACTGTTCAAACATATTTATTATCACCCGTACACTTTAAAAACTTACCTACAACTTGACAGTCAGTCGGGTAAAGAAAGAATAAGCTGTAGCTTAGTAAAATAACTGTAATACGTGAAAAGAAACAGCTAAAATAATATTTAAAATCACAATTTATCAAAAAAAAATACTTTGGATAAATACAGTCAGGTACAATTCCGCGATAAAGCCGGGGTGTGCGTGTTCGTTAGGGCGGATGTTTGCTGCCGCCGGTTGCGCTGTCTGGAGAACCCCTGCTACTCCGTCCTTTGGCTGCACGTGGATCATGGCTCCATGAGCCAGATCTACGTGTGCGTCTACCGCTCCCACACAGGGGACACTGGGACAACAAGGCTTTTCGAATACCTCAGCGAGATGGCTGACGATGCGCAGGTGCGGTTCCCGAACGCTGACCTGGTTTTCCTGGGGGACTTTAACGGTCATCACGTTGAGTGGCTGGGGTCCCTTAGGACCGATCATGCGGGACGAACCGCCCATGCATTCGCTCTCTCCCACGGGCTGACCCAGATGGTACGGGGGATCACCCGGATACCTGACAGGTCAGACCACACGCCCGCCTTGCTGGATCTACTGCTGACGAGTCACCCAGCCGAGTACAGTGTGTCGGTACGCGCCCCACTGGGCACATCCGACCACTGTGTGGTGCACGCCAGCTTCCAAGTGCCACCGCCTGCTCGTGCTGAACAAATGACTCGACGACTATGGCACTACTCGTCGGCAGACTGGGACGGTCTCCGCGATTACTTTGCGTCCGTCCCGTGGAGCCAGCGCTGCTTTGTAGGGAAGGCGCCTTCGGATAGCGCTGCTGCCATTGCTGGCGAGATCAGTCTAGGGATAGAATATTATATCCCTTTCACTGATGTCGCCAGCATCCGCAAAGCTCGCCCCTGGTTCGGGCGTGAATGTGCCGAGGCTGTCCAGAAAAAACAGTCGGCATATCGCGCCTGGGTCAGGGCTCGGGTGGCACGTGATCCGAACGTGAACCGCCTCAAAGCAGCGTACAATCGGGCCACTAGGTTCAGCAAGAGGGCCTTCAAGAGAGCGGATGCCCAGCGCGTCGCGCGGCTTGGTCAGGAGCTCACATCCCATCCCACGGGCAGCCGTGGATACTGGCAACTGGCCAAAGCCGTACAGTCAAATTTTTGTCAACCCTCGCTGCCACCACTGCGTTTTCCTGATGGATCACAAAGCCCAAGAGAAGGCGGACATGCTCGCAGACCTCTTTGCGGCTAATTCCCGGGTCGATGACCGTGGCCTGCAGCCCCCCGCCAACTGTGGCCACACTATGCCTGATATTGTTATCAGGCAATGTGATGTACGGGCAGTGCTGCGGTCACTCGACACGCGGAAAGCCAGTGGCCCTGACGGCATTCCGGCGGTGGTGCTACGAAAATGTGCTGCTGAGTTGTCTCCAGTATTAACGCGTCTGTACCGCCTGTCATACTCTACAGGCCTCGTGCCGGAGGCCTGGAAGGAGGCGAACGTACAACCGATCCCCAAGAAAGGGGATCGATCCGATCCAGGCAACTATCGACCCATAGCTGTCACCTCAGTCATTTGCAAGGTGCTCGAGCTTCTTATTAATAAGCAGCTCATGCGATACCTGGAGGATCACTCGCTAATCAATGATCGGCAATATGGCTTCAGGCCAAAACGATCAACGGGTGACCTCCTGGCATTCGTCACGCATGTATGGGGTGAGGCTATGGAAAAGTTGCCTGGACATCGCCAAAGCTTTCGATAGAGTCTGGCATGCTTCGCTCCTTTCCAAGCTTCCGGCATATGGTCTACCTCCTCAACTGTGCAGCTGGATTGCCAGTTTTTTAAACGAGCGCCGAGTGCGGGTCCTCTGCGATGGCCAGGCTTCTCACTTTTTGCAAGTGAATGCCGGGGTACCGCAGGGGTCCGTACTGTCACCAACTCTCTTTCTTCTGCATATCAATGATATGCTTTCCCTCGGGAACATTCATTGCTATGCAGATGACAGTACATTGCACGGGAGTTACTCGGTTCGTCCGACGGCGGGGCGATCTGTGATAGAGGAGGAGAGACGACATCTCGTGGGTGATCTCGACCGAAACCTCGACAGTATCTCCCAATGGGGTGCCGAGAACTTGGTCGAGTTCAATGCCCACAAAACACAGGCGTGTGCATTTACAGCGAAAAAATCCCCTTTCCTTCCCCTACCCACTCTTCAGAATGCAATATTACCAATGAAGGACAATCTAGACATCCTTGGCATAGACGTTCGTCGAGAGCTCAATAACACAAAATACATTGAGAGATGTATTGGGCTAGCTTCGCGGAAACTAGGAATACTGAACAAGGTAAAGCGATTCTTTACACCGCACCAGAGGTGTCTGCTGTACAAAACGCAGATTAGACCCTGCGTTGAATACTGCACTCACCTCTGGGACGGCTCCGCGAAGTATTTGCTGGACGCACTCGACGCTATGCAGCGACGCGCTGTTCGCATTATAGACTGTCCGGAGGTAACGGGAAGCCTTGAGCCGCTAGCCCAGCGCCGAACAATTGCTTCCTTGGCCGCGTTCTACCGTATTTACCACGGTGAGTGTTCTGAAGAGCTCTTCAACCTGATCCCACCCTCTCCCTTCCGATCCCGAACAACGCGTGCCGGGCAGAGATGTCACCCTCATACCGTGGAAACCGTCTTCACGAGAACCGAGCGTTTTAAACGATCGTTTCTCTGCCGAACGATGGTGGCTTGGAACGCCCTGCCTGCGCACGTGTTTCCTCCAACATATAACCCTGGGCTCTTTAAGCGAAGCGTGAAGAGGCACATTACAGGGTCGTCAAGTTGAGGGCCACTCTCTATAGTATTCCTGTGTACTGTGAGAGTCGCCCTCAATTGCCAGACGTCGCCTCAGCTTACCATCAGGCGAGTGGCGTCAATTTGTCGACCTAAATATAAAAAAAAAAAAAAAAAAAAAAAAAAAAACTAAACGAGCAAATTCCTTGGCACAATAAAATGAGATCAATGTTATTTAATAAAAAAAATACTAAAAAAATTATAATATAGACCCGCTTACGCTTCTTTTTTTGCTGTCACTATGTCGGTGTGGTATCAGCGCGATGGATGTGACGATATTATTAAATTCTTGGGTGTCTTTGATGCAGGCTGTAGAAAGAAAAATAATTCTATTACAAAATACAAATGGCTGATAGAACCCTTAGCATCCACTTTATGTATATTATGTACTAACTGTCCCGACGAACTTGATACTGCCTCTTTAAACCTTCCCTGAATTTTTACAAATATTTTGGGCAAATCGGTCCAGCCGTTATAGCGAACGAACGGCAATTCATTTTTATTTATAGGAGAAGAAGAATATAAGAAGAAGAAGAGAAGATGTATTTATTTAAATGTACATCAGTATCTGGTATCAGTTATCTATTACTCATAGTTTAGTTTAGCTTAGTTTGAGACTAGATAGCGTTGTGTGCTCAGATCAACTATCTATAGATAGAGGGCGAGTGTCACCCGTTTTCTTCGTGGCGATTAATCTAAGTAGCTGTATAGGTTGCCCACTATATGTTTGCGTTCTATAAACAAGATCTCAGAACAATAACTACAAACAATAATTAGTTAATTTTTGCCACACGTAAACAGCAGTAGTGACGTTACGTCATCCTCGACTGTTTGACAGTTCAGACGTGCAGAGTGATTGTTATTGGTTTAGACCGGTTATCAGCGCTCTATATATATACGTACAATTGTCCTGACATAATTTACTTACTTTATTATTCATTCAATGTTTACTAATTAACCCTTTCTCGTGCAAATTCATGATGGAGTCAGCTATAATCTTAGCAGTCCTCATCACATAACCACCGCTAGTTAACATAACTATAGGTATGTTCTTATGTCTGCACATCTCGAATACAAATTCATCCCTCCTTATAATCCCCTGTAAAGAAATAACTATAGTTCCAAACAAGAAACTGCAAAGAAAAAATATATATTGAAAGTGAAGGCCAATGAGACGAAATAAAGAATGTAAAGGTATGTTTCTAAGTATTCTTCGTTTTTTTAAAACGTGGCTCCCACGATGTTCATCGATGATTTCGCCAATGTCAAGGTAATGCTTGATTAGTTGATAGTCCTGCACAGAAGAACTAGTTATTCCTAACTAGCTCTAGGTGCAGGACAAGAAACGTTCGGTATGTGAGTATCTGGAAACCCGATTTTTGCGGAGCGCCAGAGGTAACCTAAAAAGCCACCAGCCACGCGCTCAGCAATAATCGAACTATCGAAAGGTACCTGATTGTTTTTATTTTATATGTGACATTTATTCTTTATTTTTCGACATGACATGAAGTTAATAAGTAGCTGTCTGTTGGACCGTTTTTATTCTTGACATTCGATTCTTTTTTTTTTGACTGAAATAAATTAATTTAATTTACTGATGAATTTAATCTATGAAAGAATGTTATTTAAAATTGTTTAATTGATTGACAAATTTAATTTAAAATCGATTATTTCGTTGTAGCATTTAATTTTATAAAATATTGAATTTACTGAACAAGTTAATTGAATTATTATTTTACATGAATTTATTGATTTTACATTGTTTTTTTGGGTTTCGCTCCGCTGTACCACTGGTTTATACCACCGGTGGTAGGACGGGTAAAATTGGTATGCTCCATGGTTCCCTTCAGGGGTACAGTGGAGCATATGTTCACAAATGTTAAAAATGTATTCGACTGTTCTACTGCAGATATTATGATGCATGCACACTAGTGAATCCCACTTTCGATTCGTTCCCACTAGTTCTACTATGTTTGATGGAACAAAAAAGTGGAACATAATATACAACTTACCCGAATGAATGTTGAACTCATTATTCCGAAAAAGTACCAGGCGATCATAACAGAATAGGAGGTTCTGGTTGTGAAAATGGAAAACAAGTATTGTTTGATAACTGGTTATGAAACAGTGAAAAAAAATCTATATTCATAACCAGTTATGAAATCTTGGTTATGAACGTGGACGAAGGGGAGAAACTACCTACCTACCTAATTGGAAGTAGGTAAAGTTTTAGTTCTCCTAGATAGATAGCCATCATAGATACACCATCAATGTGACTATCGAAATATGGGTACAATAAACAACTCTGTCTACCTCATCAAAGCATAAAACAGAAGAATATATGACATTTTTTAAGTACGATCAAAGGTGAACGGTTTATAACAAAACTTGTTCGAACACATCCTACTAATATTATAAACGCGAAAGTTTGTGAGTATGTCAGTATGTATGTATGGATGGATGGATGTTTGTTACTCTTTCACGTAAAAACTACTGAATGTATTTTAATGAAACTTTACAATAATATAGCTTATACATCAGAATAATGACGCTGCGCCGAGACTTTTACTACGGTACCCTAAAAACCGTTTAAATAACAGTTTTAATAATAATACAAAATAATATGGATAGATAAATAGCTGTGTAACACTCAGTGGCTGTGGCTGACGAATGGTTGAATTTAGTGCATTAGATAAATATTTATACAGAGGTTGAAAGCTAACCTGCAAAAATCCTACTAATATTATAAACGCGAAAGTTTGTGAGTATGTATGTATGGATGGATGGATGTTTGTTACTCTTTCACGTAAAAACTACTGAATGGATTTTAATGAAACTTTACAATAATATAGCTTATACATCAGAATAACACATAGGCTACAATTTATAAAGACATTGTGTGAATTGTTCAAAATATGACGCGACGCGACGGGATCGGGAAAAAATCCAAATTACCACGCGGACGAAGTCGCAAGCGACCACTACTTTTGAATAAACCAAACTGAGCGAGATAAGTGTTGGCGAGTGCTCTTTTGTAGTTCTTTACTCCTAGTACTTTTGTTGTTGTGTATCTTATAATAGAGAGTTGAGGGACCCAAGCGGCTCTGGTAAGATATATCCATACTGCCCTAATAAGCGCATGATAATTTTTTTTTGTCCCGATGAAAAATAAAGAAATTAGTGAACAGGTGCACCGAGTACAGATGAAAATGATTGTCCATTATAAAAGACGCAAACCTCAAATGTACCAGGAATACATAACAACATAAGAGCCTTCAAGATTAGAGAGACTAACCATAATATAAAGTCCTAAAATTTTTACGGCATTAATTTGTTTTTTCGAGTTTATTGTTTTTTCGTATTCAGTTTTCAATATTACTTTTAGTTGAACCACGACCCATAGTCATTTTTGATTTGCACATTACTCAACATTTAGGTGGACCACCGGCAAGAAAAAGTGCCCGTAGTCCACCCAGGTGAACTAAGCAGGTGGACCACGACCCATGACGGATCCTTATGTATATACACCTTAAGAGAAGAACTCAGGAGGGGAATGACGGGTCATACATATTTTCTCCACTGTACCACTGAGGGGAACCATGGAGCATACCAATTTTACCCGTCCCACCACCGGTGGTATAAACCAGTGGTACAGCGGAGCATAACCCGTTTTTTTGTTGATTGAGACTGATATTGTTTTTAAATTGTCTTTTTTTACATTTCATTTGCTGTCTAGGTTAAGTTAGAGTTAAGTGATAAACATTTCAACTCAATGTAAATTGTTAAGGAATACAATAAATAAATAAATTAACAAAGTTTCAAAACATTTTTTTAATTCACTATTCTAATTGCCGTCGTCTGTATTACACATGGATGATTCGTTGGAAGATGATTTTATGAGAGAACTATCGATTCTATCAAAATGTACATTCTATATCTCGTAACGATGGCCTTACTTTATACTATTTTATACAGGAAGACACCCCCATCAGCTGGTCGCCCAGAACGCCTATCGATATGTGTCGACCGCCAAACAAGAAAAAAAAATTCTTCCAAATAAAAACATTATTACCGAATAAAATACTCTTGTTTGAACAACACTAGCTAAATTCAGCTGATTCGGTCATCGACTTCAAGTAAGTAGTATAATAATGCGCACCTTTGAAATCCCTTCTCTCTCTCTCTCTCCTGGTAGGAACATTTTGTCTCTCTTCCACATCAAGGTTTGAACTTTTTTTTTCTTGTTTGGCGGTCCAAGTACCAATAACCTTACTCTGAAATTACTTCGGATCGGTGCGTTAATTCAAATTCATAGACAAATATCACAAGAGTATCGGATTATAATCTATGGTATTGGTTTGAATGATATGAAGAGGTAGTGTAGTTCTTACTAAACTTTTTGAAAATATTATCATCGAAGTTTTGAAATTCAATTTTTTTTTGTAAGAAAACTACAGATTTCATGTAAATATATGTATTTTCATAAAGCAAATTGAATAACAGACTCAATTTACTAGTTTTAATAATTAAATAATGTAAAACAATGTTTTGAAGATTTACATAAAGTCCAGGCTGAATTGACAAATAATAAAAAAGCAAATTGTTAAGTGTGTAAGTTAAACCTAGTATAATGTCAGAAATATTGTCTGCTAACGATGTAAGTGTTTTAGTCCTACGATGAGTCAACAGATGGCGCTGTAGCTATGTTATGCATAATGTACTAAAGCTGAATCGCACTTTCAACATTGTATAAACTTTACATATAAACAAATTACTGTAATGTTTTAGTCACCTATTAAACAGACTAGGAGCGAGCCCTCCTAGTGGGAAACCCTGTTTATTTTTGGAATATGACCCCTTAACCATCCTGGTTTCCCGGCGGTTAAACACAAATAAATCAATCGTCAAAACAAATGTCCCCTTGACAATTGGTATTTTTTAGAAATTCTCTTAATCTAGATTATTTTATTCTAAATTATTATAAAATCTAAGGAATAAATATGTAATTTTGTAGAAATTCATAGCAATTGGTGATTAATTTTAGTGTTGAAGTTTCAAGCGAAGGTAACAAAACACCATGTATTCGACTCGTTGTTTTTATCCATAGTATACAAACTATTCCTAAGAGATATGAGTACAAGACCGATGACCTTGCTATGGACTACTGCTATGGAGTATCAAAAGCGATAACATCGACACCAAGATTCGACACTACTTTCTTCAGTGACACCAAGATTTACCTTGATGAATTATTCTTGGATGATTGCAATAAGTAAATGCATTGGTTTACATCTAATATTACACTGAGAACAAACAAAATTAAGCAGTGAGTTGTGGTTATTGTTAATGCCTAACGACTTACCTAGTAGGAGTGCAGTGGATGTAAAAGTCAATAGGAACTTAGGAAGGAGGAATATTGTTATGGACTGTTATATGACTTTATTTATTAAATACTAGCTGACCCCGCGAACTTCGTACCGCCTAACAGTCAATGAATGTCGTGTTACTTTTTAGCTGAACTAATTTAGACTTTGATGAACGTAAAACAATGATACAAAATAATATATTTATATAGATAGAAACAAAAAAGTATTTTATTATGATGAATGATGATGAAAACATACATACAGAATGAGAATAAAAATAAAAAAATAAAATAATAATTAAGTACTTCAAACTCATGTCAGAAAAAAATGATTGAAAACTATGTTGTCCATATTTGAAAAAAAAAAAACTCGGATTAATTCATTAATAGGATTTTCATTCAAGCACTTTGTGGTAAACGACATTCTTTGTTTTTTGGTCAGGCGCAAGAACAAATAAAGCGGATGGTTTGCCGACACGTGAGCATGCCACGTACAATTGACCATGAGAAAAACATGCATTTTCTAGATTGAAGCCACAAATAGTCAAGGATTGGCCCTGTGATTTGTTGATCGTCATGGCGAAGGCAAGACGAATCGGGAATTGAATTCGTTTAAACTCAAAGGGCATATCCGTTGGGATCATCGGAATCCTTGGAATAAGAACTTCCTCATCTTTAAATTTTCCTTTAAGTATCGACGCGTGAATCACATTGCTCATCAGTTTTCTTATCACCAAACGCGTTCCATTACACAGTTTTGGTTGGTTTCAATTTCTAAGCATGATGACTACCGAGCCAACTTTAAGTTTTAAATTGTGCGGTGGTAAACCAGGCACATCCAAGGAGTTTAAAAATTCAGTTGGATAATTAGTGGCTTCTTCTTCGTTTGTTACACAGTCGATAGATTTGAATGAATACAGAGTACCTACGATTTGATTTTGAATTATAAAATTGAGGTCATCTACATCTTT
The DNA here is from genome assembly GCA_963556515.1 of Nudaria mundana. NCBI lineage: Eukaryota > Metazoa > Arthropoda > Insecta > Lepidoptera > Erebidae > Nudaria > Nudaria mundana. Next base: position 15,999,170 of record OY748302.1, on the reverse strand, counting down.
ATTTTTAGCGGCCAAAATTGCTCGCTCACTTAACCATTTAGTATTTTTGTGGTTAGCAATGATATCCGGGAATACTTTGTTGATAAGCTCGTCTTTTGATGATACGAAATTGCAAAAATTTGGAGGAAATGAAATCAAACCGCTCGATTTGTCAACAGGAACACGGCCATTACCGATAGTCAGCAATTGCTTCGAGAAATCATCAGCAGATAGATCGTTCAACAATGCAACTCTCATATTTACAGACAGTTGAAGTTTCTTTACATATCGCCACAGATTTGATGCTTTGAGGCAAGCGTTTATTTCGTCGGCAGCAGTAGATCTTGGAATGACTGGTAGTGTTTGTCGGAAATCGCCAGATAATAAAATCATTGCACCACCAAAACATCTCGAGTCATTGCGCAGATCTTTTAATGTTCGGTCTAGTGCTTCCAATGCGCGTTTGTGCGCCATTGTGCATTCGTCCCATACGATGATTTTTGATGCTACTAAAACTTTGGCCATTGCGGAGTGTTTCGAAATGTTACATGTCGGTTGTTCAGTAGTTTGAAGGTTTAATGGCAATTTTAACGCTGAGTGAGCCGTACGGCATCCGTCTAACAATGTAGCCGCTATTCCAGAAGAAGCAATTGCTACCGCAATTTCGGATCTCGCACGTACAGTGGCCAAAATCAATGACATGAGGAATGTCTTCCCAGTTCCACCGGGGGCATCCAAAAAAAATAAGCCGCCATTTCCATCATCAATTGCATTAATCAGTGTATCATAGACTTCCCTCTGCTTAGGATTCAACAGAGGTACATTCGTTTGAACTGATTGGATTAGTTCATGTGGATCATATTCACGTTCACGTTCCAATTCTCTATTAAATGCGTCATTCATTCCGCGATCTGGCGCTGGCATTCCTAACCTAACTAACAAACTGCCGCACATGAGGTAACACATATCTTCGATCAAGAGCAAAGTCTGGTTATGGATCTCCTCATTCACCTCAAGATCGGAATTTCTTGAGCTGACGCGAATTCGATGTAAAATATCTTCTGACATGTTATCTTTGTATTTGTTCCACAGGTCACGTGGGTTCGATGGGAAGCATGTTGAAATGATGATAGCAAATAATGTGCGTATCTGACTTGGAGATGCAGAAATAATTGCTTCAGCGATTGTCGGGTCCCAATGAGTATTGTTTTCATGCAAATTTAGCTCTTGACATGCTGCACGAAATGTGGGGCACACGATACCATTAACAGTTCGTAGTGATTCAAATGATGTTGGCCCTCGAACATGTACCAGCAACAACCGCAAATAGAAACATTCATCATTCTTCGGATGAACTGTGTAAATACGACCAAGAGCATCAGTAGAACGAATATCTGGATGACCAGGAACTGCATCGCCTTGCTTCCGACGTTGAAATTTCTTCGATGTAGCGTTCCAAGTGTAATAACGTGGCATTTCTGAGTAAAGCAAAGTTCGTACGAACGGATCGCTTTGACAAATCGCAAAGAAACTGGTCAGTGTTCTCGCTGGAGGTGTTTCGGCACGTTGAGCAGCATTCGACGCTGTGAAATATACTCTCTGACCGTTCTCTAGATGCACCCCCAAATGTAAAACAGTGGGATGACGTTCGTGAATAGGGAATGAAAATATACGCCAAATTGCTTCATTGCAGTTCACATATCTACCAACTTGATAGCGCGTGATTTCATCTTTGTTATTGGATGTTTGGATACCAAAAACCGCCATGTCGCTCCCTTTCGTGACATATTTGCAAATGTATTTAATTGACTTGACCGAATTGCAATACTCAACATTACAATGTGCTTTGAATGTTTTGGAAAGAAGTGGCGAATATGGAACAATCCAACTGTTGTCAACTACGAAATCGTTTCCTTTCACTTTAGTTGTGATAGTTCTACCATTATCATCGGGCGATCGACGCCGATACAATGGATAACCATCGTTGCCTGTAATGGTCTCTGCCGTCTATTTTCGTGGATACCGTTTGGAACACTTGCCGTCGACCATGCACGGTGATTGTCGGTTGATAGTGCCACACGGTCCATGAATCATATTCGTGACTACAACATCATGTAGGTCTGGATCGGTTTCAGGAGCAGGAATCTCCGCACATATGATGTCATCTATTTGATCTGGCCGAATTCTTTCGACTTACCAAATCAGAATGTGAGCATGCTGTAGGCCTCGTTTTTGCCATTCGATTGAATACATCCAGCATCGAGTATTCCCAAAGACGTGTTGCTTAACAATGTAATTCATTAGTGACCGAATCTTTTGCCTGAAAACACGAGCGGTGATGTCGTGTCGATCACTTGATGTTTGTCCGGGAAGCAGCAATTGAATAATTTCTATCCATTTCGGATTACATGTAAATGTAATGAATAGATCTGGCCGACCATAATTACGAACATATGTCATTGCATCTTGCGCATATTCATGCAAATGACGCGGGCTACCTATGTATGTCGCCGGTAAAATAGTCAATCGACCAACATTTTCTGAATCTCCTTCTGTGCTAATTGCATCGCGTAAATGGATATACTCTTCCGAACGCAATTTAGCTTGATTCAACCGAATGAAAGTCAGGCGCTCCGTTTCGATTTTAACGTACATGTCAACGCAATATTGTTGAAGCTGTCGACGAAATCGCAACAAATAATTGTCAGAATTTTCACGAATCATCAAACGATATGCGTAATAATTCATCGAACTAACCTTCTTGGTAGTTTCCTCACCTGAAACAAATGCAGTAAAAATTGTATTTTAGAACCCGTAATAGGTTAGCGACTCTTACAGCTACTCTATTTGGGTGCAAAGGGGCCCTTCTTACATCTATCGGGCCCCAGCGACCTCACCTGCTAGTGGCGCACCTGCTGATTAACGGACGAGGTTCGTATATTACGGTACCCATGTGGTGGCTTTGGCCCCTACGTGGATACCAGGTGGTACAACAGTGTTGGTCCGGGGGGGTACCACCGTGCAGCTGTGCTAAAGCCCCCCAAGTAACCCAGCCCAGGCTGGGTTGCGTTAGGGGTTCAGCAGCGGCACTGCCGGGCCCGGGGCGGTGTATGGTGCGGCAGGCAGGGGTCCAGTGGGGGCGAAGCGGAGTCTAGTGTGGGTGGTGTGGGTCGATTCGCCGGCCAGGGAGACCCTTAGCAACGGCGTTGCCGCGGCCGCCCGCAACATAGTCATGGGGCCCGCCTGGGACCAACCACCCCAGTAGGCTGCCCCACATGTTGCGCATAATCCTGTTGTGGGGTCGCCGCTCCGGGTGGTAACCGGTGTGGGGTAGCGGCGGCCTTGCATCAGGGGGGTTTGGGAGCCCTTCCGTCCGGCGGGTCGGCTCCGACCTAACCACACGGTTCTAGACGAAGCTAGCCTCTGCACCTTGTCACTTACTGCCGCACCAAATATCTGCCCTGTCTTCACGCTTCCCCATATTTCACAATGACAGTGCAACAAGAGAATAGACGGTACACAGCGGCCCCTAGAAACCCCACAAAGTTGACTTCGTTTGAGGTGGAGTTCGCGAATATCCGCGGACTCCATGCAAACCTCGATACCGTCCACCATCACCTGGAGTCGGCACGGCCTTCTGTGATGTTCCTAACGGAGACACAGATACGCCGCCCTGACGACACGTCGTACCTCTGTTACCCGGGCTATATTATTGAGGAACAATTCCGCGATAAAGCCGGGGTGTGCGTGTTCGTTAGGGCGGATGTTTGCTGCCGCCGGTTGCGCTGTCTGGAGAACCCCTCCTACTCCGTCCTTTGGCTGCACGTGGATCATGGCTCCATGAGCCAGATCTACGTGTGCGTCTACCGCTCCCACACAGGGGACACTGGGACAACAAGGCTTTTCGAATACCTCAGCGAGATGGCTGACGATGCGCAGGTGCGGTTCCCGAACGCTGACCTGGTTTTCCTGGGGGACTTTAACGGTCATCACGTTGAGTGGCTGGGGTCCCTTAGGACCGATCATGCGGGACGAACCGCCCATGCATTCGCTCTCTCCCACGGGCTGACCCAGATGGTACGGGGGATCACCCGGATACCTGACAGGTCAGACCACACGCCCGCCTTGCTGGATCTACTGCTGACGAGTCGCCCAGCCGAGTACAGTGTGTCGGTACGCGCCCCACTGGGCACATCCGACCACTGTGTGGTGCACGCCAGCTTCCAAGTGCCACCGCCTGCTCGTGCTGAACAAATGACTCGACGACTATGGCACTACTCGTCGGCAGACTGGGACGGTCTCCGCGATTACTTTGCGTCCGTCCCGTGGAGCCAGCGCTGCTTTGTAGGGAAGGCGCCTTCGGATAGCGCTGCTGCCATTGCTGGCGAGATCAGTCTAGGGATAGAATATTATATCCCTTTCACTGATGTCGCCAGCATCCGTAAAGCTCGCCCCTGGTTCGGGCGTGAATGTGCCGAGGCTGTCCAGAAAAAACAGTCGGCATATTGCGCCTGGGTCAGGGCTCGGGCGGCACGTGACCCGAACGTGAACCGCCTCAAAGCAGCGTACAATCGGGCCACTAGGTTCAGCAAGAGGGCCTTCAAGAGAGCGGATGCCCAGCGCATCGCGCGGCTTGGTCAGGAGCTCACATCCCATCCCACGGGCAGCCGTGGATACTGGCAACTGGCCAAAGCCGTTCAGTCAAATTTTTGTCAACCCTCGCTGCCACCACTGCGTTTTCCTGATGGATCACTGGCTCACAAAGCCCAAGAGAAGGCGGACATGCTCGCAGACCTCTTTGCGGCTAATTCCCGGGTCGATGACCGTGGCCTGCAGCCCCCCGCCATCGCCAACTGTGGCCACACTATGCCTGATATTGTTATCAGGCAATGTGATGTACGGGCAGTGCTGCGGTCACTCGACACGCGGAAAGCCAGTGGCCCTGACGGCATTCCGGCGGTGGTGCTACGAAAATGTGCTGCTGAGTTGTCTCCAGTATTAACGCGTCTGTACCGCCTGTCATACTCTACAGGCCTCGTGCCGGAGGCCTGGAAGGAGGCGAACGTACAACCGATCCCCAAGAAAGGGGATCGATCCGATCCAGGCAACTATCGACCCATAGCTGTCACCTCAGTCATTTGCAAGGTGCTCGAGCTTCTTATTAATAAGCAGCTCATGCGATACCTGGAGGATCACTCGCTAATCAATGATCGGCAATATGGCTTCAGGCCAAAACGATCAACGGGTGACCTCCTGGCATTCGTCACGCATGTATGGGGTGAGGCTATGGAAAAGTTCGGCGAGTCCTTGGCTGTTAGCCTGGACATCGCCAAAGCTTTCGATAGGGTCTGGCATGCTTCGCTCCTTTCCAAGCTTCCGGCATATGGTCTACCTCCTCAACTGTGCAGCTGGATTGCCAGTTTTTTAAACGAGCGCCGAGTGCGGGTCCTCTGCGATGGCCAGGCTTCTCGCTTTTTGCAAGTGAATGCCGGGGTACCGCAGGGGTCCGTACTGTCACCAACTCTCTTTCTTCTGCATATCAATGAAATGCTTTCCCTCGGGAACATTCATTGCTATGCAGATGACAGTACATTGCACGGGAGTTACTCGGTTCGTCCGACGGCGGGGCGATCTGTGATAGAGGAGGAGAGACGACATCTCGTGGGTGATCTCGACCGAAACCTCGATAGTATCTCCCAATGGGGTGCCGAGAACTTGGTCGAGTTCAATGCCCACAAAACACAGGCGTGTGCATTTACAGCGAAAAAATCCCCTTTCCTTCCCCTACCCACTCTTCAGAATGCAATATTACCAATGAAGGACAATCTAGACATCCTTGGCATAGACGTTCGTCGAGAGCTCAATAACACAAAATACATTGAGAGATGTATTGGGCTAGCTTCGCGGAAACTAGGAATACTGAACAAGGTAAAGCGATTCTTTACACCGCACCAGAGGTGTCTGCTGTACAAAACGCAGATTAGACCCTGCGTTGAATACTGCTCTCACCTCTGGGACGGCTCCGCGAAGTATTTGCTGGACGCACTCGACGCTATGCAGCGACGCGCTGTTCGCATTATAGACTGTCCGGAGGTAACGGGAAGCCTTGAGCCGCTAGCCCAGCGCCGAACAATTGCTTCCTTGGCCGCGTTCTACCGTATTTACCACGGTGAGTGTTCTGAAGAGCTCTTCAACCTGATCCCACCCTCTCCCTTCCGATCCCGAACAACGCGTGCCGGGCAGAGATGTCACCCTCATACCGTGGAAACCGTCTTCGCGAGAACCGAGCGTTTTAAACGATCGTTTCTCTGCCGAACGATGGTGGCTTGGAACGCCCTGCCTGCGCACGTGTTTCCTCCAACATATAACCCTGGGCTCTTTAAGCGAAGCGTGAAGAGGCACATTACAGGGTCGTCAAGTTGAGGGCCACTCTCTATAGTATTCCTGTGTACTGTGAGAGTCGCCCTCAATTGCCAGACGTCGCCGCTTACCATCAGGCGAGTGGCGTCAATTTGTCGACCTAAATAAAAAAAAAAAAAAAAAAAAAAAAAAAACAATGGTAAGTAAAAATTTTTTTAAGAAAAAACTTTTTAGCATTAATTAATAGCATTAATTTTTCGCAGAATCAAAAGGACAACAAAACGTCGACAATTGTTTCGCCTCTAAACGAGGCATTATCAAGACTGTCTCAGAGAGAACAGCTGTTCTCTCTGAGACAGTCTTGATAATGCCTCGTTTAGAGGCGAAACAATTGTCGACGTTTTGTTGTCCTTTTGATTCTGCGAAAAATTAATGCTATTAATTAATGCTAAAAAGTTTTTTCTTAAAAAAATTTTTACTTACCATTGTTTTGTCATGGATTTTCGCCAAGTAACGCCTGTTTCTATCCAATATTTAAAAAAAAAAAACTCTACTAAATTAGAAATTACAACTTTTTTTGAGTACTAAAAGCAAACAGAATAAAATGTATATCAAGTTAAAATGAAAACAACAATATTGATCTTACCATTCAATGGATTAATCATTTTGATATTAAAGTATATCACTTTAATATCAAAATGATTAATCCATCCATCCATCGTCTCCTTGCCAAAACATCAGCGGGTATTGTAACGCGTCATATGAACGGTGTGTTTCATATATTCTTTGTAGTTGCCCAGTATTGCGTCGTGTAAGTACAATATCACGTGTTTCCAAGTTTTCACCAACAATCAGGATTGCCACTTCATCGATTGTTGGAGCATTAAATGTGCGTTCATGTGTTCCAGCTGGTCTTTTATCTGCTCTGATCACAACATTATAGTCATCACTTGGCATGCGCTCTAAAGCAGTCTTGAACAGCCTGACCAATGCATGATGTTCATGAAGCATTTGCTGCAGATCTTGGAGAATTGCTCTTTTCGTAGCTGTGTTGATTCCTTGACGCCGGTTAAGTTGTTCTTCCATATTGCCCATGAAGTATATTTGCAAGAATTTATGCTGTGCATCTTCTATAGGTTGCAATGATCCAATGCGATGGCAAATCTGGCCTTGAATCTGTAAAGTCAAAACCATAGTTATAGTTAGATTTACAAACACTTTTTTTTTTCAAATAATAATATGCCATTTTTATTTCAAAGACAAATACAGAAATCTAACAAACTACATTCCAGATTTTTTTTACAATGATAGAAAATAAAGATTTTAACGTAAATTACCTTAAATGTCGGATTATATCCGTGTTCTTCGATAATTTCCGCCCCAAATGAAGTCATTTGGAAACAGACATTGTATTCTTGAGTGTTCGCTAGAAAATGTCGTGATAATAGTGTTTCGCCATAAAGCAGGGAGCAAAATGGCTCTGGTGGCGGGACCAATAATGGCAATTTCACTTTACCACTAAGGCAGCACAAACCAGGCGTTTCACCAGCAAACTTCAATGCTCCACAATGCTGGCAAACAACGTCCATTGGACCAATGCAAACTAAAAGATGCAAGCTGTAGTCGATGGTGCAATCATACAGAAACGCTGCTCGATTCAAATCAATACTTGAACCATTTCTTCTTGCACTTTGAAGATTATTCCTCTGTTCATCTGTACTATAAGCTCGACGATTTCTCGTTTCTAACCTAGCCGTTTCACAGGCTGCCTCTCTTTGCTCTTGTGTTTGAGAAGCACGAATTAAGGCCCTTCTTTGCTCCATACTAACGCGGCGCTGTTCTCGTGCAATTTCTTGTTCTCCATCAGATAATTGACTCGCGATATTCCGTTGCCTAATTGCATTACGGCTTCGCTGGGAAAGAGTAGATCTTCTAGGACGCGGCATTGTTATTAAAATGTGCACTCGCATAAAACCACCAAATATAATAACAGTGACAACTTTCGAGACATAGACAATAGCTCAAAGAGTATATAACCACTACGTATGAATATCTTATCAAGAAAAATCATATACAACCTATAAAAAGACATTTACACTTTTGTTAACCTGTACATTTTTTTTCCTTATTCTTATAACCTTTACCAACTGATTTTTATTCTTTTTTATTTTGTTCCTTTCCGATGATTTTATGTTTTTACTGTAGAATAAATCTTAGGTATTATTTTCTGGAATTAAAAATTAAATAATTAATAAATAATTTTCTAAAATTGATGGCTAAAACAAACAAATATACTACCTGAACTTTGTAGACATTTTACAAAAAATATATTTCTGAACTGTCTTCAGAAAAAAAAAAATTTTTTGCTTAAAGTTCTCAGCAACCAGGCCATAAGCTCCAAAAAAAAATTAATAGTTGTTACACTATTTGACAGGATTGTACAACTAATGTTTTACATGTAATAAACAAATCAGCATCTATTTCATTGTTTTTAAGATGTATTCTGCTATTCGTGACGGAAACAAATCCAACAAATCAAAAACCATGGCAATCGGTCCAGCCGTTCTCGAGTTATAAGTGTTGTAACAAACACGACTTTCTTTTATATTTATAGATTAAAGATTAAATGACTTCGTACTTATAAAATTCCTTGTACTACTTTTACTTAAATATATTTTCCATGTACATTATATTTGTAGATTAGACCTATTTAGAAAAAAACTTATGTATGTTTATCAGTTGTCTAGATCCCAGATATGTGATTTTGTATAATGTATGTGCTTGATTTGTTAAAAGTAATGTGACGGTTTTACATAAAAATAAAACCGATATTATGTGCCGAGAAGGAAAACATACAGCATTGTTAATGAAGAAGCAGGTGTATACTTGTGCGATCTTGCTACCGGAAGCGGAACTACGTTTCCGTGACATTTGACAGATGTCATCACAGTTGCACCAGCAAGGTGGGGAGCGCCGCCATTTGAGTTTGTCATAGTCTTCACCAGGAAGAACTTCCAGCAATGCTGTATGTTTTCCTTCTCGGCACATAATATCGGTTTTATTTTTATGTAAAACCGTCATATTGATGTGCCTCTGGAAAACATACAGCATTGTTAATGAAGACGTGTTTGTTATCTGCTGGTGAGAAATATGGAAAAGACACAACGCTATGATGATTAAGGATAAAGATAATTAAGTTTTTAGTTATAATTCTTTTGGCTTCAAATTTTGACTATGAAAATAAGAATAGGTACACAATGAGTGCGCATTTATTAGTTAATCTATAATTATAATAGCCTATAGGTAATTATTAAAATTGATTTTTTATGTTATGCATACAGAAGTGAGGATGGCATAAGGGGATTGAAAGATAAATTTCGATTTTCTTTTCGGTTTTTATGTTTTTTATTGTTTGTTTTTATTTTATATGATAAAAACGTACAGGAAGATTTCCAGCTACCCCCTGTTAAAGTTTCCTCTAGGGATTGATATCACTGACCATTGGAAACAGGCCACTGTTGTAAGTACCTGAAGAAGCGGAAATCACGTTATCATGTAGTACAGTTTGTACCTAATCTCCATTTACAGTACGTGAAGTAGGTTTTATTATGTACAATATGACTGATTTTAAGTTTTATTATGTATAATATGACTGATTTATATTTATATTTATAGTAAAATAGATTACCTAAGTCCTTTGCTGCCGTTCTCCTATTTTAACTAGATGCACATTTATCTATTAGAAGTATTTATCTATTTTCAGGTATCAGTTTATTGTCCACAATTGTGGGTAATAGAAAAAAAAGGCTGTAGATATTTAAAGCAATAAAAAAAACATAGAGTCAAATCTACAACCTACTCCCCTTTTGGAAGTCGGTTGATAAGATTATGAAATTTTCGTAAACTACTTATATCGATATTCAATCTAAAAGTATTTGTGGATCCCATGTAAATTATGGTTTGACACCTTTCGGTTTAGCTACTCCTATGGTCTTAAATATGTTTTATTATGAAATTAGAAAAAGTTTCTTGCTCTTGGGGTCCACAAAAAGCCTAACTTTTCTTGTTAAAATAGATACATAAAATCTGTTGCAATTTCCGCTGGTTAGGGCAATTGGGGGTTTTTCAGAGAGTTCGACAAGATATCGAGTAAATAGGTTGTAAGTCACTTCGACAGGTATTTATGGGTAGTTTCCGCAGCCTGAAAGCATAACTTGAACTGGTCTTCATTGACCAGTAGGGAGTCGTTTAGATACACTAGAACCCGACACCCATTACACGCAGGGTCTCCGCGACCCAGCATGTTATGATGTTACGGATGAAAAAGGTTTGGCTGGTCTGGTTTTACCTGGTCTTCCTAAATAATAATAAATAAATAAATATGTTAAGACAATTCACACAACGCCATCTAGTCTCAAACTAAGCAGAGCTTGTGATATGAGTACTAGATAAACTGATATAAATACTTATATACATTTTTTTTGTATATACATACATATTATACATAGGAAACACCCAGACTTCGGTACAAACGTTTGTATCATCACACAAAGTTTGTCCCGACCGGGAATCGAACCCGAGACTCCGGCGTCGAAAGTGGATGCACTACCGACCACGCCACCGAAGCAATCACCCTTAAGAAATGGTAGTGTCCTTTTTTTTGCATCCGACAAATGGAAGTGTGCTCAAGGATATCTATTTTAATTATCCAGTCTCCCTGATGGAGAAAATCTAGAATGGACGCATGATATATCAGGCGAAAATGTTTTTCCTTTATAAATTGGTTCAACTCGAGGCTTGAACGCATTGTTTCATAGTTTTTCCTTTGAAGAAACACTTCGATAATTAAACTGGGCATTTGCTCAGAGGCTACGTGTAATACCCCTAGATCAAAGACGTATTTTGTTGTCCGAGACGACAAGAAAGCGGATCTCTGCATGATACGTCTTCTTTGCATCATTAAAGTAATTATTTTTTTATATATATTAGAGGGTACCTAGTCGAGATCCGTTGATTGCAAATATCCTAAATTTGTTTGCCTTCTGCGCCTGTCAACAGATATTATATTACATATATATACAACAGATATTATATTATATTGTTATATATTATAATAAATTATTCGAAAGGCGCGAGTCCTGTATGTTTTTCTATTCGCTATTTTTGTTTTACCCGAGAAGGTGCTTACCAAAAATAATGCGCAGAATTTTGTTTCGTCAATATAAAATCGTCACAAGAAGGATGTGCATTTATGCAAATGCGGTTATACAAGTGTATATTTTTGTATGAAATTGCGTTATTAATTTAATCTTTAATAAATACACCTAACACCTATGTACTCGTATGTGTTTACATTCGGCCCTTTGCATCAACTCATTTGCAATGTCTGTCCGGATAATTTAGGAGACAAAGGAGTTTTACTGATGTTACAGAAATTTAATCAAAAAGGGCCTCTGATTTTATGAGAATGATTATGAGCCTATTCGATTAGATTGCAAGCCCGAGTGTAAATGCACTATTTGCTCTAACAAACTACTCGTGTCATCGTTAATTCCCTGAACTGTAAATGCGAGTATAACTGCAACATCCTTTTTATAGCGAATATGCTGTCACGTGGGAGCTGATAGTTCGTGTCAGAGCTTCAAAATCAGTTTCACAAAATGGTATTGTTATTAAACACGATGAGTCCTAGTTACTTTAGTAAATAAATGAATTCTAACCCTAAATCGACGGGTTTGTCAAAGATTGACTGTTGACAGATACACTGACTGCTGGAATACGTGTTCCCTGATTATACTCAGGTTAGGTACATAGTTAAAAACACACTGTCAATGCATTATAAAATATGTAAGAAAACTGACCTGGTTGTATAACACGTCGATTCAAGGATCGACTGTTACCTGGGGATCGTTTTCCGTCGCTTACTGGCTCGAAGACACCTCTCTATCTTGCAAAAGAGGTTGTTGAGTCGTAGGGTTTAATGAAGACGATTGAGAGGTACCGGGTACCCCCTACGTCAACCTTGTGAGACATGTTCACGTTCGTTACGAAATATCACTATTATTTCTCATTCATGAACTTGAATATATAATTATGGCGTGAGCGACGTGATTTCGTAATAATTATATTATTATCACTTCACTAATTCGTAAATATTTCGGATTCGCGATGGTGAAAATATATGGCATGACTCGTCATTCATAATAATTATATCACTTCACTTATATTTCTAATTCGCGGTAGTAAAAATAAATGGCGTGAAAGACGCGATTTCGTATCATATTATCACTTTGTGAACGAATTTTAATTATTTTTTACAGATTGACGTAATAATTTAAGATTACGACCGCACTCGTTTAAAGTACACAACGCTATGACAAACTCAAATGGCGGCGCTCCCCACCTTGCTGGTGCAACTGTGATGACATCTGTCAAATGTCACGGAAACGTAGTTCCGCTTCCGGTAGCAAGATCGCACATAGAGATAAGTATACACCTGCTTCTTCATTAACAATGCTGTATGTTTTCCAGAGGCACATCAATACAAGCTTAGGCTAGATGACGTGTGCGACTGTACAAGATAAATATTTATATTATATCTAAGAAAGGGTATACAGAGGCATTTGTACATCCAAATCTCACCAGGGGCGAGTCTATTGCTGCGTACGGGCCCTTTATTTGCCAGTACCTTGTCCGTAAAAGTGAGTATGCCCAATGCTGTGGCCGCCCCATTGTCCATTACTGGACGCCCCGGGTACCCACTTAGAGAATTGCCCCTTTGCGTTGACGGACTTTGGCCACCTATGCGGCTTCTGTCGAGAAGTTGGGTCAGATTTTATCCCGCATCTTTGGAGTGGAGTTTTATCCCGCGTCGTGAGTGAGTAAAGCCGCGTGCTACGAGACTGTTAGCTTACTAGCTTGCCAAACACGGGCCCCGATCATGAAGATGGTCTTGTGCTTAAAAAATTCTGAACGCGTGACTCAATTAACACATTTTTTGAAATTTCCTGCGATATTATTGGATAACGACAAACTCTTCTGAGCGTTATGGTAAGGGAGAGTGACAACACTCATGTCAGTCGTTCGACCGATCAGAGGACTTTAGACACCATGTTGATAGAAACATCCAAATATAATACTGTGATTTTTGAAATAAATGGGTTTAAAAAGAAATTAATTATATAATTGGATTATAGGATATTAGATAGAAATTAAAGGTAAAAACATCTTCTTGTAAACTTGATGTAGCAGATCGCTTTTACAGCAAAAAACTGAACATTTTAGTGTAATGTCATATCAGCCGCGTAACTAGATTTAGTCTAGTGAGTGGTCAAGACGCCAAATTGTTTTGTTCCTAACTTATGCACCAGTGGTCATAAGCATGTGGCAGCGGGGAACGCTGATGAAGGCGGCGGTGTGTATCGGAAAGATGAAAGCCTTCAGAGTAAGCATTCCGATACAAAAGCTGTCAAATAAAGTTCCATCGGATGAGCGTTAACAACGCCCGACCGACCCGACCGAATGTATTTCAGAGTAAGAAAGGCCCGAAGTATCGGCCGATTCAATCGTAAATTTGTTTTCAGAGTAAACCCCCAGGCCGCAGGTTCAAGTCGTGCCGATGACATTCGTTTTTGCAATTAACAATTTTTATCTTAATTACTAATATGTAAAGAGGAAAGATTTGATTGCTTGTTTGCATTGAATACGCTTTGGTTGGAACTACTTTATGTTAGCTACGAGTACATTGTCCCTGAGTAAAACTTTTTACCCTTAAGGGCCGACGCTGCGTTACGCGGGTGCGGGTGCGGTTTCATACAAAAGTGCTCCGTCGCGGGGACCTGCGCGGGCGTCCGTCACGGGGAGGCGCGCCCCACACCCGCGCAACGGGACCCGCCTACTAACTAACGACGCCACGCGCCGCGTGCCCGCCAGCGGTAACACGCACGAACTTGTTCAGTGTGCCCCATGTACAAACGGGTATTGATGCCAGTATGGACTTATGGTATCCAGCTTTGGGGCTGTACCAGTAAGAGCAATCGTCAAATCATTCAAAGATTCCAATCGTTAGCGACACTGCGATAACCTGGTCTCCGCGACGGGGACCGTCGCGTTCCCACGGAGCCCGCCCGCGTGTCCACGCGCGTAGACTGGCGACGGCTGCCCGTCGCGGACGCCCGCTTAACGCAGCGTCGGCCCTTAATTCCGATTTTGTCTACTAACTACTCTCGAATGTTACAAAAACACACCTAATTTTCCTCGTTCTGACGTTCTCCTCAATCTAAACATTTAGATTGAGGAGCCACCTTTATGTTCTTATAACTTTTGAACGCTCCCTCGCTGTAGGTATATCATATTCTCAAAAGACCACATTCGTAAAACATCACATTCGTAAAACACGATATTCGCAAAACATCATATACTCATAATATCATATTCTGAAAACATCATAATCTTCTAAGAACTTATTCGCAAAAAACAACATTCTCTAAACATTATATTTTCAAAAAAGGTGAAACAGTACACTGGTCTTCAAAAACTTTGCGGCTTTATGTATCAATGTGTTACGTTCCGTCGTCGCTGAATATAACCTATATACATACTCGTACGTAACCTCTTTGATTCATACTGGCCGGCAAATTATTTCCTCTTACGAGTGATAATGACATGTCATCGTTTAGTCATATTTTATTGCATTTGTGCATTTTCTTGTAATATTCATATTTCATGTAAGACAAATTCAGTACATATTCAGTAGCAGTACCGCTACTTGCTACTAGATGGCGCTTCGCTTCGTAGTCTTACTACTCGCTACTAGATCGTGGCGTAACATTACTAAGAAATGATTTATCGGGATAAGATTTTTTTGTTATGTTTAAGAATAGTCATTTTTTGTTTTGTTTAAGAATAATTTCATTTTTTATTTTGTTACCAATTTTGTTTTTAATAAAAAAAATAAAACATCAGAGACTGAACTTTACTGTACTGAACTGTACTTTGAATGTGGTAACACAAGAATGTTGTGTTTTGCGAATGTGGTCTTAGAAGATTATGATGTTTTCAGAATATGATATTATGAGTATATGATGTTTTGCGAATATCGTGTTTTACGAATGTGATGTTTTACGAATGTGGTCTTTTAAGAATATGATATACAGCGACTGAGCGCTTTTGAAGTAGGTATTATACTACAAACTCGAGGACTGATGCTAAATTTTTAAACTTACTACTAAATACCTATATAACATTAATATACGAAAATACGAAATGTGGCTCCTCAATCTAAACGGACATGTTTCAGAGATTGCCGGATAGAACACACAGACATACCTACGGGAAAATTTTAAAAACGTTTAATGCTGTTTTAATTAAGTGATAGAAGAGGTGCTTCTCGAGGAAGGTTTGGTTAGTACATAATTTGTATAGCCTGGCAAAAAAGACGTGAAACGGTACTAAAATATTTAATCACTGGCAACACTCTGTCAATCACGTCAAGTCAGTACTTGTTGTGACATTTCATACATTTCACGATTGTTGTTTTGAAATTATTTGTGTTATTGCAATGTTATTGAGTTCAAAATGAATAAACCTGTAATAAGCAGCCCGCCAGAGACATTATTTACTCAAGATGTTTGTTAGAACGCGAAGCCGGCCACTGTTTTATCCAAATTTATCCAATTTTATCCAATCTCAACGATGTTTATAAAAGACTGCTGCTGCTGCTGAAGAAGAAGCTGAAATGACTGGTAAAGTATGGTTTTATTAAATTTATCAGATATAATTTGTGTTATTCAACTTGTGAAATGTAGATCACCTCTTAAACAATGATTGTTTGCTTTTTAACAAATTATGTCCATGAATTTGAGGTTATGTTGTTTACAATGCATTTGTATAGTGCGTTCGAACAATATTGATAGTTTTTTTATGATTTCACCAAAAAAGTTTATTATGCAGATTTTACGAGTATACACCCTTTTATTGTTATTCCTATATTAAGTTCGCATTTAGTTAGATGAAATTCTTTTAGATTCCGATTAGAATAAATTCAATTGTCCTATGTAATTGATTTACATTGCACTCAGTTCAATAGTTTTATTCTTTTTTTTAGGAATTCACGCAAGGTCTAGCTTCAATCCCAGTCTGACGATATTGAAAAAATCGTCATAAACCTCCAAGATGATAGTAGCAGTAGTGAAACTAGTGAGGTTAGCCAGCACACTACTGGAGAAAACCCACCCCAAGGCTCAGATGAACACTTCTGGCGTGGAATATTTAGATGAAAGTCTTTTAGATTCCAATTAGAATAAATTCAATTGTCCTATTAAATTGATTTATATTGCACTGTTTTGTCACACAATTCAATAGTTTTATTCTTTTTCGTTAAGCAACATCATAAGCCATCTGACCTCCACAACCCATGGCGATAGTGGGCGATATTAAAGCATTGCAGCTAGATCAGTTGTTGGATTTTTTTAACTACCCAGCGTGGCTCCGCCCGTGTGGAATTCTGATCCCGTTCATCGCTGATATATAGCCTATGTGTTAATCTGACATCAGAACAATGTAAGGATGTTTGTTACTCTTTCACATAAAAATTACAGAATGGATTTTAATGAAACTTTACAATAATATAGCTTCTACATCAGAATAATACAGACAATTATTGTAAAGTTTTTTTAGTAGGTACACTTAATAAATAATGTACAAATATATGTAAATCAAAGTATCAAAACTGTTCTTGTCGTTGTATATAGGGGGGAGGTACTGGGGTGGCCACATGCACGATGGCCATGGCGCCCCTATTAATTTCACGTCTTTTTTGCCTAACTAACTGTAAATCCATTGTGCCCTATGGACTTGGAGTATTATAATTTACTAAACGTGATAGAGATATTATGTGGGCCGATCCCGGCGGCACTGCAATGCCGGGCCGACCCGCGACGGGAGTGGAGCGAGCCCCGAACATCCCGTCAGCTTACAAAAATCAGTTTAATATACTGGTCCCTCAGTGAGGGAACTTTCAGATATTAAGCTGAAAAGAACAGATACTACACTTTGATCTTAGCCAAAAGGCCGAGAAGCGATACCGTAAAAGTTAAATCCGAGGAACGTCATTCTGTTGCGGAGAATCTTAACACCGCCTTTTAACTTTTATCAAAGCACAGTAACGCCATCTATCGAGTCGAGTGGCAACTATGTAAAACATTCACATCTCCGACTATGTTAACCTACTACCCCGAAGGGATGGGCAGAGGTGAAGTTTGTGCGATTAAATAATTATACATACATAGTAAGTTATTTTTTTTTGTGATAGGGATAATATTTTTCAACTACATAATGAAAAATAGGAACTTATAGTCTGAATTAAAAAAATCTTTTAGCGTTTTACTATTTTTCGGGGAAGGCTATGTGCTATATAACATCACGCTACGACATATAGGATCCGAGCAGCAATGAAAAAATGTTAAATAGTTATGTACTTACAATATCAGTAATATTCATATTTCCGAGTGGGTCCGAGTCCAGTATATCTGTACCAGCGATATACACCAAAATGTCTGGAGTAAATTCATTAAGAGCCGCTGTGAGATGCCTACAAACAAACAATTGTTTAGCATAATATATTATTTAATGTCCGAGAATAGTCCGAGACGCCCAGGACTTTAATTGTCTGTGCCACAGCGGCTGGCACGTAAGATTTTGTTGCCTTTTATCAACATTTCATGGCAAGTAGGTTTTCAACGGGATTAAATTTTTTTTCAAAATTACAATATAGCTGTAGCAGCTTTTTATTAAATTCATTCGGCCATTCTGGACATAACCCATTATATGTGTGCCCGGAGACAGCAATAGACTTGTCCCCTATTATGTGGGACTAAAAATACTGGCAAATTGTGGGTGTATAATGCACCTCTGCCTACCCCGTTATGTAGTGAACTATAAAGACTGCGTAGTATTTTTTTTTTTTTTTTTTTTATTCTTATTTTTTAAGGAGGCTTTGACTAGTCTAGCCAGTCATGGCAGCCTCATAGTATCACTCCTACGTTTACACCTTACTTTACTTACTATTGACCACTACGCCGCTTAAAATATATAATACAGAATCTGAACAGTTTTCGGGCCTTCCTAGTTGTGGGATTAGCTAGAATGCAATTCAGCTCTGGTACATACGGGCATGGAGCGATCATTAGTTTTCTTAGATTATCGTTATGGGAACACTCCAGCAACAAGTGATAAATATCGTCACATACACCACAATGTTCACATTAAGGTGATGTCTTTTTCCCAATTAGGTGGTAAAACTTGTTGACTGGAATGTACCCAGAACGCAGTCTCATTGCCCACACCAGGCTAGACCTTGGTATGTCTACCGAACTAAACCAAGGAACTGTGGAAAGTTGGCTCATTACAGTTCTGTACCATACTCCCTTATTTATAGAAACATTCATTAAAATGTTCTGTCCACAATTATAAGCATTTTCTTTTAACAAGATGTAAATGTTCAGTGGCATAGGTAGTGCAGACTACCACTGACCCATCTATGATTGCTTGTGCAGCTTCCCTATCCGCAATTTCATTGCCATGTATTCCGATATGACTGGGTAACTACTGAAGTGTCAATTTTACATTATTCTGAAGTAGCCATAACTTATTAATAATTTGGTACGCCAATGGAGTAGCGCGGGAACCCCTTACACTACCCTGTAAGAAGTGTTGAAGGGCGCTTTTTGAATCGCAAAATATTACTACATCATTCAGTTGGTTATCCAGAATATAGTCAATAGCATGGTCAATTGATATTAATTCAGCCCTCATCGACGACATTTTTACTGTTAAAAAGAACCTGTGGCAGGTGTCTGTCTGCGGGTCATAGAATGCCGCGCCCACCCCTATGTCACTGACAGATGCATCTGTGTACAACTTATATACATTCTTAAATTTAGTGCTCAGTTCAGCTTCAACCAAATTTCTCAAAAAATTAACATTTACATTTCTCTTTGCTGTAGTTAGGCAGTCTAAGCTATGATGAATGTTCGAGGTGTCCACGTACGAAACCAAAAATATAGTCCAAAGGAACATATCTGGGATGGATGTTGTATATATTTCCTTATCGTTAAACTCGTCATGTATATCTGTCAACATGGGTCTCTTCGGAGAACTCCAACATTCATTGAGTCTGGCGATGTGGTCAGTGTTGGAGAGCGAGGCAGCTCTCTGCGTAGTATTTTAAAGTAGTTTATTTTACTTCCAATACTGATAAGGGTGGTTACAGAATATACACCATACATTTACATCTTGACAATCTTGCCATAGCACACGCGAAAGAACAACATGGTGTCTGCCGGAAGGGCATACACAAAAAGAACCATAGCGTTGTAGATTGTTGCCAACTCCACAACAGACGATACCATAAACATTACAAGTAAGTTGAGGGCCACTCTCAATAGTAATGAGTGCTGTGAGAGTGGCCCACAATCGCTAGACGTCGTCACGACTTACCACCAGGCGGGCGGCGTCAATTTGGCGAACCAAATATAAAAAAATAAAAAAAAATAAAAATACATGTTACGTGGCAGCCGCTATGGCATAGCCAATTAAAGTCCTGGGCGTCTCGGACTATATACTGTCTTTTCTTGATCACCAGTTACTGATTTATTACGTATAGCTGTTGCCCGCATCGGTCAAGCCGTTTCTGAGTTTAGCGTGTTCCAACAAACAGACAAAAATTCTAAAAACCATTGTTTTGGGTTCTATAACGGTCATAAAGTCACATACAACATGTTTCTCTATTATATCTTCGATGTACAGACATCGAACACTTACAATTTTATTATATGTATTGATAGAAAATACCCAAACTCCGAAACAAACATTTGTGGATTACAAAAATATTTGATTTGACCCGGGAATCGAACCCGAGACTCCGGAGTGAAAACACGCCTCAGTTCAAAAAGTCTTGATCAACAAATGACATACATACTGTTTTAATTTAATAAGATATTCGTCATCCTCGACGTGATGCGTCAGTTCCACCTTCCGTCTGATGGCCTTCTTGGCTGCCTTGTCTCTTGGGTATATATCTTTATTGTACATGTCCATTATATAAACCTCTGGCACTCCTAGGAAGTCTCTTTGATAGCCGTTACCCTGTATATTAAAAGTATTTAAAAAAAAAATCACACACTAGTCATAAAAAGTCACGGTCTTTTTAGCCGACTTTCAAAAAGGGAGGAGGGACCCAACTGCATATTTTTTTGTCGTACAATCTCATATCTTTCGACTGGGTAAATAACAAAATATAAAGGTGAACCCATTTTTTTTTAAATTGGCCAAGGCCGAGTCTGAATCGTGCAGGGTTCCGTACCAGAAAGAAAAAAATCACGTTTGTTCTATGAGAGCCCCCTTAAATATTAATTTTATTCTGTTTTTTTAGTATTTGTTATTATAGAGGCAACAGAAATACATCATCTGTGAAAATTATAACTTTCTAACTATCACGGTTCATGAGATACAGCGCAAGACAGACGGACGGACGGACAGCGAAGTCTCAGTAACAGGGTCTCCGTTTTACCCTATGCGTACGGAACTCTAAAAAACCATTTAATTGAAAGCGGTTGAAGTTGTCCCATTTCAATTTGGTCCCAATCGGATTTTGTGTCAATGTCACCCGTTAAAAAACTGCAGACCTTTTCCCCTACAAACTTAAAAAAAAACAGTTGGATCTCAAACCTCCTTTATTCAATGTGGTTAAACATTTCACCAAAAGCTTCAAATCCAACTAACCTGATGTGCATCCAAATCAACAATCATAGCATTCTGTATCATCTTGGCTTCCATCAAAAATCTAATGAGCATGGTGATGTCAGCGTACGGACAGAACCCACCACCGTGGTCCCCGCTACAGTGGTGGAACCCACCACCCACATTGATAGCCCAGCCACGTTCCAGGGCTAGCTTACCGGCTAACACTGACCCTCCGGTTTGTAACCTAGAAGGTATACAAAGGGCTTACATTAAGTATTACAATGTATGTTTAAGATTGAGGATATTTGTTTATCAAATACAATTTAAAAAAATAGATAAGTTTTGTATGAACAAATATTAAAAAAAAGTAGTTACAATATTGACAACATTCAACATCGACTGGGAAAGTTCCCAGAATGCTGGCTGTGAGGCCAATGGTGGTCCAACAGGCCAGGGCAATCCTCGTACACTTGTTTTTTTTTTTTGGACTGATTTTAACAGGACTTTAACTGGATAGAAATGAAATGAAATTATTGAAATGGAATGAAATGATTTATTTATTTGTATAGGTCACTAAATGGCTCCTACAAACGTCAGTAAGTAGGTACTTAAAATAAAAATATCATTGCCTCTATATTTACATGTACTGCCAGATTCGCAAAGCAATAAGTAGAACTGAGAGAAACTGGCAATAAAACTCCCATAGCTTATGTTATAAGTAGTAACTTAGGCTACTTCTTAGCCTGGGAATGTCTTTCTGTGGGAACACACATACACACATATCACGTCTATATCCCCGAAGGGGTAGGCAGAGGAGCATTACACACCCACAATTTGCCAGTATTTTTAGTCCCACGTAATAGGGGGCAAGCCTATTGCCTTCACCGGGCACTCCAGAAAGTCAGTTATGTCCAATGGCCGAATTAATGTAATAAAACAAGCAGCTGTATTATAACTTTGAAACCTGTTGGCTTGCGATGAAATGTTGATGAAAGGCAACAAAATCTTACGTGCCAGCCGCTGTGACACAGCCAATTAAAGTCCTGGGCGTCTCGGACTTCTGTGAGAATCGGAAGCTAAAATACTATTCCAGACAAAGCAGCGAGTATCAGCTAATATATCAATAAAACAAGAATGATTAAAAATGACTGAATGAACCGACTTCCAAAAAAGCCTCCTTTTTCTCAATTTTTTTTTATGTTTGTGATCTCATATCTTGGAAGTGTGTGTGTAAGTGGTTCCCTTTCAATTTGGTCCCATACCGACAACTATTTGGTCCCATTTCGGTAGATTGAAGTCTGTTGCTGTGTCAATTACTGACGTGTATTTTATCTACATAAAATTTTTGAAATGGCTATTATTAATTAATATGTTCACTGTTCTAGAGACCTTCACCAAAATGGAATGGTCAGGAGTTCTCAACAATTTTTTTTGTAACGGTTTCATTTGACTTTCTGGTTGGTTAATTCAATGGCATACCTCATAGGCTTCAGATAAGCATGTTGAACACATATATTGGGTACACAGGCTATTATTGGCACTTCTGCAATAATAGCTACCATGGCACTCCACTGAAAAATATTTAAATGTTATTTTACGAACAATATAAAAATAAATGTTTTAACGCTATAGTGTGGTAATATGTTGTGGCGATATACAATACCTACTGAATAGCATATTTGTAAGTACTCGTATAATATATTTGTAAATGTATGGAGACTCGATCCCCCCGTCAAACCATTGACTCGGTTTTGGGGGACAAAGAAATTAACTTACTTACATACCTACAACTGTAATTAATAAAAATAAAGTAAAAAAAATTGTAATACATGCAAATTTTTTGTTAGCATGTATTACATATTTTTTTATTTTGTCACAGGATTTAACCTGACCGGATTAATAAATGTGTAAAGTGAACAACAACCTTTGATAATGCTATAAAGCCAAACCGGTCAAGTTAAATCCTGTAAATTAAATAAAAGTGAAACGGTGTACAAGTGTTTTTTGTCAGTACTATAAGTTACTCCGAAACAGACATTTGTTAATGACACAAATAATTTGATTCGACCAGGAATCGAACCTGAGACCTCAGGGACGGCAGTCGAATACTCATAACACTGTGCCACCGAGGCAATCCTTATAAATATGTATATTCATGAAATAACTTACTTTCAAAGTTCTCAAATATCTTCTGGTGTGTACAACCAGTAGATCACTCTTAGTGGCCTCCAGTGGAGTTACAATCTCTTCATCTTTTATGAAATTTGCATCTTTTAAATACTGTAAAATTTAATACATTTTTTAAACAAGTTTTTGTTGATGATGAATAAAATTAATTAATAGAAACTTGCTAACTAAATAAATATTTTTGGACATTCTCACACATAGTCATCTAGCCCAAATTAAGTTAATATAAGCTTGTGCTATGGGATCTAGATGACTGATACATGTTATACATAGAAGACACCCAAACTCTGAAACAAATATTTGTGGATTACACAAATATTTGATTTGACCCTGAATCGAACCTGGGACTTCAGGCAGGCACATACTCATACCACTGTGCCACCGAGGCAGTTAAATAATGTTATAATATGAATAGTCCTTGTGGTGTGGCGCCCCTGGAAAGGGAACAGCTGGTGGTTCAAGTCCACCGCAAGGACTATTTTTTTGCAATTCATGTTATAAGATTTTAAAACAGTGCCTTGGTGTTCCCATTCGTCATCCAAAAAAGGTATTCCAAATATAACAATAGCTCTTATCATACTAATGATAAGAGCTATTGTTATATTTGTACATCATTTTCTTTTTATCTGCTTTATAAGTATGTCCTAATTCTGGCAAATCAGTTGGGTAGTTTGTGTGATAGAGCATAGGTAAGAAAAAACAATCACCCGAATAAACGCATACTACGATAGTGAGTACCACCTGAACCAAACTCACAGACCACCGACCGACAGACCAGATTAATACATACATACAGTCACGCCTCTTTCCCATTGGGATAGGCAGAGACTATAGAATTCCACTTGCTACAAACCTGAATAATATTACGCCATTTCTTTGAATCAAACACATGTAATTTCTCCAAGCCGCAGAACGATACATTATAGTTATCGTGATACACCAGAGGCCACTGGTCTTCTTTAATGTCGAAATATAAGCTGTAATTTAATTAAAAATCAGCAAGGATTGATTTCTTTAAAATACCAAGTAAAGGTAATGTTTATGGGACTACAGACGTTGTCATTTTAATAACGCCACATATTCATCAATTTACAAATTCACTACATGTTTCATCATATGAATTGAGTGTTTTAACCGGGTTTTAACGAAATTAATCCACTGTAGACCAAAAATAATACATATTATTCGATTTTCGCGGAAGTTGTCAAGACAAAACGTCAAATTTTTTTTTTTTTTTTATATTTATAGGTCGACAAATTGACGCCACCCGCCTGATGGTAAGCTGTGGCGACGTCTGGCGATTGTGGGCGACTCTCACAGTACACAGGAATACTATGGAGAGTAGCCCTCAACTTGACGACCCAGTGATGTGCCTCTTCACGCTTCACTTAAAGAACCCAGGGTTATATGTTGGAGGAAACACGTGCGCAGGCAGGGCGTTCCAACCCACTATCGTACGGTAGAGAAACGAACGTTTGAAACGTTCGGTTCTCGCGAAGACGGTTTCCACGGTATGAGAGTGACATCTCTGCCCGGCACGCGTTGTTCGGGATCGGAAGGGAGAGGGTGGGATCAGGTTGAAGAGCTCTTCAGAACACTCACCGTGGTAAATACGGTAGAACGCGGCCAAGGAAGCGATTGTTCGGCGCTGAGCTAGCGGCTCAAGGCTTCCCGTTACCTCCGGACAGTCTATAATGCGACAAGCGCGTCCTTATAATAACTTATAATACTTCGCGGAGCCGTCCCAGAGGTGTCCGAGAGCAGTATTCGACGCAGGGTCTAATCTGCGTTTTGGACAGCAGACACCTCTGGTGCGGTGTAAAGAATCGCTTTTCCTTTATTAAAATGTATGAAAGCTTTTTTACCAAAAATATTCCCGGCTTGACTCTGTCGGTCTTTTGTCCCATATTATTATGTTAGTGTAAAATGCTGTAAAATACAAATGTTAAATTATTCGAATCTTAAATCGACACAATGTAATATGAATACGTGAGTCTATTGTTAGTAGGTACTGATCAGGGATCAGAATAGCTAGATATACTTTATCTAAGGATCCGAAACCGAATGATAAGTGGTAACCGATTCTCGAACTAAACATTGGCAATAGACCCGGTTGCGACTCTTCATACTTTTTATGTTGCTTAGCAACGAGTATGACGTTGCTGAAGCGCGAAATGTAAACAAAACTTGGTGGCCAAATATATGAAATGAAGTCTACATTATATTTTTAAGCTTTATACATACATTTATTACACTGTAATCGTACTTAAATACGATGAATAAAATTCCAGTATTATTATTGGGACATAATGACATAATGAAAAGAGACAAATGAAATTAAAATAACCACGAATTACCTAAATGGAAAATACTACGATAAATGCCCTTCAGACAGAAGTGGAATTTTACAGAGTAAGTAATTCTCAATTAATTGTGATGCGTAGGTACTTAGGTAGATATTTAACATGTGTAAATACCTAACTTACGAATTAGATGCAAGGTTTTCTAAAAAACCGGCCAAATGGCGAATTTCCAGTGGAAATTGAAGTTAATTCTTTCGGTCTACCTCGTATGCGCATATATCTCGCGAGAGTCGGTACCTACGTTGCTTGACTTCGCATTAGTTTAACTTCTTCGGTGGCGTGGTCGGTAGTGCACCGGCTTTCGACTCCGGAGTCTCGGGTTCGATTCCCGGGTCGAATCCAATATTTGTGTGATCCATAAAAGTTTGTTTCGGAGTTTGGGTGTTTTCTATGTATATTTTGTATGTATTTAGAAATATATAAGTAAGTAAGTTTATCCGTTGTCTAGATCCTATAGCACCAGCTTATAGCTTAGTTTGGGCTACATGACGTTGTGTGAGCATGTCCAACAATATTTATTTATTTATTTATATTTATTTATTTATTAGTAGATCATCATTGCTCGTAATTAAGCAGTTTTTATTACCCACTGGATCCTAATCAACATTTTACTTAGCGTCATTCAAAGAACATAGACTCCCACGCTTATCCGATCGCATAGTATAAACAAAACATTTAAATTGTCAACAATTGGTTCAAAAGTAGAGAGATCCGACAGTTACGAAGTAAGACAATAAGTGCGCCGAAAGTTTAACGGATTTTGACTCTAACTTATTCAAATTTAGCAAAACCAAAACGCAGTAGAAGACGAAATCAGAACACTCATTTCGGACAACCAGAAACTGTCACAGCAAGTGGGAATGCTGCTAAAGGAGAAACTGGACAACGCTAGACAGGGCAATGGGAGGGATGAAGCTATTTGCCAAGAACTAGACGAGGCAAGGAAACAATTGACTTTACTTGCTAAGGTAAGTGCAAGTTAAAAAAAAGCAAGACGCACAAGACCCCTCTTTTTAACCCTCGACGGAAAATTAATCTCATGTTATAAATTTTAATGTGTTCCAAAAAAAATTGCCATAAAAACCAACTTCGAATATCGAAATGGGACCACACGATAGGCACAAGCTTTCAATAAAAAAATTGCCAAATGTTTTTCAATTTGTCAATAAAATTGATACAACCCGATCGACCAATGTTGATACGGTTTTTTTGGTGGAAAGCCGATGTGGTAGAAATGGTTCTTAGCTATTTTGAAGGTCATCAGCTCACTTTCTAAATGATGAAGGGATCTCACTGACGTTTCGGGGGTTTGTATAGATATTACAGTCACATAAAACTTCTCTTTGAAGTGTTAGAACCTTAAAAAACAATGGTAAGTAATTTTTAAGAAAATATTTTTTAGCATTAATTAATAGCATTAATTTTTCGCAGAATCAAAAGGACAACAAAACGTCGACAATTGTTTCGCCTCTAAACGAGGCATTATCAAGACTGTCTCAGAGAGAACAGCATGCTGAGAAATTTTTACTTACCATTGTTTTGTCATGGATTTTCGCCAAGTAACGCCTGTTTCTATCCAATATTTGTTAGAACCTTGTTGTTCCCATAATAAAGAGTTGTTCCATCTGAGATCTCTGTTATGTAGTCGTTCATATTCCTATAATTTTATTATTATTTTTGTGTCAGGAGAGAGATTCACTGCACGTTTTATGGCAGACATCACAGAAAACTATTGAGGCCTTAGAAACTGAACTGAAGGCATATCAGAGTTACGAAGCCAGAGGGAAACATGAGGTATGTATATGATATATGATGCCTGTACTTCTTGTGCAGTCGGCGTCAAATAGTTGGTCACATTGAAATTCTACACTGCTATAAGTAACCATTATTATTTCTGTCGTGGCCGCGTAAGTCGCGAGGATTTCATTGACAGATTCCGGTAATCGGTCAGTAATATTCTAGCACCTAACGGCCGATCTCGGAATCGGCCAGTGAAATTCTCGCGACTGACGTCCGAATGCGAAATCACCTAGTGAGATTCTCGCGACTGTCGGCCGATCTCGGAATCGGCCAGTAAGATTCTCGCGACTGACGGCCGATCTCGGAATTTGCCAATAAGATTCTCGCGACTGACGGCACAATATAATGAGTTATGTCCAAAATGGCCAAATGAATTTATTAAAAATTAGCAGCTATATTTTTATTTTGAAAAAAAAATTGGAACCCGTTGCCTTGCGATGAAATGTGAAGATGATGGGCAACAAAATCTTACGTGCCAGCCGCTATGGCCCAGCTAATTAAAGTCCTGGGCATTTCGGACTATTGGGGATAAAGACGTACCTAAGTATGTGTTTGCGACTATCGGAGGCTTTATTATGACTTAAGCCTTAATTTTTAGAATACGATAGAAGATCGGCGAGGTTTGGAATTGAAACTTGAAACGTCACTAACCGATTACATTGAACTAGAAAAGAAACACAATGAGTTAATAATTGAACACAACAACTTACAAAATGATATTAAAAGTAATGACAAAGAAATAGCTTCTTACAAAGAACGAGGCAAAGATACAGATAACAAATTGAATGAACTTATTAAAAGTTTGGAAGAACTTCGAATTTCTCTTGCTGTAGAAAAGAAAGATAATGAAGATTTGAAACAAAAATTTGCAACTTCTCAGAAAGAATGTGTGGATAGAGTTAAAAAGGAGGCCGAAGCTAAATCGAAAGTAAGTAAAATTAAATTTATCGAGCCTTAAAATCACGTTCCGAGAAATAATTGAGACCGAGACCCAAATATAGAAATAATTTGACTTCTTCGGTGGCGTGGTCGGTAGTGCATCCGCTTTCCACGCCGGAGTTTCGGGTTCGATTCCCGGTCGGGAAAAACTTTGTGTGAAGACCAATAAGTTTGTTTCCTATGTATAATATGTATTTACAAAAAAAATATATAAAAGTATTGATATCAGTTTATCTAGCTCATATCACAAGCTCTGCTTAGTTTGAGACTAGATGGGGTTGTGTGAAATGTCCAACATATTTAAAAAAAAATTGAGACCGAGAGCGCGATATTGATACAATTACACTAGGCGCACACTATATAGCGACACGCGACAGCGACAGCTCGGCGTCTAGACGCGGCGACAGGCTGCGGCCGTCAATTTCATATATTTTGTTCAAAGCTTCGCACACTTGGCGACAGAGTCGCGGAGTCGCGACGACAAGATAGGGGAGTCGCGCGCGCTCGCTACTTGTCGCCGCGTCTAGACGCGCCGTGCACGCGCACACACGACGACAGTCGCGCGACAGCTCTGCGTCTCTGCGTCAGTCCGCAGGCGTCAGTCACGCTGTGAGCGCTGAGGAAGGTGCTCGTGTTTATTTTCCTTTGCATTATAAGCACCAAGGCAAGTGCAACTAGAGGCTCCATATTAACTCACAAGATGAACAACAACCGTCTCTCTCGAATACTCCACTACTAATGATCGCTTCCTGCATGACGTCTGTCGTAGTAACGACTAGTCGCCGACGCTAGCGACAGCTCCGCGTCTAGTCGCGACAACAAGACGCCAAATGCAAACGACAACGCCGCAACAAGACGCTGCGAGTAGACGCGGCGACATGTCGTCTAGTGTGCGGTGGCTGTTAGTGATCTCATTATTAGATGTCTTGGGCTGGTGGTGTCTCGGTCAGTTGGTAGAACGTTCTCCATGGAAAGGGAACAGTCGCTGGTTCGAGATTGTTTTGGACGGAATATGCGTTGATCCAGGATAAATACAGTTAAGTACAGAGAAACGTATTACAATTACAGTCAACAGTACAAGAAAGTGTTGCCTGGCCCTAGCAAGCACTAAGATTCCAACACAATTTAATGTGGCCTACTATGAATTTTTAACATTATTGTAAAATTATTACACACACACATATCACGCCTATATCCCCAAAGGGGTAGCCAGAGGTGCTTTACACACCCACAATTTGCCAGTATTTTAGTCCCACGTAATAGGGGGCCAGCCGGGCACATTTATGACGGGTTAAGTCCAAAATGGCCGAATGAATTTAATAAAAACTAGCAGCAATATAATTGTAATTTAAAAAAAAAATTGAAACCCGTTGCCTTGCGATGAAATGTTGATGAAAGGCAACAAAATCTTACGTGCCAGCCGCTGTGGCACCGCCAATTAAAGTCCTGGGCGTCTTGGAATATATATAAATCTCTGTAAAAATATGAATTGGTATAAATCTCTAGCCCCTATCACATGACACTTTCATCAATGGTCAAATGACCTTCGTGGCTGAAGATGTAATTTTGTTTGGTTAATATATTTGTACTGAATGGATTCAGGCGTCACCTGGCGAAAGTCCATGATAAAAACAATGGAAATTAAAAAATTGCAATGATTTCAGAGACAGCCTTTCAGACAACTCTTTGAGATAGTCTTGATAATGCCTCGCGAGTAGGCGAAACATATGTCGACGTTTAACATGTCTTCTATTTAGCGAAACCATTTCAATTTTTATATTTCAACATCATTTTTCTATGGTTTTTAAATATATTTGTTTTTAGGTTGCAGAAGCTTTGCAGCTGTTTGACTTAGTGTCCAATCAAAAAAGCGAAGCTTACAAAACGATACAGAATCTGACAAGTAAGGGACCATACTTTTCATTTGATTACTGACTGCAAATGCTATTCTCGGGGATTAATTTACCATTTTGTTACTTTTTAGGGTTCCGTACGCAAAGGGTAAAACGGGAACCCTATTACTAAGACTTCGCTGTCCGTCCGTGATAGTGAGAAAGTTGAAATTTTCACAGATGATGTATTATAAATATAAACAGAATATAATAAATATTTAAGGCGGCTTCCATACAACAAACTTTATTTTTTTGGCGTTTTGGTACAGAACCCTTTGTGCACGAGTCCGACTCGCACTTGACCGGTTTTTATTAAAATACGTTTTTGTACAAGGTATAAAAGTCGAGGCGATTGGATCGACTCCTTTGGTATCCTGTTACTTTTACCACTTATGTAATATTCAAATTTTTGTTCGTTTCGGCGATCGTTCGGGAAAACATTTTTTTCCTTATGAAATAAACTCACTTGTACACATGCTCTACAATTTTTATTTTTATTTCCAACACCTGACCGGTTTCGCCCTACGCAACAGGACTCCTTTGTTAGCCTCAAAACTGTTTTGTTTGGTATTATGTGATAAATGTGAACTATGTAATGGAAGTGAATTAGTGTAAAAAGAACGCCTTTGATAATGCCGTAGAGCGAAACAGGTCAGCAGTTGAAAAAAAAATGTTTTTCCTTGTCTGTGCACGGGAGTGTTAGACAGTTGCGGCCTTCTTAACATAACATAAATATTCTTTATTTTACACCACAGTTTAGAAAATACAAGGGCGGCCTTATCGCTAATAGCGATCTCTTCCAGACAACCTTAGGATGAAAGGGATCGTAAAACAAGATAAAAAAAAACCTTCTTTATATATACGAGTATATCTATCCCATATGACACCACTCTTGATTACAGAGGAACTCAGTGAGTTAAAACATCTCCAGTCCGTTATGAGACGAGACATAGAAGGGACGTTCAGAAAAGAAATGGACGAAGCGAAAGATAAATACAACGAGAAAGTTTCGGACATGCTGTATCATATACGGAATTTGGATGCTGAATTGGTTGAAAAAGGGCTTTTACTAAATAAAACTATGAGGTGAAGTGAAAAGGGAAAGTTCTTTAGTTTACACATACACACATATCACGCTTAACCACAGTTTGCCGATATTTTTAGTCCCACGTAATTGAGGGCAAGCCTAGTGCCATCACCGGGCACACACATAATGGGTTATGTCTAAAGTGACGGAATAAATTTAAAAAAAGTAGCAGCAATATAGTAATTTTGAAAAAAATTTAAACTCCTTGCCTTGCGATGAAATGTTGATGTAAGGCAAAAAAGTCTTGTATGCCAGCCGCTGTGGCACAGCCAATTAAAGTCCTGGACGTCTCGGACTATTACAGTTACTTTAGTTTAGTCAATGATATTCTATAGGTACTCTTAGTTATAAAAGATCATCATGATATCGCTTCGCTGTTTGTCCGTCTGTCTTACGCTGTATCTCATGAACCGTGATAGTTAAAGTTGAAATTTTCATAGGTAGATGATTTATTATGTTGCCTCTATAACAACTAATACCTACTAAAAACAGTATATATAATAAATATTTAAGGGGCAAACAACAAACTTATTTTTTTTGCGTTTTGGACGGGACCCTTTGTGTGGGAGTCCGAATCGGACTTGGCGGGTTTTTATTTGTTCCTATTTGTATATCTGTTTAAGAATTATATCATAGTAGCAGACGCTCGCGGCTTCACCCGCGACAATTTATAAACACAAAATCCATCCTCGAGAATCACTCTATCTATTGGTGCAAACCGCATCAAAATCCGTTACGTAGTTTTAGAGATGTAAGCATACATACGGACGGAAGCGTCTTTGTTTTATAATATTATTATGTAGTGATTATCTGTGCTACCTACTAATTTATATTTTCCAACTGGAGTATTGAACCGGATACTCCACCACTGCATTCGAATACCCAATACACCAAACTAATAACCAGAATAACCTTCCATTTGCAGAGAAAACAAAATATTACAAACAGCTAACGATAATTATTTGAAACAACAGAAGAATGATCTAAGATCTATAGATCCTAAATTGGCGTTGGCGGAACAACGATTGGAAGTCATGTTTCAAGAGCTGGTAAACGATTTAAAAAAAAAAGAACTGTCGCTGGTTCGTCCGATCCACGACTATCGTTTTTGGGTTCCGTACCCAAAGAGTAAAACGGAAACCCTATTACTGAGACCTCACTTTCCGTCCGTCCGTCTGTCTTGCGCTGTATCTCTTGAACCGTGATAGTTAGAAAGTTTAAATTTTCACAGATGATGTATTTCTGTTGCCTCTATAACAACAAATACTAAAAAAACAGAATATAATAAGTATTTAAGAGGGCTTCCATACAACAAACGTGATTTTTTTTGCCGTTTTGGTACGGAACCCTTTGTGCACGAGTCCAACTCGCACTTGGCCGATATTTAGGATTCATATTGAGAAAAAAGTCAAACTTAATTGTCTTAAATAATATAAATTTACTTACTGTATTTGTATTTAGGTAGCATCAGAAAGACGCAACATGCAGCTGGTCTGCGAGAAGCAATGTCTCGCTGTGGACATGCAGAGGGTGCAGGGTGCTCACTCCAGGGAGGTCAAACGTCGCGACTGGGAGGAACAGCTGCTGAGGACCAAGGCTGACGAGTTGAGGTTCGTAGAGTTAGAGAGTGAGAAAGGATTATTTCCACTTTAGCGCTCGGCTATCCTCGACAATCATCGGGAATGATCGGAACTATAAATGACACGAGATAAATAGCTGCATATTCATAACATCCTAAGGATATTACAGTCTAAAACAGTAGACCTATGAATAACGCAGATGTGCCTTAATTTAATAATTGGGTATAATGATGTTCACGTAAAGGTCGATTTACATCAGACGAGCGAATGCTCATTCTATCCCCACTCTATTAAATTCTTCTAATGTAAACAAACTTAGAGCATTCTTTCGTTGTTCTATTGCGTTCTTGGAATATTCTAAGAATGCTCGCTTCGCTTGATGTAAACGGCGCTGGAGCTTGCGAACAGTTGCTTAGCCCCGTCGCACATGCCCACACTCGCAATGGCCGTCACAAGCCGCGTGCGAGTGGCAGTATTTGAAACCTATGGCAAAGTACCGAACTCCGCATTTGTTCTCACGTGTTGACGCACGCACGTACACGCACGTACACGAGCGTGCACGTGCGTGTCGGCTAGGTTGCCGAGACACTAATTTCGAATGGCAGTGGCGCGAGTGTTTGCAAAATTTTTCTTCAGTACTAATTCGTTCATGACCACCATATCCTTGATCTTCTAAATCTGAAGTAATTATCGCATGTACTTCTTTAATATCGTTCCTAGTCATTCTAAAATAATTCGATATTCAATAAACGAATCGTGAAAGCAATTGCGGACACACACGTGTCCACCAATGTCAATGCGACATTGGCGCAGTGTCGTGAACAAGTCATGTGCGGCGGGCCTTAGAATGTTCTTGCGTGTTCGGACGTGCTCGCTTCCCGGAGCGGTCTCTTCAAAGCGTTCTAGTGTTCTTGCGATTCCAATTCATACAACACATACTATAATTAGATTTAGTTATGGATTGATCTCAAGAAAAATGTATTTTAATGATAGAAGCCTACCAAAATTTCAGATGTCTGTGGGAGCCGACTTTTACATAGGTAGGGTAACGAGGGGGAACGGCGTTCACTTAAGGAAAACATGGTGTATCTTTCAAAATATTTATTAAAAATCAAAATTAAGGTAAATAACAAACTCTTTAACTATCGAGTAATCAACAATTTCACAACAAAAACATATTTCTTTGACCAATTCGTAGAAAAAAAACATTTAAAAAAAACATGTTTGAGCGTCATTACCCCTGCCTTCGGGTAATGCCGCTCAGGGTCAGGGGTAATGACGCTCTAACATGTTTTTATTGGCATATAACAATTAAGATACATTTGAATTAATCACAGATGTATGCGTTCGGCGATTCCCACCCTGAACATATAGCATGAGCCCACAGTCCGCAGATGGTGCAGCGATACCACAAATCGTTATTTTTTCCAAATTCCTCGCAAATAATACATTTGTTTTAGCAGACAAAAGGATTTCTTCGGTCCAAGCCGCTTTAGCGGTGGTCCTTTGACGAGTTCTTGGCATATCTACAATAATAAAAAAAATAAGTCACTACGGGGTAATGGAATTTAGCTGAGCGGTATAACCCCAAACGGCCGTTTTGTAATTAACTCGAAATTTAACAAAAATCGTGCACATTTGTTGAAAGTTGACTTCATTATCATAAAATTGAATACTTATTTGTCAGAAAAGTAATAGTAAAATCTAAATAACAACCAAAATTCTTAACTTACCTACAAAAAACACGTCACCAAAAATTAGATCAGCGCGGCCGCAAACAAAGAAACGCACTTCACGGTCGTACGACGCGCGCTGACTGGCGGGTCGCATCGCTGTCTGTTAGAGGCCCCCTCCCCTCGCGTCTCATGTGGTGTTTCGTGTTGCTACGTTGAATTTTGACAGAGATACAGAGGTGAGCGCCATTACCCAGTGAGCGTCATTCCCCCTCGTTACCCTACTATAAAAATACAACTCTGAAATAAGATGCTTGCCTTGGCGGGAAATTGCAAATCTACTAGAACAACTGTGCATTCTAGAGGGATTTAGGTTCTAGGTTCTCGGTTCTCATTCTTGCTCGTTGATATTTTGATGTAAATACTGAAAAGGAGCATTCGTTTACACTAAAGAATGTTCTAGTTCTAGCTCTAGCTCTTTGTTAGTTTGGTTTAAATCCACCTTAAGAAGAACGCTGGCTGAGAGTGGGACGGTTGTGTTAGCGCATCGGTACTCTCGCTCTCACTCGCTGTCACCGCCATATAGAACGATAAATCATCTACAGCGCAGCTTGAAGGTCAGCGTTATTTTTATGTGACGCGAGGTATACATACATCGAATTAGACATACTATACATGCTAACAAAACACCATTTCACTTTTATTTAATTTACAGGACAAGAGTTTTTTGTTAGCATGTATTACTTGTAGTTTAACCAAATGCCGACAATCGAAACCATCAACTATATTTTTTTAAGGATTTTACTACGCAGGAAATTACAATTGAAGTCTAGTTATGTAGGTATAGTCTGAGAGTAATATATAAATTGGTTCAGGTTGCAGGTGGAACACCTTCAGAAGTCGCTGGACGAGACTCACGAGATGATCAACAAACTACAACGTATATTGTCTTCCAGAACTGAACTCAACCAGAAGTTAGTACTGAGTTTTTTCCGCTTAAGGCAATAAACGATTTTTTTTCTTAGCCTGTGCCTATTTTTTTTAATATGTCATGACAATTCACACAACACCATTTAGTCTCAAACTAAGCAGAGCTTGTGATATGAGTACTAGATAAACTGTAATCAATACTTATATACATTGTTTTTTGTAAATACATACATATTATACATAGGAAACATCCAGACTTCGGTACAAACAAATGTGTCATCACGGGGAATCGAAGCCGAGACTCCGGCGTCGAAAGCGGATACACTACCGATGACGCCAGCAAAGCAGTCATATTCCACTACTGGGCAAAGGCAAGGAAGTCCATTACCGTTTCCAAACTGGAAAACAATCCAACAATTTTTTACAGGTGTCAATAGTGAGGTATTTTTTTAATTATGTAAACTGTAATTCTTATTGTCCAATTACAATATACATAATTATAAACTAAAAATATTTACATTACAAAATATCGTTTAAAAATTGAATTTGACATGACAATGCCATATTATGATGCTAAAAATTAGATAAAAAAAAAATTAAGATTTTATTTTAATATTTCAGAATGGTATCAACAAAAGAAGAGGAACTAACAGAACTAAACAAACATTTGGAAAATCAAATGCAGCTCAGTAAAAAGTGAGTGGTGATATTATAATCATAGATCATCATTGCCTGACGTTTCGACCAGCAGTGCTAGCACGGCTTGTCGACATATTGTCGGGAGTTAAATTTTTACTCAGCGCGTGCCTTTTTAGGTTACCTCTGGCGCTCCACAAAACTCGGGTTCCCAGACACTCACATACCGAACAACGTTTCTTGTCCTGCACCTGGAGCTAGTTAGAAATAACTAGTTCTTCTGTGTGGGACTATCAACTAATCATGCTTGATTACTGATTGAGCCACGTTTTTTTAAAAAAAGTAGAAGACATTGTCGACACAATTTCTGCGATACTAGTACGGTGTCTTGCGCGGTGCTTCGCGCCACACCACACCATAGGTTTTTACCTATAACTTTTGACCTCTTAGGGCTACGTCAAATTTTCGATTTTTTGGCTTGTCTCCAGATCGAGGGGTCAACCATCATTGGAGCATAAGCATTTTTTCGAGAGCTAAGGGGGACAAAAATTACATTCACCATTTATAGTATATATGTAAGGTGGACTGATCTGAGCTAGGTTTATAACAAACCTGTGTTACATGTCGTCATAGTTCACATATCTGGTGCAAACAGGTGAACCGACAATATGTCGACACGCCGCCGCCGCCGCCGCGCTCGCACTGCAGGTTACACAAACTGTGGTCATAAATCAACTGGTTTTAAGATGACTGCCCTCCGTTTTCGTTTTATTCTTCTACCCTCACATTTTCGTTTTTTTAGGGTTCCGTACCGAAAGGGTAAAACGTCAACCGTATTACTGAGAATTCGTTTTCCGTCCGTTCGTCCGTCTGTCTGTCTACAGGCTGTATCTCATGAACCGTGATAGTTGAAATTTTCACATAATGAAGTATTTCTGTTGCCTCTATAACAACAAATACTTAAAAACAAAATATAATAAATATACTGGTTTTATACGGAACCCTTTGTGCCAATTGGCAGGTTTTTTCTGTACACATAGACCACACGGTGTCAAAAATACATTTTTACATTTATAGATGGAAAGAATCTTACATGGAAATGACAGAGAAATTAAAGAAGAAACTTCAAGATTTAGAGAGAGAAAATTATGAACTTCGTACACAACTGAATTTACCTGGTCTTGAGTCTCCAGAAGATACCTAACACAAAACATTATACTATTATAGCTATTAACTATTGTATTAAGTATAGAAATAAATATAATTGTAATATGGTACCTACCTACCTACATATTTATCCACCCAGCCTTTTCCCAACGTAGTTGGGGTCGACTTTCCAGTCTAACTGCAATTCGGCTGACTGAATTTCGATAATTCCCATGGGCGATATCGCGTAGTCGTTCGTAGTAATAGAAGTTCTATGGTTAGATCGGTCGGATTTTTAATTTAGGGCTCCAACTACCCCTAACGACTGCCATAGATGTTTGTATGACAACCGGGACCGACGGCTTAACGTGCTCTCCGAGCCACGGAGAGGTCTGTGTCTTAAGAAATAGTCAACCATCCTAAAACTGGCCTGACTAGATGTTGCTTAACCTTTGCAATGTGTTAACATTGTCGGTTACCACTAGACCACAACCCCTCACCTACCTACCTACATAGTTAAATATAAAGTCAGACTGGTCTAACTACTAACTTAGATATCGTCAATGGGATGTGGAGATTCATGGCAGTTGATTCACTAAAAATTCAGCCGAATCGCAATTCCTTTTTTCTTAATTCCGCGGCCCACGGCTGCGTCCACTCCTACGTTCATTGCCGGGTGTCTCTGGTCGCCCGGCGGATCGCAGTTATACTGGAAAAAAGCCGACCCCCAGTTGGGTTGGGAAAAGGCTCGATGGATGATTAAGCAGTTCATTTTAATTGTGGGAAAAACCAAAAAAAATTGTGCAATATTAATAAAAGTATATTCAAATTACTATTTTTTCTTTTCCACAATAAACTAAGCACCTATTTATCTGCAGGTTTTCTTTAACTGAGTTAGTAAACATAGTTAGCATACTTCACTGCTTATAAAATATACTAGGTATCCCGGCGAACTTTGTATCGCCTCAAATATAAAAAAAAAACCTTCCCTAAACTTCTACGAATATTTTAATATTTCATGCAAATGTATGTATTATTAATTATAATTGAAAAACGCGACGGACGGACAGACAGGCAGACAAATTGTCGTATTAAATTGCAACATTACGCACAGCCTACCATAGTAGTTAGTTCCTCAACTACCGGTAGATGGCGCTCTGGCGACGCCGTAAGTCGCGATATTAACACAATGTGATCACAAAATGTCTTAGACTAGTGGTGTCTTGGTCAGTTGGTAGAATGTTCCTCCTGGATAGGGAATAGTCGGTGGCTCGAGTCCTTTGACTTTGACGTCCGGGTACTGTCTCAACAAATGATGGTACACGGTGTTGTCAGTATCAGTGCAGACGGATGAAATACCCTCAGTTGGAAGTTGATGAGGAGCAGCAACATTTATTAAAAAAAAGAGTGTTGCAAGAAGCAAGCAGACTAAACGTAGCACCACCTCTGACGACAGAGGTAAAGTATTTTAGCAAATGGCAGGTAAAACCACTACCCACGTGTATCTTCGGGCAATCGAGTATCACATTCAAAAGGTAATGTTATATAATAATATATTACAGATTTTTAATTTACAAATCACAATTTACATTATTATATACAAAATTCACAGACATTTATAACAGAAAATACATTTAAATACCGAATATAATTTATTCTATCCCATTGTATGTACCTAATTTATAATCATGTTCTTTTAGTTATGTTCCAAGTTACATTCTAGGGTCTTGCTCAAATGACAAACGGACCTATTATTTTGTGACAACTTTAGTCAATAATGTTAAAATTCGAACAAAAAGTCCATCTCTGTACAATCTAAGCTTGCAGGATATCTGTAAGTGGGTAGGCTGCTTTACATTTTCTTCATGCTGATGCAGACACACATTCAGCAAACATGCTCGGGAACCAATAGAGTGTCTCCTTACTATCCTGACTGTCCACCCACGCAAGACCTTCCTGTACCATATGGTTCAATGCATTTTGAGCTCTCGTCTCATTCCAACTGAAACATACAGAATATACTATGAGAATACAGATAAATAAAATTGAATTGTAGGTTTGCAATTATATTCAAAAATTACAGCTTATGACTAAATACATATGAAAGTGTATTAATGGTAAGTACATACATAAAAAACTCAATTTTTTAAATTTATGAAGTCTGTCTGTTCCCGCGAAATCTTTGAAATGGCTGGATTTTAAGAGGACTTTCACTGGCAGATAGCTAATGTTATAAGGAGTAACTTAGGCCACCAGTAGAAGTGCGGCCACAAAGGCCACGGTGATACGCAATTTTATGTATTACATGTAATGTTAAAGCGATGGCAAAACGGCTGAACTTCCCGACTTCGACCGCGTGGTAACATGTTTTTTTCAACATTTTTCCTTCATTTTTCATTGCCTATATTACTCGTTAACAATGTAGCTTTATAGATGAATGAATTTGTAGGGGTTGTTGGGAGGTATATTAAAACGTTTGTAGTAACAGTATGTGAATAAATGTGTGTATATATGTTACAAGCATAATATTCCCGGCGACACAAACAGGTTTAGGTAGGCGTGGCTTTAAACAATAGAACGAGTATAAACAGATATACTTATGTTCTACTTATAATTTATTGCTTATTTCTAATTGGCTAGTTTAATTATAAGGAGGTGTGGCGTATGCGCAACTAGACATTGGTATAATATTATCGAAGGTTGCTGAAGATTCTCGACCCACCTTCTTGTATTATCTGGACGTTTCTTACATATGACGTCAGAGATTCGTTAAGTACGCGCAACAAATTTCTCATGTCGGTCTAGTAGTTACAGAGCCAATTCATTACAAAGTAACAATCAACACAGTCCTCTTTATTAACCTACTTCAAATTAAATACACGTCAAAAATTGACACAGCAACCGACTTCATACTACCGAAATGGGACCAAATGGTTGTCGGAATGGGACCAAATTAAATGAGCCCACTTAGGCAGTAGTAGCTTTCGAATTAAAAAAAAAAATTTCAAAATCATTCAACCAGTCCAAATTCATCCAGTCAATTTCATTTCCATGTTTGACGTCTTTTTGGTAATAGTATAGATTGAACTTACCCTAAATCCCCTGTTAACACGCCTGCAGAGACCCAGGCAGTACCCAAAGTGTTAGCTTTCTGCAATACTACAGTTTGATCTAAGTTCAGTTCACCCGGAACTGACTGCACCAACCATTTGCTTTTGCCTACTGGTATTGTTGTAAATCTGAAACATCATCATGACATAGTATAAAACAAAGACTCTTCCGTTCCCTATGTATGCTTAGATCTTTAAAACTACGCAACGGATTTTAATGCGCTTTTCACCAATGGATACAGTGATTCTCAAGGAAGGCTTTTTTATATTGTTTTTTGACTAGTAATATATATACATAATAAAAACACGCCTTTTTCTTCAAAGGGGTAGGCAGAGGCATGTTATACGCCCACTTATCACCAGTAACTTTGATGGTTTCACCACAAAACAGATGGCGACCCTATTGCCGGATGGATGTACAGCAAAGTCCAGTAATAGTGTTCGTGTTTTACCCTTTGGGTACCTACGGAACCCTAGAAAAGAAGCATGAAGGATTTATTCCCAGCTGACTCCATGTAATGGTATGACTGTGTGGCAGTCTGATCACTCGGATCTGAATTTGGAATAAAATATTCCCAGCAGCCCCTTGCAATTTGTAGATCCCTATGGAATGGACCATACATCCATTTGAATACAGTTAATGGACGGTCAGCAGAGAGCTGACGTTGTATATTGCAAATTGGATAACATCCACTACATTTGAAGATGGGCGTATAGTCAGGACTCAGGAGACCTTTACACAAGTAGTTATTTCAATGGACTGCATAAGCATAAACATTAAACTGTACAAAATGTTCCTCTTACCCATTCCCAAATATCTTCAACTTCTTGATAGCAGCTAGTAAATCCTCATTAGTGATATCTTGGTGCTTCTTAGCTTTCCCTCTGGCTGCTATCAACCTTGTTCTCAATTCGTCTAACGTTATGAGGCCACCATTTTTATAATTGGTAGAAAGACACACTTCTACAATTTGCACGCCTAACTCGTAATAGAAATCTCCAATACCTGAAATGAAATTACAACTGTTAGTAGTGATAAAAAGGGGAGTGTTATGTAAAATAGTAAACAAAAGTCATCTCCAGATTATTTTACAATGTAAATCACAAAAACTATAGTCTTGGGCTAGACTTGAACCAACATCTGTTCCCTTTCAAGTGGTGTCTTGGTCAGTAGGTAGAACATTCTTCATTTTCCGCTTTCCGATATAGATCGTAATATTATTTGAGAAAAAGTTAGCATACTTTCTTATAAAAATATATTCATAACATGTTTCTACCATATTACTATTTACTTCCTAAACCTGATGCAAACTACTTCTAACTTAGCAAATTAGATTAGACTACCTCGGTGGCACAATGGTACTATGTACGGACTGCCACGCTCGAAGTCTCGGGTTCGATTCCCGGGTCTGGTGGATAATGTATAATTCTCTTTAGAATTTTACCCAGATAATTATCCCAGAGTCTGGAACTTGTGCCCGGTAAATGGCAACAGGCTCGCCCCCTATTACATGGGACCCCTTCGGGGAAAAAGGCGTGATGCTATGTTATGTTATGTTTAGATTAAAAGTTTGTAGTAACATTTTAAACTATCAAAATAATATTTAAAAAATTTCTAGTATCAAAATCTATATGTGTGAAATGCTTTTGGGATCCCTCCTCTTGGCATAAAATTTCAAGGCATAATATAGTTTGGCATAACGTTTTCGCATAACTTTTATTAGCATAATAATACTACAGCATAATAATCCTTTGGCATAATGCAAATGTTAGCATAACTATCATTTAGTATAATATGTTTTGCCATAAGGAGTTGCATAAATTTTAAAGGCATAATGTTTATTCGTCTATTAATTATGAGCCAAAAATATAAAAGGTCATAATTGGTTATTTATTATAATGTGCGAGAATAGGTTAAGGTGCGGCGACGGTGGCCCATGGGCCACCCATGAGCCGCGAACATGTTTGTTTTTGTATGAATTATAATCAAACAAGTAGACAGTAAAAATGAAAAACTTACCTGTTCTCGATAAGCATTAGGTTCATGGTTGTGATTTTAGTTTTATTCTAAAGAACATTATGTGTTTATATCATTATGTGTTTCTAACATTATACTTTATAAAATTATGCTTCATTATTATTATGTTATTAGTATTTATGACAACAAGCATTACCTACACCAAAATATTTATTTTTAATAATATTATGCCTTATGATCATTATGCTTCATTTCGTTATGCCAATGTAAATTATGTCTATATATTTTATGTTTTTCATTTATTTGTCTACAATTCCTCCTTAGTTATGTGTTGAAATGTCAATATAATTTATTCTGTCCCATTTCTGCATTAATTTTTAATTCTAATTCACTCCTATTGGGTGTAATGTGATGTTATAAAGCAACACCTTCTTTGGTAAGTAAATGGACTATTTATTTAAATGAAAAGTTTTCAATTCCAACTAGTAGTTCTTAAAAACAGACAGATAGACCTAAATCACGCCTATAACCCTGGATATAGGCCTAACCAGGCAAAGGTGCATTATAAATCCATTTTGCCAGACAAGAATACAAGAAAAACATTTAGTATTCTAAGGTGATTTTGCCAAGTATACACACATACCTAAGACAGACCAAAAGCCTTTTCCGGAAGCTAAAGGGTCCACACCAATAGCCGCACACATTTCTTGGAATTGTCTCCTAAACTGTGCATTCTTTTTTATTTCACTTTTGTGTTTGGTCGCAAACTCTTCCAAGTTGTCTCTAAACACCTCTAGTTGTTTAGACATTTGTTGAAATTGATTTTCCTGTATTTCAGATCCTTTTTCCTTGTATTTTTCTCGTTCGAGTCTCTGTTTTTGAATCGCTCCGACACCAGCATGTCGTCTCATTTTGACGGCAATAAATATTTATTACTAATATTAGTTGAATAATTGATTATTCTAGTTTCAGGAACCAAATGCAGATGAACTACAGGTATAATCACAAAATATTATAAAGA
Source organism: Nudaria mundana (assembly GCA_963556515.1). Classification (NCBI taxonomy): domain Eukaryota; kingdom Metazoa; phylum Arthropoda; class Insecta; order Lepidoptera; family Erebidae; genus Nudaria; species Nudaria mundana. Next base: position 15,955,747 of record OY748302.1, on the reverse strand, counting down.
TAAAAATTAAATATGAAATCACTTCACTCGTGTTGTTGTGTGTTTTGACTGTTCAAGTGTTCAATCTGTTCATACAGAGTCAAAGAGAATACAATATATATGGTACCTACCTACCTATTACTAACTACGTAAGATATAAAGGTCTCCATTTAAGATGTAACCATGGTTTTCGCAACCATCATTTGTCAAAATTGGCAGGGCAATATCCCATGTTTGATGGTTGTCGAAACATTTTGGATTTCCAAATAGATTGAGATCCATAGAAAACTATACTACCACATAGGTTGAGATTTTGAGATATATTTTGAAATCCACAGATAACTTTATTTATTAAATAAGTTTCGGATATACTTTTTATAAGGGACTTTTTATAAAATCATTCGTCCGTCTTGGACATAACCCATTATATGTGTGCCCTATAACGGCAATAGGCTTGCCCCCTATTAAGTGGGACTAAAAATACTAGCAAATTGTGGGTGTGTAATGCACCTCTGCCTACCACTGCGAGGATATAGGCATGAAATGTATTTCATTCGGAGTTTACAGTGAACAAAATTTCGGGAACTGTCCTTTTTACTCTATGGTGAAGCTATGCACAATGTGTATTATCTATGGCCATGTGTTCCAAACGGTAGCACCGTCAATGGTACCATGTTTGGATACATTACCATTCGGTTGAGGTGCAACCATCATTTCTGACAAAATTATGATGGTTGCGAAAACCAAATGGTTACATCGTGAATGGGGACCTTATATGCTTCAATTCTTTTTTATGGCCTCTGCTTATAGCAATTTGCCAATGTCCAGTCTTCGTAAATCAAGTTTATAAATCAACAAATAAAAACGTAAAAAAATGAAAAATGTGAATGTGATGTGAAAATGGCGGATGATCTCAAATAAAAAATCCAATAAATTCCTTATATGCTTCATAGTTCGATCAAATGCAATCAGTGACATTTCGATGACATCATTGCATGGTTTGTTTTGGTCAATTAAACCAATTATATGCGGGCTAAAGTCTTTGACCAAACCGCCTTTTCTTGATTGTTTTCTCCGCCCAGTTCAGTAGTTAACACGAAAATAAATCTTTTCTTTGTTCAAATAAAGAAAATTGTTTGTTGTTTAGGTTTCATGTGTGTGTACAGAATATTATGTAAACTCTTGTATGTACTTACTTATTTACCAAGTTTATTTCATAATCGCAACGATAGATGGTGCTGTTCTTAATTATTCAAAATTAAAAAAACATATGTATGTAAAACAATAAATATACAATAATAATAAGTATGTATATGTACCTAACTCATCAGTTAGATAACAGCTAGCAAGACTTACGACATCGCAGTATTATGTAGGTGTTTTAATAAGAGAAGAATCTAGTTAGTATCGTTAATCGGTTCCGTTCCCTGTGTATCCTTAGTAGATCTTTAAAACTACGAAACGGATTTTGATGCGGTTTTCACCAATACATAGAGTGGTTCTCGAGGAAAGTTTTAGTATACTATTTTACTAGCGGGCGAAGCCGCGGGCGTCCTCTAGTTATAAATATAACAAAGTTCTCCGCCGCGTCTGTCTGTTCGCGATAAACTCTTGCACAGATTTTCATGCTGTTTTCTTCAATGGAGAAATTCACAGTGGTCATTGAGGGAGGTTGTAGACTATAATATCTACTTCATACGTCTATTTCTAGAAGTACCTAGCTACCTACTAATATTATAAAAAGTAAAGATTTTATTGTTTGTTTTAAGCTAATAGGATCCGTAACTACTGATCCGATTTTGAAAATTCTACAGTGATATGTAGCTACTTTATCCCGGATTAGCATAGGCTACTTTTTATCCTGGGATTGTGTTCCCACAGGAATCGGGAAACCTATATCACGCGGGCGGAGCCTCGGCGATCCGCTAGTCTTATATAAAAAACCGGCGAAGTGCGAGTCGGACTCGCGTATAACTAGAGTTTCGTACCAAAACGGCAAAAAAAAACACGTTTGTTGTATGGGAGCCCCTTAACTATTTATTATATTCTGTTTTTAGTATTTGTTGTTATAGAGGCAACATAAATACATCATCAGTGAAAATTTCAATTTTCCAACTATCACGTTTCATGAGATACCAAGACGGACGGACAGCAAAGTCTCAGTAATAGGGTTCCCGTTTTACCCTTTGCGTACGGAACCCTAAATATGAATCCGTTTCCGTCATAACTAGAGACCGAGAGAACGTCATAACGAGAAAATGGACTATAACGAGGTGATGGATTATAACGATTTTTTTAGTTTGTAAAAATAAATAATGTTGCGTAGAATATAAAAAAAATAAAAATAAACGCGGGCGGAGCATGTGACGCGAGTTGGACATCAGAAGGTTCAGAAATAAAAACATACACAAAAAGTTACATGCATCCCTGGTGGGGATCGAACCCACGACCTTTGGATTAGAAGTCCAACGCGCTATCCTCTGCGCCACAGGGACGGATAAATGAGTGTACCAAATAATTGTTTACTTTCACCGTATTAAAAATTAGAACAAATAGTAGGTATGGAATGGAATCGTTTCGGTTAAAGTAGAAAGAACCTACAGAACGTAGTACGTAGGTAGGTAGAGTAGTTCTTAGGTCCTTCCTTATTATTTATGTACCTTGTTTATGTTATAGTTAATTAAAGTGATCTGTGCTTAGATTACATAGGTATATTTTACCTGATATTTACATTGAAATTAATTATATTCTGTTCATAATCGTTCATAAATCATGTTTCTTGCATTTGAAACGAAAGCCTATCCAATCAAATGTAATGGTAATGTTACACATGCTCTGTAATAGCAAATTAAAAAAGCATGCTTATGAACTGTTTACATTTGCTAGCAATAAGCATGCTATTTTCAAGTGCTACTGAATAATCATGCACAACACACATGCCATTTTGTAGCGTGCTCTCTGTCAATTCAAACAAAACTAGACAACGCCTGCGGTTTCACCCACGTGAATAGTTATGTGGTTCCCAATTCCCATGAGAAGATTATTTCCATTAAGATAAAGTAGTTACTAGCAGACGCCCGGGTGGAAGTTATCGGATTTCAAATTAACAGGGGAACAATCCTGTGATAAAAAATATTTGCCTAAAATTACGTTAGGTTCTAGAAAAATACCGATAAAGCCTGTCTTTGTCATTCATTACCTCTGTAATGAGTTAGCCAGAACAAACAGACCGACAAACTTGTTGACAATTTGTTAATTTTTAATTTCAAACAGTCAAATTAATTATTTATAAGGGTATTAATGTAGAGAAAATAATAAAACATGAATAAAACTCATATGCACTTCAACAACGATATAGTAAAAGTACCACCTCTGAGTAGTGCGGTATAATTTCAGTATCAATATGACATAATTACGCGTGATATTGATGGTTACAAAAATAATTTCATGTTACCTCATCTGTTTGACGTGTTGACTCTCAAAAATTGAGCGCTATAAAGAAACTAGCATGCTCAATAAGCAAACGTGTTCACACGCGCTAAAACCACCCCCTCTTCCACCCGCGCTGCAGGTAGCATGCCAAAAAATCGCACGACCGTCGATTTTTGAGCAAACTCGACATAAGCATGCTCATTACTAGCAATGTTTCGACACACTTGCTACTAAGTAGCAATTGCTCGATAGTAGCATGCTTACATGCTAGTAATAAGCATGTGTAACCGTACCATAACTTTTTTATCTAAAGGGCGAGGGCGCGGGGCACCGGCGCGGGCGCGGCGCGTACAAGTGTCGTTGTTCGTTGTCATGCCACCTAAATGTCATGTCAACAAAACAAACAAGTTGTCCGTCAAAAGTGGTCAAATTCTGTTTTGTATTGAATAGTTTGAAATTTCATGTAAAATTAAATAAATTAGTCTTCCAAAAAAGAATGTAGTGCATTAAGGTATTACATATACAAAACAACTAAATTAAAAATGAATAGTAACAGCATACCACAAGATGTTGAGGTGCCTGTCGCCGGTCCTCATAACACTGAAAACCAAGAATCTACCTCATCTACAGAAGAATTTCAAAAGTATATTTACGAATTATTTAAGAAAAATGGTATACTTAACGACTTACGAACTTACCTACGTAAGCAAATCGTTAATGTCTTGAACACCGCACAAACAGGTGATTTTTTCAAACCTAATATTAAAAATTAGTCCCCACAAGTCGCTAGTCAGGAGCTTTTGTAAGGCAGAGCCTCACGCGTTGATGAGCAGGTAAGGTTAGTTAGTAGCCCTATTTATAGGAAGATACTTAAACCAAAAAAGTAGGTACTATATTTTTATAATTTTGTTATTATTTTAATTTTATAAAGTGGAGTGATATACACATGTGAAATCGGTAGATACTGCATGTAATAATTATATTTCCTACGCTGTAAAGAGGTGAAGAACAACAGAGCAAGACATCTCAGTGCTCCAGATACCATCCCATAAGCATTGCACAACCTATGCATATACCTTCTTGAGTTATCGGAGATTGGTTGACCCACCTGCACTCAAAACCCGTGCCATTATTATTGTGGAAACCACCCCGTGCTGTCAAGAATATATTAAGTTGATTAACTCATTTATGTTATTATTTTAGGGAATGCACCAATCGGTAAAAAGAATTTTACACAACGGTTAGAACTTACCTTTCAAGCAGTTAACATTCTCATTGCAGAGTACTTACTACGCTTGGTAAGTTAATATAAGTTATGAATAACATTGGTGACTTACGTTTGCTCTACATTTCTATGGAGTACAGTTGTGTTCAAAATTTGTAACTTCATATGATATTATTGTGAAATATTCCGCTTAATATATAATATTACTTCCAATTAGACGTTTTCTGGGAAATTTGAAGTTTTAAAATGTTCAAGTCATAATCCTCACCAGGTTACCTTTATATCTCTGGAACCTTTTCTAAGATTTGGCATGTCGTTACGACTATTTCATGTCTATTTTTTGGAAACTAAACCAATTCGATAGGCTTTACCGTTTGCTTGCACCAGGAATGAGGATTACAGCTTGACGTTCAAGCCATAATCCTCACTAACTTATAGCTATAACGCCGAAACTATAATACGACAATTTTTTTTACATGTACGACTATTTCATGACTATTTTTTAGCGTTGTCAAAATTCGTTTTCATTGAGATTTCAAATATGAGGATTACAGCTTGAAGCACACCCTATAAGTGCCTTTAAAACCAGTCCAGCAATTTCAGAGATAGGCTGGAATTATTAAACAGAGAAAAACTTAAAAAAATGTTTTTATGTAGTGTATGTAATATCATTATGTTACTTTAGTTTTTTTCTTTTTTTTAATCAATTCCGCGGCCTAGGGCCGCAGCCGCTCCTACGTTCATTGCCGAGTGCCTCTGATGACCACACAGAGAATTACCAGTGGCGCTTGGCGGTCTTTGGCCACCGATGTGGTCTCTGTCTGGGGTTTGGTCGGGTTTTATCATGCGTTCGGAGAGAGAATCCTTCTAGCCTACTTCTGTAAGGACGGCGAGTGGCTATCCCTCCGTCCTCAGGCCTCGATCGTGGAGGTTGATAGTCTTAGGCGTAGATGAGTCTGCGGCATAACCTGCTTGCAGAGAGGGAGAAGACAGAGAACAAAGCTTGAAGCATGAAGATTAGGGAGTACCTATGTTAAAATATTTTTTTTTACTATGTACAATTAATATTATAACTAACTAAAAAGTTTAACTCATAGAAAAATGTATTATGGTGGTTTTTATGTTTCAGGATTTTGGCTACGCTCTGTCAGTGTTTGTATCTGAAATACCCTTGGCTAATATGGTGTTTGACTATGCAAAAGCTTTGATGGCAAGCAACACTGCGGGTGTGTCTAGTATCCGGTTTTCAGACGATGATGTGTGGTCTATACTTAATTATTTAGGTTGGTTACCTATCTGTTTTATTGAATTTAAAAAAAATATTCCCGCGAAAACCGAACCGCCTTCTTTTGGAAGTTGTTTAATTCTGGAAGCTATCGTTTAAACGATTTTAGACAACTCCCAAAAGATGGCGGAAGATTTTTAAAGAACTTCCAAAAGATGGCAGTTCCGTTTTCGCGGGAATATTTTTTTTTTTACCTTAGGGTAGTTGGAGCCCTAAAAATATCCGACCGGTCTAACTACCAGAACTTAACTGGATAGCCGACCCGACTTCGTGGATGACTTAAAAGGGAGAAATTTTCTCATGGTTTAAAACCAACAGTGTTCAATAGAAAGTCTATGAAGTCTAGGGTATGATTTTTTTTACGCTCGGCAATGGACGAATGTGCGGCCACACCTACGTACATTTCCGAGCGCCTCTGGTAAGCACTAAAAGAATTTCCAGTGGCGCCCAATCGTACGGGTATGATGGACTTTGGTTTAAAATAACTGTCTTCACAAATTTTAAATCTCAATTTCTCCCAAAAAGAATCATGATGACGTTAGTCCGAGACGCCCAGGACTTTAGTTGGCTGTGCCATAGCAGCTGGCACGTAAGATTTTGTTGGCTATCATTAACATTTTATCGCAAGGCAACGGGTTTCAAAATTTTTTTTCAAATCACAAGATACTGCTACATTTTAGTAAATTAAATCGGCCATTTTGGATGTAATCCATTATATGTGTGCCCGGTGACGGCAATAGGCTTGCCCCCTATTACGTGGGACTAAAAATACTGGCAAATTGTAGGTGTGTAATGCACCTCTGCCTACCCCTTCGGGATATAGGCGTGATATGTGTCTGTCTGTCTGATGACGTTTTGATTGACAGGTATACAGTGTGATTCAGAGCATGTATCTCATACATTGGCAATGTATAGAAACAACGAGCAATTATCGCTACTACTATGTATATTGAAATGTGTACCGATGTATCAGAAGGAAACCGTTGCACCTATAGGAGCTACAACTCATAGTAAGTATTACAGTGGGATGGTACCTTGTCACAATAAACTCAGCGTGACGTCATCAATCGCTAAATAGTACGAATAACAGATCAGTTAGGATTGTAGGTTGTGTAATGTTGATTATTTTGTAATTATTAATTAACTGCAATTGACGCCTGAAGCACATATAAAGCTGAAATTTCGTTATATAATTAAATACCTATTTAAGACATCTTAATACACTTATTATTACCTTGCTAACGGTACAAACAGTACGATTACGTCATCAACATGGCCGCCGATCCCATTGTCATCTTGCGCGATTTATATTAAGGCTGGTTTACATTGGTCAAGCTTTTAGTACAGTGGCGAGTGCAGGTACAGTGGCGAGTATTTCGAGTCTGGACAGTGACTGTTTACACTACGGCCAGTCAAGTGTCTTTCCTCTGGCAAAATGGACGAGTCTCGTCAAAAAATACGTCTGATGAAATACGAATGATCGCCGCAACATCTATGTCCCTGCATTTTAAATCTGTAATATCTCCCAAAATATTCATTTAAATTACATGCTGTAAACGGCCATATTAATCTATATTAAATGCACAATTTATTTAGGGTACTGTGTGCATTGTGATGACCTCGGACCATTATCCCGCGATTTCTTTAGAAAAAGGAACAAGCTATGAATTAAACAACACGTCTTGAAGCCGCTCAGTTATGCACTGAACTAAATTTTACTGTTTACACTACGCCAGTGGCGAGTCAAGTGTCGGGCGGGGGGGGATCATTGTCCAAAAAATAGAAAGCCATTCTATTCGGATCCACTTGCAAGCCAGGTTGCAAGCCAAGTTGACTCGCTACTGTCCGATTGGTTTACACCACTGTCCTTGTTCACTGTACTTGGCTACTGTACTAAAAGCTTGACCAATGTAAACCAGCCATTAGCGAACGATGGCAGTTGTGGCTGCGTGGTTAAGTTTCTTACAAGCATCCCAGTGACCTAGACATGATACGGCGGCTTGATACTCCGGGGCCTAAGTCGGAGGAGGCGCTAGCAAGTATAAATACAAAAAATGTGCCAAGAAACGGCAAATAAGTCGTACAGTAGACCTCCTGTACATTAAAAACATTATGTGATATTTTCGCCCCATTGCAATCCAAAATAAAAATATCCTATCGTAAAAGCTCACGATGAAAAAATTGTGCACACTTGTGCCATAAGGTTCGTGGAGATCGGATAAAAAATGTTGTCTCTAGCTCGGAACACACATACAGAGATGGACGGTCGAAAGCAAAATTGTCTAGTCTTTTAAAAAAAGGAGGAGCATCTCATCTCAATGCAACTGTAGGGATTTTTTGTTAATTTTTTTTTTATTTTACCTCCAATGTTAACCGATTTTAATTTTTGTTTTTAATTGAAAGCAAGTAGTCCCATTTCAATTTTCGTTTCGGTGGTTTGAACTCGGTTGTTGTGTCAATTTACCCAGAAGGTGTACTATTGAGTGGCAGTTCTGAGACATTACCCAACAAAGATAAGATGCTACCCCAAGGCCCTTCCCCGGAAGGTTGCAGACACTTGGTACACCACCAGACCTGCCAAGCTCACTTGATGAAGATCAGCGATAAATTTGTTAGGAAGAAGGAACATATGAATAAAGTAAGTACAGTGAAGATACAAAAGTGCATGCCCATTATTACGTGTCCCTTCGTCCAGCATACTCACCGTGGAATCCTGATATTTCATGAATGCCACCAAATTGATCTGAAATAGTGCTAATTAGTGCCCAAAGGAAAAAAATAGTGCTCTTATACTTACGAAATTACAGCCATAGTTCGATAAGTATGCTGGACGAAGGTTTCGCCCAGCATACTCACCTCCGTTTGTGGAATCTGTGTACGCTTCAACCATAATTCATACTTCAAAAATTGTGCCCAAATAGTGCCAAATTGTGCCCAAAAAGAAAAAACGGTGCTCTAATAACTCCGGAGTTATAGGCTTCGTTCAGTGAGTATGCTGGGCGTAGGTTTTACGCTCAGCATACTCACTTCACTACGCGAATACCGAACGAACTATAGGTACAATTTACGGCTTAAAAAAATGTGCTTGAAATAGTGCCCAATATCAGTCCAATTTTCACTTGACTTTTGACCTAGAAAACCATGAAATTTAATTGTAAACTTTTACATAACATTAGGTTTAGTACAGTCGAGTTCAAAACTTTCTAATAACTTACATTTTGTATAACAATTTTTTAACCCCCGACGCAAAACCGACGGAAATTTGACGTGTATGTGTTTATGTGTGTGTCTGTGGCATCGTAGCTCCCGAACGGATGATCGGATTTGGATTTCGTTTTTTTGTAAGGTGAATTAGTCGGGAGTGTTCTTAGCTATGTGTGATGAAAATCGGTTCAGTCGTTTAAAAGATACGGGGAAATGAGATGGAAATAAAACAACAATTTGCCGATGGATAAATGCATGAAACGCACAAAGCGTTATTTTCTTCTAGAGCGGTATGCAGCAATTTGTATTTTATATTATCTCCGAAACTACATGACCAATAATTGTTATACTGTAAAGGGCAAATTAATAGTGTCTCTGTGATATGCTTGTGATCATATAATAACTTATTTTGATAAGCGTTAATATGTTGTTATTTAAATAGCTATTCAAAAATTAACATGCTGAAAAATATTTTATTAAAACATAAAAGCATATTATATCTACTAAAATATAAAAGAAAGAAATATGGTACTTATAGCGGACTTTTTTTGTAGAATTAGTTAAGTTAAATAAAATTTCCAAACATTGTTTTCCACTATAATCGTCTGTTTAGACGCAAATGCAAAAAAACACTATTTTAAGAGGTGTTTTTGAGAGCTAAACATATACCTATCGTGGTATCTCGGCACATTTAAACATGAAATCAATATAATTTATAGTCTATAGCACTCAGAGTAATTCTGAAAGAATTTTTAAAATCAGTTCAGTAGATCTGGAGATTACCCATACACATTTTAATACACATTTGATTACACATTTGATACATTATAATACACATTTGATACATTATTATGATACTAGTTAATAAGATTAAGGTATTAAATGAAGTGAAATTTGCTTGAAAAATAATGTCGCTGTTATTACACTAAACCACGGAGTATGTATTAAGTTTACAGAATTGACCTCTATTTCGAAAATATAAAGTTCAGTATAGTGTGCACGTACGGTCGGTACCGGCCGACGAGCGGAGCGGCGCAAATGAGTAGGTACGTTTATGTTCAAATAGATGGTGCTTCTCTAACATCTTACAATTAGTTTAAGCAAGACTGACCTGTATTTTGAAGTAGATATTTGTTACAGGACAATCGGTACGTACACCCTCTTCGGTTTCTGGAACATTTCGTTTGTTTACGTCATCGCCTCACTGGTTATAATAACCCAGTTTTGTGGCTAGTGGGCTGCGAAACTAAACAGCTGTTGTTTGTTTAATTAAGTAATCTGTCTTGGGGATGTCATTATTTATATTTATATAACTAGCTGTCCCAGCGAACTTCGTACCGCCTGAAATTTTACTTTAAATCGCGATGGAAAAATAGAGATTGACCGTAGAGGGTTGAAAATTCAGGGTTGTATGTATTTTCTAATGCTGCATCATAATAAAATAAAATCATAACAAAAAGAAAATGTAAAAATTAAAAATAAAATTTAGGGATAGACTACCCTTAACATTTATGGGGATGAAAAATAGATATTGTCCGATTCTCAGGCCTACCCAATATGCACACAAAATTTCATGAGAATCGGTCAAGCCGTTTCGGAGGAGTTTAACTACAAACACCGCGACACGAGAATTTTATATATTAGATTGTGTAGTAAGTGATCAATGTAGGATCACACCTGAATCAGTAAGTACCTACATTTATTAGTGCCCAGACATTTTTTTTGGGAAATATTTCACCCAACAAGCAATGAAGTAATACGAGTAGACTTCATTTACGCTTACAATTAAATTTATTTAAAAAAAAAAAATTATTAATAAAAATTAAAATAAATTAAATTAGAATTTAATTGTCAGTTTTTGATATGTGAGAAAATACCACAATTATTCCCAATCACATAACCGCCCACAATTAGAATTTTTAATATTTTTATCCAAAAACATGTGTGAACGACTGTACCTCATTTAACGTTAGTATGTAGAAGTTTACAATTAAATTTTCATCTCTCATGCTCTGAAAGTGGGTCATTGCTTACCTAATATACGGGTTGAAAGTGATACATTTCGGCCCTAGGGCGGAAAAGTAAAAAAAAGTCATCAGCATATCTTGAGGCGATGGCATAAAACGTATATAGCCAAAGTTCGATAGTCAATATAACATTCTGGTTTTTGAATGATCATAAACAAAAAAAGAGTTGAGTTACAATAAAATAAAACGTAAATAGCACAAACAATAATTATTTGGACAGTTATACCTTAAAATACTGAGTATTTTACACAGAATTTTAAGATTGAGACTCCGACCAAACCTGACTAAATAAATCGACTGCCGCACGCGTCAAATCTTAAAAAAAAATACTCTATAGCGCTTCCTAAAATATGTGCGTAAGAAAATAACTGCAGTAATTAAAAAAACGGAAGACCATTTTCTATGGGAAAATATAACTAATGACAAGGCGGTAAGACCAAAAGACTTGCCTGCCCTGAAAAAAGTGCGAATGAAAAACAAAAATTAAAAAAAAGGCGGGAAATACAATACTTGACACGTGATCAATCTCTATTGTTATATTTGTTTTATTTAACTTTTATTTGCTTTCCTCGTATTCGAAATGAAAAGTAGAGTGTTTAACTCGGGTGAAAACACCCATTTCTGCCTCGAACTATTGGCGCTCTCACTACGTTCGAGCGCCAAAATATCTCGTCAGAAATGGGATGCTTTCTTCCCTTGGTTAACAATCTACTATTAATGTCTTTCTAGGTCAAAAGTATGAATTATGGTTGAAGCGTACACAGATTCTACAAACGGAGGTGAGTATGCTGGGCGAGACCTTCGTCCATCATACTCATCGAACTATGGCTGTAATTTCGTAAGTATGACGAAGTAGTAAGACGACAATTGTAAATCGTTTGTGTGCCAACTCCTCCGAAACGGCTCGACCGATTTTGACCAAATTTGGCATGCTGGTCGACATCATACCCGGGAGTGCATATCTCTGAAATCATGAAAATAGAGCAAAAAAAAGTGTGTGTGTCAGCTCCGAGGCACGACTGGAGTTTACTCCTTAAGTACGAGTATCTAACCATAACAAATTGGAAAGTTGCGCACTAGAGGTGCGCACCAAAAACGTGACACGATTTTCGTTACTTGTTAGTAGGTTTTACCCCTCGGATTTTTCTCATACCGGGCGCCTTATATATGAAAATCGATTCTTAAGGAGTAAACTCCAAAAATTAAGAAAATTTGCTCCGCTCAACATTTGCAATTAGTAGCGTGCATTGCATACCTAGTATTATATTGTTGGTTTAATTTCAGAGTTTAGACCAAAATTTCAAATCATTAGATAATGAACATGCTATGAAGAACATAGGTGCTATGGAGCGCAGTTTTATTGAAGAGGTCTTGTTTTGAGTCTACTTTATAATCATTAATTCATACATTCTCACAAATAACCACGCCTATATCCCGAAGGGGTAGCCAGAGGTGCATAACACACCAACATTTTAGTCAGCCGACTGCTTCGGTGAAGTAATAGATTGAACGTTACACCTGGGTCAGACAGCTACCTCAGAGATTAGGTTAGGTCAACTATTTGAACAAGTTGCAAATATTTGTTTCGGAGTTTTTAGTGTTTTTTCTGTATATTAAGTATAGTCAAGCTCAAAAGTGTATTCCCACTATATTACAATGCAATAACTTGCATTGTAATATAGTGGGTAGTGCAGAGATTCTATTTAATATCTAATATAATATTATATTTTTATTTTTTTAATTTGTCTGCAATAATACAAATTAATGGATTGTAAGCGATTGAATATGTAATTGAATCATTTTAAATAAATAATTAATTTAATTATATGTACTAAATTAATAACATTAATAATAATAATTTGTACACCATGATTATGGTACAACATGTTGATACTAACCCTAGCTAAGACCTTATAATAAGATTTAATTTGTACTATTATACACACATGTTCTGCAAAAAAAAATAAAAATAAAGATCTTATCTTATAAATATCTTATCTTATCTTTCTAGGTACATAATGTTACATACATGGGAATGCTCTTTTGAGCCTTGACTATACATACTTATTTGAATTTGTATCATGTACAAAGTTTTCATACCACTTGCTGAGTTTTGAGACTAGACGGCATTTTGTTCAATTGTATATTCTATATATTTAATACGACAATTTTTCTGTCTGTCTGTCTGTCCGTCCGTCGCGTTTTTCAATTTACATACATTTGCATGAAATATTTATTATAATTTTTTTTTTTTTTTTTTAATATTTGAGGCGATACAAAGTTCGCTGTGACTAGTATTATTTATTTTGCTAGTAGTCCCATGTAATAGATGGCATCTAGTATTCGTCACTTTCAATAATCAAAAGTTTAATGTGATTTTTGATAGATGTTTCAACAGTTGAAGTCTGTATATGAATCGGAAATAGAAATGATGAGACAAGATGAAGACAGGAAGATTCGACAGTCGATAGCCAGTCACGTCCTGCAGCTACAGAAGCTACGCGATGAGGTTAGTTAACCGAGCGAGAAAAGCGAGCAGAGCAGGCTTTTGTTTGTTAGTATATGTAATCCGGGCTAACATAATTAACAGATAGAGAGATAGAGAGACGAAAATGGCACATATGTTTAAAACAGTTTCTTCATCACGACTTTTTTTTCATTAAACATAGAGGCAATATGTATTTTTTTTATGTTTGCGAGGTCTATTGTTCCATTAGGCGGGCGTTCATTAACCATCCACCTTATCATCTCTGGGGTAGGCAGTACAAGCCTATTAACTGACAGATCTGATGAACGAATTTATCGAACGAATTTAATGAACGATTATTAATATATATTTGTATATATCTATTTATGGTTCTTATTTTTTCATCTATGTAAGTGTCTATTGTACCTATATATTATTATTATAACCTAATCTGTATACAGGGTGTTACGTAAGGGTTATATCAACCCGAAGACACAACCATCAGCTGGTCGACCAGAACCCGTTTCGATATGTGTCGACCGCGAAACCAGAAAAAAAAGTTCGTCTTAAAAAAAATTATATGCATTATTTCAAATCAAAACAAACCTGTCCCAACACTAGTGCTTGACGTACTTACTAAAAGACAATGGTAGGCGGGGCGGGAAGCGGTGTCGCTCACCGACCGACACGCGACCATGGCGCGAAACAGAGACAAAATGTTCCAACCAGGAGAGAGATAGAAGGTTTTTCACAGGCGCACTTTATTTGTACTACTTACTTTGATGTCGATGACCTCATCAGCTTATTTTAGCTAGTGTTGTTCAAACAAGAGTGTTTTATTCGGTAATAATGTTTTTTTGCTGTATGATTATTTTTTTCTTGTTTGGCGGTCGACACATCGAAACGGGTTCTGGTCGACCAGCTGATGGTTGTGTCTTCGGGTTGATATAACCCTTACGTAACACCCTGTATATGTATTTGTGTAATATAGATCCACCTACGCACACATAAGACTTATTCTACCAAGCATTTCCTTCCCGTGGCCCACTGCAAGAGATTTCTTATGAAATAAGTGGTGCCTTTGTACTCAATCTATCTTTATTGTTCATCTTCTTGTTATTTTATTTTCATTTGTGTACATAAATAAATAAATAAATAACGATGTTTTTTTAGGTTGGCTACATTGCGTGTCAGCTGTAATACTCGTAGTTTGACATAAATAAATATCTTCATTGGTTTAGTTGTAATGAGTTAAATAAATTTTATTTTTTTACAGTAGTACTTGTACTGTTTAGTTACCGACTTGACAATTAGTGACGTCATAGTTTAGTATTTCCTACAATGTTTAACGAGGCTTATATTTTAGACATTTTAAAAGAAAGTTACTTAATTTAATTTATTTTAGGATCACAATAATAAAAAAAAACAGTTATCTACCCTACCTTTACTCCATCAGCTAGAAGAGTCGTACAAAGCTCGTGAAGCCCAGCTGGAGAAGAACGTGTGTGAGAAGAAGAGGTTCTTGTGGGGACTGGCTAAGACGCTCCGGGACAAGAATCAGTTGTTGGAGCGCGCCATGAGGGACTTGCAGGATGAGACTGCCAGACTTACTGATAAGGTAGGTAACCTTTTTTACCGAGATTCTATTTATAATTTTTTTAATTGGAATGTAACATCTTTGCCAGGACAGATGTTACAGAATCAAAGAATCAATTTAGTTTATTCAGTTTAGGCATATAAGAGCACATTATGAATTTTGTGTCAAGCATTTGAAAATGATTCTTTCGCTGGTTCGGTAAGTTGGTTCTCCTGAGAAGAAACCAGCAAGAAACTCGGGTAGATTATACATTTTCTCTTTTAACCCTCCGTGAACCACGTGCATAAAAGTTTCACGGCAAACCATGTGGGGTTTCTCATACCCAAGAGTTATCTAGACAAGTCAATACGTAATTTGTAAGGGAACACCCAAATACTCCGAAAAACTTTATTCCGAATTTCGATGTTCCGATTTTCAAAAGTCCGAATTTCATAATACCTAAGAATTGTGATGTCTATTATTAAAAATCACGAAACTTATTTTACCGAAAGTCATTAATGCGATTTGTTAATTTTCCGATTTTAATACGTTCGAATCGGGTTCTCTCGGTCCGAAACACGACATTCCGATAACTAAAAGTCAACATGTTTGTTCTACAGAATTTAGTCACAGAAAAAAATCGCTGCAGAACCAACTTCACGCAGTCTGGTCTGGGTATCTGGAATGGGTAGAAGTGGGTTAGGTTAGGTTAGAACTGTGACCACAACAGAGCGTCGGAATTGATCTGTATTATGTGTCTTGTGTTTGTGGCTTGCTATTTAGGTACTTTAATAATCAGAATTCGTATTGTTTATGTTTCGACATTAAGTCGGACTTTTTGTTATTCGATCTATTGAAGCTCGGTATTTTGAGAGTAGTAATTATAAACGTTAGGAATATTGAAATTTAGGAATAATAAAAATAGGAATAATGATCAATCGGAGTTGTTATATTCGGAATTTTGAACCAGTCGGAATTATGAAAATCTGTATTTTGAAATTCGTATTTGTGACTGACAGAATAAAGTTATTCGTATTTATGTAGTGTACCCAATTTGTAATTATTTGATTGATTATTTAATTAATATTACTATTTTATTTGTCTAATTTAAAGTAAAATAAAACGTTACCAAGTGAAATAATAAACATTTTTAATCTTCTACAACAAAAAATAAAAACATAGTAATCTTTTACTAAGTAAAATATAAACTCTTCTTTGGCTTAACTTCTAGAATAAAAAAGTAATCCAACATTTCTTATATTGCTTACAATTGTAATACCTGTCAATAAATGCTAAATAAGTCGAAATACTGCATTTTACACTAAAAGATCCTAAATACCTTTTATACGACGTCCCGAACTACGTGGGGTTTGTGGGAACCGAGCGCACTTTGCGCACATCTGTTCACTGCGTCGACGACGCGAATACAAAACCACTATCGCTAAGCGGTTTGGCAACGTCGCAACTCCAGCTACTAAAAGCTTTAAAAAAGCCGCGCGAATTTTTAATAAGTTACAATGATTTTTGTATGTCTGGGGTTTGTGAAACCCCACATGGTGCACGGACGGTTAATATAGTTTAGTTTACATTATGTTACAATTTATATTGTGCGAAGGCAGAAGATTAGGATGACCATGCATTTTTATCATTAAGATATTCGTCTACATACGTCTAAGCATCAGCATACAACCAAGTTATGGCATTGTACTCGTAATAATGGGAATGCACTTTTGAACCTTAATAAGGCCCGGCGCCCACTATCGGTGGGCATCGGTGCGGCTCGGTACAGGTCGGGTGCCTTACGGCGACTTCGGGTGGCTTCGGGCGCCTGAGAGCTGCGTCGGGCGACTTCGGGCTGCCTCGGCAGCCGTAAGCATGGCTAAGGACGCCGAGGCTGTCTTCAGGTAGCTCGGGTGGCATTTTCGAGGCAGACACGTCGCAGAACAGTCATTTCGATATTTATTGTAGCTTTGATTTCACGCCAATTTTTTGGCATAAACTTTAAACCGAAAATCGCAGGCGCTCCGGAGAAATATGAAGTTTTCAAATGTTCAAGCCATAATCCTCACCAGGTTACCTTTATATATCTGGAACCTTTTAAGGACTATTTCTGAGATTTGGTATTTCGTTACGACTATTTCATGACTATTTTTTGGAACCTAAACCAATTCGATAGGCTTTACCGTTTGCTTGCACCAGAAATGAGGATTACAGCTTGACGTTAAAGCCGTAATCCTCACTAACTTATAGCTTTAACGCCGAAACTATAATACGACTATTTTTTTTACATGTACGACTATTTATGACTATTTCATGACTATTTTTTAGCGTTGTCGAAATTCGTTTTCATTGAAATTTCAAATATGAGGATCACAGCTTGAAGCACACAATCGAAATGACTGTTCTGCGACGTGTCTGCCTCTTTCCTATATATTACCTTACTCTATGGCCTCGAAAATCCCACCCGAGCTACCCGAAGACCGCCTCGGCGTCCTTAGCCATGCTTACGGCTGCCGAGCCAGCCCGAAGTCGCCCGACGCAGCTCTCAGGCGCCCGAAGCCGCCGTAAGGCGTCCGAGGTGTACCAAGCCGCACCGATGCCAACTACGTAAGTCCAAGAGCGGACAAACCCTATCTCGGTCTCTAGCCAATGCATTATTCGAAGTCCGGTTTTTCTTTATACTATTCAACCGACTTCCAAAAAAGGAGGAGGTTCTCAATTCGACTGTTTTTTATGTCTCATACATCTAGACTGGGTGTACCGATTTAAAAAAATAATAATGAAAGCTACTACTTTCCAGGTGGTCCTTTGGTCCCATTCCGACAATTATTTGGTCCCATTTCGGTAATTTTAAGTTGGTCGTTGTGTCAATTTTGACGTGTATTTTCTTCTTTTTTTAAATATGTACATTTTTCCATTACAAAATTTAAAAACCTTTTTTTCTTGGTGCGTGCACAGGACCCGTTAAAAATCAAAGTCAAAATATCTTTATTCATGTAGGTCACAAAGTAACCCCAAAGGAAGTCAAAAAAAGAAAATGCATTTACACTTACCGCCAGATTCGCAAGGCAATAGGTAGAGCCTGTGAAGAAAGAACCTGGCAAGAAAAACTCACGGCCACTCTTTTTATTCGCCAGTAAATACAATGATTCTGTTACAACAATAAAAAGAGGGCAAGGGCAGTACGTGACCATGTGTGGACCAAGTGAACTTAAAAATTATGGATCTCTGTTATTCACAAAAAAATCCAATTACTAGTTAAAGGTGCCACATAATCTCAAAGTACCCCATACCTTACAATATCATAATAATAATAATTTAACAATAATAAGTGAGTTTCAGCAATAAAATAACATTTCAAACAGAAGTAACCCCTATGTAGCGCAAGCAACTCATTGCCATTTCTCTGTATCGTTTAGATAATCTTTAATAGTATAATATGCCTTTTAGGAGGTGTGTCTTAACAGCCACTTTGAATTTATTCAAAGGAAGGTTCATAATGTTTAGAGGAATTTTGTTATAAAAACGCACACCAAATCCTGCAAAGGAGTCATGAACCTTCTGTAAACGATAATACGTCCCAACCAATTTATGCTTATTTATTGCATGTATGTCACTGTTCATACTGTATACATTTATATTCTGTTTAACGAACATAATATTTGCATATATATATATATTGTGATGCAACTGTTAAAATGCCTATTTCTTTAAATCTTTCTCTAAGAGAAACTCGTGCATTCAGTTTATAAATCGCACGTATAGCTCGCTTTTGGAGTATAAAAATGATACTTTTTTAAACTTTCGCGTTTTGTACACATTATAAACTTAAGACTAACGGGTCTTTTACGCGATTATTGAGATATATACATACCTCTTTATTACCCGACGTTTCGGCCCTGTTACAAGAGCCGTGGTCACGGGTGGACTGGCTATCCACCGTCGGGTAATAAAGAGGTATGTATATATCTCAATAATCGCGTAAAAGACCCGTTAGTCTTAATTTTATAATATAAAAATGATCTCTATATCAGCTGCCTTGCCCCACAGTAAACTTCCATACGACATGACACTGTGAAAATAGCTAAAATAAACCAGCCTGGCAGTTTCTACATCCGTGATCTGTCTGACTTTACTAATAGCAAAAGCCGCAGAGCTAAGTTTCCCTGCAAGACCCGATATTTGGGCGTTCCACTGTAATATACTGTCTAGAGTAATACCCAAAAATACGGTTGATTCTACAAGATTAAGGGTATCACCGTTCAAAATAATATTAGTACCGTAGTTCTGAACATTAGGCATACTAAATCTAACACACTTCGTCTCTTTTGCGTTCAGAAGGAAATTGTTGGTTGTAAACCAATCCAGAACTAGTGCAAGTGAACTATTTACTTCGTCAAAATTCCTCAGCTTGCGATCAACTTTAAAAATAAGTGATGTATCATCGGCGAATAGAACAATGTCGCACAAGTTCTGTACATAGAACGGTAGATCATTAATGTAAACTAAAAATAGAAACGGACCTAGAATTGATCCTGTGGCACGCCCATAGCTACAGAAGCCCCTAAAGACCGACTACCATTGATATCAACATGTTGTATTCTATCACTGAGGTATGAGGCAACTAGGTCCAGTGCCGAATCTCTGATACCATAATAATTGAGTTTCCGTAATAGGGTATTATGTTCAACGCAATCAAAAGCTTTGGAGAGATCGCAAAATATACCAATGGCATCTTGCTTATTCTCCCAGGCATTGAAAATATGATTGAGAAGCGTTACCCCTGCGTGAATGGTAGAACGACCTCTTGTGAATCCATGCTGCTCATTATGTAGTAGCACATTTGAATTAAAATGTGATTGTAATTGCTTCAGTTAAATTTTTTTAAAAATTTTACTAATGGCAGATAGTATTGAAATTGGTCTAAAATTACCAGGGTCGCTTTTTCATCCAGTTTTAAATAAAGGTATCACCTTACTGTATTTCATGAGATCAGGAAACACTCCACTATTGACACATTTATTAAATATTGCAGCTAGATGTGGAGATATATTCACAATATTGGACTGAAGCAATTTTACAGAAATACCCCACAAGTCAGCTATCTTTTTTGAGTTAAGCGACTTGAATACTTTTATAATATCATTGGGGTTTACATATTCAAAGCTAAATGAGACATGACACTGATTCACGCCGCTTTCCAGCATACGTTGAGCTTTAACTGGGCAAGAATTCAAGGAGCTAGTTATATTCGCGGGTATGTCTATAAAAAAAATATTAAAGTTTTGTGCTACATCTGGTTCTTTGTTAATGACTTTATTATCAATAATTAATTCAAAGTCATTGTCACGGGGCTTTAGGCGACCGGTTTTAGCATTAATTATATTCCAAGTCGTTTTGACTTTATTGTTGGACTGTATAATCTTATTACTCAAATAGTTACTTGACAGCAACACACGCTTTTCTGAAAGTTTTGGAATAATATTTAACATACTGAATAAAATCAGGATTAAAATTATATTGCTTCATACCATATAATTCATACAAATTAGCTCTACTTTTGTAGATGCCAGTGGTTGCCCAGTCACAGAACTGGAGGTTTCCATTTTTATAAAAAGTTCTTGATTTAAATATATTGTCGAACTCAGATTTAATTGTATTAAACAAGGACTAAGTTATTTAGATCAACCTGATTAAAGTCAATATTAGCAACTTTTGCAGAAACGCTTTCATTAAATCGTTCTAGGCGAAACGTACTTTGGCCTACATGATTTTTTTTTTCTTTCGCCGTGATATTGATGGGAAATACGACCTTCTGCCCCAGATGGTCAGATTTGAAGTTACTTAATACCTCCTTTGTCAGGAGTTCACAGTTGCAAAATGTATTATCTAGACATGTTGCAGAATGTGATGTGATTCTAGTTGGCTCTGAAAATAAGTGTTGTAAGCCGAAGGAACTGGATAAATTGATAAATTTAATGCATTTAGGTGACTGCACAAGTACATCAACATTAAAATCACCACACACCACAACATGCTTTTTACTAAGACACAATTGTTTCAATACATTTTCCATTACTATCTCAAATGAATCGTAATCACAATCCAGTGGGCTATAGACACAGAGGACAATGAATCGCTCAAGCTCAACACAGGACAATTCCACAGTGCGCTCTATGGAAAAAACAACAATATCTTTACGTTCTTTACATTTTATATTATTAGACACGAATATTAGGGAGCCACCACGAATAGCCTTCTTTCTTGCGAACGCACTAATAAGTGAGTAAAATTCACTGTTGAACAATAATTCGTGGTCTTTTAACCAATGCTCTGTTATACAAAAAATATGAACATTGTGGTCCCTAATGTAAAGGTCAATTTCTAAAAGTTTATCAGATAAGCCTTGAATATTTTGGTGTACTATGCTTAAACTACTAGACATAATGTTATGCTCAACAGAATTACGTTCACCCCCATACATACTACTACTAGGGGTCGGCTCAATTTCCTCAAAGGCCACAGGTCCCTTACCTTCGGGCATATATTTAAAATAAAGATTGCTAGATTTATTATCTGTTGTCTTACAAACTAGTTTTTTTTGGATTGTCTCCAAACTGTCTATGTCAATATTATTCCGCTCAATAAAAGCAGGTTGATAAGCCAATAATTTGGCTTGACTCAATACGAAATTATCTAGCAAAGTAGCTACCTGTCGTCGCAAAAAAATTGATAGTAAATAACTATCACATGTCAAGATATAATTATTATTCAATACAATATTACAGTCAAATAATTCTACATTCCTACAATGTGTAGTCAAAGTATGTAGCTTCATATTAATTTTATATCTAATATAGTTTTCGTTCTACGTATGAGATTTACTATAGCGTAATGTATTACCTGTTATCAAGTCCTGTGTAAGTTGTCGTCCCTGATGGAAGAGGCGAATGGACAAATAAATACTATGTCCTTGACTAGGTGTCTGCTTGACAAATGCTAAGACATTAAGTTGCGGCGTATTCACCCATTTTTTTTTTAAAGAAATTGCTTTTTTTTTGTTTTAGCTAAAGATCAAAATGTGATTGGAAATCTTATCTTTCAAAACTGTCGATTTTTATAGTTATACACATAATCTACTACTTCGGTGGCTTGGTCGGTAGTGCATCGGCTTTCGGCTCCGGAGTCTCGGTTCGATTCCCGGGTCGAATCAAATATTTTTGTGATCCCCAAATGTTTGTTTCAGAGTTTGGGTGTTTTTTAATGTATATTATGTATGTATTTAGAAATATATAAGTATGTTTATCAGTTATCTAGATCCCATAGCACAAGCTTATCGCTTAGTTTGGGCTAGGTGACGTTGTGTGGTCTTGCATCGCACCTCGGAATCAATCAGTGTATTTGACAATATTTTCCTGCTTAATTCTTCGGTGCTATGGACCGACGACAGAAATGCTGGCAGACTGACATCTGTGACTCTACGAATACCTAGCCCGCCCAAGCGAACTGGAAGAGACGCTTGGACCCAGGCCGGGTCATTAATATTTACATTTAAAATTTTACACAAAGAATTTTGTATTAAGTTGTCTAGTCTGCCCAAAATTTCAAAATTTTTCCAAAATTGTCCTGAACGGAGGGCATGTGTAAATTTGGGTACGAAAAGACAAAAACGAAGAATAGTGAAAGCTGAATGAATACTGATATTACATAGACTATCAATAACCTGATCAAAATTTTGAATTTTTTCCTCGATAAAAGTGGAAAAGCCATCTTCTAAAATCGGGGACCCTAGGAGGCGTAAAGAAGTTTTGTCCAAAACTTTTATGTTGGGGGCCATACAGTTGAATTTGGAGATTGTTGTTAATTTATCTGTGTTTTCAGATATAAAAATCTCACATTTATTCGGGTTCAGTTCTAAGCCAATAAATAAATAAATAAATAAATATATTAGGACAATGCACACAACGCCATCTAGTCTCAAACTAAGCAGAGCTTGTGATATGAGTACTAGATAAACTGATATAAATACTTATATACATTTTTTTTTTTGTAAATACATACATATTATACATAGGAAACATCCAGACTTCGGTACAAACGCATATGTCATCACACAAAGTTTGTCCCGACCGGGAATCGAACCCGAGACTCCGGCGTCGAAAGCCGATGCACTACCGACCACGCCACCGAAGCAGTCGAGAATTGACTGAAACTCGTTCTTTATTAGGGCTAAATCTTGTAAAACTGTCTCTACTTTTCCCCCTAAAGTCCCGTCGTCTAGATACCAAATGTTAAATTTGGATTTTATTTTTTTAATTATTGGGTTAATGGCCAAACTGAAGATGACTGGTCCCAACGGATCACCTTGCTGACATCCATCGGCTGAATTCAAAAGTTTGTCTTTATAAATTAATTTTGTTGGTTGACTATAGCATTGCCAAAGAAAATTAAATATTTTGGGGGTTTCTAATTTGGCCTGTGTCAGCAAGGTGTCCCTGTTTACAGAGTTGAAGGCGTTTTTCAGGTCAACTTTCAAGATGACCTCTCCATCTTCGCTACTGTCAAGGTATGTTGCAAGCGCATGGATTGCGGCCTCACAACCTCCTTTTGAACCAAAAAAAAATAAAAATAAAATAATTAAGTAAATTCATTTTATAGGGACACGAGAAAAAAAATTAACAGTAGAAGAAAATGCTATTAACACGTACTAAAAACTATACTATACAACACACTAATTACTAATAATAGTATTAATATCATTTTAATTTGTCGCAGGAAAATTATTTAAAAGCTCGACTAGCTGAAGCAGAAAACACTATACTGAAACGCGCTGACGAAATGCGCATACAAATATCGAGCGAGTTGACAACTCTAGAAGATCTTTTAAAAACTATGAAAATTGAACGGGACAATATAAATAAAGAAAGAGCAGAATTGGAAATGAATAAAAATGTAGAAAATGCTGGCAGCAAAGTGATTAAAGTCCACAGTACGGAAACCGCCGAAATGCAGTCACATTATAATTTAATCAAAACAGAAATGGACAGTCTAAAAAAATATATACATGCGTCCAAGATTAATTGTAAAAGTGTCAGTGATAAAGGTGTTGTTACTGAATTGAGAAATGTTAATTTAAATATCAGTTTGAACAATAATCAACATGTGGACATACATAAAAGTGATGATTACAACAGGTTGAAGAATCAATTAGTGAATGATTTCAAGAAGAAAAATGTTAATTTTACACCGGTAAGCATCTTTATTTTAACACATTATTTGTCTAAAGATCCCCTGTATAACATAGCTTTTAGTGATAAGGACGGTATTGCCCGATATTTGAATAATTGTTCATTCCTTATAATTTAACAATCTGAATCGCAAAAACAATAGTCTTAACTGGCTGGAACCAGCGGTGTTCCCTTTCCTGGAGAAACGTTCTACCAATTGACCAAGACACCACTAGCACAAGACCTCGAAAGTTGCAGTCATATTTTCAATGTGCGACTTACGGCGCTGATACAGAGCCATCTATCATTAGTTGAGTAACTAAATACTATATTAAGTCTTGCAATTACGTTTATACATAACTAACTACATGGCTCTGTTTACATTACAAATGCGGGGTCTCACGTGAGAATGACGCGAGTTCCCCGTCCGAGATATTTTTTTTTTTTTAATATTTAAATATTAAAAAAAATATATAAATTGTCTGTTAATTGCTTTAAATGTCAATTCATACAGTTTTGCTTCCATACAGTCAAAGGTAGACGAATTGTACCACGTGTCCAATCGGTCTTCCGGGTCGAGTGAAGCGGGGGATTCCCCTCAAACATCACGGACTCGCCAAAGTCAAGTGCCTGGGTCAGATTCTGTACATCGGCTGAGAGAAGAAAATAACATGCTTAAAGAGTGTGCTAGACAAGTAGGTTTGATCTATAATAATTTGTTTAGTTGTTGAATGTGTTGTTATCTAAGGAAGTACTGGTTTAAATTGATTTTTTTTTATTTAATAATCCACTTATCGAGAAATACTGTATGACACAACGCTACGACTAATAGGAGAGGTGCGGTATTTAATAAAATTTACAAAAAAATTGTGTGGACGATGTGAAACGATTAATAAATGGTAATTATTATTCTTTTCTGTCTATATGTACACGCTAACCTCCGAAGCTACTGAACGAATTTTTGTGCGGTTAATAAACGAATCTCAACCCAAGGCAAGGTTTGCTTTCATTTAAGTTCCATATCGGGAAAATGTAATCTTGTCTATATAAAATAAAGCAAGAAACAATTTTTTTATCATGGTTTTGTATTAAATTCCAAAAAAAATATTTAGTGTTCGCGAGGTCTACTGTTCGACCATAAGGCGACCACTAGTAGTAGTTATAGTAAATACATGTGGTCCGCAGCAACAGTCCCACAGCTCGGCGCTGTCCCTCCCACGCCCGTGCACGTGCTCGCCCGCGCGCCTCGACCTGCCCACGATGTCCACGCCCACACCCTGCCAGCCACAATACTTCTTACACGGGTACTGTATCATATACTTACTGCATACTGGTACGGTCGGCAACGAATCACAATTAACTTACACATTTTAAGCTGATATGGTAATTTGCACTATAACTTTCATATGAAATATTCGCCTTGTTTCGCGCTATGGGGCAATAAATAAGTAATAACATTGACCACTGACAACACTGTTACATCTTATGGTATTTCGCCACTCATTTTGTTGATCCCACTGAAGGCCTACACAGACTAGGGACTTTTGTCCTTCGATAATAAATCCCTTTGAATAGTATCGAGTAACGCACACGAAGGACTCAAAGAACGCCGTAATTTATGTAAAGATCTATATCGACAGACAAATGTCCCGCGGAGACGAATCCCTCCTCTACGTAGGCCTTTATGGACGAACCTCCGTGCCTTTAATATATCCAATACGGCTAGATTGTCATTTAATTAAAGAAGGTATTTTTAATATTTACTTAACCCTCAGTCATCCTATTTTCAAACAATTTCAACAAATTACTAAATAACTAGGTAAAGCTACGCTGCTGTACACAGTGCACGGCTTCGTATTGAGCGAAGCATAACTTTTTTTTTTTGTATTTAAATTGAATAATTGAACTTCGTCACGACCTTAATAATTGAAATCAGCTATTAATTTAGGTGAAAAAAATTTTTTTTTTAAATTGTATATTTGAACTTCGTCACGACCTTCATTGAAATCAGCTATTAATTTATGTCAAAAAAAATTAATTATCGGTCAAGAGGTTGCTGAGAAACGAACATCCGAACATTTTACATTTAACCTGCTCCATGGGAGGCTCCGCTCGCCTTCGGCTCGCTTCGCTCTATATGCTTTTCTATGCCATGAAATTTGCTAACTTTTTCCAAACAATTTTGCAATATAATTGTAAAAACGAGAATCTTAGCAGGACACTAACCAGCAGCGACTGTTCCCATCTTAGGAGGATTGTTCTCCCAACTCAAATAGTCATTTGTTCGATTCCGACCCAAGACTATTGTTTTGGCGATTCAAATTGTAAAATTATTTGAGAAAAAAATACTAATAAATAAAATGCGACATTGCCAACCCATTTTGTGGCATATTCTCACATTATTCTCTGTAATATTTTAGTGTAAACACATGTTCATCAGCGAACACTGTAAGTATGAGCTGGTTCAAAGGTGCGGGTGAAGAGCTCAGCGTGTTCAGCGACACTCAGCCCACTATAGTGGTACCCGGGGACAGCATACCCTTCGTTGGAGTTGTAAGGAATCGGGAACGACATATCGGCAGCAGAAGGTATGCAAATCCATGACTGGTGAATATTTTTAATATCCTTCAGAGGCCCTTTCAATATCTCCTAAGTGTATGTGTTGAAGGACGGACGAGACTCTGGCAAATATATCCAGTTGCCGTAAACGGCAATAGATTAGCCCCCTATGACGTGGGGCCAACAAACTGATTGGCGAAATGTGAGCGTATTAAATACCTCTGTCTACCTTTTCGTGGATAAAGACGGGATATTTTTGTGTGTGTTTTAAAATCCCAGTGGTTATGAAGTTACTTTGATCTCGATAAACGAGACGGTTCTCAACGGGAATGTGGAACTTGAACCATGTAAGTGGAGCCGTGGTCTTTCGTTAGTTAATTATTTTACTAAGAAATCACGAATAATGCGTAACTAAGATTTTCTATTTAGCCGAACTCATTTTTCGCTCCCGCCTATACTAAATTTGGTGGTCTTTGCAAAGATGCGGTTGAATCACTGAAGTACCCACAACATTGTTTAACTTTCTGCAAATGAAATTATGTACCTCTGGTTATTTAATCTATAAAATTCTTATACAGACATCTGTTAAGTCAAATGCGTTCGCTCCGGTCCTATCAGTTTCCAGCAACCAGGGTTAGAAAGCGTCCACAGTCTCCAGGACCTGATAGACCAAGTAAGTGCCGCTTATTGACGCCTCGATATCACGAAGCGTATTTGTATATGTGGTTTTTTCAAATATGGAGAGATTAAATATGACAAGTGAAGACGCGTGCAAAAACTAGTATGTATTGTATTACAGGTAGCAGCAGTAGACAAACGGTGGTAACGTTAGAGCAAGACAATAATCGTCCAGTTAATTCGCAAAGGTAAATTGATAAATAATAATGGCAACATTAGATTAATACCAAACATTTTTTTACTCTGGCAATGTCGAGTTAGTCTTCCCTCGGAATTCTCGCACGAGCCCAATGTTTTTAACACGTTGGTGGACAGTACTTTCTCACAGGTTGTTTGTGCAGGGACAGTACTTTCTTTAAAATACTTACTTTAGGATTTAGTACTAATAAATCGGTTTAAAACATAATTGAGCAACATTTTCAGGTCATATGGATATGCAACTAACCAATTCATGTATTCACAAAACAATAAAATCACGTTGAAAACAAAATATACTTATGTTCAAAAAATACAAAGTAACATCTAGGCTCCCAGAATGGGCAGTCACGTTTTATAAACCCATATTTAGACACATAAATACATATTTAGACATACAACAAAGGCTTCAATATTTTGTGAATAGGTACTTCATAGGAATGAGACTCAATCACACGTATAATTCATAATCATTTATCTGCGAACATGGTTAATACATATTTAGGTCATATGATAGAATTGTGCACAGCATTAAAAAAATCATAATAATATTAAGTATGTCAAAAATGTCATAAGTACAGTCAAAAATATTTTAAAAAAGATGTCAAAAAGATTAAACCCAAAATAGAAACATGTCAAAATAATAATTAAGTATACAGAATTGGAATACACAAATCAATCGGGAGTTTATTATAAATTCTCGATGTCATACATAAGATACTTTTATTCAGAAGAGTGGTTTTGTTGGAATGGTTTTTATTTTGTGCCTATGCCTAGAGCCACAGAGATGATCGAATAACTGTACGTAAACCGTTGAATAGATTTGCAGGAAAATTAGCAATTATAAAAACCATTTCCAGAATTGACACGTCATCTCATGGGACAAACTTTGTGTTTAGTGGGAATTAGGAATGACAAACGTGAACACCCATTTGACGGAATTTTATTCTTAAACAGATAAGCCCATTGTATATACAATCTACAATTATATATGCACTTGCCTACTTTTGAGGTTCAGGAAAATATTTTTACTTGACTCACTCTTCCTAATAGACCACCGGGACTGTCCTATTGGACTATCTAGCCTGATAAGAATATCCAGTCAGATAGGACTATCCAGTCAGATAGGACTATCCAGTCAGATAGAACTATCCAGTCAGATAGAACTATCCCGTCAGATAAGTCTATCCAGTCATATAGGACTATCCAGTCAGATAGAACTATCCAGTCAGATAAGTCTATCCAGTCATATAGAACTATACAGTCAGATAGGACTATCCAGTCAGATAGGACTATCCACTCAGATAGGACTATCCAGTCAGATAGAACTATCAAGTCAGATAAGTTTATCTAGTCATATAGGACTATCCAGTCAGATAGAACTATCAAGTCAGATAAGTCTATCCAGTCATATAGGACTATCCAGTCAGATAGGACTATCCAGTCAGATAGAAATATCCAGTCAGATAGGACTATCCAGTCAGATAGAACTATCCAGTCTGATAAGTCTATCCAGTTATATAGGACTATCCAGTCAGATAGGACTATCCAGTCAGATAGAACTATCCAGTCAGATAGAACTATCCAGTCAGATAAGTCTATCCAGTCATATAGGACTATCCAGTCAGATAGGACTATCCAGTCAGATAAGTCTATCCAGTCATATAGGATTATCCAGATAGATAGGACTATCCACTCAGATAGAAATATCTATTCAGATAGGACTATACAGTCAGATCCCACTATCCCACAAGACTATTCAGCCATACATGTAAGAGTATTCAGCCATACTGGACTATTGAACCTATGTGACTGACGTACATAGCCAGGGATCAAATCTGCAGTATTGTGTGCAGGTTGTGTGTTAGGGAGAAGGGCGAGCGTCACGTGAAGTCGATGACGTTGGACGTGAGGAGGAACAGAGAGAAGAGTCCCAAGTCCGTGTTGCGGGAAGCCAAGGAGAGGTTACGCAAGTTAGTCGCTTATTGTTTTACTAGCTGACTTCCTGAGTAACATTTAGTTTTCCATTTCCTTCTAATTACTGCAATGAGTAGCTTAATGTCTGCCGGAGTTTCAACTTATATCCGTCACAAATGTCATCCAAATTGGTCCAGCTGAGTTTACGTTAAGCTTGAAAAATTCTAAATTTAGGTAAATACGGTAGATAACTGTCAAACCCAATCACTTTTTTAGGGTTCCGTACCCCAAAAGTAAAACGGAACCCTATTACTAAGACTTCACTGTCCGTCCGTCCGTCTGCCTTCGTGAGCTGTATCTCAGGAACCGTGATTGTTAGAAAGATGAAATTTTCACAGATGATGTATTTATGTTGCTGCTATAACAACAAATACTAAAAAACCGAATATGAAGAATATTTAAGGAGGATCCCGTACAACCTGATTTTTTTTTTGCCGTTTTTGATACGGAACCCTTTGGGCGCGAGTACGACTAGCACTTTGCCGGTTTTTTGTATTTTAGTATATTAAAACGATAGATCTCGTTCGTACATAATTTGTATGAAATGGTAAACTATGACGTCCCTTCTTTGTAAAGTAGAAACAGTTTATAAGAGATGCCTATAATCTCGGTTATCTCTAATTTTCAATCTGCGGTCTCCCATACTTAAGTCGAGTATTTCTTTAACATTTTCGTCAGTAGTGGACGTCGAAGGCCTTCCAGAGCGGGGTTCGTCTTTCACACTCTCTCTACCACGCTTGAATTCTGCTATCCATTTTTTGACGGATGAATATGAAAGAGCGCAATCCCCTAATGTACTGACCATATCATCATGGATGGCTTTTGATGACAGCCCCTTCTTATGGAGGTACTTAATGACGGCACGCTGCTCGATTTGCGGAAATGATGTATAAAATTAAAACTAATTATCGCACACGTTTCAAACTTCACACAATTAACAGGTGTGAACTGAACTAAATAATGTGGGTAGATTTGATTTTTAGAACTAAATGGATCAGTTTAGGCCGACTACTTTTCAATCCACCCTCGTACATTGAAATAATTTTCATATTTCAGCATAAAAGATTTAACCGTGTCGGTTGAAGATAAAAGCTCGAACATGATGCTTCGTGAAGCCAAACTGCGCTTGCGCAAACTGGAAATCGAAGCCGAGGCCGTGGAGAAGTCATTCTTGGACTTTAGACTCAGACAGACAGAAAGTCAAGCTGAAAGAACTAACAATTTGCTTATAGAAGACATCGTTATTTCGACCAATATTGATAGCAAAAAAATGGGTTAGTTTTATTGGTACATACGAACTATAATATATTATTTATTAAATCAGAAACTAATATCAAATAAATGCAAATTAGAAAAGTATAAATGTTGACGTGTCTGCTAGTTGTGTCTCTGTACATACATACAAAAAACCTCTTACTGGAAACGAATCCGGGTTGAAATATAAATATTTTTGGATATTCTCACACAACGTCATCTAGCCCAAATTAAGCTAATATAAGCTTGTGTTATGGGATCTATAATATATATATTGTTATTCCTGCCTGTCCTGGCTGTTGGCCAGGCGCTATATATATAGGCGTGATGTATGTCTGTCTGTCTTTCTATTTTATGCTGTTTGCAGATGCTGATGTCATTCAAACTGGCAAGAAAATAGAACATGCTTATGAAATGGACATCCCATTAACAGACTATCAGAAATCTCTTAGAAACGACTTCACCAAATATTTGTGTGAATACAAAACAGATTTAGATAGAGAAATTAATTTTAAGCAACAAACTGTCGAATACATCAAACCTTTTCCCGAACCTTATTCGAATGAAATCAAACAAAATAATGAAATGAAAAGAAGTGATTATCTAGAAACACCGTTGGCAGAATTCAGAAAATTATACCGTTCGAAAAAAGATAATGCAGTCAAACGTACACACTCTCCTAATAGGGAACAAAAGTCTTCGGAATGCGGTAGTTCTAGACAAATTTCACCACAAAACGTACAGATTATACACAAAAATCCTAACGAAGTTTTCGATAACGCAATAGAAGTCGTCGAAACGAATGCTGTCGATGATAAAACAGCAAATGACGAGCAAAATTTATTAAGAGTTGAAGTAGAAAACGGTGAAGAAATTCATGAGTCTAAAGATATAAGAGAAGTGTCTGATCAAAACAACTTGCCATACAATATGTCTAGACAAATGGTAATAGTTGTGAGTCCTACAGTAAGTACTCCAAAGGCTGTGGAAGGCAACGATGTGGATGCTGAACTACGACCATCTGAAAAACCTAAAAGAAGTGTTTCCCCAGAAAGGGCCGCGAATTTAACAAGAAATGACGTATTGGAAGCTATTTTTAATGTCGATCCGAACTATAAAGTTCGTGCAGATAAAACCGCGCCCACGTCCGTCAGCGACGAGCGCGAGCGCCGAGCGGAGACTGACGACCGACTGACGACGGACGATGCGAGTCGATTAAGTTCACCGATGTCAGTTTTGAAACCTTCGGATGATGAAGATTTCTGGTAACACTATCGAAATTGCCAGATGGGAAAATTGGTGATTTTATTTTAAACCTTGTTTTGTTTTAAAAATAATTGTTCATCCCCCTTCTGTGTAGTGTGCAAAGTAATGTTTAAAATTGCCGAAATGAAAAACCAATTTTGTACAGAACCAGTCATTTATATTAAGCGAAGGAAATTAAAACATATAATTATATAAACGTACTCTTTATTTTACATTCCTTGTTACGCATATAAAAGTACAAACATTCGTTCCTTTAACATTTGGCATACATATATCTCACGTACCAACATATATATAATTATTATATATATGTATAAATGCTACACAATGAAACATTATTGTCGTACAACACTGAACAAACAGACAAACATTTAGATTCATTTATAGTATGAAAACGAACACGGACATTATTAACATATTATTACTAACATCTAATGTTTTACATAAACCGCACGGAGGGGTCGGATTATCCATAAGGAGGATTAGGCAATACTGTATTTTCTGAAAATATTAATATCACAAGAAATTTAGCAACAGGATATCATAGAAGTCGGTCTAATTGATTTCGACTTTTATAACAGAAATTTGTATTATAAAATAATAATATATAAAATGGTAATAAAAGTTTCCCCATATATTGCATTGCGTAGAGCCTGCTATGGTTACTCCGGCCTTGCACAGTGGTATGTTTCATAATAATAGACTATTACAAACTAATAAGACCTAATTTTTTAATTTATTTAATGTTGACATAATCATTAAAAATATAATAATTATATTTAAAAGTTATATTTTATATCAACGGTAGCAAATTAAATCAATTTAAAAACATACAAATTTTGATGAGTTTCGTACGTGCAGGTATACGTAATTTAGAACGTATAAATCTTACAATATTACATATTTAAATTCAAAGTACATTGTCTATTTAATTCTCAGTGTTCACTAATTTAAAAACAATTCAACTAAGCAATGTATTTCGATTATTTTTTCGATATTGTAAGTTTTATAATAAAAACAGCTCAATATTTAACGAACTTGAGTAGATCGTTTTTAGTATTTGTTGTATGAAATGGCTTATTTATTAGTTTATTTTGAAAAAAAAAATAGTCAAGTCTATAAATATTGTTAAAATGTCGCAAAATAAAGATCACAAAGTCCTATTTATATTTTTAATAGATGGCACTAAAAAGTTAAATACATATTTCTTTTACTTCAGAATTATTTTCTCTGTAGCAACCCCATAAACGCGACATACCACTCCCGTAATAATGAAACGGTAAAATAATTAGCAAGGAAAATATAGTCTACATTTATTTTACACCAGACCATCACCCAGCAGGTTGGTCCTTCGAGCCGGATAGTACTATTCGTATTTTAAAAACAGTGGCTCAAATACATTAAATTGAAAGTTCAGTGTGAGCGATGCTATCTAAATCCTGTGTATTTAACTTTAAAACAAATACCTATATTCTGTTTAAATTATGTTAGACATATGTGACAGCTTGACTGATAATGTTTTAAGTGCAAAAAGTGAATTTCTATAATTTTTTGAACAGGTCTGTATTTTATTAGTCACAGTCTGTAAAAATAACGACCATTTATTCTAAATAAATCAAACAGTTTTCCTTTTTTTATTTAAGACACTTTTTAATCAATCGATTTTTTTTTAAATTTTTGTTTAAATGCTAACATTTTCAAACTATTAAGACACTTTGTTATCACTGTTAGATATTTTAAAGCGCTTGGAACGTTTTTTTTAATAATTATATTCTGCGCTTTTTATATTTAAACAAAAATGATAATTATGCTGCTATCAGTTACTTCTGAATACATATTTTATGCAAAAAAAACCTATTTTGGGGGGAAAAAATTAACAAAGTACCTACGCCCTACATAAATCATAAACATTTCACAATTATTATTATTAAACAAATTTTTATTGAATTAAATTCAATATAATTTTTTTATTATAACCCTCACCGGTGTTGCTATCATATTATAATTATATTATTCATTAAAATTGTATATCTAATATTAGTTGTCATTATTTGTGGCAGTAAAACTTATTATACACATACACACTACACATTCAATGTGTACAACACACTGACGCTACACGACTAAGTATTGACACACTTTTTACACTTTAAATATTTTATATTAAATTCAGAATTACCAATATTGAGACTTAAATTGTACAAATATTAATTATTATTTAGTATCTTGTGAATCATACGTAATTGCGACCGAATTTTATTATATTTTCATGACATTGAAATCGTCTACTTTTAACATCATATTTTGCAAATTATCAGAAAAACTACTCGTGTCTAACCAAAAACAACTTATCAATTAAGTATAGTTTAGCTCAACACAATGTTATTATTTAACATACATACCTAAAATATACTTTTAATAACATAGATTATTAAATTAACGTTAATTTAATAATTAACTTATTAATGTGAGTCAAGTGTGTTTTAATTTTCATTATATTATTATCCCAATATAATTAGTGTATAATGCCTATTATTTTGCACGCAAGTGTGTGTAGTGCGATAAGTGTATAAAGTGTCATGTTAGTGTGTTTAAAATCCAAAGCTGACGTTGTGACTGATGTTCTTAGAAGCCAGAGCGGAACGAGGCGAATTTGGACCTGTCACTCTAAGCCATGTCGACATCTGGAAATAATTAATTAGTAGTACTGTGTATATGAGGACGGGAAGAAGTTTATAAATGGTTACCGATTCCCGCGGTAACACATTCCCGGGACAAAAAGTAGCCTATGTTATAACTAATTACATATGAGTTATCCGCCAGTGAAAATTCCATTAAAATCGGTCCAACCTTTTCAGAGATTACCCAGAACAGAAAGCCAAAAAATATTAAATTTATTTGTAATGTAATAAATAAACAAATAAATAAAAAAAAAGTTAATTTTGAAATTCCGTCACTTCATTTTTTTTTATCTATATGGATAAAGTTATACATGGGGCACACTAAAAGTTTTGCACTTCTAGCTAATCGGAACTATTTGAATTTTGAATGTTATATTTTTTTAAACGTTACAACCTTCTTAGTAATATAAAAAAACAATTGGCGGGAAATCATTTTTCAATTGTTTTTTATGACACATCAAAGTTCTAAGTATGCAACGAAAATGGAATTAAGTCGAAAAGATTTTAGAGCGATGATTTTTTATGATTTTAAAAGTTCTCTCTCTCCGCAAGACTGTGCCG
The DNA here is from genome assembly GCA_963556515.1 of Nudaria mundana. Lineage (NCBI taxonomy): Eukaryota > Metazoa > Arthropoda > Insecta > Lepidoptera > Erebidae > Nudaria > Nudaria mundana. Next base: position 15,920,154 of record OY748302.1, on the reverse strand, counting down.
ATCGTCTTCAAAATGCTTTTGGGAGAGAAGCACCTTGTTTGAGCACCGTGAGGCGATGGTTTGCTGAATTTGAGAGAGGTCGAGTTTCTTTACATGACGAATTTCGTGAAGGACGGCCTTCAACTGCCGTCAACGAAAATAATGTGGCTACTGTTAAGCGGTTAATTGAAGAAAACCTGCGGATTACCTATGAGACAATTCGAGGACTATTGGGGATTGGTATGAGTCAAATCCAGAAAATTTTACACGAAGAATTAAAAGTTCGGAAACTTTATTGTCGTTGGATCCCTCATGAACTGACAGCGGAGCAGAAGCGGGCTCGCGTGGAATGGTGCTCACAGATGCTACTGAAGTACGACCACGGACATTCTAATGCTGTTTATGACATTGTCACAGGAGACGAAACGTGGATTTATTGTTTTGAACCCGAAAAAAAAACAGCAATCTTGTGAATGGGTGTTTGAAAATGAGAACAAGCAAACAAAAGTGAGGCAGGCGAGAAACGTTGGTAAAAAAATGATTGCGTTTTTTTTCTCAGCTACGGGTCCCATCTGTACAATTCCACTTGAAGGTCAAAAGAGTGTTAATGCCGAGTGGTATTCTACCATTTGTTTACCCAGGGTGTTAGAAAAAGTTCGCGAAAGACGACCCAAAAGCCGCGTTCTCCTACATCATGACAACGCTTCTTCACACACGGCCAACAAAACAAAGTCATTTTTAGCTTCCGAAAAAGTACAACTCGTCACCCATCCTGCGCATAGCCCCGACCTAGCACCCTGTGATTTCTGTATTTTCCCCGAAATCAAAGATTTGATGAGAGGTTTCACTTTAACCAACTCCGAAGAGGCAGTGATAGCGTTCAATCAGCACGTAGAAAACATGCCTTCAGATCTATGGTCCTCCTGTTTAAAAAAATGGTTCGATCGCATGAAAAAATGTTAAAATGTAAAGGAGAGTATTTTGAAAAGCAATAAACATAATATTTTGGTTTTAACATGTTGTTTTTTAAGTTACGCAAAACTTATAGTGTGACCTACGTAATATAGTTAAATAACACGTCTTAACGTATCACCAAAAGGGTAGACTGGGTCGTAATACGACCACATTTCATTCCACATGTTCGAGCTATTGCGATACAAGACACCACTTGAACAATAGGACAATTGAATGTGTTAAAAGGGAATTTTCAACCAATATTTAAAACATGCTAAGACTGCTAATACTCTATTTAGTGGACATGGACATTAAAATGGCGCTTACGAACGTCAGTAAGTACTTAAAATAAAATATTATAGCTTCTATATTTACATGTACTGGCCAGATTCGCAAAGCAATAGGTGAGAACCGTAAAAAAGAACCTGGTAATAAAATTCACGGCCACTCTTTCTATATCTGATAGGTAATTACAAACTTTCTTAAGACTAAATGTGGACAAATGTACATTGGTCTCGTGTCAAAATCAATAATAAAGTGTATAATAGAATAGAAAAGAAATTGTAGCCACCTAATTACAAAAATATGCTACAATTATAGCATTTTAGGAGGCGCCTGCACCATGCTCAAGCGAGACACTTTTATCATTCTGGTTCGAATTACTCTCTGGTTTAAATATCTCTTTATCTAGTTTGACGTACAGGTGCTTATGGTTTCTTTATAGTGCTCGGTTACGGCAATAGGCTTACCTCCTATTACGTGGGACCTACGAAATTACTACTAAATTAACTGTGGGTGTATAATGCACCTGTGCCTACCCCTTGGGGTATATAGGCGTGATGTATGTCTGTCTGTCTGTAAAAAACGTGTCTTTGAGGTAAGATACAAGCACAAAATATAACATACCTGTAACGGCACACCTCTAGAATCATCCCTAACGTCCTTATTAGGTGTGGAACATCGTACAGCTCTAGAGGAACCTGGGCCGGGACTGCAGTGGGCAGGACTGGCCGGCCCGGGACTCGACCCTGCTACACTACAGTTGAGACCCCAGAAACTGCTACAATTCGCTGTACTGTCTATTGTCGGAGGGTTTATTGGTAACCAGCTGAGGAAATAAATTATAAGATTAATAAATGCTCGGACTATGGTTATGGTTATGCTATAATGGTTATAGATTATAATATATAGTGTCCGGTTACAACAATAGGCTTGCCCCAAATTACTGGCAAAGTTTGGGTGACGTCGTTTCAGGGTCTTCAGAAACTTCGAACTTGTCACACCTTAAGCCTAGCTTCGAAAGGACGCTCCCCGAACAACAGTACAAACGTCACTAGACTTTTCCTATCTAAAATTGATAGTTATTCGTCCCGGGACATTGCGTTTTTTTTTCGAAAACCGATGCCTAATTTTTTTAGAAAAATTAACGCTCCTTTCTATGTCACCAACTAACTTCTTTGGGAAAAACAACTGTAATATCACAATAATGCACAGTATAAGCTCGGCCCTATGAGCATGGCATCGGAAGAGTTTGTCCGTGACTCAATGAACGGAGAAAACATAGAAGCGTAACTTCAAACAAAATCTCTAACCAACCAGCCTCCTTACAGCTCAGAAGAGTTTGTCTATCGCCAAGATAAAATCAAAATAAAATATTTAAAGTGTAAAAAGTGTGTCGATACTTAGTCGTGTAGTGTCGGTGTGTTGTACACATTGAATGTGTAGTGTGTATGTGTATAATAAATTTTACTGCCACAAATAATGACAACTAACATTAGATATACAATTTTGAATGAATAATATAATATTAATTAAAATATGACAGCAACACCGATGAGGGTAATAATAGTATATATATATAATATGACTTATTTTATTTTATTCGGTTTGATTTAGTTTTATTAATTTTATATTTGTCTTGATTTTATTATTTTAAGTCAATTTTTTGTACCTGATTTGAATTAGTTGGATCTGTTTTAATTTATTTCAATTTAATTTGTTTGATTTAATTTATTTTTTAATTTGATTTGCTTTGACATAATTTAATTTTGTTTCATAATTCTGGTTCATAAGTGTTACTTTGTGACCTACATGAATAAAGATATTTAGATTTTTTTTTTTTTTTTTTTGTTTTAGTTTTTTTTATGTTTGGTTAGATTTTATAATTTTAATTTATTTTTATATAGAAATCTTTGCACATGTGGTGTTAGCCTTTAAGTAATTGTTACACTTACATAATGTTGTTTTTTTTTTTATTGTAATTTTATCAGTATAATAATTGTTGGTTAACCTAATAAATAAATAAACAAACTCTTCTAAGCTGTAAGGAGTAAGGAGGCTGGTTGGTTAGAGCCTACATTTAGTAAAGTACCTGTCTCTCTGGTGCGAGGAATACAGCGCCACCGTGTGTCTCCAGCGGTACACGCTGGGGTGAGAGTCCGGGTTCACGTCCAGGTCGCACACCGCGTCGTACACTAGTCTGTCCATCTTGGATGGCTCCTCGCTGTAACATATCCTTGTATAAATGTTAACTCAAGAATTTAGGCAACGGGTTTCAAAATTACAATATAGCTGCTACTTTTTATTAAATTCATTTAGCCATTTTGAACATAACCCATTATATGTGTGCCCGATGACGGTAATAGGCTTGTCCCCTATTACGTGGGACTAAAAATACTGGCAAATTCAAAGCAAAAGGTAGAAGTTGTGGGCGTCCGCTATTCATAAATAAAAACCGGCGAAGTGAGAGTCGGACTCACGCACAAAGGGTTCCAAAACGACAAAAAAAACATTGTTGTAGTGTCCGACCGAATGTTCGGTTTCGGTTTCGGTTTCGGTCGAGTTTCGGCAAAAAAACGAGTTTCGGTTATGTTTCGGCTTCGGCAGCAAACCTGCGTGAGTTTCCGCGCTGTGCTCGGGTGTGTTCGGCGCGGTAAATGACATCCAAGTGACGATGACATTTTGGCCGCGTCCACGTGCGTAATCATGTCGTAACCTGTTTGTTTGCAGTGCAATTTGTTTGTTGTGAGTTTTCGTGTGATATGTTTTGAATTCGGTAAGTTTTATCATGTGATATAATATAAGAGTACCTCGAAAAGTAATTTAATATAACAAAGGAGTACCTAGATTATAGTAGAATCAAGTTTACCATAAAAATCTAAACATTTTGTGGTTAATTTAACTCTTTCGCTAGTGCTATTATGTAAACAAACATTAGTTAGGTAGGTACATGGTATTTACTATAGTGCATTAGTGGTGATAATATTAAGTATTTAGAGTTTCGCGTTCAATTTAATAATTATTAAGTAGGTACCAATATAATAATTGTTTTTTTTTACAAATTAACACTTATAATTAAACGAGTAGATACCTACCTGGTTATCCGTATAAAATTAACACTTATACTTATTTTATTTCTGTTTTTCAACATGATCCTTATGAGTTTGAGTTTCGGTTTCGGTTTCGGCCGAAACTGAGACCGTTGCCAAAATTCGGTTTCGGTCGTAAAAACCAGTTTCGGTCGGACACTACATTGTTGTATGGGAGCCCCTTAAATATTCATTATATTACGTTTTTGAGTATTAGTTGTTATAGTAGCAACAGAAATACATCATCTGTGAAAATTTTAACTTTCTAACTATCACACTTCATGAGATACAGCCCAACTTATATATTTCTATATACTTATATATTTCTACATACATACATATTATACATAGAAAACAACCAAACTTCGACCATATACAGAAAAATACGACCCGGAAACGAACCTGGGATCTATCAAGAAAAAAGAAAAGACGTTTATTTCACAAAACACAGAGGCGACATTACAACAAAAGTAAAATAAAACTACGTGTGGGAAGGTCGTCAGTGTATGCTAGTGCACGCCGCATCTGCGAGGAAATTGGTCTCCTCTCAGCATATGCTGACGTGGGCGGTGCCACGTTGACCAGCGCTGATTTCCAGAGGAAGCCAATGTATACACTGAAAATGGCGTGCCCGTCCCATCATAACTCGCAAGTGAAACAGATGACAGATAACCATGAAATGTGGATATTATATAAATAAACTAATCCTGTCGCCACGGAGACAGAATAAATAGAATAAATAAAATAAAATAAAATAAAATAACGTTTATTATCTTTGAAATTTTTAGAAAATTATTTAGATTCGTAAAAAGTTGGTGTGACTCTACCGAGGGTTCCAAAATGCAACGAGACTGAGAAGAGCCCTCAAGAAACTCAGTTCGGCTTTTTTCAAAATATTTCATCTTAAATCTAATACAGAGTTATTTAGAAAGGAGCAATTCGTGTTACAACCAGGCAGCCTTGTCATCTAAGAAATCATTAATACTATAATAAGCTTTATGGAACAATTTAGTTTTTATTAGTTTTTAGCTCTTTTTTAGTACTTTTTAGCAGTTAACCTATGATGACTCGTATAACTCACCCATAAATAAAAGCCTCGGCAACAGCTCTATCACACGCTTCCAACATTTCCTCTGCATCCTTCTTAACCTCATAGTCTGAAGCCGAGAGGTAGACCTCATCGTCGGAATGTGACGAGCCTCCAGACTCGTCCTCGGATATCTGCTGGGAGTGCGAAAGTCACAGGTAAGTGCATTTGATATGTACGTTAGTAAGTGCTTGTGCATCCTCAGATATCTATTAGAAGTGCGTAACAAGTAAGTGCATTTGGTATGTACGTTAGTAAGTGCTTGTGCATCCTCAGATATCTATTAGAAGTGCGTAACAAGTAAGTGCATTTGGTATGTACGTTAGTAAGTGCTTGTGCATCCTCAGATATCTATTAGAAGTGCGTAACAAGTAAGTGCATTTGGTTGCTGTGCTGCGAAAAGACATTTTTTAATACACATTTAATATTTATTTTACTTTAATTGGCTGTGCTTATAGCGGCTGGCACGTAAGATTTTGTTGCCTTTCATCGACATTTCATCGCAAGGCAACGGGTTTCTATATTTTTTTCAAAATTACAATATTGCTGCTACCTTTTATGAAATTCGTTCGACCATTTTGGACATAACCCATGATAATGTGCCCGGTGACGGCTTGCCCCCTGTTACGTGGGACTAGAAATACTGGCAAATTGTGGGTGTGTAATGCACCTCTGCCTACCCCTTCAGGGATATAGGCGTGATATGTGTGTGTGTAAGAAATTTAAATTTTGAATTGAAATAGCACAGAACTGAATGTTGTAGCGATCTTTGGAGAGGTCTATGCCCAGTGGGCGTCAATTGCCAGTTTTTTTAAGGACATTGCCAAGGTTTGGACCAAGTGTTGCCTAGAATGCTCACATAGTGTATTTTGTTCCTCAGACCATCATCACAAACCAAAGCGTCTAAAAATCGGTAGAAAAACAGACTCTTGGTTTGAATATTTGTATTGAACTTAGGACTTGATTAGTATTGGGGGTAGTTCTTCTACACGTAAAGTGATTTTTGCGACTACCCCAAAGTTGGGATATCATTAGATAGGTATTTTAAAAACATTGAGAAGTGCTCAGACTTGTAAAAATTGTGTCCGTTAACCGAAAATATAAGTTTAGTCAAACTAATTGGCTGATTCCGTGCTTCGGTGGCGTGGTCGGTAGCGTATCCGCTTTCGACGCCGGAGTCTCGGGTTCGATTCCCGGTCGGGACAAACTTTGTGTGATGAAACATTTGTTTGTACCGAAGTCTGGATGTTTCCTATGTATAATATGTATGTGTTTACAAAAAACAATGTATATAAGTATTGATTACAGTTTATCTAGTACTCATATCACAAGCTCTGCTTAGTTTGAGACTAGATGGCGTTGTGTGAATTGTCCTAACATATTTATTTATTATTTATTGATGTTGTATGTATGTGTTGTATAAGCCGCGCACGATGTGAGTGGGATAGAACCTTCTCACAATAACCGCTTCGTGACGTCATCAATTGCTGAAAGTACGGATAAAAAATAGTATTGTAGGATAATCTACGTCACTATGACGTCACCAACATGGCCGCCAGTCTCATTGTCATCTTGCGCGGCTTATACTAAGTAAACTCATATTATTATGGCTCTTATGACTTGGCCTATCACTCGGTTTCGGCTTGACGTCGACTCATGGGACACCCTGGATGTACGTCTTGTATGTATGTATGTATCTATGTGTAGTACCTCAGGTGGTGTGACAAGTGGACACTTGTTGACGTCGACAGTGAAGGCGGGCGCGCCGTCCCCTCCCGGCGAGTTGTTGCTCACCACGACTCGAGCCGCCACGTGCTGGAGCGCGCCGTCACCTGATTATAGTGTTACATATTGATGATATTGGGTACTAAGGAGTCATCATCCAACGAGCCTTTTCCCAACTCAGGTCGGCTTTCCAGTCTAACTGCTATGCGGTTGAACTTCAATATTTTCCGTAGAGCAACTGCCACCTGACCTCCACAACCCATGGGCGATATAGTGGCTCAATGTCTTAAGAAATGGTCACCCATCCTAAGACCGGCCTGGCTAGATGTTGTTTAACCTTTGCAATGTGTTAACCTACTCAGTTACCACTAGATCACGAGCTCCTGTTCTTTGGCCACTAAGGAGTCCTATTAATATATCCAAAGCCAATTTAAGGCATCCTCACTATACTAGAACAGATGCCCCATCCCATACTAAGACAAGTTAAAAATATGGCAAAAATTTGCCATAATATTTTAAAGTTTTCGAAAGTTTTTTCATAAAATCTAAAAAATGTCACATGACATGAAGTTCAGCATCATTTTAGAGGTCTTTGACCATGCTGAGTTGATTGAAGCTAGTCTTGAGTCTCTAACTATTACCGTTCTCGTTTTGACCTTGACCTTGAGATCGGAGGTCAAAGGTCAAGTTCATTTTAGATGTCTTTGACCATGCTGAGTCGATGGGCGTCTACACTGAGTCTCTAGCTCTTGCCGTTCTCGAGTTGAAAGTTGTTTACGGATAGACGGACATTACTGTTGTATAAGAGATTTTCGTTTCGAAAACCCTAAAAAGCGGCCGTTGTACATTATGGCTATTTTTCTACCGACTATGTTATTTACGTTTATAGCATTTTTGGCCGTGAGGTTTATTGCCTGGTATCTGGCAGTAAACGTAACTTTAGAAGCTTTTTTTTGACTTTAATTTATAACCTTAAATAACTGGCTATCTTTCAAAAGTGTTACCTTGTAACCTAATTGTAAAAAAATAACGAACGCAAACATTAAATAAAAAACAGTAAAACAATAACGAAACGCAACAGAAGAGTTTGGCTAGGTTCACCTCTTAAGCCCTTTTTGTATAATCTATCAATGAACTGGTTGATGCATGCGGCTCCACCCGTGCGGTATAGTGTCCTTATAAATTTTCCAATATTTCAAGCAATTTTATATTTTTCTTTTGAAAAACCATGATAACAAAAAAAAATAAGCTACATCAGTTAAGCCGTTCTCGCGTGATTTGATGACAATGGGAAATAGGGACTCAATAATCACATCTTTATAGGTGGGATAGAACCTTGTCACAATAACCGCTCCGTGACGTCATCAATTGCTGAAAGTACAGATAACATACTGTTTAGTATTGTAGGTTAATCTACGTCGCTATGACGTCACCAACATGGCCGCCAATCCCATTGTCATCTTGCGTGGCTTACACAAAATTCACTCACCAATATCCTGATCAAACGTCAATCTCCTTATAAAACCGTCACTCTTCGGGCTCGTAGACAACGTAGATCTATTCTTCCTGAACGACGCGTTCTTCTTACTGTTTCTCTCAAGCATATCCATCTTCCATTCACATCTACACTTAGATGCCTTCGACCATAACTCTGTGCATTCCCCTTCAGACATAGCTGGAGCTTTGACAGTCTCGGAATCAGTCAACTCTTCACATATATAACTTGCTAAACATCTAACATGTACGTCAATTACATAAGTCATTTTAACCCTGGTCACTCTATAGCTTTTCTTTTCATCGTCAGAACTAAATATGTCATCGTTGGGACACCGTAGTTTAACTAAAAATTCTAATAAACTATTCACATCGTCTAAGTCAGTTGTGTGCTGTTTCAATTTGTATACGGCTAACTGAGCTAGCCTAGAATGTATTAAGGAGAAATTTATATTTTGAAATCTTTCATCGTCCATATAACTATAAATAGTATTCTGTAAATGTTTAGCCTCCGACTTGAGCGATTCACCGGCTGTTTCTGGTTCAGCATTTAAAGAAAATAATAAAGCGTCTGCAATTCTTTTAGCAAAAACTTGACAAGTTCTTTCGATACATAATAATTGGCTAACCGTGTGGTTTATAGGTTGCATAGGTTGTTGTAATTCACCATTGGTTAATTTAGCTGTAGGTTGTCGACACAACCTTTGTCTAACCGGATCCGTTCTCTTCCAGTGTGGTTTTTCTGAGGTTATTTTACAAGATTTTAAGGCAACGCAGAGCTCTGATATAGGACTTAGAATAGAATCTTTGTTAGGTGTTTGTTGGGCACATAAACTAAGCCTTGATAGTGTTAGCTCGTCGATTTGATTGGATTGGGCACAACTATCGCTGTATGCAAATGAACAAGCGCTGTCATATTTAGTTTTGAGATAGTTCTCCAAGAGATTTAGGCCTTCCGCTGTTCTTAGGTCCGTGAATGTGTCAAGAAAGGGCCAATATTCTTTCCAGCCCACTTTCATTTGTTGTGCTAAAGTCCTGTCGAGAAAACATCTTTATAAAGCACTATTATATAACTTCTATACAGATTAACAGATTAATAAAACAGCTTTTCACTAAATGCATCTCACTAAAGACCTTCTTAAACGTAGATATACAACTAAAAATACGAAGATAGGTTACCAACAAGGCAATCGTCGTCTGTGAGAGGCACTCACTACGAGAAATTCACACAGGCACATAGCTGCATATATTTAAATTGTTCAGCAGTGCAAGTGAGATAGCATGTTTCATTGCTCACGCTAAAAAGAAATAAACAAAATAACTTGGTACCGTAGCGTATCACCACTTCTGGTGCCGTATCTATGTATTTTACTAATATATCTATATATAAAACTTTTTCACGCAACCTAGTATTTCATACTACCTTAGGTCATGTAAATATGTACATACCTCCCAACATTTTCAAGTCCTTTAGTAGTCTCTTTAAGTCTGAAAGTCCTCGGTCTTGGCGTGTCCACTTGCGACTGAGTGGCAGTGAAGTGAGTGGAGTGAGTGAGATGTGTGAGTGGAGTGAGTGACCGGGGAGGAGTCTTCCATTGTCTACGGAACATGTCGGCGGTGAGAGCTTCCATGGGGCCGGCGTACGCGAGGATCTCGTAGCGGGGACTTAGTGGGTTTGAGTTTATTTCCTGGGGAAAATACACATTTAATTATTGTAACTAATATTAAAGAGAGGAATGATTGGTTTGCATTGAATAGAATCTGACACTAATGAACCGATTTTGAAAAAATTGTGCTATAGGCTACTTTTTTTGGATTCTACTTTAGAAACCCTTGCTACGCTCGGTATTCTACTCTAGAATCCTTCGCTTCACTCAGGATTCAAAATAACGTCTTCGACAACAATATATCATTTTGCTCCCTTGTCATAAAATAAATAAATATTTTAGACATTCTCACACAACGTCATCTAGCCTAAATTAAGCTAATATAAGCTTGTGCTATGGGATGTAGACGACTGATAAACATACTAATATATTTATAAATAGATACATATTATACATAGAAAACACCCAAACTCCGAAACAAACATTTGTGGATCACACAAATATTTGATTCGACCCGGGGATCGAACCCGAGACTCCGGAGTCGAAAGCCGACGCACTACCGACCACGAAGCAGTTAAATGTACAAGCGATGAATAAAGTTCGCGCGTTTTTTTTTTTTTTTTGATAATATATATGAATGATTGATGAGATTTGAATATGGATATGAAAGATTCATGTTCCATATTCAAATCTCATTATTTCCCGCTAAAAAGTCTCTGAACAAAAAAGAGCTACTTTAGGCGCACTTGTGTAGGAACAAAACGCCACTTTTCGAATAGAAATGATGAAATAAAGCATCCCATTTCTGACGAGATATTTTCGCGAATAGTTCGAGGCAAAAATGGGTTCATTTCGAATACGAGGAAAGCAAATAAAAATCATAAATATAAATATGTTTCGGAGTTTGGGTGTTTTCTATGTATAAAGAAATAATGTACTTAGAAATAGTATGTATATCAGTATATTTTTTAATTCCACGTACGTCAATTGACAAGCGCCTCTGGTTAGCACTAGGAAGAATTCCCTCACCCTCCCTGACCCTCGCGCTAGAGACCATGGCTTGTGGCATGATATCCAGCGAGAGGGTATCCCCGTCCAGACCCACGTATGTTTATCAGTTGTCTAGATCCCATAGCACGAGTTTATATTAGCTTAATTTGGGCTAGATGACTTTGTGTGAGAATATCCAAAAAAAAAATGTTTTTTTAAATGTTTTGTCCATACGGGTGGCGCTTTAGGCGTGAAGGCGAGTCCGACAGTGGGCGCGGCGCTCCCGTCCTCGCAGTGCAGCACCGGCACGTAGTAGCGCTCCGACAGCAGCAGGCCCATGCGGCCCGACACCTCAGGCCCGACGGACACGCGCTTGCAGATTATCTATACATAACAATGTTATAGCTTTTCTTTAAAATGCATAATAAATCGAAATTGCTGTAGTCAAATACATGCGAGCAGTGGCGGGCAAACGTTATATGAAAGTCCATATCAGCTGTAGTGTCTAAATAAATTTCTATGTAAACTCATATTATTCTGTCGAGTAATTTAAAAATGAAACGATCTTTTACTCCGAATCATGAGAACCAAGGAGGTTAACAATCAAAGGTTTAATTTTATGAACTGGCTTGCAAATATAAGGCTGATTATTTAAAATAAACAATTAATTAACACTTTCGCCCGTGAAAAGAGCGTAGAGCACACTGCTGGCCATTCGTATACGAGGTGAGCCATGCGACGTGGGAGACAGCGACACACTGGTCCTACGTATACGACGTGTGACATACAGCTTGCCAAGTCAGGCGTGTGTCAACAATGGAACTAATTTAATTGTATGTAGTTATTGTTCTAAAATCTTTTTTTTTTTGAGGTTTTTCAATATTACGTGGCTCCCCTATTGGAACGCTTATACTTGTCTTGCCACTTGTACGTTATTGACATTAAACATCAGGGCAACTATGTCTATAACACGTATATATGAAATGAAATGATTTATTTATTTGTATAGGTCACTAAATGGCTCTTACAAACGTCAGTAAGTACTTAAAATAAAAAATTTCATTGCTTCTATATTTACATGTACTGTCAGATTCGCAAAGCAATAAGTAGAACTGAGAGAAAGAACCTGGCAATAAAACTCTCGGTCACTCTTTTTCAATTATTGAAACATTTTCTTAAGACTAATGTGGACGAATTTACATTGGTACATATAGAGCGCTGATAACCGGTCTGAACCACTAACAACCACTCTGCACGGCAAAACAGTCAAACAGTCGAGGATGACGTCACGTCATTATAGCCTTCCCAGTTTAAATTGTCGTGTGGAAAATATGGAACTAATAATTGTTTGTCGTTATTGTTCTGAGATCTTGTTTTTGAGTTGTTTCAGCACATTTATACTGGGCAACTTATATCCGAGCTACTTAATAGTCGCCACGAATAAAACGGGTGACACTCGCCCTCTATCTAAAGACGATTGCTCTGAGCATCAAACACTTGTGTGACAGTGTCGTACGTGTGGATAGTATGGAGACACGCGAGTCTAGCGCGGTGGCGCGTAAGACAGCATGTTGAATGACAAGTGTGGTTGTTATCATACAAATTGTATAGGCCAGATCCTGTTCAGATGCGTGCCATACGTCGCATTCGAAGAACGAGTTTGCCTGTGCCTTTACTTACAACAATAAAAAATCAGTTTTCAACATTATTTCTGTCTGTGGGACTTTCATTGGCAGATAGCTTACGTTATAAATAGTTACTTAAGCCTACTTTATATCACGGGAATAAGTTCCCGTGGATTTGGGGAACTAGTTATTTCACGAAGGTGAATACGTATAAGCTAGTAAATAAATAAAGGGGTACTCACATCCTTAGGCTGTTCCCCAAACTTATTGACAGCAATAGTGTTACATTGTGGGAAGGATGTTAGTACGTCGACCACTTGTTCGGCGCCGTATTTAGACGCGAAATGCAAAGGCGTTTCGTTCATCGCCTTGTCCGGAGTATTCAAGTAACGATCGACCAATATTGCTGCGAACTCCTATTAAAAAATAAATATTTCTGTATTTGAAAGTAATAAGTTTGCTATTCTATGGGTAGTTTAGTAGAATTCCAGTAGGTCAAACGCTAACCTTGATAAAGCAATCTAGAAATTGTATATGATACATAGATTTGATGATATCGGTATAGTCATCGTAGCTCCATTGCTTTGCGAATCTGGCTTTGAATGTAAAATTTTATGTGCTTACGTTAATAAGTGTTATTTTATAACCTATATTAATAAATACTAGTTAACCCAGCGAACTTTGTATCGCCTCAAATATAAAAAAAAAAAAAAAAAATTTCATGCCAATGTATGTATTATTAGTTATAACTGAAAAACGCGACAGACGGACAGACAAATTGTCGTATTAAATACATAGATGTTTGATTTTGAGTTTGAGTGGTCAGAGCATTCCCCATGTTAGGGACCGTGGGTTCAAGTCCTGCCGATGACATTTCAGTTCTTGTGATTTATAATTTCTATCTAAATATTTAGTATAAGAGGATGTTAGTGTATGTAGAGAAAAGAAAAGAACTGCTAACATTCTTATATTGAGTAGAGGAGTAATACTTGCATCATAGCTCATTTATATCGGTCGTTAGCGCTCGCATGCTGGTAACCGTTTTCATTGGTCGTTAACGCTCGCATACGGGCTATCGACCAATGTAAATTAGCCGTTAGATAGAAATTGACTGAGAGTTCTTAAAATTACGGGCTCCAGTAAAATAGAGACCTAATCACTATACCTAATCCCAAATATTTGATATAAAATAACATTGACATCTGCACCACCAATACAAAATGAGCGTTTTCCCGCCACCCTTCAACCCGCCCTACCCAGCAGTGACTTATAATACTAAAGAGCGAAGTATAATATTAATTAAATTAAGTATCTATTAAAGTGTAAACAATCATAATATCTTGTTGTTTATAAATGTTTTTTTTTTTTTTTTGTTTAATTATGACAGCTGTCATGGAAAACGTCTAATTGGAAGTAATATTATATATTAAGCGGAATATTTCACAATAATATCATATGAAGTTACCAATTTTGTACACGAATGTACTCCATACAAATGTAGGGAAAACAAAAACTTTTTATTTTCAAATTAAATCAGCTCAAATCAGACAATTTTTTGGCATAAACTTTAAATCGAATCGCAAGCATTCCGGAGAAATTTGAAGTTTTCAAATGTTCAAGCCATAATCCTCATCAGATTACCCTTATATCTCTGGAACCTTTTAAGGACTATTTATTTGGCATGTCGCTACGACTATTTTTTGGAACCTAAACCAATTCGATAGGCTTTACCGTTTGCTTGCACCAGGAATGAGGATTACAGCTTGACGTTCAAGCCATAATCCTCACTAACTTATAGTTATAACGCCGAAACTATAATACGACAATTTTTTTTACATGTACGACTATTTCATGACTATTTTTTAGCGTTGTCAAAATTCGTTTTCATTGAGATTTCAAATATGAGGATTACATATAGCTCGAAGCACACAATCTATTTGGTATTAGGTATAGTTAGCCGTGTCCCCCATCAGGGCTATCGACCAAGTTATAGACCGACATTAGTCGTTACCCCGCATGTATCGACCAGTATAAATGAGCGATTAGAAAGTGACCTGGTGCACTAAATGGGGGCTCCAGTAAAATGGCAAGTTTTATTAACATAATAAGTTAGTTTACCTTGCACGAGTCAGCATCTGCGTCCATTCCATACAGAGTCTGCACAAACATTGGGTTGCCAACCGTAGTTAATATGAGATTGCAAATCTCTGCATTTTTCGCCTTAGCCGCTACGTGCAGAGCGTTGTAACGAGAGCCTTCCTGTAAAGGACATTATTTACTGTAAACAACGGTTTCAATTTAATAATTATTTAATCAATCAATCAATCAATCAAAGAATCAATTTCATTTATTCAGTTTAGGCACATAAAGAGCACATATGAATGTCAAAATTTTACAATTTTGTCAAGTAATATTATAAAAATACTAAATTAAGTAAGTACATAAATAACCATTAGAAAATGATTCTTTCGCTGGTTCGGTAATTTGGTTCTCCTGAGAAGAGACCAGCAAGAAACTCAGGTAGATTATCCATATAATATTGTGTTTAATAAATAACCCGATTATTGGGAAGGTTATAGGCTATATAACATCACGCTATGATGAATAGGAGCGAAGTAGGAATGATAATTGTTTAGATGACAGGGCCACTAACGAAGCGTAGTATTATAATAACGTCCACACTCATTTTATGTTTATTTTAAATGTAGGGTACACGAATTTAAATAGGTGGATCGATCCCGTGGGAATATCGGGTCCAAAACTTATCCTATTCTGTTCTCCATTCCCAAAACTATACCTATGCAAATTTTCATCCACATCCGTCCAGTCGTTTGACCGTGAAGAGGGTACAAACAAATATACACATTATCATACACATTACCTATACAAGAATCGCCGTGCCTCCACCCGCGTGATTTGTTATCTCCTCGATTCCCGTGGGAATACATTACTGTGATAAATGTATCCTATGTTACTCAGGGATAATGTAGCTACACATTAGAAAAATATTTTTCAAAATCGGTTCAGTAGTTACGATGCCTATTCAATGAAAACACACATAATATTATAATATTACCTGTAGTATAGAAGGTGTGTTCCCACTGCTAACAAGATACCTGGGATTGTCCCACACCCTGTCACGTACGGTCGCCGTGAGCCCAGCTTCTATAGCCTTACGCAGTGCCACCATTTCTTGTGGGGACGGCGCTTTGAATGGATAGGGCTTCTCACCCATCACCGCTGTAATACATATATCACAACTGTTATTATTATATTACCTAATTAAAAAAAGAAAGGTTAAAAATCTGGAATTGTATATAATAATGAAGCCTTTTCAAATATAAATAAATATTTCTAGACATTCTCACACAATGTCATCTAAGCCCAAATTAATAAGCTTGTGCTGTGGGATATTTCTAAATACATATTTATACATAGAAAACACCCAGACTCTGAAACAAACGTTTTTGGATCATATTCTGGCATCAACTAGCAATCTATGTCAAATAATTATAGCAGAACAATACCAATCCCCTTGAGGTAAGTAAATCGAAATACCTCGCCCACTCATTAATTATGTTTCGTGATAGGAGCCCATTATGGCTCGATGTAGGTGCTCAGATAGATTAGGGTTTTAATTAAATTAAGTCAGGCTGTGTGATGATAACAACAAAAAAAATCGAAGATATATTTTCATATACATTGTATAAAGAATATTATGTTGTATCACAGAATTACTTAATTCATAAAATGCTCAACACAATTCATGAAATGTTTCTAAATGACTTGAGCAAATCTATACTAATATTATAAAGCAGAAGAACTAATATTTATCGAGGAAGGCTATTGGTTATATAACATCACGCTAAGATCAATAGGAGCGGAGCAGCAGTGTAATATGTTTAAAAAAAACGGGGTAAAAATATTTGTTTTCAGAACTTCCGTTGTGTGCGCTGGCCAAATGGTTAATGTTGTTAATACTATCAGGCGTTACTTTTCGGAAGTCCATAGTTAAATAAAATAAATCTAACTACTTTGCAATATTCCGCCACATGCAAATTACCCAACTCTCGTATTTATTCATGCACAAGTCCGCCCTCCAATCCCACTTAGGCCGAAAGAATAGAGAAATAATTTTGAAAATAGAATAAATATGAGAGTTGTGTTATCGTGCAAAAAATAATAAAAAACCAATAAAATCCGGAGAAACATTTGCAATGTTAAGGAGAAAATTGGGGATGACAGGAAGTCAGGTGTGTATAGGCTTAAGTGTGGGGATTGTGAGGGTGTTTATATTGGCCAAACCGGCCGTAGCTTCGCGACGCGGTATAAAGAACATATATCAGCTTTTAGAAACAATCGCCCAGAACGGTCTCATTTCGCAAAACATTTGTTGGACTCCGGTCACTCCCTACCTAATCTTCACACTTATGACGTTCTGCACACCTGCAACAAAGGACTGAGGCTTTCGGTTTTGGAACAATTAGAAATCTACAAACATAGACGCTTGAACCCTAATATTTTAAATGATCAACTTAATTTCGCCTCTTCCCCTTTGCTGCGGGTAGGTATACGTCATTCAAACAACGGTGGTGGGTAGACATAAAATAGTTTGGTATTATGGTTGTGGGTAGAAATAAAAAACCTAGGATATAAATAGGTGCGGTTTACGAGTTGTGGCTCATTCGGTCGCCGTGCGCCGAGCCATCGACATCTCCTGATGATGCCCCTGGTTGGGGGCGAAACACGTGTCGAGGTTTTTTATTGGTTTTTTATTATTTTTTGCACGATAACACAACTCTCATATTTATTCTATTTTCAAAATTATTTCTCTATTCTTTCGGCCTAAGTGGGATTGGAGGGCGGACTTGTGCATGAATAAATACGAGAGTTGGGTAATTTGCATGTGGCGGAATATTGCAAAGTAGTTAGATTTATTTTATTTGGTTAATGTTGTGTTAAAATGATATAATGGTACTTACTAAAGAATTGTTTCTCTTTAAAAGTTCGAAAATAAAGTCCGCGGTAGCCATATATCTATCTTTTAAGATTAACTTACCATCGGTTCTCGATATGAGCAACTAGGTAAACGCGCGGCTAATCAAGACCTAGGTCAACCTTCCCTGCAAGAGGCACACCGGACACGACACACTGGACGATGTTCACGCAAACAAAAGTGCCTGATTAGTACTGTAACTGGGTCTTTTCGGGACTATAACCTTGATGTGATACCAACAAAGTTACTGGCGAAAAGTAGGCGTATAATATGCATCTATTAGGTAGATCCCCAGAGAGCTTGTACGAAAGAACTGATGATAGAAATCCAATGTTATATGCCAGGTGTTTTAAGCGGCCTACAAACACGCCTGAAGAAGGCACCCTAGATTGCTCAATCTAGGGTGTAAAAGTGCGGATGACTCCAAATTGTCTCTTTATTGTTATGTGAGGGCTAGCAGGGGCAATTTCATAAAACAGCCCTGCAAGGTGACGACGGAGCGCGAGATTCTTGGTTCCATTGCCCCTGCCGCAGGGGCGTGTGTGTACAGAAACCTCGATATCGCCACGACCGCCATTCTCCCTAGATTGCCCCTGCCGTAGGCGTGTTAGTATGCCGCTTTAGATAACATGATAGTATATCAAGGGCATTAGCCTGTATGTGCCAATTCGCTGATAGCAACTGACTTTCTAAATATACCTATCTACTAAAAACAAAAAGATCAGATAGATCAAGGTATTTATTTATACTCCAGACAGGTGACTTCATAAGATCAATAACCTCATACGCAAAACACGCGACTTTCATTTCGTAAGTGGGTCAGTATGAAACACATTATATGAACTGCGTGACTTATTAATTATTTGTTGAGTAATGTTGCTCTCGTCTATTACTTTATGGAGAAAATTTGGATGGCGCCGGCCATTTCAAAAAAAAATAAACTGATATCTACAGGTGGGGACTGAGGACGGATCCAACCCCTGAGTGAGACTACATAGGTGTTATCTTTCCAAGTTCGTACCCGGGACGCCCAGTAATTGATTACGGGCGTGGTCCTAGCCCTCGAACTCAAAACTCTGGCTCTGCAGATGTACACGACAAAAACATAATTACATCAGTGAAGCAGACAAAGGAGGAGGACTGTAGGACACCAGCTGAGTAGGAGAAGCCGCAAGAGTGGTCCACCGGCGCCCTGAGATATCTCTCCGAGGACGTACCCGGGGCGAGCATGAGCCAGATGAGAAGTACAAGAAAGTAGAAATGATAGACCAGTTATCACCTCTTATCACAGTAGGAAACAGTTCTGTAATGATAACAAGGTCGTAGCTCCGTTTGATTATTTATGAGATTTATATACTCTACGATTCGTTGATATATATATGTTGTATGTTGAGTACACCGGGCGTGAGTCTGAACCTTATTTTATGCTTTTGGGAATAAATCAGGGGAGCAATTTAGGTTCGCTAGAGTTTTTATTGATGATCAACGACCACCCATATGTGGTGAGAAATGCAAAATGCTTACTGTTCGCTGACGACCTAAAGTTGTTTCTCTCAGTGGAGAATAGTTCCGATTGCGATCGTCTGCAGCAGGATATCGATATGGTGGTCGAGTGGAGCGCAGCAAATAGATTATTTTTTAATTCGAGTAAATGCAAAATTATTACATATGGGCGTAAGAGCGAGACCCACTGCATTACTCGTACCAGGGGTAGAAAGAGCGTCGTTGACGCGGGTTCAGAGGACGAGTTATTTTGGCGTTTATATGGTACCGGATCTCACGTTTCGTGATCACATCGTCAATATCTACGGAAAATGGTTTAGAAGCCTCGGATTCATCCTCAGACAATGTAGGGATTTTCGCGGTACCGAGGTGGCTAAACTATTATATAACTCGCATGTTAGGAGCAGACTTGAAACTAGTGGAATAATATGGAACCCGCACGAGGCCAAGTATGTACAACTACTCGAAAAGATACAAAATAAAGCACGGTTTTTGTATATGAGAGAGTACGAGGCATACCTCTTGTACCCGCTGATGTAACCGACTCTATTCGTTCTCGGCATGGTAGGGTACAGTAAGCTGCGCGAGAGGCGCACAACACCCCAAGGTGTTGGCGGCACTGGGACTGTGCGCTCCAGATAACGCTGTCAATAGCAGACGCGGCTTTCCTACCTTCTGCAGAGTTTGTCAGACCAACCTCCTTGAGGATGCTCCAATGTCACATGCTGTAATGCTCTTGAATAATATAGCAGACCAAATAGATATATTTTCATGTAATATGCCAGAATTTACAAAGGGTTGCATACAATGTGTGTGAAAGATGTATACAGTAAGGTAAGCAATATCCTAGGTAGGTACTGTTTGCTGTAGTTTGTTTTAAGATATTATTTGTATTTAAACTTATACCTACTCAATATTAGTAGGATTAAGTTTCTTTTGGTTTTTGTTTTAGAGTACGTAATTACTTACATATTACTGTACTTAATATATAATTACTAACAATAGGTTTGTATACGTTTTCCTTATAGCATTAACAATAACATTAATAAACATTCACAATAACCGCTCCGGGACGTCATCAATCAATGAAAAGTACGGAGATGGTATTGTAGGTTAATCTACATCACTATGACGTCACCAACATGGCCACCAATCCCATTGTCATCTTGCGTGGCTTGTATAACTCAACTCCGGCTGTACAATGTACGGTCTAATATCAATCATCCATATTAGTAAAAAAAAACAACTTACAACTATCATTCCCATCAGTGGTGTCCACCGGTTCAGCGCCTCGTAGCGCAAACGAGACAGCATCCTGTCGGTTCCTGAACGCCTTGAACCTAGACGACTTGTATCTTCGCACCAGCTCTAATGCTTCACTCTTGTTCTTGTATACATGGAGGACTTCTGCAAATACAATGTTCAAAACATATTTTTTAAATAATCTACCAGTCCAATAGAAAGAGTTTCAGCCTGAGATTTTTTTCACAGAGTTATAAGCAATTTTCATATTAAGGTAAAAAAATGGAACTTCTTGTAATAAATAATAAATATTTTTGGACTTTCTTACACAACATGATCTAGCCCAAATTAAGCTAATATAAGCTTGTGCTATGGGATCTAGACGACTGTTAAACATACTTATATATTTCTAAATACATACATATTATACATAGAAGACACCCAAAGTCTGAAACAAATATTTGTGAATCACACAAATATTTGATTCAACCCGGAATCGAATCACTCAGTTCAACTCACTCTTTCCCTTGTAATAAGTAGTAAGGCTATGTTACTCTGGCATAATGTAGCAGTGTAATGAATGATGTATGAATTTTATAAAAATCTGGTAGTTTTTGAGTTTATTTCTTAGAAACATACTTAATTAAAGATAAGTATTCAGTAACCTATACTTTCAATCCTTGGCATCAACAGTATTATAAACTATCACAAATCATGTATCTTATTTATTTTTAAACTTTTTTGTACACCAATATAAATATGCATATGCAACAATTTATGAGAATGTACAAATGGCGGCCTTATCACTAAACAGCAATCTCTTACAGGCAACCTTTGGATGGAAATAAATTGTTTAAACTGTTATGTGAAATGCGGGTATTCATTGGTGTTTGAGTACTTAATAGAAACGTAAACAATACTGGCATAATATTAAAGTAGAAAGATAATTAAAATTAGTGAACACAAGTAAAGGACAGAAAGCATACTTTAACATAGATAACCAAATAATTATTATTATTCCAGACATTACAAAGGTACTACATACATACACAACATGTTGAATATCATATAAAACAAAATATATTATTATAATTACTTAATACAGGGGATAGACGAATAGTGACTAGGCACCCAAGTAATGGTCTTTGACCATTCTTTTGAAGATAACTAGCGTTGGTGTCTTTCTTATAGTCACAGGCAGTGAATTCCAAAGACGAACAGCCTGCACTGAGAAAGACTTGTCATAGAACCCAGTTGAATGCTCTGGTACTGCTAATACCAGCGACTCCGACGACCTCAAGGACCTTACATGTGTGTCATCAAGGAACGTGAAATGCTCTTTTAAATAAGTTGGAGTATCTTAAACACAATACAATTGTCAAATCAAAGAAAGAATAAGTATTGCACTCCAACATGGCAATGCAGCCAGCATTCTGGGAACCTTTCCAGTGGGCATAACGCACAGGATTTTTTTAAACAATATTTTGTAGATTTATAGTATAATACAGTGTAGTATATTGAAAATAAATAATAATATATTTTAATAGTTAAGTTTCCTAGTTACGTCGCTAGAAAATATAGGAAATATTGTATCACCTATGAAAAATATTTTGGGCTAATTCAAGGAAATCAAGGACATTACACTTTTAACCTTGGAATAAATTAAATTGTATGGTTTACTTCAGTAGAAATGTAAACTATTTTCAAGCCTTAAAATTCATGTAATTGTCGGCAACAGATAAAACAGTTAAATACACATACCTTCATCAGGTCCTTTCTTTATTTCACAAGGTATATACACTCCATAATAGATGACTGGTGGCTCTACAGACGTCGGACTTTCTGGTATATTGTTTTTCTTACTCAGAGAGTCAAAACGAAGCAACCTACTAAATAATCCTATGGCACCATCACGCTTCTCCGTTGGCGATAAAGATTCTCTAACACCACCGATATCTTTGTTACACTCCGGTATAACAACAGCTTTCGACATTTTCATCTCCTAAAAATTGTAAACATTTTATTGTTTTGTTTGTGACGCAAGGAGCAGCTCGGAGTTTATTTTTACAACGTTATCACTTTACCTGACACAGTAAGCTTGTCATAAAATCATACTCATTACTTGACCAACAAACTATATTTTGTTATACTTTAGCACAAGTTTAACAAAGTTTAAAAACAACGGGTGTTCGCGTCTGGGAGTTTTTTTTATTTGGCAAATTGAAAATGCGTAGGGTAAATAAATGGAAGTGGATGCCGTGGATGAAGATGACGTTTTATTTGATTTGACATGGGAATTGACAGTTCTGACGTTAGTATAGACAATGTTCCACTTTTTTTATAGCATGGACATAGTTATATTAAATTAAAACGTCCTTGCATGTACAAATACCGTACAAGAGCAAAATATGCGGTGCACATGCTGACGGACGGACACGGCCCTGGCAAGAATACTCAGTTAGTGCCCGGAAACGGCCTTAGGCTCACCCCCTTTTACTGGGACCATGAAGGACTGGTGAAATGAACGCTCTGTCTACCGCATTAGACCGTGATTTTGTGTTAGAAGTGACTGCATGCAGCATATTTTTGTTCGTAGAACTTTTAATTAAGACACATCATAATATGTCTAACTAGTGGACACCCACTGCTTCACCCGTGACTATGAGTTAGCTTAGCCGGTCACACTATATGTTATCTATTAGATCTGTGGTTTTAGTTGACTACAGGATGTACTAGCTACTGTGCAGACATTGTATTGTAGATTTTTTTTTTCCTTGAGCTTTGAACCACTATGAAATACTGCTGACCATCAATATTTTATTCATGCCTAAGCCCACAAAAGTTTGACTCTTTCTGTCAAATACTAGTACGGTGTCTTGCGCCGTGCTTCGCGCGGCATCACGCCATAGGTTTTGGCCTATAACTTTGACCCCTTAGGGCTAGGTCAAATTTTCGAGATTTTGGCTTGCCTCCAGATTGAGGGCTATCCATAGAGGGGTCAACCATCATTGGAGCATAAGCAGTTCTCGAGAGCTAAGGGGGCCATTCCACATTTCTATATATACATAGTGATTATATTATACTCTTTAGTTTCACAACTCATAATTCATAACCTAGTCTTCTTCTATTCTCTTGGGTCTTATTTATTCAGCTGCAAGAGAAAAGAAATAACAATAGTTACATACAGGTTTAAAAAAATATTTATTGATTCACTTTCTGCTTCTTTTTTTTTTTTTTATTCTTTTTCGGGGTATCACTAGTAGGTGTATTGACAGATTCTAAAGCCTTCTGAACAGCTATTGAATATAAGTTTGAATTAATTATCTTCAGTCTGTTCAATTCATCTTGCAAAGCAGACTCTTTAAATTTGAATTCATTTTCTAATTCATTAGCAGAAAGGTTCATATCAGATTCTGTGTGTAATGCCGGCCAGAAGTCACATTTTGTATTAACTAGTACTTCTACTTCATTAATATCATCGGAGTCTTTTTCTAATGTTCTTTCCAAACTATGAAGAATGATGTTTGGAGAAAATTCTTGTTTATATATTGCAGGAAAATTTACAGTAAAAAAGGCATTCAGTACAGGACCTTTGTGGCGTATAATCCTTACTGGTTGTTTACTAGGAATGTGCCAAAGGATAACTTGTTCATCATTAGAACCTGACATCAAAGTTTCTCCGTCGAGTGAGACAGACAAGCAGTTTATGGCTTTTGTGTGTGAAGGGAAGGTATTAGTTTTATCTTCATTATTGACCAATACATCCCTGTTTCGTGGGGGATTAGTGAGGGAGAACGTATGGATCTTGCCTTCTGTTGTTCCCACAAAGATATTTAATTCTAACACATCCATAGTTATAGAACTCAGTGGTACATCAAAAATTAAATTTAAAAGGATTTTACCTGAAGATAGGTCATATACTTTACATGTTCTATCGCTCGACACAGTACATAATCGTCCGTGAATACCTGTCTTACTTATACAAAAGCCGGTGACAGGTAAAGAATGGTCTGAGAATACATAGACGGGATCATGTTGACCAGCAGACGACTGAGATGCCAGCTCCACTTCTGGATGAGCAGATACTGTAGCTAACGACCACACCATTACCATCCCATCATCAGCTGCAGATACGAAATAACGCCCATCAGGTGTAAATTTCAACATAACAACTTTTTGATAATGTCGGTTCATAATAGTTAAAAGGTTGCCAGATGCAGTTTGCCATAGGTATATCTTCTCATCAATACCAGCGATAATGTACGCACCATCTTGGGAGACAGAGAAGGCTGAGGCTTTGCCTGGTAATATAAATCGTATACCTTGAAGAGTTTGGTAGGAGTTGAGAGGCCACACATGTAATACAGGTTTCGTTTTCTCCACAGCAGCCAAGTAATCATTTCCGATAAAAGTAAGTGTGTTCCCTTCAGCTGTTCCGCCTCCTTTATATGTCATTAAACTTGTACCGGTGTGTGGATCCCACACACAGCTTGTCCATAGTGTGTTGTTAGAATCGCTTGTTATGAGCACTTCTAACAGAGTTGCCATTGTAACTGATATCTCTGATCTTCTAGTTCAAGTACACGTATGTTATGTACAGATGAGAAGCATGTGGTAAAAATGTTATGGTTATGAACTCGTGTAGGTTAAGACAGTATTATTTATGTTTCACAAGTCCAGACCCCTGACTTGGCAAGAAACGTCAGACAGATGCGGTCGTTTTTTAGGTCTCTTTAGAGGTAAAGCGGGACGCGGTAGCGGCGCTGTCTCGGACGTATGATTGGTGCGTCAGTCGACCTTTGCCTCTCATTGGTTCTATTCTACGTTAAATTCGCTCCCGGACCTTTGCCTCTCTCATTGGTTCTACGTTCCGTTCGCTCCCGGTTACACTTGCGTGCACGAAAGTTGTCACCACTATTTTTGTTGAGTTTTTGTTATTGTTTTTGTTGGTTTTTGTTATTGTTTTTGGAGTTTACTCCTTAAGAATCGATTTTCATATATAAGGCGCCCGGTATGAGAAAAATCCGAGGGGTAAAACCTACTAACAAGTAACGAAAACGTGTCACGTTTTTGGTGCGCACCTTTAGTGCGCAACTTTCTAATTTGGTATGGTTAGATACTCGTACTTAAGGAGTAAACTCCAGTCGTGCGTCGGAGCTGACACACACACTTTTTTTTGTTTTAAATTTTGCTTTTGTTTCGTTACGTTGTTATAGTTAGTTATAGTTAGATTTGTTACATTATTACAATGCCAAGACCTAATACCGTGTTACGCAGACATGCCAGAAAAATGGTATACGACGTGTACTGTTTCATGGAGAAAGAAGCAAAAACTGAAAAAGAGACAGGAAAACGGACTGCAGAAGCTACTAAAACGTCAGAAAGAACTGTAAGACGTATAGTCAAGGAAGGTAGAAGTTCCGAATTCCTTACTGTCTTTAGGACACCGGGCAAAAAGAGGAATAGAACAAAGCCGATCACAGATATCGACACTTTTGACCATTCGGTGGTAAGAACCTGTGTGCACAATTACCACATCACAAATAAAGAGCTGCCTACAGTTGAGAAGCTAAGAAAAAAACTAAAAGATGACACTAATTTTAGTGGGTCGGAGCGCAGTCTGCGCAGGATTTTGCATAATTTAGGCTTTCGGTGGAAAAAAGCAGAAAACAATAGAAAAATTTTGATTGAAAAATCTAATATTAGGTTATTAAGGATAGAGTTCTTTCAAACTCTGATTAAATATAGGGAAGAAGGAAGACCGATTATTTACACAGATGAGTCGTATGTTGATGCATCTCATTCAGGTATGTTACAATTATTATACTTTATTCTTGCATTGTATTTATGTTGGTATGTACGCAAATATTTATTTATTTCATTTTGTATTTATTTATTTTACAAGTTAAGTACTTATGTAAGATACCGTGAAATATCTTATTTAGTTATTTCTGTCGTGTTATTCATCTCTTCAGGGGTCGACTGGAAGTGATTTCGTATAGTAACAAGACCGCCCCTTGTACTATTTTATTTCCTGTCAAATAATCTAGACGTAAAGAGAGATATACTTATGAAATATGAGACTGCCTCGGTGGCTCAGTGGTATGAGTATGCGACTGCCGCCCCTGAGGTCCCAGGTTCGATTCCGGGTCGATTCAACTTATTTGTGGGATCCACAAATGTTTGTTTTGGAGTTTGGGTATTTTCTATGTATAATATGTATGTATTTAGAAATATATAAGTATGTTTATCAGTCGTCTAGATCCCATAACACAAGCTTATATTAGCTTAATTTGGGCTAGATGACGTTGTGTGAGAATGTCCAAATATATATATTATTAATTCCAGGTTCTAAAACGTGGTCGGATGGATCATCAAAAGGGCTTAAAAAACCCATTTCGAAAGGGCAACGTATTGTAATAGTGCATGCTGGATCTGAAGCTGGATTTGTTCCCAATGCGCTGCTCTTATTTAAAGCTGGAACAAAGTCGGGGGACTTTCATGATAATATGAATTTTAATAACTATAGTAAGTGGAATAAAATAAATCTAACTACTTTGCAATATTCCGCCACATGCAAATTACCCAACTCTCGTATTTATTCATGCACAAGTCCGCCCTCCAAACCCACTTAGGCCGAAAGAATAGAGAAATAATTTTGAAAATAGAATAAATATGAGAGTTGTGTTATCGTGCAAAAAATAATAAAAACCTCGACACGTGTTTCGCCCCCAACCAGGGGCATCATCAGGAGATGTTGATGGCTCGGCGCACGGCGACCGAATGAGCCACAACTTTTAAACCGCACCTATTTATATCCTAGGTTTTTTATTTCTACCCACAACCATAATACCAAATTATTTTATGTGTACCCACCACCGTTGTTTGAATGACGTATACCTACCCGCAGCAAAGGGGAAGAGGCGAAATTAAGTTGATCATTTAAAATATTAGGGTTCAAGCGTCTATGTTTGTAGATTTCTAATTGTTCCAAAACCGAAAGCCTCAGTCCTTTGTTGCAGGTGTGTAGAACGTCATAAGTGTGAGGATTAGGTAGGGAGTGACCGGAGTCCAACAAATGTTTTGCGAAATGAGACCGTTCTGGGCGATTGTTTCTAAAAGCTGATATATGTTCTTTATACCGCGTCGCGAAGCTACGGCCGGTTTGGCTAATCCTCACACTTATGACGTTCTAGTGTTCTACACACCTGCAACAAAGGACTGAGGCTTTCGGTTTTGGAACAATTAGAAATCTACAAACATAGACGCTTGAACCCTAATATTTTAAATGATCAACTTAATTTCGCCTCTTCCCCTTTGCTGCGGGTAGGTATACGTCATTCAAACAACGGTGGTGGGTACACATAAAATAATTTGGTATTATGGTTGTGGGTAGAAATAAAAAACCTAGGATATAAATAGGTGCCGTTTACGAGTTGTGGCTCATTCGGTCGCCGTGCGCCGAGCCATCAACATCTCCTGATGATGCCCCTGGTTGGGGGCGAAACACGTGTCGAGGTTTTTATTATTTTTTGCACGATAACACAACTCTCATATTTATTCTATTTTCAAAATTATTTCTCTATTCTTTCGGCCTAAGTGGGTTTGGAGGGCGGACTTGTGCATGAATAAATACGAGAGTTGGGTAATTTGCATGTGGCGGAATATTGCAAAGTAGTTAGATTTATTTTATTTAACTATGGACTTCCGAAAAGTAACGCCTGATAGTATTAACTTTATAGTAAGTGGCTCCGTAGCCAACTAATACTGAATCTGCCGCCAAATGCGGTGTTAGTAATAGATAACGCATAATATCACAACAAACAGTATGATCCTGCACCTACCTCGAATGCCAAGAAAGCGGACATGCAGAGCTGGTTGGCAGAAAAGGGCATAGAATTTGAGGAAAATGCGCTCAAACCTCAATTGTACAATTTGATAAAAATGTATAAATCTAAACATAAAAAATACAGTATTGACCAAATACTTGCAGAACACAACCATAGTGTTCTGCGATTGCCACCTTATCATCCGGATCTAAATCCTATAGAAATGGCATGGGTGGCAATCAAAGGATATTATTATGTAGCCAGCAAAAATACTGCGTGGAATGCGACAAGTGTTATGGAGCTAGTGAAAGAAAAAGTAACGTTAATGGGTGCCAATGAATGGTCAAAATCATGTGAAAAAGTAAAAACTATAGAGGCTGATTACATAAAAAGTGATCATATAGTCGACACAGTCACTGATAATTTTATCATTTACACCGGTGACGACAGCGATTCCTCTAGCGATGAGAGTGAAGAAAGTTGAATAGATGATGAGGAGCCAACCCCTTCCACTAGCTCAGGTCGTAGTTTTCCTTTGATGCCAGGGACAGCAGTAATATCAAGTGATAGTGACATCGAGGATATATAATTTTTAAAATATATACTTATATATTTTTAAATATTTTTGTTTCTTTTATTTATAACATCTAATAAACTTACCCAAAAGCTTTCCCGATTCCTCTTTGTATCATAACTGACATGATTCAAAATTAATAATGGAATTCTGGTGAATTAATAAAATAATGACTAGCAAGAAAATGACCCACTTTTTTGTGCCTCTAAGTGTACGATGCGCGAACTTGCCCCCGCTACTCCAAATCCTTGCCAAGTTAGATGCCGGGGGTTTATATCTTGTTACAGAATGCAAAAGTACCGAAACTAATACTCTCCAAGTACAAATTCTACAAGAACATTCGCATGATACAATATTTAACGTATCACACGTCTTTATTTAATAAAAAAAAACACCGCGAGATATACAAAATGCTTCATATATATAATCAAAGACAAAATGTATTAAAATCAAAATCAATCAAATTATTCAACTAAAATTAAATTACTCACGGTGAGTGAGTGAGTAACTAACCGAGTGAGTGAGTACCTAGTATTATGAGTAGGTAGGTAACGAGTTGCATTGCATGCATTATTGCATTAGCTAGATTGACAGCTCGGTGAGTGATCACGAGTCGTACACATAATTATATATCGTATACATATGTATTTATTTTTATTTATTTTATTTATTTATTTTATTTTTAGGAAAGCTTACAGCTATTGAGTTTACAATCATTAATCAAGAGTGGTCAGTGATACTTGCCATAAACAAGCTTCCACATATAGTGATGACACTATAGTCGCCGGTTTGAAAATAAACATAATTATACATATAAACCTTCCTGTTGAATCACTATCTATTAAAAACAACCGCATCAAAATCCGTTGGATAGTTTTAAAGATCTAAGCATACATAGGGACAGACAGGAAAAGTAACTTTGTTTTATATACTATGTAAAGAAGATGTCGTGATTCACTACTGCTATTTGAATGTTCTGAAAGGTCGAACCGCTTACTTGAGATGTGTGTGACAAGGAAGCCATTGAGACTGAGTACATGGTTTTCTCTTGAGACAGGAATCATCGCTTTGGAGATAGAGGCAGGTGCGGCTGCAAGGATGGCTGAGCAGTGGTCGCACTCTTCGGGCGAGGACATCGAAGCACTGGTGCTGGGTTTCGAGCGACATACCTTGCTATAATGTCCTTGTTTGCCACAAGATTTGCAAGCAGTGTCTCTTGCTGGACAATTATTTCTGACATGTTGTTTTCCTCCACAGTACCAACATTTGCCAGTGGGAGATTTATTTATGAGTGATGTAGCGGCTGCAGTAGGAGTTTTAGGATCAGCGATGATGTTTTGCGTTTCAGGTACAGCACTGACAACTGGGTTGATGAAGTCTTGTGAGTTCGTTTCCGCCACCTCCATAGAGTGTCAGTGACAAATTTTCCAGAAGGCGTGATCGTATTTTGTTGGATACCATACCAGCAATGAACGCGCCACGAATGCTGTCATTTTTATTTGTTTCAGCATCTACACTCTTGAATTCACAGTCTTTGGCTTATTGTTTAAGAGATTGCAGGTAAATGTCGACTCTCTCATCATGTTGCTGTCTTCTTGTAGTTAATAGGTGTCGAGCATGGATAATATTGTTCGCCTTGACGTATAATTTGTCAAGTTCAGCTATTGCGTCATATGTGTTGCACTCACTCACGTGCGCGTAAACTGCAGATAGTAAAGAATCTTTGTGCTTACTTGATAATCGGCCATGACTTACTAGCGTTCCACTCGGCTCTACAGTTTGACTTCGGTGGTCCCAAAGATACATTCAAAGTGTGCAGCGTCGCAGAGGCCTCAGTACCTGCTGTACCACTATTCGCAAATGTTTCTCCGGACTGCAAACCCATAGCAATCACGAATAGCGATCACGTAAATACAGCCCTGAAGACCAGAGTTTTATATATGAGGAAATAAAGAAACTCCTGGACAATAGAATCATTGAAGAAAGTCATTCGCCTTGGAGGGCACTAGTACTTATAACTAAAAATGCTACTCATAAAAAGCGTTTAGTCATTGACTTCTCTCAAACTATCAACCGGTACACCCAATTAGATGCATATCCACTGCCTAATATGGAAGAAATGGTGTTGAGAGTGTCTAAATATGCAATATTTAGTACAATTGATCTACAAAGCGCCTATCACCAAGTGCCTATACTCCCTCACGAGAAGCCTTTTACAGCATTCGAGGCTTGCGGCAACTTGTACCAATTCTGCAGAATTCCGTTTGGTGTAACTAACGGGGTAGCCAGTTTTCAAATAACCGTAGACTGGCTCATCAGAAAAGAAAATCTTTCTGGAACTTATGCTTATCTCGACGATATCACCGTATGTGGCAATACCCAAGACGAACACGACCAGAATTTGGAAAGATTCATGAAGGCAGCTGACAAATTTAATCTAACTCTAAACAAGATTAAAAGCAAGTTCAGTCAAAGGACTATCAATTTACTTGGATATACTATAAAAGACCGCATCATTAAGCCTGATGGTGACCGATTACAGCCCCTGTTGAAAATGCCACCGCCAAACGATCTAGCGACCTTGAGAAAGACATTGGGTATGTTTGCCCACTATTCCAGATGGATCCCTAACTTTTCTGAAAGAATCCATGTCCTCGCTCACGCCAACTCTTTTCCGCTAAGTGAGGAAGCTAAAGCTTGTTTCGAAAGTTTAAAAACTTACAATCGCCAAGTCCTCCGTCCATGCTATCGATGACAACATGCTCTTCACAGTGGAAACTGACGCATCCGAATATTCGATTGCCGCTACGCTGACCCAAGACTCACGTCCCGTCTCTTTTTACTCCAGAACTTTGAACCACAGCGAACTAAATCATTCAGCCATCGAGAAAGAAGCATACGCCATAGTAGAATCATTAAAAAAGTGGCGTCACTTCCTCATCGCCAAACCTTTCAAGCTAATTACGGACCAGAGATCTGTCTCATTTATGCTGGCTGTTCTCTTTGAGATTTCTCTTTGAGACAGTCTTGATAATGCCTCGTTTAGAGGCGAAACAATTGTCGACGTTTTGTTGTCTTTTTTAAACTGTGCGAAAAATAATGCTATTATAATTTTAATAAGTTTTTAACATCTTACTTACCATTACTTTGTCATGGATTTTCGCCAGGTAACGCCTGTTTCTATCCAATATTTGTCTCATTTATGTTTAATGCCAAACACGCCAGTAAAGTTAAAAATGAGAAGATTCAAAGATGGCGTCTTGAACTAGCGCCATTTAAATATGATATTGTGTATAGACCGGGGAAGGACAACAGAGCAGCTGACGCTCTATCGCGCATATGTGCTTGAACAAGAATGTACCATTGGGACAAAAGTAAGAATCTACCCTACTCCATCGATGAAGTCAGAACGATGACTCGAAATTGCCGCTTGTGTGCTGAAATCAAACCAAGATACTTTAACAATCCCACTCCTCTTCCAAAGCTTATAAAGGCAACATCTGCTTTCGAACGTTTAAGTATTGACTTCAAAGGGCCGCTCCCATCAATCTCCAAAAACAAGTACATTCTCACCGTCATTGACGAGTATTCACGATTCCCTTTTGCCTTCCCATGAAGCGACATGACTGCCAAAACTGTCATCAAACATCTTAACAGCATATTCATAATATTCGGTATGCCCGCTTATATCTATTCAGACAAAGGCACCCAATTCCTATCGGCCCAGGTAAGAGACTACCTCCATTCAAAAGGGATAGCTACAAGCAATACCACCGCATACAATCCACAGTGCAATGGCCAGGTCGAAAAGAAGTTTGAGAAGATCAGGCAGAGCCCGAAACCCACCTCGATATCTACAAGACTATAGTGTGGGAGAATGACGTGATATGCGATCTATTTCCTCGTCATGTTTTCATTAGCGACCTTCTTGGTAATATGTTAGATCTATGTAATTGATAGAACAATGACATTTGTAATGTTTCCGCGTTTTCTACTTTTCTCTCCTAAAATAACGTTTAGTTTTATGTTAATTAAAACTTATATTCTGTAGGTTTTGTCTTTATTTCAACATGTATAATATACTAGCGTAATACCGATTATTGCAAACGCTGACGAAACCCTACGAGACAGATCAAAATAGTGTACTACAGTATTGTACACCATAGAAAGTTCTACAAAAAAGTCCGCGAAAGCATATGTCTATCTCTTAAGAGCCATTTCACAAAATGCGCCGTCTTAGTACTGTGCCCACTTGTGTATCGTAATTTATTGTAATTTCGATCGAAGTTATATCAATATTTTGACAAAGTATATGCAAGAATTTCCTATATTACTGCAGAAATCGGTTCTCTAATGAACGTAGTTTATTTTGGAATAATTTTATTTTTGTAATTACTGTGTATTTAAACCAAAAATCACGATCAAATTGCGATGTTAAACTCAAAAATTGGCCAAATGGTTTATTTTTTGACTAAATAATTGTAATACAATTCAATCATCTGTTACATTAAATGACGATTAAAATATATATCCAATGCTTTATGTATTTTTTTTAACTCAATTTATAAGTATTTTTGATTGAAATACGACTCTGAAATCAACTCTGCGCCCGTTTTTCAATAAAATGCTTGTGGGAAATTGATTACTATAGATCAAATAAGTTATTTTTAGTAAATGTGTTACATTAAACGTCAACACGAAAGCTTGGCCCATTTTTTGCACATATTCAATAACTTCTAGTTATTACAGAATATGGTAATTTAGGGGCTCAAAATATTAGAAATTCGTGCGAAAACGTGAAATGGCTCTTAACGATAACTCACAGTAACCATTTTTATCTTTTATAAATGACAAAAAAGTAATTTGTCATTTGCCAAGCTATTTTTAACAATGCAGTATTATTCCTTATCTAATTGAATACTTTACATACGTTGTGCATTTAATTAACTTGCCATTCAAACCATATAATTTGGACGAATGACTTAAGAGATATCTCGTGATGAAAAAAAAACAGCGCGGCGACGCGGGCGGCCGGGCGGTGGCTAATGACGGCAGTGAACATAAAGCGATTTTAAACAATCTTTAAGTACTTATAATAAATCTGTAGAAGTGAAAATTCTGTACATAAAAAATGTCAAAAAAAATAAATGGGGGTGTTACTAGACCGACATCGAACACAAAAATGTGATTAATTTTTTTTTTCTGTCTGTCTGTTTGTTCAGGCATCACGCAAAAACTACAGGTTCGATTACGATGAAACTTGGTATAATTATTCTTTAATATCCTGGGCACCACACTGGGTACTTTTTGTCCCGGTAAAAACAAACTTAATTTTGCGGTTCGATCCCTAGACCCGATTACTATACCAACCGCAAATAATAAGTTTGTCGTAGGTTTTTATTTATATTTATGGTTCGCCAAATTGACGCCGCCCGCCTGGTGGTAAGTCGTGACGACGTCTAGCGATTGTGGGCCACTCTCACAGCACACAATACTATAGAGAGTGGCCCTCAACTTGACGACCTACTGATGTGCCTCTTCACGCACCACTTAATAAACCCAGGGTTATATGTGAGAGGAAACACGTGCACAGGCAGGGCGTTTCAGGCCACTATCGTTCGGCAGAGAAACGAACGTTTAAAACGTTCGGTTCTTGCGAACATGCTATCCACTGTGTGGGAGTGGCATCTCTGTCTGGCACCCGTTGTTCGGGATCGGAAGAAAGAGGGTGGGATCAGATTGAAGAGCTCTTCAGCACAGGTTACGTCACCCGCATTGGAGTTCACTAAGGGGAACTGCACACAGCTAAGATACTTAATATTTTAACTTAAGATACAATATCGCCCGCCATACAATTCAATGGACTATCATACACGACGTAGAGATGAATTTTTATGGTATAATAGAGAATATAATAGAAGATATAATAGGTAGATAAACTGGTGTATGAACGCAATAAAATCCAAAACAATGGTTTTTAGAACTTTGGTCTGTTTGTCTGAATGTTTGAACACGCTAATCTCAGAAACGATTTGATTTTTTGATTTGAATTTGCGGTTTGGTTTTCAATCGCTTCATAAATAAAAAGTTATGTAGATCTAAAGTAACACGCAGGCGGAGCTGCGGGCAACAGCTAGTATTATATAAAAAAGTCGCCCGCTCCGTATGTATGCTTAGATCTTTAAAAGCACGCAACGGATTTTGATGCGGATTTCACCAATGGATAGAGTGGTTCTCGAGAAAGGTTTTTGTGTATTTAAATTTTTCAAGCGGGCGTCCGCTTGTAGATAATAAAATGAATAATGTGATCTATATTTTTTTTAAACTAATTTATTATACAATACTAGCGGACCCCCACGGCTTCGCCCGTGACAATTTACCTTTCCAAACCTTTCTCGAGAACCACTCTATCCATTAGTGAAAGTAGCATGAAAATCAGTGCAGTAGTTTTAGTTTATCGCGAACAGACAGACAGACACGGCAGGGGACTTGATTTTACAAGCTTATATTTAATTTTATAATATTATGTTTTAAATGTGAATAATTGATGTCAACACTCACAACACTTCATAGACCAGTACGATACATTTTATTTCAATTACTGCTGTATTATATCTACACTATTCCACCATTGATTGTTTCTCAAAACCCAAATGCTCTTTTTCTTCTTCTTTTAAACACGTGGCTCCATCTATATTGATCGATGATTCGCCAATGTCAAGGTAATGCTTGATTAGTTGATAGTCCCGCACAGAAGAACTAGTAGTTATTCCTAACTAGCTCCAGGTGCAGGACAAGAAACGTTGTTCGGTATGTGAGTATCTGGGAACCCGATTTTTGCGGAGCGCCAGCAAAAATCGAACTCCACGAATCATCCAAGTGCTCGCCTCAAACTGCGATTGAATTAGAAAAAGCTATTTTCTGGCCCAAAGAATAAGTATCGCCATCCAACGTGGCAACACAGCCAGCATTCTGGGAACCTTCCCAGTCGGCAATGACGCGGAGGATTTTTTTAAACGATATTTTGTAATGTAAATATTTTTAGTCTATAATTATGTTTATTTTGTATACATTGTAATTTTTGTTGTAAATAAAGACTTTAGAAATTCTAAAAAAAATAATAATATTAGAAAAACATGTAAATGTCAAATTGTCAATACTGTCATCATATTTGTCAAATTCGGACGGTCGGTCGTCGGTCGTCGGTCACCGGTGTCAAGATTGTCAAAATCCCACTAAAAACATAGTAGTGAAATTAGATTAGAATTAAACTCGCCGCAGTAGGTAATTAATAAAAAATACGGGTTTTATTTACATACAGTACCTCATTTCCGCGAGTACCTATAAAGTTTGAAGTGGTGAACGACGCATACAAAGTTAGAAACCGTCTTAGCTGTGCATAGTCAAGTGTTTTGAAGTACCTGTTCTGCAACATGTTTAAAAAGTGAGT
The DNA here is from genome assembly GCA_963556515.1 of Nudaria mundana. Lineage (NCBI taxonomy): Eukaryota > Metazoa > Arthropoda > Insecta > Lepidoptera > Erebidae > Nudaria > Nudaria mundana. Next base: position 15,883,731 of record OY748302.1, on the reverse strand, counting down.
TTTGTATTTTCTGTGCTATTACATTGATACTTTGTAATGTAATATCCTCTAAATAATATTGCACCAAATCTTAAATCCATTTCACATAGGTTATAATTTCATTCATTCTGTGTACTTGATCTTCATTGGTCACTTAATATAATGACGTAGTTTGCTAAAAACGCCAACCAATCACGATGGCGTAGGTTTTGACTGTCGTTCGTAGTGTAGCGACACCAATTTGGTGAAAAACGATTTGTGACGGTTTTAGGATTCGATTAGAATTCGATTATGATAACGTAAGCCAATGTTATTATGAGAGTTTAGGTCTAAGGTTGCACTTTTGGGATGGGCATTAGCATATTTTTAAATTTCATCTGATAATAAATAGTACCTCTAATGTACAAGTTCGTATAATGTAAGTGTAAAACTACCTCGCGAATGACACGTTGCGGGCGTCCGCTATAGCTGATAACTTTTTCCTGGCATTCGTGCCTAGTACCATAAATATTGCTTTGTGATTGTTGCTTGATAAATTATTTTTGTGTAATCTTGTTAAAAAACTTTTTTTTCTATCACCTATTTCTTTTTGGAATTTGTACCCAAAGGTTAAAATGGGACCCTATTACTAGATTCTGCTATCTGTCGGTCCGACTGTCAGGCTAAAATTTTCACAAACAATATTTCTGTTGCTGCTGTAACAACATATGTATACTAAAAACGGAATTAGCCCACACACAGTCCACTGCTAGACACTAGCCTCTCCAATGACACGCCACACCCTCCGATTCTGGGTCAATTTCATCCACCCAACGCCCGCTATACGACTAATGTCGTCGCTCCACTGAGCCTCGGGGCGTCACACGCTACGCTGGCCGATTCGCGGTCTGCACTCCAGAACCTGCTTGGTCCAGAGGTTGTCGGTTCTGCGACAGATATGACTTGACCAAGCAATGGTAAGTATGATGTTCAAACTTTTTTTGTCAATTAATAGCATTATTTTCGCTAAAATAGAAGACATTAAAACGTCGACATATGTTTCACCTCTAAACGAGGCTAAAGAGGCTATAAAGCGTACTTGGACTTAACTTAGCCTTTACTTGAAGTGGGTAGAATGATACGGTATCTAAAAACTATTCTGCGATGTACAACAGTGATCATGACGTCTGTAATATCGCCGAAATATCGTAAACTCAACAATAAAATAAATGGTACATTAAATATCCCGTTTATTCATCTAAAATTAACAAGGTACTTTGTTAATATTTGTCTGATTGAATTTCACTAGTGCGGGCAGTGCGGCACACTTGTGAACACGCGCGAATGATTCCAACCTTATAAGTACTATGGGCCCGCTCACACTGGGAGTCTTACGTGTTTTGACCGCGTCGTCCTTAATCAATCCGAACATATTGGGGTTTAAAAATATATTCGTACGTAAATTTGTAGTTAAAGCGTTGTTCAGGTGAAAAGTTTTTTTTTCATTGGTAGGTACATAACCATGAAACTGCTCAGCTTCAACACATTCATGCGTTTACGTGCGACAAAAAATCGTATCCAAAGTGAGCGTACCCTTACCCTATTATTTGCAAAGTTAGCTCGATAACTCGATCAGTGATTTACATTTTCGGTAGCGATGCCCGATATTTGACTTTGTATCGATATTTCGCATCGTAATGTATCGTAACTGATAGTATCGATACACGATATTATCGTATGGCCTTGTATCGATATTGTTAATATCGTATCAAAAATTCAAACTCTAATTTATTTACAGTATAAATATAATTTCACACTAGTTTTTTGTTTTTTGTACAGTTACCTATACAGAATATCACAATATGTAAGATGCGCAAAATTTTGGCAATTGTAATGTTATAGTATATCTATAGTATAAAATTATAATTGCTAAAATTTTTCATCTAAACTTTTAAGGAATAATAATTTAGATAATCGTTGCGGATCCAATGTATTGCGATTTTCTGTAAGCGTATTATTAGCTGAAGAAAACAATCGCTCTGACGGCACTGATGTTGCAACTACTGACAAATACTTTAATGCTAAATTTGTAAGATCTGGCCAAGCTGCAGTCCTTGTTGACCAGTATATAAAAGGATCTGATTTTCGATCTAACAACGGTTCTCGGAGATATTGTTTTAATATATCATCCATCCCTTGTTGTGTAGGTAACCTTTGGTAACATGTACTTATTCAGCTTATCAGGGCTTATCTCTGTTTAAACATTTGATTGAACAACTATGTATTACTTTTAAAGAGTTAAGTCATACGATATTTTTGATGCGATATACCCGAGAAGCGATACGATATCGCCACATATCGTATTGATGTGTATCGATACAAAATATCGAAATATCGCATGGTGTTGTATCGATACACCAAAATATCGATACGTATCGGGCATCACTAATTTTCGGTCTTTAGGCGGTCGGTTTCTCTTAGACAAACAAAGCTTTTTCTTTGAATGTATTCATCTATCAACGCAACGTAATCACATCATCTTTTCTACGTTGACAGTCCAAAATCTGTAGAAAAACGAATATTTTGCACTATAAAAAGAACCGTAAAAATATTCTTGTTACGGTATTTCAACATAGAACTTGTAAAAAAAAACTTGTAAAAATGACGTGTGTGTGTGTGTGTGTGTGAACTGTGACGTAATGAAATATTTTCAACTTTTTCATCTGTCACGAAAGGAAATATACTAGTTAGAAAGAGACAAGAGAGTTCGCGACAAAATGGTTGAATGACTGCCTATAAATTACGTTCGTTGATTCGGTCGCAGACGTTCAGTTTTGTGCAGCTGTTCTCGTGTTGTATTGTGCGTAGTTGGTTTTCAACAAAAAAATAGTACAAAATTCTCGTAACCACGATCAGCTATCGTAACCTAGATCACAAATAATATTGGAAACGTTTCGAAACCTAAAGCGTGTACTGCATAAATTGTGCATTTTATTATGACGTAATTAGATTTGTATCAAGTAACTGTTCATGTAGGTACCGCTAACAAAGGTCGTGGCGGCCCATGATTGCTGTGCTTGTGTATTTTTGTGAAATCTGACGTTGTCAGAATGTGGGAAACTGATTCCGATACGGGATCCCGCAGCGTCTCGTCAGACGGGCTGCGGCGACGTCAAGGATGGGATCCGGAAGGAGAAAGTTTGGCGTCGCAGATGGACGAGTTGGATGAGGTTCTCGCAGAAGAAGAAGATGGATGTCCATTGCCCTCTACACCGGAGGACCAGCACTTATTGGATGCTGAAATGGCTGAGGTACTGAAAGCAGGTGTACTGTCAGATGAAATAGATCTTGGTGCATTAGCTCACAACGCGGCTGAGCAGGCTGAAGAGTTCGTACGTAAGGTGTGGGAGGCATCGTGGAATGTGTGTCACTTCAGACATCTGCCACGATGGTTACAAGATAACGATTATTTACACAAAGGACACAGACCACCACTCCCGTCGTTCAGCGCATGTTTCGCATCTATATTCCGTATACATACCGAGACTGGCAATATCTGGACACATTTGCTTGGTTGTGTAGCATTTATTGGAGTGGCCATTTACTTCCTGTCACGTCCAGCTATTGAAATACAAATGCAGGAGAAGATGATATTTGGAGTATTCTTTATAGGTGCCATTGTGTGTCTTGGCTTTTCATTTGCATACCACACCCTCTACTGCCATTCAGAGATGGTTGGGAAACTGTTTTCTAAGTTAGATTATTGTGGTATTGCACTGTTAATTATGGGTTCATTTGTTCCATGGTTGTATTACAGTTTCTATTGCCACTATCGACCAAAAATCATATATTTATCTGTAGTGGTAGTTTTAGGAGTCTTGTCCATAATAGTTTCTCTCTGGGATAGGTTTTCGGAGCCTAGATTGAGACCCCTTCGAGCCGGAGTCTTCATGGGCTTTGGTTTATCAGGTATAGTGCCTGCAATCCATTATGGTATTACAGAAGGATGGTTTAGTCAGGTCAGCAAAGCATCTTTAGGTTGGCTAGTGCTGATGGGCCTATTGTATATATTAGGAGCCATGTTCTATGCACTCCGTGTACCAGAGCGATGGTTCCCTGGCAAGTGTGACATATGGTTTCAATCACATCAAATATTCCACGTTCTTGTGATTATGGCAGCATTTGTGCACTATCATGGTATCAGTGAATTAGCATCTTACCGCGTGACCGTTGGTGAATGCTCCATGCCTCCATCATCTATTGCGTTCTAATGCCTCCTTATACCAAATGTGATAGTAGACCATAAATAAATTTAGGTAGATATGCAAACATTCAACAGCTTCTTATATATTTTTTTTAATTGTTATAAATTTTGTAAACATTTTTTATTAATCCTGTTGACAACACTGATAAAAAATTATTTGTACATTAAAGAGGCTGAATACAAAACAAGCTGATGTCAGGCTTTTCATCTTCTGTAAATTTTAATGAATATTCTAACTTTTTATTTATTTTTACTTAGAAATAGTATTTTTTAAGTCATAGTATTTGCACCGAGGACTGCACACAAAACATATTAATTATATCATACATATTATTTTTCATAAATATTTTGTAAACAATTATGGCGGGAGATGTGAAAGTGTCAGTACTTAAACTACTTATTAATCCTTTCTTTTGCACTAAATTTAGATAAGTATTTATGTAGAATGTGCACTTGTAGGCTCTACAGTATGGTGGGTATTATTTGTATTATTATTCATTGTTGGTCACCCACACTTGCAATATTAAAAATCTTGTTGCAGTAAAATTTGTCATGGTGTTTCACAGAATCTCATTAGTGGTCTAATATTAGATGGCTTTTGAAATTTCATGTTCAATTGCAAGTGATTCTAATGGTTGTCTATTAAATTACTCATAACACAATAGCATTCACACATTCCAGCTCTATGCTTTATTTTATTTTATAGCTACTTAAAAAAAACTTTTATGTTGTGAACCTTTTTAAACAAGATTTTGAGCACTTGTGTACTGATTTGATTGCAATGTGGTCATCATTAGATTTAAAAAAATAAGATAATTCAAGATATATTCTAAATTGTTATAAGTGTTCATATGTGTAAAGATTTTATGAGACAAAATAAAAAAAGGATTTTGTAATTAAAACCATGTGGTCATGATGAAAAGTACCTTTATATTGTCAGACGGGAAGCTGAATAATAATGTAGTGTTAGTTGTCCTATGATAATATAGGAAAAAAACTCATAAAAATATTGTAAAGACGTCTTAATAATTATTATAAAGTAACAATTAAGTTAGTATTGGTTTGTTTAGTCGGCTCTGTTTAGCAAAATTTTAAATTCTATCAGCTAGCTAAATGCTTGTCCCTGTTTCATCAGTCAGTGGAAGACAATATGTTGAATCATTTTTATTATTATCATAATTATCTATAAGTTAGGCTAAGACCTTTGTTTGGGACCTTATTTTGGCTGGAACTGGTGCATCATGTTGCAGGCATTGCTCTACTTATCTCGACCAAAGAGAAAACAAAATTTGTGGCATGGTCAGAATTAAAAAAATACACAAGTCATGGACTTCATTTAAAGGGAATTGGCAAGATAACTTTAAATAGAATAGTACTTAGCTTCCAATTTCAATTTAAAACAATTGGCAACACAGGATTAAGGGTGCTGCTATACTACGAGGATGTGCGCTGTCAACCAATGAATATGAATGGGCTATGTGGATCAATGAATATTATTGGTGGCTATCAAACGCATCCATAGCATATATCTGGTGCAAAAGGACCCTTAAAGTACAGATTTTCTGTTCACAGATTATTAATTATCTATGCTTGTTGTTAAGGTTTCATTATTTTTTTAAAGTATGGTTTGTTGTTCATGACATTTGTTAATACTTACTTGTTTTGGCGGGAATAACATTATGCAATAAACATAAAATAAACAGATGGTTTTTATTTATTTCACTCTATGGTTTCGTTATAAATGAGGGATGACTGACAGAAGAATGACGAAACAGAGTACCTACTAAGATGAATAGGTTGATTAGGGTTAACCAAAACGGACGTACTTTGATTAAATCTGAATCAGTCTTAACATCCAGGTAAAAAGAGAAGAATTAGGTATGCCCCTTTGTTCACCGTGGTACCATTATATAGTACCAGTAATGGTACTTTGGCAATTTTTATTTGCCGTTGAACCATTCATGGTACTATGGATTTTTCCTTTTGCCGTGGTACCATCGTTGGTACTGTGGTAATTTTTATTCACCGTTGTACCATTACAACAATATCAATGAAATTAATTTATTATAGGGAATCTAACATGAGGTGACAAGTTTATCTAAAATACTTCTCTAATCCAACGAAGATGCGCTCAACATAACCTAAGATATTATTCTGGGATTATGTAATGTAACTCTTTTGAACACAGAGTTGGCGAGTGCTCTTTTGTAGTTCTGTACTCCTAGTATTTTTGTTGTTTGTGTATCTTATAATAGAGAGTTAAGGGATAAGCGACTCTAGTAAGATATATCCATACTGCCCTACTAAGCATGATACATTTTTTTGTCCCAATGAAAAATAAAGAAATGTGTCAACAGGTGCACCGTAGGGCAGTATGGATATATCTTATCAGAGCCGTTTATCCTTTAACTCTCTATTATAAGATACACAAACAACAAAAGTACTAGGAGTACAAAACTACAAAAGAGCACTCGCCAACTCTGTGTTAAAAAGAGTTACATTACATAATCCCAGAATAATATCTTAGGTTTTGTTGAGTGCATCTTCGTTAGATTAGAGAAGTATTATAGATAAACTTGTCACCTCATGTTAGATTCCCTATAATAAATTAATTGCATTGATATTGTTGTAATGATTCAACGGTGAATAAAAATTACCACAGTACCAACGATGGTACCACGGCAAAAGGAAAAATCCATAGTACCATGAATGGTTCAACGGCAAATAAAAATTGCCAAAGTACCATTACTGGTACTATATAATAGTACCACGGTGAACAAAGGGGTATGCCATTGTCATCTGTGTGAAAAACAATGTTCCTTATCTACCCAATATGAGGCAAACTGTTTTCTATGTAAGAGGCAAAAGGTTTGGCTGCTATTTATGTCCCCCCTGCCTACCCCCTTTGTGCATCCCACAAGTCCGAGGCTCTGTGTCTTCACGGACCTCGGCGAGGTCAACTGCAGGATTCAGCATAACTGTAGGAAGCGTTAGCAACGGCATCGAACCTTTGATGAAGTACTCGTATTTAGGGCTCGTACTCGCGATGGAATTTAGGACCACATTTCCGAAGTTTTGTTCCAAAAGTTTTTTCGCTGCCTCTCGTATTACGTATTTGTGACTATTTAAAACTTTTTAATCCAAAGCATATTCATCATTCACCGAGCCTTTTCCCAACTCAGTTGGGGTTGGTTTTCCAGTCTATAGATAGGTAGGATAGTCTAGGATATTTTCCATGAAGCGACTGCCATCTGACCTCCACAACCTATGGGCGTTATCGAAGTTCTGTCTGTAGTTAGACCGGTCGGATTTTTGATTTATTGCTCCAACTACCCCTAACGACTGCCATAGATGTTCGTATGACAACCGAGACCGACGGCTTAACGTGCTCTCCAAGGCACGGGGAGGGGTCTCGGTGTCTTAAGGAATGGTCACCCATCCTAAGACCGGCTTGACTCGATGTTGCTTAACCTTTAATTATACGAGACAAAGGCATCTACTAATGAGCCACAAGTAATTGAACAGATTAAAAAGTACTCCAAACTATTCAAAAAAGTATGTTCAACAGCTAAATCTAATTATATACGGGCTAAAATTGAAAAATCTGATAATAAAACGAAGGCAATATGGAATGTTATTAACAAAGAAACTTGTAATGCAAAGTCACGTGATCGATCCTTCGAGTTAAAAATAGATGATAAACATATTAAAACTGATTCTGAAGTGGCCAATGCATTTGAATCTTTCTTCACAAATGTTCCAATCACCACTACAAATAAGTTAAATTCGTCAAAAAACGTAGCCAATTCTCTTCTTAAATCTAGTGTTGATAAATGTAGAATTAACTTTGATTTTCAGTATATTGACTCTGTCACTATACTTAAAACTTTTAAACAACTAAATATAAAAAATACCGAGGATCTTTGGGGCATTTCAACTAATATAATAAAATCAATAGTGCCTGCTATAGCACCTCACCTTGCATTCATATTCAATAAATGTATAGATGAAAATCAGTTTCCTCATCTTATGAAGTACAGTAAAATCAATCCTTTATTTAAAGCAGGAGACAAAAGTGATCCTTCAAATTTTCGACCTATTTCCATACTCCCATCCCTCAGTAAAATTTTTGAAAAAATAATATTTAATCAATTGCTTTCACATTTTACAGACAATAAGTTACTTCATAACAAACAGTTTGGTTTCACTAAAGGCAGGAACACAACGGATGCAGGAGTTGCACTTGTGAAACATATATTTGATGCTTGGGAGGAAAAGCAGGATGCTATTGGTATATTTTGTGATCTATCAAAAGCTTTTGATTGTGTTGATCATGGGACTTTGCTACTAAAATTAGGTTATTATGGTGTTTCGAACAGCTCACTTGGCTTACTCGAGTCTTACCTCACTGGTAGAGTACAAAAAGTAAACATTAATGGCACCGACTCTTCTGGCGCCTCATTAGTCATGGGAGTACCCCAGGGCTCTATATTAGGACCCCTTTTATTCTTAATATACGTAAACGATCTTCCTTATTTCACTAAAAATCTCTGTGAGATAGTATTATTTGCTGATGACACATCATTAATTTTTAAAAGTGATAGACAAAAAGTAGCACTTGACGATGTAAATAATACCCTTTCGGAAATATTGCATTGGTTCACAAGTAACAACTTGCTGCTCAATGCGAAGAAAACAAAATGTGTAAAATTTACTATGCCCAATGTTAGACAGGTGGATACTCATATTACAATGAATAATGAATTAGTTCAAATAGTCAATACCACAGTTTTTCTTGGGATAACTCTAGATAGTAAACTACAATGGGGTCTTCATATCACAGCCTTGGCAGGAAGACTTAGCTCAGCTGCCTATGCGGTTAGAAAGATAAGGTCTCTGACTGACGAAAAAACGGCACGATTAGTTTATTTTAGCTACTTTCATAGCGTTATGTCATATGGTCTGCTGCTGTGGGGCTCAGCTGCCGATATTGAGACAATATTCATATTACAGAAACGAGCTATACGAGCAATCTATAGACTCGGACCCCGTGACTCGCTGAAAGAATTATTTAAAGAAATTAATATTTTAACAGTTGCTTCTCAATATGTTTACGACAACATCTTATATGTACGGAAGAACATAGATCTATTCAAAAAAAATTCCGGTAACCATAATTTTAATACAAGAAATAAAAATAAATTGGCAATGACAAAAATTAGACTTCATAAAGTTGGTAATTCGTTTGTTGGCAAATGTATAAAAATTTATAATAAAATTCCTCAGGATTTGGTTGACATGCCTCTTAATAAGTTTAAAATAGTAGTTAAAAAATGTTTGATGATGAAAGGCTACTATAATGTAGACGAATATCTTAATGATAAAAATGCATGGTCACCCTAATCTTCTGTTGTTGGCCACTCGTATAATACAATAGAAACTAATTGTAACAATGTAAACAAAACAATATTAAAAAAGAAAATGGATAATCTACCTGAGTTTCTTGCTGGTCTCTTCTCAGGAGAACCAAATTACCGAACCAGCGAAAGAATCATTTTCTAATGGTTATTTATGTACTTACTTAATTTAGTATTTTTATAATATTACTTGACAAAATTGTAAAATTTTGACATTCATATGTGCTCTTTATGTGCCTAAACTGAATAAATGAAATTGATTCTTTGATTCTTTGATTCTTTGCAATATGTTAACATTGTCGGTTACCGCTAGACCACGAGCCCCTCTAATCCAAAGCATATTATACCTAGGTATATATAATTTTGGATTCGTTGATAGCATAGGTAAATAATCCTTAGATAACGATATTAATTAACTCGAGGCAGCCATGATGGATGAGGTTGTACCTTATGTGACTGAGTAACTGATTTATTAAGGCTGGCATTCTGGCTATCCAGGGCGACATTTTACAAAAAAGAAGACTTTGTTTTAATTTTTAAAACCATTTTAACTGCATTCATACATTTTTAATAATTGCCTCGTTGAACCGGCAATCGAACCCGGTACATGAGAAAAAAAAATCGGTCTGTAGTTTTGATACCGATCGGAAGACATCTTCCTAAGGGTTATTTTTTGCTAAATAAATTAGTATCAGAAATAAAGGGAATATATATACCGGAACGCCTTGCCAAAAATTTTTTTCGTATGTGAGGACAGCGACACCGAAAAAATTTTAGTATTTGGGTCAAAATTAAACCGAAAACTTATTAAAAAGTCCGGTTCTTATTATGCAGATGGAACATTTAAGGTTACCCCGCGCCCGTTCTACCAATTATATTCCCTGCATTATGACCTGAATTCTAATTCCAATTCAACAAATATAATTCCTGTTGTCTATGCATTGTTGCCGAATAAGACACAGGCAACGTACTAACGACTATTTCGTATTTTAAATCAAAAACTGGGTACATATTGAAATAACCGCCTTTAAATCTGATTACGACATTGCTCAAAGCAACGTTGTGTTATCAATTTTCCCCAATGCAAAAGTAACAGGTTGCTATCGGCATTACAATATAGCTATTTGGAAACAATCTAAGAAATTAAATCTGACTGACACAAAGGAGGGGCGTAATACAACGAGATTATGCGCAATGATTCCATTAGTTTCAGCCAACCAAATTCCAGAAGCCTGGCGAAATATACTTGATTCAGCACCTGACACAAATAATGCAAAGATTTCAACATTATTATGAAAATCAATGGTACCTAAATTATCACCAACAATGTTAAGCTGTGCAGGTCAAAGGCATAGGACCACAAACGCGTTAGAAGGCTGCTGGCTGGCACCGCCGAACTTGTATTTATTCATTTACAAACTGACAAAGGAAGCAAGACATTGGGATATTCAAATAAAAAACAGTTTTTTTGGAAATTATAGATGCAACAGAAAGTATAAGGATATCAATTTTGATAAAAAATACAAACACTTCTAACAAAACTAAATTGTAATTCAATAACTCTGCAAGAATTTATGAAAAAAATTACATTTCTACAGTTGACAAAATAGTACACATTAGGTATTTTACGAGTTATATATATTAATAATAGGTACCTATGTATGTATCATCATCATTTTAATAATAAACAGGATTACTTATTGTTATGTTGATTGTGTAAGAATAATATTTATTTTGAAAAAATACACATCATTATTTAAAGCTATATGTTTTTATTTTCAAGCCTACCAGTTGAAATAATAATCAGATAAATAAAACTTTTATATGAGTGTGACCATTTTGCGAATGGGACAAAATGCGAATGGGACCATTTTTGAATTCGTGGCGAAATGCGAATGGGATCGTATGCGTCAAACCCAAATATTGAAGTTCAGCCGAATCTTAGACTGGAAAGCCGACCCCGGAAAAGCCTCGGCGGAAAATGACTTATATAGTAAAACAAGTCTGGTTAGTTCTTAGCAAACATAACATAACATACCATCACGCCTTTTTCCCCGAAGGGGTAGGCAGAGGTGTGCAAACACACCCACATCTCGCCAGCTATGTTAGGTCCCATGTAATAGGGGGCGAGCCTATTGCCATTTACCGGGCACAAGTTCCAGACTGGGATAATTATCTGGGTAAAATTCTAAAGAGAATTATACATTATCCACCAGACCCGGGAATCGAACCCGAGACCTCGAGCGTGGCAGTCCGTACATAGTACCATTGTGCCACCGAGGTAGTCATTAGACTTAGCAAACATTTGAGAGGTATTCAATGACCTAGTTTTGTAAAAATTGTGTTACCGTGTCATTAGATAATGAGATCTCAATTTATTTGCAATGGAATATTTGGATGACGTTGCGTTCCAAAGTGACAATTAGAATAAGTAATTTAATTTGGTCAGTGGCAAAAGTGTGCGTGACGATTGGCTGTCCTAATCGTGAATCGAAAAACTAATGTTATCTAGATTTAGTAGAAGTTGTAAAAAAAATGTAGAACCGATTTAAAAATTTGTAAAATAATAATTTAAAAAAATATGGCAATTCAAATGAGGTCTCCCAATCCTTACCTATTTCTTGGTGAATGGATGCAAGTAGAAGCTAAATTTTATACTCATATTTTAGTTAAAATATAGATAAACACTTCCCAAAATATTCATCAAGATTAACAAACATTCAAAACTTTTATAAATGTTTTAAATATATCCCTCAATCCTTACTGTATAGATTGAGGGACATGGTGTTTTGAAAAAGTGGCTATATGTTTTAAATTTATTTTTGCGTGAAGATTAAGTAAAAGTTGTCTAATAATTTGTAAAAAACAAAACCGAATGAAATACATCACGGTTTAAAAATTATAACTCTAGAAACTATGTCCCTCAATACTTGCCTCCAAAAAACACTTGATCGTAGCTCACTAGGCACTGTAAGTATATAATTAACTACGAATATATATTTTAGTAGTAATTTTCTACTAAAAGTTTATGCAGTTATTTGATTAGAAGATTCGTTATTCATCAAAATATTAACCTATCAATATTCCTAATATTACATACGTATAGGGTGACCATTAATTACTTAAATTTTACAAAGAATTTTAGCTTTCGTACATTATAATAACAAAACAAGTAGGTACCGACAACCTTACAAACGTCAGTAAGTACTTAAAATAAAAAATGTCATTGCTTCTATATTTAAATGTAATGCCAGATTCGCAAAGCAATAAGTAGAACCGAGAGAAAGAACCTGGCAATAAAACTCTCGGTCATTCTTTTTCAATAATTTACTCATTTACACATTTTCTTAAGACTAAATGTGGACGAATGTACATTGGTCTCGTGTCAGAATCAAAATGCGTGTATAATGGGTGAAGCCCCACATCACGCAGCCCTTCTAGCCTGCTTCTGTAAGGACGGTGGGTTGCTAATCCATCGTCCTCAGGCCCCGATCATGGAGGTCGATGGTTCTGGGCGTAGTCACGTCTGCGGCGCGGCGCCGCAGACTTCGGAACTCAGCGGGGAGGGTACGCTCCCTCACCCTACCAGCCGCCTTCTTCACGAGCATTACCTGCTCGCAGAAGGAAACGGCCGCGTTCCACTGGTTCCCGCTAGAAACCATGGCTCGTAGCAAGGTCTCCAGCGAGAGCGTATCTACGCCCAGGCCCACAACGAGGTCCCGGCGCTGACTCGCCCACGTTGAGCATTCCACCAACGTGCGGAATGCCGTGTCTTCGCCGGAAGCCTCGCAGTGTTGACCTGTGGGTGTGACCTCACGTACCGTGCGACACAGATCATCACCGGGCACGGAAACTTCGGTGACTATGCTCGTGAAGGAGGCGGCTGGTAGGGTGAGGGAGCGTACCCTCCCCGCTGAGTTCCGAAGTCTGCGGGGAGGGCGCCGCAGACGTGACTACGCCCAGGACCATCGACCTCCATGATCGGGGCCTGAGGACGATGGATTAGCAACCCACCGTCCTTACAGAAGCAGGCTAGAAGGGCTGTGTGATGTGGGGCTCCACCCCATGCACCCGACCACCTCGCAGTGGCCATACAAGTGGCCAAGGTCCGCCGGGCGCCACTGGGAATTCTTTCTGTATCTACCGGAGGCACTCGGCAATTGAAGTAGGTGCGGCCGCGGCCTCGGGCCGCGGATTTATAAAAAACCCACTAGATTTACTAATCAATATTTTATATAAAATGTTAAGTATCGGTACTTGTTTTGTGATAGAATGTACGAAAGCTAAAATTCTTCGTAAAATTTAAATAATTAATGGTCACCCTATACGTATGTAATATTAGGAATATTGATAAGTCAATATTTTGATGCATAACGAATCTTCTAATCAAATAACTGCATAAACTTTTAGTAGAAAATTACTACTAAAATATATATTCGTAGTTAATTTATATACTTACAGTACCTAGTGAGCTACGATCAAGTGTTTTTTGGAGGCATAAGTATTGAGGGACATAGTTTCTAGAGTTATAATTTTTACGTAGAGGTACGTTTAGAGTTTAAACCGTGATGTATTTCAGTCGTTTTTGTTTTTTACAAATTATTAGACAACTTTTACTTAATCTTCAATTTCTTTCATTCTTCATTCTTTAAATATTATTTTACAAATTTTTAAATCGGTTCTACAATTTTTTACAGCTTCTACTAAATCTAGATAACATTAGTTTTTCGATTTACGATAAGGACACCCAATCGTCACGCACACGTGGCAAAAGAGTTAATATAAAATATTCTAAAATTAGGTTAAGATGGTATATACGTGTTAAAATAATGTCATATTCGTCGTAGAACATGAAGACTGGAAGGTTATAATTTTTTTAATGAAGTCATACTTTTGCAGCCCACCTACGTCAGGCTGTAGACTTGATAGAGTACGCCATACGTGGCGAAGCACCAAAGTCTGCCCCTGGGATTATCCTTAAGAGGGCGTGACCGGGGCGCCCGGCAATGGCCATTTTCACATTGCACGATATCGTCCACAATATCGTCACGATATTCAAAGGTCGTACATATTATGTAAGTTTGCATCTGCACGATATTGTCACGATATTATGGACGATATCGTGTGTCAGTGTGTTGTTGCCGTGGCCGTAACCGCGTATATAAAAAAATACCGGTCAAGTGCCGGTTCCGTAGTTACCCATAATAGCCTCTATTAATTTCTTTTTTTTATCTTTTATTTATCGTTAATTTTAATTTCTGAGCTAAGAAAGTTATTTATGCCGTTGTAGTTTTCCTTCAAAGTTCATCACACGGACTCCGATCAGGCCTTTTTTTTAGGAACCCTAAAACGGTATTGTAAACTGATGACCGATTGCCATTCTATTTCTGATGTGTGTCGTCTGGTACTTATTTAACTAATTAGCATTTAAACTTCAATATTTGCAATGGAATATTTTGTGATAAACTAATTCTTTTATCGCCGATATTACATATTTTAATACGTTCTATCATGATACAATTTTCCAAGGTCAATCACATTGTTATTTTTTAAAGACTGTTATTATCATGAAATAATTCGAAAAAAAACCTGCCCCTTAGAGCATTAAACCAACGGGAGAACAGACGCGCGCTATTATACGAACAAAAGTCTGCCACTTTCAGCGGGGGACGGGAGACGCACATTAATTTAATTGTTAACTACTAATGCATTTTTGAATCACGTCGCTATGCACTCAACAACAAAAATGTTGAACACTAATTTAAACTACACGCACACACTCACATTCACACACAGGGACCTCTATCAGTGACATCTCATTAATGTAAACAAGCTAGAGCTTGCCTATGTCGATATTATGTATCGATGTTTTGGTGTTTTAAATGCGTGAAGATAATTGTCAATTATCATATTATGTGATGACTTTGTTTACGTATTATAACGTCATTAAAATAATATTCATTATATTTATTAAATAGAATATGCATTCTTTAATGAGGCGTACAGGGGCTTTGCTAATAATTTGTAAGTCTTTGTAAATTGAGCACTTTAAAATGACCAAAAGTTGTCCAAAATAAATTCTATTAGAGTTATTTTAATCAGTCGTTGGAGCCGACTCGTATGAAATACGGGTACCAAACTAACAATAAATAGGTTACTTATTTATATTAATTTTAAATAAGCGATAAATAAAAGGTTTTTTATTTTATTTAATACTTTTATTGTAAATTGTCAATATTTACCTACAAATGGCTTTTGTGTGAAAGAGTAACAAATATCCATACAGACTTTCGCCTTTATAATATTAGGTCTTTAGATATGAAATTGGCGTTTTATAGAACTGGCCAGTTTGATCTCCAAAAACCAGCATAGCTAGCCGTTAATCAGCAGAGATTGGTGAACTGCTCTAGCCCACTGCTGCTTCAGGACAACGCTAGACCAAACGGTCGCGAAAGTAGAGGAGGAATGTTGGAATAATGACCCCATCACCTACCATACTCCCGGACCTTGCTCCAACTGATTACCACTTTTTTCGGAATTTGGATAATTTCTTAATTGGAAAATAAATCTATGAGGCAGTCCAAAACAAAACGACTTCAAAGATTTGTGATTCCCGCTCCCGCCTGATGGTAAGCTGAGGCGACGTCTGGCAATTGTGAGCGACTCTCACAGTACACAGGAATACTATAGAGAGTGGCCCTCAACTTCACGACCCAGTAATGTGCCTCTTCACGCTTCGCTTAAAGAACCCAGGGTTATATGTTGGAGGAAACACGTGCGCAGGCAGGGCGTTCCAAGCCACCATCGTTCGGCAGAGAAACGAACGTTTAAAACGCTCTGTTCTCGCGAAGACGGTTTCCACGGTATGAGAGTGACATCTCTGCCCGGCACGCGTTGTTCGGGATCGGAAGGGAGAGGGTGGGATCAGGTTGAAGAGCTCTTCAGAACACTTTGTTCGGCGCTGGGCTAGCGGCTCAAGGCTTCCCGTTACCTCCGGACAGTCTATAATGAGAACAGCGCGTTGCTGCATAGCGTCGAGTGCGTCCAGCAAATACTTCGCGGAGCCGTCCCAGAGGTGAGAGCAGTATTCAACGCGTGGTCTAATCTGCGTTTTGTACAGCAGACACCTCTGGTGCGGTGTAAAGAATCGCTATACCTTGTTCAGTATTCCTAGTTTCCGCGAAGCTAGCTCAATACATCTCTCAATGTATTTTGTGTTATTGAGCTCTCGACGAACGTCTATGCCAAGGATGTCTAGATTGTCCTTCATTGGTAATGTTGCATTCTGAAGAGTGGGTAGGGGAAGGAAAGGGGATTTTTTCGCTATAAATGCACACGCCTGTGTTTTGCGGGCATTGAACTCGACCAAGTTCTCGGCACCCCATTGGGAGATACTGTCGAGGTTTCGGTCGAGATCAGCTACGAGATGTCGTCTCTCCTCCTCTACCACAGATCGCCCCGCCGTCGGACGAACCGAGTAACACCCGTGCAATGTGCTGTCATCTGCATAGCAATGAATGGTCCCGAGGGAAAGCATATCATTGATATGCAGAAGAAAGAGAGTTGGTGACAGTACGGACCCCTGCGGTACCCCGGCATTCACTTACAAGAAGCGAGAAGCCTGGCCATCGCAGAGAACTCTCGGAGCTCGTATAAAAAACTGGCAATCCAGCTGCACAGTTGAGGAGGTAGACCTTATGCCGGAAGCTTGGAAAGGAGCGAAGCATGGCAGACCCTATCGAAAGCTTTGGCGATGTCCAGGCTAATAGCCAAGGACTCGCCGAACTTTTCCATAGCCTCACCCCAGACATGCGTGACGAATGCCAGGAGGTCACCCGTTGATCGTTTTGGCCTGAAGCCATATTGCCGATCATTTATTAGCGAGTGATCCTCCAGGTATCGCATGAGCTGCTTATTGATAAGGAACTCGAGCACCTTGCAAATGACTGAGGTGACAGCTATGGGTCGATAGTTGCCTGGATCGGATCGATCCCCTTTCTTGGGGATCGGTTGTACGTTCGCCTCCTTCCAGACCTCCGGCACGAGGCCTGTAGAGTATGACAGGCGGTACAGACGCGTTAATACTGGAGACAACTCAGCAGCACATTTTCGTAGCACCACCGCCGGAATGCCGTCAGGGCCACTGGCTTTCCGCGTGTCGAGTGACCGCAGCACTGCCCGTACATCACATTGCCTGATAACAATATCAGGCATAGTGTGGCCACAGTTGGCGATGGCGGGGGCTGCAGGCCACGGTCGACAACTGTGGACATCGACATTCATCACGACATCGTAAAAATACCTTTCAACACGTAACTAAAAATATACTGTATAAAATCTTATTAAGCTTAGTACAAAATTAATTAAATTGATAAGAAAACTTAGCTTAAAAATTACCTCAGATTAGATTGTAGTTCATAAAATGGTAACACTGTCGATTAGCATTATTTTTTGGATCTTTGGTATTTTAATGAATTAATTGATAATATTCGAACGAAATAATACTTACAGGTGAAAGGTAATGTTATCCTTTTGTATATTTGATGTCGCTAATAGCTTTTTACATCAAAATACACAGCAACTCGGCATTTTAATAGGAGGAGTGAACTCAGTGAGCCGTGCGACGGGTATGGCGCGGAAAGCGCAGCAACTAGTTCTATATAACGGGCATGACCCACGGTCTCATACCTTTGGCAGCGGGGTATGCGTGTTAGTGGCGTCTCCGGTTGGTTTAATGCTCTA
The DNA here is from genome assembly GCA_963556515.1 of Nudaria mundana. Taxonomy (NCBI): domain Eukaryota; kingdom Metazoa; phylum Arthropoda; class Insecta; order Lepidoptera; family Erebidae; genus Nudaria; species Nudaria mundana. The sequence continues at coordinate 15,865,350 of OY748302.1, read as the reverse complement.
AGACCTGCCCAGTGCGAGTCGGACTCGCGCTCAAAGGATTCCGTACTAAAACGGCAAACCGCGTTTGTTGTACGGGAGCCCCCTTAAATATTTATTAAATAAATTCTGTTTTTTAGTATTTGTTGTTATAGAGTCAATAGAAATACATCATCTGTGAATTCAACTTTCTAACTATCACGGTTCATGAGATCGTCATAAAAAAAAGCGTCGAGACAGACGGACGGACAGCGAAGTCTCAGTAATAGGATTCCCGTTTTACCCTTTGGGTACGGAATCCTAAAAAAATATTTTTCTCATTTTCCATTTAGTTCGATAAACCCGACGCAAAGTAAGATAATGGATACTATCAATATCTCTGGGTCTTAACCCCAGTCATCTTCACAGCGGTGCATCTACTGATAGACGGAGGAGACTCTGGCAATAATACGTTAAGTTCCCGAAAACGACAAAAGGGACACTCTTTACCTAGTGCTAAGCGCTCCTTACGTGACGCGGTGCACCCACGGTGCTAACAAACGAACTAGGCTTTACCAAATATACTCCCTGGAAGCGGCAATAGGGTCTCCACCTATTACGTAGTGGTTAACAAATTGGCGAAGTAAGCGGTTATGTCTATGCTTATGTCCCTTTCGCATACTACAAGCCACTGGATGCAAGCAGCACATGCATGACCGAATGTCTGTATCTTTCTTATTTTACTCCTTTCCGTTCAACTGTGTCTCACTCATAGTCATTATTTACCTATTCGCGGTGGAAGAAGGGCATTATACTGATCTAACTGATGTGATGCACAGATATTCCTGTATACGTAATACCTGATCCCACCCTCTCCCTTCCAATCGCGACAGATATGTCACTCTCACACTGTGGAAACCATCTTCGCGAGAACCGAGCGTTTTAAACGTTCATTTCTCTGCCGAACGATGGTGCCTGCGCACGTGTTTCCTCCCACTTATAACCCTGGGTTCTTTAAGCGAAGCGTGAAGAGGCACATTACTAGGTCGTCAAGTTGAGGGCCACTCTCTATAGTATTTCGGTGTACTATGAGAGTCGCCCACAATTGCCAGACGGCGGCGGTTGCGGGCGGCGTCAATATGTCGACCTAAATATTAAAAAAAACTTTGTTCGGTATAGATATATTATATATATCCATATATATATATATATATATATACACTAGATCGGGTAGCATGTGATAGTTGTATTTAATATGAGTAATGTTAATCCTAGGTTTTTATGTAGAAGCGCAAATATCGATCCATAAGGCCCTTGACTTTGCTAGCACCAAGGTGAAAAGTATTATTTATTATCTACTCGTAAATCAATTTACTTGCATTATGTTCATTTAAAATTTATGAAGAAATTACCTATGAATTTATATGACTGACGCCGCGTGGATTCCATTCTCACTGATTCACGTTTTTCATTGAAACTGATTCTACTGAAAAGTATCCTTTGAGTCCTTCCCCAAATAACCAGCTACAATAAGGTTCTGTTCTCGATGTTACTCACAAGCGACAGAAACCTCGGACGCCCGCACAGCTCCTCCGATGTGGAACAGTTTCTCGATTCCAATTCTCACGGGAACACATGTGATTCCGCAAAGGAATTCTATGTGTTCATTCAAGATATCTGACTATGTACTTAATCGAAGTCTGTGGATAGGACGGAGAATTCCTGTCACCTTCATCTGCGTCTCCCGTGGGAATGACGTCCATTAGAGTCGAGAAGCTTGGAGGTGAGGGCTAGTATCGAGTCAAATAAAGTGGACCCACGTCGTGATGCATCGTCCCTGACTGTAGTGACAGCCTAATTTTAGTGGGTTGAAGCTTCACATATACTTTAAGTCATATGCGCCAAGTCTAAAAAATATCCGGTCCCCAGATATCTCAATTGTACTTTTAATATAAAAATTCAAAATTCGATACCTTAGGGCCTTATCACAATAGAGCGATTTGAAAACAGAGCGGTGGACCACCGGGCGTCGCGGACGCCCGGTGGTCTTTTCTTAGTTTAGTTCCCTTGTCTGCTTTGAATCCACCGCGTGTCCGCAATGAGGACGAATTGTGTGCTTCCGCGTCCACTTCGCTTTCAGACTGCACGTTAGTGTAATAAGGTCCTTACTATGGTACTTCGGCGACGGCGACGGTTCGTTGCATTGACTGACAGTCGATCCGTGACCACGGTTAGTGTAATCCAACGAAAACTTCGAGGAACCAAGGTATTGCACCTTTGATATTATCTCGATTATGCCCCGTTTATATGTCAGTTAGGAGTTAATGAGCAAAAATGAAAATCGCGAAAGTTTAAAAACAAAAATTTACTAATTTCAAAGTTTTACTACTTACAACAATGTTGGTATCTAATATATTATACTTACTGCATATTCAATTGCATCGTGAAATCGTTTGTGAATGTGTTTGTGAAATGCTGGATCCTGTTTCATGTTTCCTATCGTTATCAATTTGCTTTTGCGACACATCTACAATGTTTTTACAATGTAAATTGCAAGTCCGAAAGATATGAGGTTGGATTTGACCCTCCGCCAACCTCACTTGCAATTTATTTATCAGGAAAGATAATACAGTTATTTTCTATTACTTTATACTACGTAACTATTACGAAAGGTTTATCGGTGCTCAGTACCAGTGTGTTAACATTCATAGCTACGAATGTTGCCTATGTAAGGGCCACAAAAACTTTATTCATGTGAACCGCATTCTAGATATCACACTTTTTTATACTTACTGTGTTAGTCTGTGCTGTGAGCCAAGGCTCCCTACCTCTCGGGATCCACGTCATCTTCAATGTCCTCAACGCATTGCATCTACTGGAAATTAATAATATATCGAATGTCCTTGGAAACGATAATAGGCGCTCCCCTTTCCGCGTACTAAACGTAAGTACCTCATTCAGTTCGATCCTCGTTCGTCTAAATAACATTACAGCCCTAAAAGCGAACTCGTGAAGAAAGTTGTTTTGAACACAAGATTAATTGGTGATTGAAATAAAATCAATATCTTCACCAAAGCTAGCAAACAATGGGTAGGGTACCTTGACGTTTTTTCTTAACAGACTGCGTGAAACGGACCCTACCTTCCCGACCCTATACAATTGCAATGGGCTTGAAATTTTGTCGAATCCCTATCGAACCCGGTTGGAATAAAAACCTGTAGTAAGTTAGCATAACAAATTCGTTTCATTAACATCTACAATAACAGTGTGGGCGAGTCAGCGCCGGGACCTCGTCGTGGGTCTGGGCGTGGATACCCTCTCTTCCCACTCTCCACACTCCACCACTCGCTTCAAGCCATGGTCTCCAGCAGGAGTAGGTGAAACGTGGATGTCATTCGCGACCATAACCTGCTCCCAGAAGGACACAGCCACGTTCCACCAGGCGGCCGAGAGGGAGAGGGAGCGTACCCTCCCCACTTAGTTCCGAAGTCGGCGGGCGGCGGTAGGGTCAGACTCATCTACGCCCAAGTCCATCGACCTCCATGATCGGGGCCTGACGACGGCGGCCTGGCCACCCGCTGTCCTTACAGAAGCAGGCGAAAAGGATTCACTTACCGACGCGGGATAAAACCCCACCCCAACGATGCGGGATTAAACGAGACCCAACCCCAGGCAGAGGCCACACAGGTGGCTAAAGTCCGCCGGGTGCCACTGGAAATTCTTCTTAGTGCTAACCAGAGGCGCTCGGCAATGGACGTAGGTGCGCCCGCGGCCTTGGGCCTCGAAATCAAAAAAAGAAATAAAGCGTCCACAATAATAACCAAATGATTTCATTTGCCGGTTTTTAAAATTAGTTCGAAGTAACAATATAGGACAAGCCTATTTTCGTATCATATGAAGTTGTCGCATATTGTAAACACGAACGTGTCTGGAGTTAGATGTTACACTTACATTACTCGTTCACCCAAAAAATATTGATTCGATTCTAATGACACCGGGTAGCCAATATCTTACCGCGGGCGTCACTGCCTGCCTCCTGATACGTAACAGAGGCGCAAGGGAATGGACCTAGGAGCGGCTTATGCGGTCTTATACCGCCAAATTTAAAAAAGAAGCGGATTATCTTTGAAACCATAATAAAATACAGTGTCCTCTAATTCAGAAAAGATTAAGATATTGGATTGCGTGTAATCTGACGCACGGTTATGTGGTAAATAATGTGCGAATATTTCACGCTCAATGGTGTGTGTCGATATTTATAAATAAAACATGTGCATGAATTTGTTATGCTAATTGTGCAAGAAAATGCGCTGTTAGAAAAATAGCATTACTATGTTCTTATATGAATGGAAAGTTATTGTCTTTGCTAGTTAATGACGTATAACATAATCCTACAAACACTGAGTAGTGATAATATGAACACGGGGTTAGCCGTCTTCGTAAATAGTGTGGTGGCATCGAACTAAAGGCCTTCTCACAATAGGGTGCAGCGCAGACGGCACACTTTTTGTGTGATCGACAAAATGTCTGCATGGCGCGCAAAAAGTCAGTGGCGGATTTTTCACAGACTCAACGCACACCATGCACATCTTCGATCATTCTGTCGGCAGAACTGTAGGGACGTAGATGCTATGGAAATCGTGCAGAGATCGCGAAGTATTATTTTGTACTTGAAGTACAGAAAAAGAAGAAGAAATAGAAATTTGGGCAATAGATCGCGTACGCTACGCCCACCCCTAACGAATGCAGATTGCCGACTAAAGTGTGCGCCGTCTGCGTTAGCGTGCGTTGAAGCCAACGGTCAATTTTTTTCGCACACTTTTTGTGCGGCGCTGCCGCGCTGCGCGGCGCGGCACGGTCTGTCCGAAACACGGATTTTGTGTGCGCCGGACTTTTTGCGAGTCGTGTACGTTACTGCATATAATTGCATAGATTCTATGTTCACAGACTAAAACGTGCGTCACGGATGGTCTTTCGTCTGCGCTGCACCTAAAGCGGTTTGAAAGCGGATTTGACTTATTTTAGTTAAGCCCTCCCGGGCTTTGGCGACGAATTTAATGAGCCTTCGCTCCGTTTTCAAACCACTCTAATGTGTTATGGCCCTAAGGTCATCGAAACTTAATACAATCGTTCGGCCGGACATTTCATTGCTAATCGTCTGCAGTTCTGCGTAAATCCACAAGATTATTGACATTTACTAAAGTATTATTAGCTATGGCATTAGTCACAGAATAGGTCCCTATCTTTTCTGTATTAGTTCACTGTTATAATTTGGTTTGAATAAGGTCATGAACTAGTGGCCCGGAATCCTCGATACGCGTAGAATATGACCTTTACGAATTACGACCCTTATTACCCTTATTTTATACAATAATATTAAGTTTAACTTATCAACACTAACACACTAACACAACACAACACAACACAACTTAGACTCGTTACAGATCTTACCTTAAAACTAAGAAAACATCTTGAATGGAATCAGGCGTTACCTGGCGAAAGTCCATGATAAAACAATGGGGTAAGATGTTGACTTTTTATAGAATTGCACTAATTTCGCTAAATAGAAGACATTATAAACGTCGACATATATGTTTCACCTACTCACGAGGCATTCTCAAGACTGTCAAAACATATATAATAAAATTGTAAGTGGTCGATGTCTGTACATCGAAGATATAATAGAAAACTGTTGTAGGGAGGCTTTATGAAGGCAAAAGGGGGTATTTTTGTATGTTTGTCTGAATGTTTGAACACGCTAATCTCAGAAACGGCTTAACAGATTTGAATGCAGTTTTTAGTAACGCGTCTAAAGTACCACGCACGTGGAGCTGCGGACAACAGCTATACATAATAAATCAGTAACTGGTGATCAAGAAAAGTATAACACGCAGGCGGAGCTGCAGGCAACAGCTAGTAATAAATATAAATATTGCTTAGGTATCAAGAGAGACCCATAATCATAAATAATACTTACTACTAATAACTTACTTACTACTAATAAAAAATTATACATAAAGTTCGTTAAGCTCCACAGAACAGCAAGCCAGAACCTCTGGTTCAATCAGGAATGTAAACTTGAAAGCAAATACGTTCTGGCTTCATATTTTGCTGTTCTCTCTGAGACAGTCTTGATAATGCCTCGTTTAGAGGCGAAACAATTGTCGACGTTTTAGTGTCCTTTAATTTTGCGAAGATAATGCTGTTATTTTTTGAAAAGTTTTAACATCTTACTTACCATTACTATAAATACCTAAACCTAAAATACATAAAACTTGAATCTATGTCGACACGTTCCTCTGTGCCTTTTCTCTCAGCCTGCCCCGGAACCGCCGGAACACCACACCTTTCGGCCAAAAGTCTTCTTTGGTGAAGGTTTCCAGAGCCGTCTCGACGGTACACGCACCACGAACGACTTGAAGTTCACGTTGTGACGCGACTCCACCCTCACGACGCGACGCAGTTTAATGTCTAAAATAATAAATGATCACCAATTTGGGTTTTATAAAGTATTGTACAAATGAAGCTAAGTATTTTACGTTTCGTATAAAAACAAGTGGACCTTTTAGGGGTGGCTCAAGGGTGAATAGTTTCTATAGTATTGGATCTATGGTTCAAATGGCTATAGTGTACTGTTGAGACACAATCAAAGAGTCGTGTAAATTATTGACTCCATGTACAGAATACAGTGAACTCTATCAACCTTGTCTTAGCTATTAGCCGCTATAATTCTGTCCACACTCTTGTCATTACGTATTCCGAGTCTGATTTCTTTAGTAACTTGGTCACCAATTTCACAAAGAGGAGTTTCATAGAGATAAACACAAATATCACGCCTATATTCCCGAAGGGGTGGGCAGATGTGCATTACACACCCACAATTTTCCAGTATCTTTAGTCCCACGTAATAGGGGGCAAGCCTATTGCCGTCGCCGGGCACATTTATAATGGGTTATGTCCAAAATGGCCTGTTGACATCGGGACTAGGTTCTTCGTAAATAGACCATATATTGCTCAGTAACGCCAATGTCTCGTATTACTCGAGACCAAGATAGAATGTGGTCTAGACGCCTCTGTCTAGTGTCTATCTCTTCGGGGATAAAGACTTGATGCTGATTTTATGTTATACAAGACAAAATTAAATTTAAAATTTAAAAAACCCCCGACTCAAAAAAAGTGTTGTATAAGTTATGACCTTTCATTTGATACCCAACAAGGGTATATTATTATTTGAACACATTTAATTTTTCATCACCACTTTCACCCCTCATATCTTTGAAATGGCTTAACCGATTTTTATAAAACATAGCTAAGAACACTCTCCCCTAACCCATCTTTCAAACAAAAGAAACAGAATCAAAATCGGTTCATCCGTTTGGGAGCTACGATGCCACAGACAGACTTACAAACACACACACACACACACGTCAAACTTATAACACCCCGTTCGGGTTTCCGTCGGGGGTTAAAAAGATACCATGAAGAATCCCATTACTTATTCTTTTGTTAGGGTGGGATGGAACATGATTTATAATAGCTGAATGATGAATAGCTGAATGTGTTGCTAAGCGCAAATCTCGAGAGCAGCTGAAGCGATTTTTGCTAATTATATTTTTGTTGTGATCGTTACTTCAGGAGAAGGTTCTTATGGAGGAAAAAGAAGTTTAGCTGAACATTAGAAAAATTTAATTTAAAATTACATTAAGTAGATTTCTATTTTATACCTTTATACTAAACTAGCGGACCAGACAGACGTTGTCCTGCAAAAAAAAAGAACCAAATTGTGAATCTAAACTTTTCTCCAATCCCCTTGAACACACACAAAAAATTTCATCAACATCGGTCCAGCCGTTTAGGAGGAGTTCAGTGACATCCACACGTACAGTTGAATTATATATATATATATGTTACGGTTAGTACCCGAAGTGCGGCTGCACCTAGTTTTAGCCGGTTAGAACTAGGTGTAGCCACTTACTCTTGGTTAAACCTAGTACGAGCCGATTGTTTTCGGGTAAAACTAGGTCTAGCCTTCATCATGCCGGCTACAACTAGGTCCAGTTGTCACTTTCACCTGGGAGAAATCTCTTTTTTTTATTAATGCAAGTCGTCTGGCACTCACCGGCCGCTACCGGGGCACCGCTCGCTTCGCTCGCTCGGCTCGTGCGTAGGTGGTCACAGTTTAAAGGCTTGGGCAAACCAAAAGCAGTTGCAGTGCGGTAGCAGTGCGTCTAGGTTAGTAAATAATGTAGTTATATGAGGGATGACACACTGAACAAACGCGGGCCCGCGTTTGTTCAGTGTGTTTTTGGTTGCTTTTGGTTTGCCCAAGCCTTGAACCTAACCTAACCTACCCATACTAGGTTTAACCAAGAGTAAGTGGCTACACCTAGTTCTAACCGGCTAAAACTAGGTGCAGCCGCACTTCGGGTATTAGCCGTAACATATATATATAAAGATAATATTGGGTATAACCAGCAAAGTTCGTTCGTTTGTAACCGACAACTCTTAAATTACTTAACAAACAACAATACTCGAACATCGACCGTCCTAATTAAGCAAGTTTAGGAACAGACTCCTTCAAATACTCTTAAATAACTCTAACAATGCAATTAACCTGGCATTCATTTCACTAATAAAACGGACGCAATTATTACGCATTGAGGTATTTCAATGCGATAACAGTTTGCATTCATTATCAAATTAGCTGGAGGTATGGAGGCTAAGAAGTAGGTACAATTGTAGTGAATATGTCTTAGACCCCGTAGGGAGTTCGATCATTGCTGAGCGCGTTGCTGGTGGCTTTTTAGGTTACCTCTGGCACTCCGTAAAAATCGGGTTCCCAGACACTCACATACCGAACAACGTTTCTTGTCCTGCACCTGGAGCTAGTTAGGAATAACTAGTTCTTCTGTGCGGGACTATCAACTAATCAAGCATTACCTTGACATTGGCGAAACCATCGATATACATAGATGGAGCCACGTTTTTAAAAAAAGAAGAAGAAGACCCCGTTGAGGGTGGACAGACCCTCTACGGGGATATATGCCATTTTGACATGAACTATTAATTAACTATTGAAAAAAATACATATCATTATCGTCGTCGCTTATCATCGTTACATTATGCGAATATTCGGCCTTCGGTATCATATATCATGGCCTCCAGCGAGAGAGTAGTATCACAGATTATATAGTAATATCTATGCCCACAACGTGGTTCCTGCGCTGACTCGTCCACGCTGAGCACTCCACTGTGTGGAGTGCCATTTCTTCGACGGAAACCTCGCAGATGTATGCGGTACAGATACTTACCGAAGCACAAGTGCGTGTCCAGTAATCATCTGTAGACTGTGACCGTGTCGCCTCTGCAGCTATTTCTCCATAATATCTTAATAACATAGGCTTTGTTTCATCAAATAGTAATCTTTTTCCTTTTCTTTTTAATTTCTCTTATTTATTTATGTTCACGTGACGTTTCATTCAACTATATTTATGTAAACCACTATGCGGCTGTCCCTGAAAACCAGCGCTGTCTGCCTTGCACCACCACGCAGACAGCATTACGCTGAGGGACGGCCGTTTATTCCACGTTATTATTGTCAGTACGTGAAACATTGCTCCAATTTTTACCGAGCGGAGCGAAGCGAAGCTCTATGTTAGACGACAAGTGTAAATCGTTTGTGTGCCAACTCCTCCGAAACGCGAGCCGTTTACCTATTTTGACCAAATTTGGCATGCTGGTCGACATCATACCCGGGAGTGCATATATCTGAAATCATGAAAATAGAGCATAAAAAAATGAAGAAAATTTGCGCCGCACAACATTTGCAATTAGTAGCATGCATTGCATACCTAGTTTTATTTTTGTCTTTGTATTTTTGTTTATTAAATAGTTTGTAACCTATATGTGTTTGTTTAGTTTATGCTTACGTGGAATAATTTATTTAAATTTTTTCTTTCTAAATTCGGACAGCAGCAAACATGTAATCGTCATAATATAATAACTTATTCCACGCGGGTGTAGTTTACGAACATTATATCTAGTAGATAATAAATAACAGAAGAACTTCATGAACGAACTAATGACACAACGGTAATCATAGCGTGCCGTTAGTTAATGGATGATAGGTAACCTTAGAGTCTACCTACAACGTGAATTTTACTCACATTACCGACATCTGACACTGTTTTATTGTCTCTCACTTTCTCTCTTAAGGGCCCCATATACGGTACGTTTCATCGTTACGATTCGTCGCTTCAGATCGAAACGGTGGATCTGTAATGTACTCGTATGTTACGATCGTTAACGATTTACTTGATCGCAGACGACATCGGAGATCGCAACAAAAACTCATGCAATCATGAATAACGATGAATCTATAGTGTATTGGCTCTTGCGATCATCGACCTAGGCCGCGGCCGCTCTAACGTCCGTTGCCGGGCGTCTCTGGTTACTAGCAGAGGGTATGTCCAGTGGCGACCGACGGACTTTGATCACCTCTGTTGCGATCATCGACTCGATTTTTGTCTCAGTCGGACGCCAGGCGCCGTACGCTTTTCTAGGTTTTTTGTTTTCTTCTGTAACATAATCAAAGTTATCGCCACAGACGAGAAAAGAAGTTCGTGTTCCACTTTACAGGTCACGTATTGAATTTTTGAACATGTCTTTATAGTTCCATTTCAAATGAATAAATGATCGATCGTTACGACCAATCGCTTCGTGTATGAGCGGCGACACTACAGATCAGTCGTTTCGATCGGTCTGAAGCGACGGATCGTAACCATGAATCGTACCGTATATGGGGCCCTTTAAATCTACCCTTCACAGGCCTCTAAATTTTGTTTGCCCTTCGTAATAGGGGACAAGCCCAATATAGTGTCCGGCAATACCTTTATCGGACACTATCTATAGTAAATCCATAACCGAAATTCCAACAGCGGTGTTACGTTTATTGGGTACCTAGTATATTCTCCCACATCTGTGGTATGGGTACATAACTACATACTGGTTCCACCAAGGTCCTAACCATAATTACAGATAAGTACCTAATTTTTGTCCACAGATTAATTGGCAGATTCCGGAATCTGCCAATAAGATTCTGGCGACTTTTGGACGTTACTGATAGTATGAACTCTCCTTTAGAAGGTCAAGTCCATTTGCTAGTGTTTTAACTGCCGAGTAACGAATGATCTGCCTCTGCTAACTCATTCCGCAAAACGGGCGCTACTGCAATAGGTGCGTCTCGAAATTTAGAATATTTAGGCTCAAAAGTTCATTCGTTTGTTAGCAGATGGACCTCGCCCTGGGGTTATCCAAGGGCGTCCCGGTTCTATAAATAAAGAAGCAGATGCACCTCATCCAGATGAGAATGGCTTGTCCCAAAATTGTTGCTGGGGTATCTTAAATAGTAGGTACCACGTAAAAGATATCCTCCGTTAAAACATTTATTGACTAAGAAAACCCTCAATAAGATATTAATCATTTCCGTTCCCTATTTAGAAAATTAAATATCACTCGCGCTGTTAGTAAAGTAAGTGCTAACAACCTTGACGGGACGGCACGTGTTTACGAGTAGTGGGATATTTAAAGATGACCCGCCATCAAGTTAACGACAAACTGTTACATAAGTATGCGTGTGACGAAGTGATATTACGTGTCGTCGGGGAAAATAACATTCAACATATTATACCTATCGTTTACTTGCTTTTTTTAATATTAGGATCGCCAAATTGACGCCGCCACGCCTGCCTGATAGTAAGCTGGAATTTATATAACCACTTTTTTTTATTGAGCTACGTTTACGAAGCTCTTTCTTAGGCGACTCTTGTATTTCGTTCGTGATCGAACTCCTCCTAAACGACTGGACCGATCTTTTTGAAATTTGGCACGGTCATCGTGACCATCACCGTGAGTGCATATATCTGAATTCATAAAGATCGGTCCAGTCGTTTAGGAGTTCGACCCGGATCGACAAACTCAGCTCAATTATTGCAACAGCAGAATGTATTGCATACCTAGTTTAACCGCTAGCGGACACTCGCAGCTTCGCCCGCTTGACAAATTATATACACAAAAACCTTCCACAAGAACCACTCTACGCATTGGTGAAAACCGCATCAAAATCCGTTGCGTATTTTTAAAGATCTAAGCATACATACGGAGCGTGTGACTTTGTTTTATACTATGTTATGAATTATGATGTTGTGATTACGTGTTGCGGTACCCTAATCTCTTCCTGTGTTCTTTTTACGTGATAAGTACACCTAACTATATTCTCTGTTTGAACTAAATTTTAAAATAGTTTGTCTCCTGTCTGAATAGACGCGCACGTATAAGCATTGAGTTTCAACACAAAAAAAACTTTCTATTACCTACGTAACTACTGCCATCTAGTGAAGAACAATAAAACTATATAATCGTGGTATCGCGCTTGTGTGTGAAGTTTGTTTTAAGACAAGGTCGTACCTACATAATATTGGTCTATTTAGAAATGAATGATTCAAGACAAACGAAGCCCCATACTTTGGTACGAAAATGTTAAAACTAGTTACACAAACCTAAAAGTCTGATCATAAGACCTAATCTATTTACAAAAATACAACGTAGACTATAATTTGTCACTGTAACAATTGATACGATACTATTTTACGTTTGAACGTTCATTGCTGCTTCAGTTATAATTTTCAGCTGACTGTTTGAAAGTGTACTGTTTATACTCATCAGTGGATGTTGTTTATGGCGATACGTTCGCAAAAGATTATAATGCTTTGTTAGTGAAAACGTGATCGACATACACGTGATTCTACGACATGGATAATGGATTTGATAGGGCTGCCGCGTTTATGTAGGGAACTGAGTACTCTATTTAGTAATCTGTTGTACTGATTACAAAATTGATGCTTAGATAACTGTGGTTTATGGTGTTGATAAAAAGCAGCTCCTTTTAGTAGGTACTTAAGTATATTTATGGATATGAAGATTTTGTTGATACCGTACGACCCTCAAAAGATTTGCAGGAATTTTTATCCATGTTTAGTTTGGTTCATAGTTACTACCTACCTACTTGAAAAAAAAATCAGGATCAGATTGTCCGTGGCAGTTAGTGTCCAAGTTATCCTTACTTATCACAGTTTTACAGCATGTACACATTAAGCGAATTGTGGCGATGTGAGTTTCCGCCGCTAAAAACAGCGATGCGAATTGCTGTGATGCGAATTCGCGCGGCGAAGCGTTTCCCTTCCACGACGCGGGTGACCATTTTTCGATGACCGTCAACTGTACTCAGTCGTGACGCAGTCTCAGCTCAAACTAAAATGGAGTTCATCAAGTGTGACGTAACATCGTTGGAATGAACGATGCGAATCAAATATCAAGTTCTTGCGATGCATGATGATGTTCTTGGTTGTGCAAGTTCGCTGATTTTGGCGATGCGACGCCGCCTTATTAGTTAGGTAGGATTATAGGTCATCATAATAAATCCACCGAGCCTTTTCCCAACACAGTTGTGGTCGGCTTTCCAGTCTAACTGCGATTCGACTGAACTAACAATTTTTTCCGTGGAGCGTTTGTCATCTGACCTCCACAACCCATGGGCGATATCGACGCTCTGTAGTTAGACCGGTCGGATTTTTGTTTTTAGGGTTTTTAGCGGCTACGTGCTTTCCGAGGCACTGAGAGGTCTCAAACTGTCTTAAGAAATGGTTACCTATCCCATGCTATCCCAAGACCGACCTAGCTAGATGTTGGGTATATACCTATACGGTATATAAGTACCTACCTATTAAAAGTATAAGTGTTTTCATTTTATTGTAGGTTTTACCATTGATGGTGAATGGCTGAATGCTGATATTCATTGTTGAAATTTGAAAAATGAGTAGGTACGTATCGTTTGTAATAAAATAAAACATAGACCTGACGTGAGAAGGTATCGGTTGGTTTAAAATATAATATTTTTACTGGTTACTGGATTAGTAATTAGATATTCAGGCACTCAACCCACAGAGGAGAACAAACGGAACGGAACTCTCGTCCTTTGTGATCAATCAAACACTATAATAATCTTTAAAACACAAAGGTTGTAATGAAATAACTTGAATATTTCCTTGCCCTTTAACACATGTTCTGCTTTCCAGTGTCATTGCGAAACTTCCGTGATGCGACTGACATACGATTTGATCCGACCTCTGAAGTGGGATTTTCCCGTAACGGCTTCGTATAGCAACCGGGGCCAAAACCGACGAACGATTCTGTTTTGCTGCTTTTATGAAAGTATTAACTACATTATTATACCCGAGTACCTTCAGTTGTAGTAGGGATGACGTGTCTGACCTCATTTTGTGTGCAAAACAAATAAAGCTTCCTTATTTGGCGCAGAGTTTACTATTTACGAAACTGCTGTTCGAAGTGAACGAAAACAATTCAGTCTTTATAATACTTACATAGGTACATATTGTGTTATAATCACGCCGGTTCCCTGAATGGGTAGGCACAGGCATATTATACGCTCACACTTTGCTAATAACTTTGTTTGTACTAGGTCAGCCGGGGGACTTCAGACCCATCTTGGGGACCTCTCATATTATGCACATTATTTTTTTATGTCCGCTTTAACGTACATTACCGTTCCCATGTAAGCCGTCGTAAAGTTAACCCCAGGGGGGGCCGCCATGCAAACCTATAGTAATATTTCATTTTAATCCCTTTAATGATCCTTTATGATATTCAGAGACTAAGGAGAAGGGAAGATAGGAAAGCTCGAAGACTGCTACAAACTCAGACGAATAAAAATTACCTATCTGGCATAAGAACAAACTATAAAAGAGTACTTTTTTATATTCTGTGGAAGTATTGTGATCGTGTAAATAATCGATTTTACGATTTTTAGATCCTTGAACTCCTGAACAGTGACTTTTGGAAAAATATATGTATATACTAAACCATTCGACCGATTTCGCTCAAATTTAGCACGAACGTGTATTTGAATTTTAATAACGGGAAAGCTTATTGACATAACTTTTAAACGAATGAAAAATCGCCAATAAATAGGTTTTAAATAGTTTTCGCTCTCTTTTCTCAAAAACGGCTTCAACGATTTTCTTTTCATCAATTGTATGTATTTAAAGGAGTCTCCTAACATCGAGGATAAGCAGCATATCCATGAAAATTTAAAATTAATTTTCCAAGTGAAAGTACCGTCCTATGACGACCAATTTATTTATTGGTCTGAAGCTAACAACTAAAGAATGTTAAGTTATAACAATGACATGCTTCCAATAGTCGGACGAGCTCGAGGAGTCAATGAGAGGAGACAATGTAACGAACCACGGTGTTCGATATCAATGCTGCAATGGGCATAGAACAATGGATGTATGGTGTGAATGTTATTGCGTCGGCGAAATTCCAGGTTTATTGGAAAGATGTGCCTGAGAATATATCAAGTGACATACACTCTATTATTCTAATTATATACTTGCGAAGGCGAACATGAAAGACAGACATAAATCACGCCTATATCCCTGAAGGGTAAGGCAGAGGTGTGCATTAAACACCCACGATTTGCCCACGTAATTGCCCGGCAAGCCTATTGTCGGGGACTACAGAAAATTTATACCCACTCTGTAATTCAAACAAAATTTCTTACAATAAATAGAATCTCTGCAGACTTATCAATGCGAAGGCGAATATATTCCGAACAAATCGCAGATGTCTTAAATAAAGGCCAGATTATAAGTACCAGTATCCTGTGAGCACGTATGAAAACAGTAATGAAGGTCGAGGTAGCGAAGTACCTATCCCATGATTTGTAGTAAGTAGAAATCCGTAGTCTCTGCCTACACCAACGGGAAAGAGGCGTGATTTTATGTATGTAGGAACGTACGTCCATTTTGTTAGGTGAACTACATGATAGATTTTTTTCGATTTTGAGTTGAGTCCTCATAGATAGACGAGCCTGTTGCCCACGGAGATTTAACCTTAAGGTCCGTCTATAACCCGGTTACAGCCAGTGTGACATACTTTGCACCATAGACCTCCAACCTATAGACTGGCAGTATTAAATAAAAATTGTGTTATACGAAGGCGCGCGAGATGACGTCTTCGCAGTCAAAAAAAGTGGAAACTTACGAAATATAGCAATATTCTACTATAGCCAATAAATCACGTAATAAATGTGTAAGAAATATTAAAGAAGTTATGGCACTGAACCAAAACATAAGTTATTTCTATTACATCTTTAATTTTACTGAAATAAAATCGGTCGTTTGGGCAGGTACAAAATTGGGACACTTCACTTTTCTTACATTTGGATTTTACCTAATTTACCTTAAAGAAATTAAATAAGTTTATATGAAAATACGACCAATTGACTAAATGAGTGGTTGCCAATTGGCAACAACGACGAGCGATTTTCCAGTACTACTCTTCGTGTCTATGTATTGAAAGTCTTTGCTTTGCACCCCTTTTCAGCCACACACTCAATAAATGCCAAACAGTTACTATTGTGCGTAGTATTATCTAAACAATGACTGACCTACTCTTCCAATGATTATGTAATCATTGAACGCACACTTCCTTACTCGTATTCGACATTTTTGAGCGATAAGATTATGAACAAAATATTTACGTGATATATTTTTTACTGATAATGTCTCACACCTTGAAATATAACAAAATATGTTTTGTATGGAGATAAACCAACGAAGATATCACATGATAGGTACCTATACCTACTTATTTGGTGTTGGTTACATTGAGTTATAAATTGTATTAAATTAATCAAAAGAAACCATCAAATCTTCCTCTTTATACATAACTAGCAGACGCCCGCGGCTTCGCTCGCTCGACAAATTATAGTATACACAAAACCCCTCCTCGAGAACAACTCTATCCATTAAAAAAAATCCGTTGCATAGTTTAAAAGATCTATGCATACATACGTACATCGGACGGAAGTGACTTTGTTTTATAATATGTAGTGATATATTAAAGTTGATAGGTAGGTATGTACCTGTTTGTAATAAAATAAATTCGTAAAATAATATAAATTAAAATATGCTATATTTATTACTAGACAAAAAAAAATTACCAAACGTATTCGACGCCGTAAAAGCCAGGCCTTTTTCGATCGTCATCTCTTGTGAAACTTAGTAGGTAACACTTTATGAACAACTAAAGGTCACATTATACATATAATAATATAACCTAACCGGTTACAACAATTATGGCAATGTCATAACGCGAAAACGCGCGAACTGCGTAATTATAATTACCACCCTTTCACTTGAGACTGGCCTCAAATTACCTACTGTACTTTATGCCGTATGTAAGGAAATCTAAAAGACATTGTAACACCTAAATAATACATCTATATGTACTTAATAACACAAAGTAACACTATCCATGTTTCATCATAAAGCGTCTAGTTAAGTTAACCGAACAACATTGCACATCGTTTATGTATTTTCGTATTAGGCACCCACAGGACAGGCTTGCCTAGTGTGGGGCCACCGGCAATGTATTTTAATTTGTTTTTTTTTGGTAAGAAATTATTTGTATTAATACAGAATCCTATAACATAGTATAAAACTAAGTCGTCCGTTCCGTATGTATGCTTAGATCTTTAAAACTACGCAACGAATTTTGATAAGGTTTAGACCAATGGATAGAGTGGTTCTCGAGTCCGCTAGTTAAATATAAAGGTGAACAGTTTTCATCAACGCCGTGGGGTTAGCCTTACGAGGACGTACCTACCCGGGATGGCCGGCATTAGATGATTAGACGGACATTTAAAAAATATCTCTAGTTTGTTTATTTGAACGTGCTATCCGGAAATACTTTTTAGAGCGATGATTTTTTATGATTTTAAAAGTTCTCTCTCTCCGCAAGACTGCCGCTCGTCTTCAAAATGCTTTTGGGAGAGAAGCACCTTGTTTGAGCACCGTGAGGCGATGGTTTGCTGAATTTGAGATAGGTCGAGTTTCTTTCCTCACAGGCTGTACCTATTGTAATTTATGCTTTCGATTGTCGGCACTTGGTGGAACTTATAGTAATACATTTTTGAAAAAAACTCACTTGTACACCATTCCACAAATATTTTATTTTCTGACCGGTTTCGCCTTATGGCATCACCAGAGGTGTTCACTCCTACTTAATCCACACACAGTTTAATGTCATAATATTAACGAAGTAGTTTCTGAAAGTAAAAATAAATAATATTAGTAGAAAATGTGTTATAAAAGTGAATTATGTGTGTGGATTAAGTAGGAGTGAACACCTCTGATGATGCCATAAGGCGAAACCGGTCAGAAAATAAAATATTTGTGGAATGGTGTACAAGTGAGTTTTTTTCAAAAATGTAGGCTGTACCTATTGCCTTGCAAATCTGGCGGTAAATGTAAATGTAGAAGCATTTTCTTTTTTTGACGTTCATAAGTGTTACTTTGTGACCTACATGAATAAAGATATTTTGTTTTTTTGATTTTGACTGACGTACTAAATTGCAGCGGCCATAAGCTAGTTACTTATTACTAGTAGACGCCCGCGGCTTTACCCGTGACAAATTATATACTTACTATAAAAATAAATAAATGGTGTAGTGGTCGTGGTTTAGTGGTAACCGACAATATTAACACATTGCAATGGTTAAGCAACATCTAGTCAGGCCTTAGGATGGGTACCATTTCTTAAGATACTGAGACCTCTCCGTGCCTCGGAGAGCATGTTAAGCCGTCGGTCCCGGTTGTCATACGAACATCTATGGCAGTCGTTAGGGGTAGTTGGAGCCCTTAATCAAAAATCCGACCGGTCTAACTACAGAACTTCGATATCGCCCATGGGTTGTGGAGGTCAGATGGCAGTCGCTTCACGGAAAATATCGAATTTCAGCCGAATCGCAGTTAGACTGGAAAGCCGACCCTAACTAAGTTGGGAAAGGCTCAGTGGATGATGATGAAAAATAAATAAATATTGTTGGACATTCTCACACAACGTCATCTAGCCCAAACTAAGCTATAAGCTTGTGCTATGGGATCTAGACGACTTATAAACATACTTATATATTTCTAAATACATAGAAAACACCTAAACTCCGAAACAAATATTTGTGGATCACGCAAATATTGGATTCGACCCGGGAATCGAACCCGAGACTCCGGAGTCGAAAGCCGATGCTAAAACTTTCATCGAGAACCTCTGTATCTTTATCTAGTGAAAACAGCATGAAAATCGGTCTAGTAGTTTTTGAGTTTATTGTGAAATGACAGACAGACAGACGCTGCGGAGGACTTTGTTTTATAATATGTAGTGTTGTTGAAGCGGTTGGAAAATAACTGTTGCGTTTCAGTACATACGAAATAGAGGTGATATTATGTGGGTAAGTGGGCCAGTGCAATGACCCCGGTGTTATTCGCATACAAGCAACCACATACGCTGATTTGCAATTTAATTGCCTGCAACTTCAAGTTGTATCGAGTCGATTTTCACTTAGGTACTTATCTCTGAGATACTTATCTTTGAGATACATATAAAAATGTTGTGACCGTTATTTTTCGCTTGACCGATTTTAATGATATTTAGTAAGAAAATATAATTTATGCTTTCGATTGTCGGCACTTGGTGGAACATATAGTTAATACATTATGAAATCACTCACTTGTACAGATATTCGATTGATTTTTTTTGATGTTTTTTTTTGATTCCACATTAATTTAATAAAAGAAAGTACCTATATGAAGTATATTTAAAATATGTGAAGTGAATAGTGAATTAGTGTAAAACACCTTTGAAGATGCCATAGAGCGAAACCGCTACTGCCTATTACTAATTAAAAATTGTGGTAAATCTGTACAAGTGAGTAATTTCCTAATGTATTAGTAAGAAAAGATATAAATATTTTTTTGGACATTTGAGTTTGAAGACCCGAGATGACGTTTGTGTTTTTGTGTGTTGACGGTGATTCCGATATATGTTTCCCGTGGGAATTCTATCGCAGACTACACACACACACATATCACGGCTATATCCCTAAAGGGGTAGGCAGAGGTGCGTTACACACCCACAATTTGCCAGTATTTTAGGTCCCACGTAAGTAAAGACTATAGTAAATAAAACTGTTTTTTTTTTAATATTTAGGTCGACAAATTGACGCCACCCGCCTGATAGTAAGCTGTGGCGACTCTGGCAATTGTGGGCCACTCTTATAGTACACAAGAATACTATAGAGTGGCCCTCAACTTGACGACCCAGTAATGTGCCTCTTCACGCTTCGCTTAAAGAACCCAGGGTTATATGTTGGAGGAAACACGTGCGCAGGCAGAGCGTTCCAAGCCACCATCGTTCGGCAGAGACACGAACGTTTACGCGAAGACGGTTTCCACGTTATGAGAGTGACATCTCTGCCCGACACGCGTTGTTCGGGATCGGAAGGGAGAGGGTGGGGTCAGGTTGAAGAGCTCTTTCTCATTCAGTAACTTTCGGTTTTCACAGATTCTGACAGATATCAGATGGTTATAAAAAAAAATTGAACTGTTAAGCGGTACGATGTGGGTCGATAAGATAAGATAAGGTATGTTTAGGTATCAGTTGTCTAGATCCCATAGCACAAACTTCGTTAGCTTTATTTTAGTCATA
Organism: Nudaria mundana; assembly: GCA_963556515.1. NCBI lineage: Eukaryota > Metazoa > Arthropoda > Insecta > Lepidoptera > Erebidae > Nudaria > Nudaria mundana. The sequence goes on along the minus strand of OY748302.1, from coordinate 15,844,770 downwards.
TGACGAGTGAGAATGTCCAAAAATATTTATTTACGTAAGTACTTATCTATTATACAACGTAAAAGTACCACCGTTTTCAAAAAAATAAATTTGGACGCAGTTTCGATAAAAGAACCGACTGGAAGTATTACTTTGAAAAACAAACACATTATTTTTACAATAATCTTAAAATTGATGTAGTATCTAGATATCAAATGAGGACTCGTGGTAACTCACTGCCTTAAAAAATCTTCCTAGTGCTATTCAGAGGCGCTCGGCAATAGACGTAGGCTGCAGTGGCTTCGTGCCGCGGAATTAAAAAAAAGAAACAACATTAATTTAAAGAATTTTATAAAAAAAAATTGTGTTTGTTTTTCAAAGTAAGACTTTTCCAGACGGTTCTGTTATCGAAACGGAGTCCGAAATTTTTTTTTTTTAAAACTGGTACTTTCACTGTGTATTCATACATGGACTCAAGACTGTAAAGGAGCTGTAATTTATGGTAATAATAAAGCACCTACCTAATGTCGTCATCTATATCTATACTTATAATAAATCTGTAGAAGTGAAAATTCTGTTCATTAAAAATATCAAAAAAATAAATGGCAGGGGGTGGTTACTAGACCGATACCGAACCCAAAAATGTGATTAAAAAAATTTTTGTCTGTCTGTCTGTGTTTGTTCAGGCATCACGCAAAAACTACAGGTTCGATGACGACGAAACTTGGTATAATTATTCTTTAATATCCTGGGCACAACCCTGGGTACTTTTTATCCCGGAAAAGTACAAATACAATAAAAAACAAACTTAATTTTGCGGTTCGATCCCTAGACCCGATTACTGTAATAAGTTTATCGTAGGTTACGTCACCCGCAGTGGAGTTCACTAAAGGGCACTGCACACGGCTAAGATACTATAATATTTTATATTAAGATACAATATCGCTCAACAGCTGTACATAATAAATCAGTAACTGGTGATCAAGAAAGCTATAACACGCAGGCGGAGCTGCGGGCAACAGCTAGTATATATAAAGTACCAACTTACCTTTTAATTACCTACCTACGAACTTTGTGATAAAGGTGAGTGGTCTTGAAGTTCAAAGAGAACGAATTTCAAACAACCTTTTATTACAAAAGGACATGCTCGCTGCTACGCCTTCGTGAAATTGCTTAAATTATTATGATAAGCTATTCGAGGTAGTAATTATCCGCCGGGCGCCACTGAAAATTCTCTGTGTGCTCGCCAGACGCAAGGCAATGGACGTAGAAGCGGCCGCGGCTTTAGGCCGCTGAATTAAAAAAATGCAGTACTTACTACTTATAATTTTTCCTGGTGTGAAATCCCAATAGATGTACTTAGTGTAGAATAACGTTCTTTCGACACAGTCACATTGGGAGTCACACTGTAATTTCTTACGTTGTTGTATTTTTGTACGTAGCTCGTGCATGACCTTCCAAAGCAATATAAATTAATACGCTCCAACAATGTGACGTCAAGGAAACCTTATTTGCGTAGGTTTTGTGTTGTATAATGTCATGTATGTGTTTTAGTTGCTGTTGATAAACACTGTTATATACAGCTGTCTTGTGTGTCTTCTGTAAACAACAACATTGTTGGGCCGTTGTTGTAAGTTATGACGGTGTATTGTAATACTTACATCATCATTCACCGAGCCTTTTCCCAACTCAGTTGGGGTCGGCTTTCCAGTCTAACTGCGATTCGGCTGAACTTCGATATTTTCCGTGAAGCGACTGTTATCTGACCTTCACAACCCATGGGCGATGTCGAAGTTCTGTAGTTAGACCGGTCGGATTTTTGATTTAGGGCTCCAACTACCCCTAACGACTGCCATAGATGTTAGTATGACAACCGGGACCGACGGTTTAACGTGCTCTCCGAGGCACGGAGGGGTCTCAATGTCTTAAGAAATGGTCACCCATCCTAAGACCGGCCTGAGTCGATGTTGCTTAACCTTTGCAATGTATTAACATTGTCGGTTACCACTAGACCACGAGTCCCTCAATTGTAATACTTACATATCTACATGCAATGCCGTGGAGCAATCGTTGAATTGGGTTGCGCGCAGAATTCGTGATGTCAGATCCAAAGTCTGATAAAAAGAACCCTGTATCAACATTGACATCTTCGTTAGGTTACTGTCCAGTTAGATATGATCAGCCCAGTTAAAGCAATTGGCCCACGCGCTCGTACAAATTGATTTCGACTCTCTCGGACTCCCAATACCAAGTGCCTCAAAGCCAAACGGCTCAAATACGCAAAAGAGTTGTTAAAGATTGTAATAATTGATGTTTTCAGAACCTCAATTAACCCTAGTCTCTCAACCCCAAAGGTCTGAAATACGTAAATTCGTGCTTTTGTGTAAATTACATCTAAAACTATAAATTTATCTTGTTTCCAGATTCGACGAGAAGGAAAGTATATCTGGTGTGCAGCAGCTAAAGTCCTCTGTGCAGAAGGGAATCCGAGCACGTTTGCTGGAGTTGTACCCACATTTGGACAGCTATATCGATCAAGTACTGCCAAAGAAGGATACCTTCAGAATTGTAAAATGGTAAGTTGAATGCTGTAACTTTCGTTGGAGAGCCATATGTCCAGCAGCGGGCGTCAATTTACAGATGATATTGAAGTTTAATCTACGAGTAGTAATAAAGAAAAAATAGTTGTGTCAAAGAAAATCAGTTGCGTCCTTAAGTGGTGAGAATCACATTGGCTGATTCACCCTCCTGAAGTTGCTTTGTTTCGGGATCTGCAATTCAGATCAATCATAACTGACGAACGCGACTGCATCCTTAATTGGAGCCCAACTCCCTCCAATGCTATTGCAGAATATTACCAAATAGAGTGGTTTTGCTCACATGACAGACACTGTTATGTCATTGGTGGGACGTAGATCGTCGAAAGCTGACGCTACCGCGCCCTCGGACAGAAAGATATTAGAGGAAGGTAACTGAAGCATCTGAAGCTCCCACACACCGTGTGAAATAAAGCATAAGCTACCCGGAAAAGGCTCTGGATGAGACTTACATGTACTTCCTTTTGGATAGTTGGATGTTTGTTTGTGATCATCACAAATAACAATAAACTTTTCTCTTTTCTCAATTCTAGCCACGACCATATCGAGATTATGGTGAACAGCGCTGGTGAGCTGTTATTCTTCAGACACCGCGAGGGATCATGGATGCCCACATTGAAACTATTGCACAAATGTGAGTACACGATACTAGCTAATAGTCTACAACTTCTTTCGCGTGGTATAATTTACTCATATCAAATTCCCACGGGTACATATTACCTACCCAGAAAAAAAGAAGCCTAAAGCAGTCTGGAATACAAAAAAGCCTGGTGTAGGACACACTATAGAAAATCCAGATCCACTCTAATATTCAAAACTAAATTGCAACGGCCAGGACACTAGAACAGGACAGAATATTCTGCAGTCCGAGTAAGGTAAAGATACAAAAGTCATGTAAATGAATGGAAAGTGTCAAAACATCATACATTGAAGATTGATGGCGATCAAAGTAAAATAGATGAAGGGCTAAACATATTTATCGTTGTTTATAGCGCGTCAAACGACTTCATTCCGCCGGATGAATAAATTGCGACCTTGGTCCCTTGAGTGTTGAGTATCACATACGCTTTTATACATGCTCGCGTATGCACCTTTTATGACCATAACTTTTACTGCCTTCGGATTCGATTTGTACGTAGAACGCATTTAGGTGATTTGTGCATCCAGTGCAATCTCGGGTAACCCTATTAAAGTCCGGGCCGGACTATCCAATAAACGATGGTTCTCCTAGCTAGCCCGGTCGCAAGTGAAAACGGCTAGGTAGATAATCCAGTCTAACGCTTCGGAGAGTAGGATTTACATACAATTTGTTTCTGTACAAGGTGTGTTATTTACTCATCTTTTTAAATCGCCCACACTAATGTTTTGGTAAATGTTTAAATGTACAGAGTCAATTTCTACTGTTTGATAGACTGATAATATCCCTCCAGACCCGAGCTAAGATTGATCGATTCCACTCTGGAAATCCTGACTACGGAAATAGTATTTTTCGATAGGTACTCTCCTAGTAGGAGACTCCTATGGGCAAATAATATGCCTCTGCATACCCATGCAGGGAAAACGTGTGATTCTGTGTATGTGGTATCCCATATTTTACCCATGTAAAATATTGTAAGGAAACGTCAAAGATTGTGATGGAGTTTGGATATGGCCTGTCTTAATTTTCTTAACGATTCCATTTTCTGCTGATGACTGCTTCGGTGGTGCATCGGCTTGCGACTCTGGGGTCTCAGGATCGATTTCCGAGTCGAATCAAATTATATTAGTGTGATCCCAAAATGTTTGTTTCGGAGTTTGAGTGTTTTCTGTGTATATAATGTATGTATTTAGAAATATAAAAGTATGTTAATCAGTTGTTTAGATCCCATAGCACAAGCTTAATATCTAGCTTAGATTGGGATAGATGACGTTGTGTGAGAATGTCCAAAAAAATATGATTTATTTATTATTTCAGATCCCATCTTCCTTCCGATGCAGCAAGTCGACAAGGGCGCAATCCGTTTCGTATTGAGCGGTGCTAACATCATGTGCCCGGGTCTCACTTCGCCGGGCGCGAGGATGACCACAGTTGAAAAGGGACAAGTTGTCGCTGTGATGGCTGAGGGGAAGGAACACGCATTAGCTATTGGGATGACTTCTTTGTCTACTAATGATATGTAAGTATGACTATACTACGGCCTATATTATACTATAGGTACTGTACAGCGCTTTTGGTACAGTACAGGTTGCGAGGCGTAAGCGGAGCTTTGCATTTGTGTGCGTGATCACGAAAAGAAGAGTAAACACTTTTTTTGTAGCTGTGTGTATAACACATGTGTATATATATATATATATACGTCAAAAATTGACACTGCGACCGACTTCAAACTACCGAAATGGGGAGTTGTTGGAATGGGACTAAATTAAAATACACTTAGGAAATAGTAGGTTTCCATTTAAATTTCCCAAAAATTTTTTTCAAAATCGGTTCGGTATGAAGTATCTAACAGACATAAAAAAACATAGTCAAATTGAGAACCTCCTCCTTTTTTTGGAAAAGAGGTCACATAGTTCACGTATACTGCACTCACACAAATGCAAAGCTCCGCTTATACCTCGGAATCTGTAGTTGAATACCGATTCGTGAGTAAGCGGTTTATCCTTCCCTAGAGAAGGAATATGTCGACACTGCACCCTATACCAACCCGTCCGACCAGCCGGGTATATGAAGGCTGAATTCCCCCCTCTCTGGGGGAGGCCTCTATGCCCAGCACTGGGCGTCAAATGGGCTGAGATGATATCCTCCCGCAGGCCTGACATGAGAAGCATGTGGCAGGCGATCTGTCGATGGCCCCGAGCAACCTTGATGTCGTCTTTGTCTCGTCAGCGATATATGACTCTGCGGATGTTACTCTTTCTAGCAAAAAGTACTGAGTGGCTTTGAATTAATACTGTACAATATAGCTCCGATCTCAGAATAACATTTGGGATACTTTTTATCTCGGAAACGAGAAAACTTGCGGCGGGCAGAGTCGAGGGCACAAGCTATTGTTTAAATTGCCAATGGTGGGTCACCAGCTTCGTTAATACTTACTTAGTAGATTCGTTTTCAACAGTTTCGACTTATACGAAACTAAATCTTATGACTTATATAGGTTACCTTATAACGAACAAAATGATCGAACAATCTAAACTAAAAGAAAGTTAAGTTTTATGCTATATTGAGTAATTAATTAAAAGTTAGCAACGAAAATAAACATAGCCATGTTTGTTTGTTTATCAATATACTTGTTTATGTTAGCTCACGCATTTCACGTTTGACGTAACATTTCTACATTAAAGAAAGTGTGCAACCCAAGGGAAATGAAACCACATATTAAAGACGTTGTTTTTTTTTCAGAGCCAAGGTGAACAAAGGCGTAGGAATTGAGAACTGCCACTACCTGAACGACGGTCTGTGGCAAATGAAGCCAGTGAAGTAAATGTTTCGGCGGCGTTACTTTTTTAATTTATCCACTAAATCTCCTAAATAAATATTAAAAAGAAAATGATTTTTATTCCTATTAGGTATAGCTATATCCTTTCATTTCGTTAGGGGTGTAGATTCTCCGAAATACATACAAGCATTTTTCAGTAGTGTTTAGGGGAGTCGTAGCTACTGCCATAGGGAATTCTTTAGTGCGTTCCTGGGGGGTACGTCCGGCAATGAATGAAGCGGTCGTGGACGAAAAAAAAGGAGTCGATAAATATGATAACAGATTAGAAACTCTTTAATTAATGGTACACAGGATGCACCTATATAGGTTCTTTGTAGGTTTTTTTTTCTCGGCCGCTCTCACGTCCGTTGCCGTGCGTCTCTGGTACGCACGCAGAAGTTATTTCCAGTGGCGCTCGGCGTACATGTGTAGGTGATAGTTAGGCATTGTTTCTAGAGACGTTCGATCGAGGTGCTTTGTATCGATACTTTGGATGGCAGTGGGTGTATCGTAATACACTGTACTATATCGAACTTATTGCTTCAATACGTTTGTATGTTTCTTTGTTCCTCTCTACAGCAGGGGCGAAGCTTCATAAGCTGAGGACTGCATGCCCGATATATAAGGTAACAAACATAAAAAAATAAAGCAGTCGAATTGAGAACGTCCTCCATTTTTGAGGTCGGTTAAAAATCAAAGTTAAAAGCAGTCGAAATGAGAAACTCCTCCATTTTTGAGGACGGTTAAAAATCAAAGTTAAAACCAGTCGAATTGAGAACCTCCTCCATTTTTGAGGTCGGTTAAAAATCAAAGTTAAATTACAACTGATTTTTTCTATTTTATTTCATGCGCTATTATCACTACAGGCATACCTAATTGTTCGCGGTGGCTGGCTAACGTCCGGAGTTTTTCATTTTATCGGTTACAGAGTGAATAATATCGTTTTGAATTGTAAATGATAAATAACTCGGCCCGGGTTTGTCGCTCTGTTGATGTTGCATATGCTTTTCCAAAACGCTATCATATTTCGATAATAATGAAACTAATTCTAAAAAGTTACGTCTATTTAATGAATCTTTGGACTCGTCATGTCCTCTAAAAGGCAATTCCTGTTGCGCTAAATGACAAAATACATCTACAAGTCTCTGAAAAATACTACGGTTTTGGTCAACTTGCTGATTGTGTTTTGAAATTTCTTCAGCAAATTGGCGTGACAAGTTTACTTACTTTAGAAATACGCAAATCTGGCGTTGGTTTAGGAGAAACAACTAACGACTTTCTATGATCAAAACTTAATGATTTTACCCTTTGGTCTTTTAATAAAACGTTACAGCACCTCAAATCATCACAAGGCACAATTTCTTCCATATTTAACACTCAAATAAACTAATTCATAACTGTTACACACAATAAAAAACAATTTTGAAATAATCATCCACTCTAAAAAGCAATACTACGCGAAACTGAAGTAAACAAAGGCGAACATAGCATAGGTTGCCACGCAACCGATGTGCGACGAACTTCAGAGCAAGAACCAGGCTTATAAGAGCGAGTATATTTTGCTATAACAACCTAAAGTGTTGTGGTATGCTAGCGAAAATATCCATAGGTGTGAAAGAGAAAATGCAAGCCCGATTATAACGGGCATGCATTGCGTCTACTTACAACTTGTGCGAGCGAGATGGCATCCGCGCGCTCAACACCGTACAGAGTACCAGTCAGTACAGTACAGAACGTTTCGTCGGTAGGTGATTGTCATTGAAATTTAATTTTGAAATAATCGTTTTGGACGCATTCGACATTTTTTAGGGTCAATATTAATATTACAATACACAATATTATTTTAGGATCAATTGTACAATATTATTATGGGAATTCCGGGCTTATGGGAATGTATGGAACATTCGCCACTAGTCTACAGGCCGAACAGCTGGATGGATTTCGACGAATGCGGTCTCAAATGAAAGGTGTTGATCTCTTGAGTGTCCTAGAGTACACAAAATGCGAATAAAAATATACCCTGACTTTTAGGCGCATAAGTGTACGTTGTCAAAAAAATCCTTGGTCAAATTTATTGAGTGGGGTATCAAAATGAAGAGATTTTAAAGATGATTTGATTTCAAAAATATATACACAACTTATATGTTACAATCTAATTTGGTATGAAAAATCTTATAAAAAAGGTCTCAAAAAGCTGTAAATAAAAATAAATAATTAAAAATTTAAAAAACCCGACTGCACTTCACCTGATATATTAACTACTAGCTGTCGCCCGCAGCTCCACCTGCGTGTTACTTTAGATCTACATAACTTTTTATTTATGAAAGGATTGAAAACCAAACCGCAAATTCAAATCAAAAATTCAAATCGGTTAAGCCGTTTTTGAGATTAGCGTGTTCAACCATTCAGACAAACAGAGACAAGTTCTAAAAACCATTGTTTTGCGTTTTATTGCGTTCATAAAGCCCCCCTACAACAGTTTCTCTATTATATCTTCTATTATATTCTCTATTATACGAGTACCATACAAATTCATCTTAAGATACGAAAATATGAAATATTATTTATTATCTTCGACCTGTGTGATAGTCCATTGAATTGTATGGCGAGAGATATTGTATCTTAAGTTAAAATATTATAGTATCTTAGCCGTGTGCAGCGCCCCTTAGTGAACTCCACTGCGGGTGACGTAACCTGTTCTGAAGAGCTCTTCAATCTGATCCCACCCTCTTCCTTCTGATCCCGAACAACGCGTGCTGGGCAGAGATGCCACTCCCACACAGTGGATAGCATGTTCGCCACTCTCTATAGTATTGTGTGCTGTGAGAGTGGCCCACAATCGCTAGACGTCGTCACGGCTTACCACCAGGCGGGCGGCATCAATTTGGCGAACCCAATATAAAAAAAAATAACCTACTACAAACTTATTATTATATATTATATATATATAGGATCGAACCGCAAAATTAAGTTTGTTTTTTATTGTATATACTTTTCCCGATAAAAAGTGCACAGTGTGGTGCCCAGGATATTAAAGAATAATTTTACCAAGTTTCATCGTAATCGAACCGGTAGTTTTTGCGTGATGCCTAAACAAACAGACAGACTGACAAAAATTTTTTTAATCACATTTATGGTTCGGTGTCGGTCTAGTAACACCCCCTGCCATTTATTTTTTTGATATTTTCAATGTACAGAATTTTCACTTCTACAGATTTATTATAAGTATAGATAACTGCTTATAGTTAATATAATATATCTTGTAGCGGGACTCCCATATTAGTTCAAAGTCAAAAACCTAGATACAAAGTGACTCCCGCATGCTTATAGCGTTTTGAGGAGATTTCATCACAGATTTGTAAATTTATTTTAATTTTGTAATTTACATCGGAACATTCGGAAATATATATAATTATATATCATACAAGGCAACTGAGATTTGTAATTTTATGTATGTATAAATATGTAGGTAATGTGACTAATGTGGTATGTATGCATGTATTTGTAATAAAATTTAGCGCCAGAATAACGTTCCGTTCCAATTTATTTTACTAAGAAATGGTTTTACAAATTTATTACATATAATATTGAGATTGGTATTGCGTATATCGGATTTGGATACTGTAGTAATAAAAAAATAGAGGAGTCTTATGAATTATGGATAAGTGTACCTACTTGACAAAGTGTGATAAAGTTACATAGACATTAGAACTTCGGTTCTATTTCGTACGTTTAAAACGGAACGTAATTGAACGTAAATTGTTTTTAAAAATGGCGGCGGCACTTGTTAGTTCGTCTCGTCAGGGTAAATAAATCATTTTTTAAATGTAAACCAATGTTTTTCACCACTAACTCAATTGTGAAATAATTTAAATTTCAAGATATTATCAAATTTCTGTTTAGTGTCCTTAAGTTTTTTGTTATAAAAGTTTTGAATGGATGACGGCTATCAGCTGTTTGTGAGTTGGATTTGTATCATTTTGTAGTTGTAATTTTTGAATCTTGTTAGTATGTATTAATTATTATATTGTTTCTATTATGTAGTTATTGGTAATGTTCAATTTATGACCTTGTTCGATATTATGCAATAAAGTTACTAATAATAAAAGTTCAAAGTTCACACTTCGATTGTTTTGATTCATGATTTTCATGTTTTGAAACTTTCAGTGGGGAGGTTAACAAAAGCTGCCAAAAGATTGTTCTCCGATGCATATCCTAAAATAACAACTCACTACACTATTCACCCGAGAGATAAAGACACAAGATGGAAAGGTGAGTTAAGTTATTAGATAACTTTCAAAATAATGTAAACATATCTAACCATTACACGTCATTATTTAGTACTTATTTGGGTCGAATAACCAAATCAGATAACGTCATTAACGATCCATAACAGAGATTAATGGTTGATGAAATGGTGCAAAGTGTTTAAATAATGATAACGAAGTTAAATTTATCTATTCTGACTGATGAACAGATTTGCCCTAATTTTTGCACACTCCTGAATTATACCTGTGATTTCAATCTAGTTAGACTCTTGGAGAATGAGCAAAGGCTCAATATTATACTTTACCAATACCTATATTACTATTTGTTATAATGCCCAGACATCAGCATGGAGCGAGTTGCAGAGGAGACAGATATACTTATCATTGGTGGAGGTCCCGCTGGCATGTCAGCTGCGATCAGAGCAAGGCAAATTGCAGAGGAAAAGGGAGCTGTGAGTGTTTTTATCATATACTAGCTGATTGTCGGGGCTCCACATACAGTTTTCTCGTTACCGATTCCTGTAGGAACATATTACCGGGATAAAATGTAACCTATGTTACTCAGGGATAATGTATCACATCAGTGACGAATTTTCAAACTCGGATCAGTAGTTATATTATTTATTATCAGCATATTATAATTATTATTATACTATAATTACGAGTATATAGTAAGTATAGCATAGTAACTATTGATTGCAAATATTTTTTTTGTATTGATGTATTAAAGATGTTGCTTAAATTATAAATGTTGCTCAGATTTTACATTTTTTAAAAAATAATTCCAGGAAGTAAGAGTGACCCTGCTAGAAAAAGCGGCAGAAATAGGTGGACACATTTTATCTGGAGCCTGTGTTGACCCGATAGCTCTCAATGAGTTGATACCCGACTGGAAAGAGAAAGGTGCTCCAATGAACACTCCAGTCAGTGCTGACAAATTTGGTTATTTGACCAAAAGTGGTAGAATACCCTTACCTGCATTTCGTGGTAAGTTTTTAACAAAATAAACAGGATATTAGGATCTTATCGGCTAGGTAGCGGGGGGAACACATCACATGGTGAAGGTGAGCGCTGACTAGTCCAAGATGGACACCCTAAACCTACAACTGTGTCGCAAGTGGCTAGGTAAAGGGGGAACACGGCGCATGGTGAAGCTAAGCGCTGACTAGTCCAAGATGGACACCCTAAACCTACAACTAAGTCGCAAGTGGCTAGGTAAAGGGGGAACACGGCGCATGGTGAAGGTGAGCGGTGACAAGTCCAAGATGGACACGCTAAACTTACAACTGAGTCGCAAGTGGCTAGGTAAAGGGGAACACGGCGCATGGTGAAAGTGAGTGCTGACTAGTCGCAAGGTGACCACCCTAGACCTACAACTGAGTCGCAAGTGGCTGGGTAAAGGGGGAACACGGCGCATGGTGAAGGTGAGCGCTGACTAGTCCAAGATGGACATCCTAAACCTACAACTGAGTCGCAAATGGCTAGGTAAAGGGGGAACACGGCGCATGGTGAAGGTGAGTGCTGACTAGTCGCAAGGTGACCACCCTAGACCTACAACTGAGTCGCAAGTGGCTAGGTAAAGGGGGAACACGGCGCATGGTGAAGGTGAGCGCTGACTAGTCCAAGATGGACACCCTAAACCTACAACTGAGTTGCAAGTATCGAGCCTGTGATGTGTTCCCCACCATATCACACTATGGACCTGGCCCGTGGACATGGCCCACACGGTGGATCTATGGAGTGCTTAGTATTAGTTCTCTTGATAATTAGATGTCATTATGCTATTATTATAATGCATAAACTGGCTGTTTAATATGCTTTGGCTTACCCCTTTATGGAATTAGACTTGAAAAAGATTTGCTTGATTCGATTTCGCTTCAGTTGTAAACCGATTCCCAACTTCCCACAGTTTTATGAAGAGCCTCTAATATATCCCAGATATTCCATTTTATTCCACGTCGATAAAATTGGGAATATGGTGTTGTGTAGAAATATATTTATTACTAGCCAAGTTTAACTCTAACGGGACCACATTCCCAAGATCGTGCTAGTGAAAGCCCCGTTAAAATCATCCCAAATAGCCCAGAACTGACAGATGTACAGTTTTGAATTGTGTTTCTTTTGATATGTACCGTAACTTTCATATTTTACATAAATACTGTTAATTTGGTATTGTGTACAGGTTTAACCAATAGTTTTATGTTTATTTTTCAGGTTTACCAAATTACAATCACGGAAATTATGTAGTAAGATTGGGACACCTGGTGAGATGGCTCGGTGAACAGGCAGAAGCTTCTGGTGCCGAGGTAAGATGAAAATAATAAAGCCTGGTTCACAACCACGTCCACGCATAGACAGATTCCGGTATCAGCCAATGATCAGAGTTCAATCAGTCCCGAGAACATTCAATGAGAGTTCACAAGGCTATTGTCTGTTCCTGGAAGTCCCTTTAGTGGGAACATGGCTTAAATAACACAAAAACGTGTAATTAAATAAAATCTAAGACACAATTATTTTTTGCACAAATCCCAGTAAGCAAAAAAAAAAAAATTTACAAAAAGTATATTGCGACCCTGCCAGGATTCGAACCTGGAATCTTCTGATCCGTAGTCAGACGCGTTAACAGAGGTGAAATAATATCTGTGACAACCTCTGTGGTCCATTGGTTAGTGACACTGTTTAAAGCTAACTACGGGATTTAGAGGGTTCGAATCCCATCATGGAACTTTGTGTAAGGACAATTATTTGTTGCTCTTTATCAGCTTTCTAGATCCCTTAACACAACCTTAACAACAAGTACATGTGTGGTTATTGCAACATTTTTCATTGGTACTCCGCTCCTTTTGATCGTACTGTGATGTCTTATATAGCCTAGGTTACTCGCTAACAATGTAGCTTTAAAACATTTTGGATAAACTCACTTGTATATTCCACACTTATTATTTAAAATCCTGACCGGTTTCGCCTAATATATGGCATCGTCTAAGGTCAAAATTCACCTTGTTCTTTAAAACTAGCAACTTTCAAAATTCACCTTGTATATTCTTTAAAACTAGCAACCCTTAGCGCAAACTGCGCAAGTAATAATTTTTTTTTTTTTACTTTTTGTCAAATTTCTAATCTTATCGCACCACTTGAGACCACGACCTTTCCAACGGTGTGCCACACTTGACTGTGCGACTCTTAGTTTAGGAGAAGCGGCTTCACTGGCGTATTATATATATAGATAATTTTACAATATGAATCTCATAAACTACAGTTTTGAGCTGGGATTGATCAAGTGACGTCCACATGACTAAAGCTTGAAACACACTAGTCCTACGTATACAACTACGACGTCAGACGTTATACATCGACACTGATGACATGCGACTCTATGATTTCTTATATATTTTAATTTAGTAAATAACATCTAACATAACAATGTTTTCTGATTCTGAGAGTGTAGTTTTTTCACAACTTAAGTACCTACTTTTGTGAAACGTGGTGTCTGCGAGTATCTCTTGCGCTATGACACTTTACACGTGTGTGACAGCGTCGTACGCGGGGGATAGCATGGGAACACGTGAGTCTGGCGCGGGGACGCGTGAGACAGAATGTTCGTTACCATACAAATTGTATAGGCCAGATCCTGATCAGATTATTAAGTACATACTTAATTTAATCTGTGGTGTCAGGTATGGCCAGGTTGTGCGGGAGCCGACCTTATCTACCGTCCGGACGGGTCCTTGAAGGGCGTCGCTACGGGAGACGTCGGTATCGCGAAGGACGGGAGCCCTAAGGACATGTTCGAACGTGGCATGGAGTTCCATTCCAAGATCACCATATTTACTGAAGGTATGTCTGGTGATCGTAATCAGTATTCACTACATATTAGAAAACAAAGTCGACCATTTTTGACTGCTTCGGTGGCGTGGTCGGTAGTGCATCGGCTTTCGACGCCGGAGTCTCGGGTTCGATTCCCGGTCGGGACAAACTTTGTGTGATGACATATGCGTTTGTACCGAAGTCTGGATGTTTCCTATGTATAATATGTATGTATTTACAAAAAAAAAATGTATATAAGTATTAATATCAGTTTATCTAGTACTCATATCACAAGCTCTGCTTAGTTTGAGACTAGATGGTGTTGTGTGAATTGTCCTAATATATTTATTTATTTATTATTTATTTCATATGTCTGCTTAGATCTTTAAAACTACGCAACGGATTTTGATGCGGTTTTCACCAAAGTATAGAGTGGTTCTCGAGGAAGGTTTTTATGTATATGCGGGCCTCCTCTAGTTTAAAACATTATGACTGCGACTACCTCGGTGGCGCAGTGATATGAGTATACGACTGCCGTACCTTAGGTCCCATGTTCTATTCTGGGTCGAATTTAATATTTGGGTGATCCACAAATGTTTGTTTCGGAGTTTGGGTGTTTTCTATGTTCATTATGTATGTATTTAGAAATATATAAGTATATTGAATGGATTCAGGCGTTACCTGGCGAAATTCCATGATAAAACATGGAAAATTGATGTTGAAATTTAGATAATTGCAATGATTTCGCTAAATAGAAGACATGTTGAACGTCGACATATGTGTCGCCTACTCACGAGGCATTATCAAGACTATCTCAAAGAGACAGCCATCTTGTCTTGACTTGTTTAAGTTGAGAGCATGAATGCTGTCTCTTTGAGATAGTCTTGATAATGCCTCGTGAGTAGGCGACACATATGTCGACGTTCAACATGTCTTCTATTTAGCGAAATCATTGCAATTATCTAAATTTCAACATCAATTTTCCATTGTTATACATAAGTATGTTTATCAGTTGTCTAGATCCTAAAGCACAAGCTTATAGCTTAGTTTGGGCTAGATGATTATATATGGTATTCTCATTTCCAAATCCCACGGGAACACATTACCCGAATAAAACGTAACCTTACAGCACTCAGAAATAGTGTAGCTACATATCAGTGAAAGATTTTTCAAATTTGGTCTAGTAGTTTCTGAACCTATTCAATGCAGCAAACAATCTAAAATCTTTCCTTTCTATAATATTAGTACGGTGTCTTGCGCGGTGCCTCGCGTCGCACCACGCCATAGGTTTTGGCCTATAACTTTTGACCCCTTAGGGCTAGGTCAAATTTTCGATTTTTTGGCTTGCCTCCAGATCGAGGGCTATCCATAGAGGGTTCAACCATCATTGGAGCATAAGCAGTTCTCGAGAAATAAGGGGGACATTCCCCATTTCTATATATAGATTAACTATTTTTACCTTTAACCAAGCCAAAAATCTTATCTTTAAGATCTTAATAAGAAAAACAATTTTTTTTTCTTATTTCAGGTTGTCACGGCCATTTAACAAAAATGGTGTCTAATAAATACAACTTGCGTGAAAACTGTGAACCACAATCATATGGTATTGGTTTAAAAGAGATATGGGAGGTGAAACCGGAGGCGAGTGTAGTCTTATTATTAGAAATACTATTATTAGAGTTAATATATTTTATAACACACACACACATATCACGCCTATATCCCCGAAGGGGTAGGCAGACGTGCATTACACACTCATGCAAATAAACAATCAAATGATTCTTATTTGTATTGATATTTCTTAATAAATTTAAGTTATAGGATCTAGATGGCGTTGTGTAAAAAGAATTGTAAAATGTACCAAAAATTTACACTATTTTATCTGCCTGACAGGTTTTATAGATGTATTTAGAAATATATAAGTATGTTTAGAGAAGGAAAACATCCTATAACCGACACTATGCCTTATACCTGTCTGGCTACTGTGATATATGTAGGCTAAATTCCCCTCTCTCTGAGAGACGCCATGTCCAACAGTGGGCATCAAATGAGCTGAGATGATGATGATGAAAGCTGTTTTAATTTCCAGAACCATAAACCGGGGCTAGTAGAACACACAGTAGGTTGGCCTTTAGACAAGAACACATACGGGGGTTCATTCATTTACCACTTAACGCAAGCGGAGGGGGAAGCACCCCTGGTGGCTGTGGGGTTCGTCGTGGGTTTGGACTATGTCAACCCCTACTTGAGCCCTTTCAAAGAGTTCCAGAGGTTCAAGACTCATCCATATGTCAAGCCTATGTTTGAAGGTAATTCTAAGTCACGCCTTTTCTCTCTAAATCGTACAGTATTATGTCCACTTTAGGGCTCGGGATGTCTCGGTTTAATTCGTGAAAGTTCGTTTTTTCTCATACTTACAAAATAATAAATCAAAGTCCTGTCTGTTCGCGATAAACTTAAAAACGAATGCACCGATTTTTATGCCGCTTTCACAAATGTATATTATAATGGTTCTCGAGGAAGGTTTTATTAGATAATTTTGTCCCGGGTGAAGTCGTGGGCGTCCGTTAGTGTGTAATAATATAAAAACATACAAGAAAGTGTTGGATATTTTTATGTATATTTGATGGTAAGTGACAAACTACTCACTTCACAAAAAATTCTTCACATAACTTAACAATTTTAATTATTATGAGAGTTTTAGTGCTTATTTTCGATGATTAAAAATTAAACGTGTAATTTTCAAGTGAAAGTGTACTTTACGTTTACCACTGTATCTGTGCCTTTCATGTCAATTTATTTTTAACCAAATGAAAAAAAAAGAGTAGGTCCTGAATTCGACATCGCTCATATTTTTCTACAGCTGAACCGATATTGATTTCTTTATAATTAAAGGCTACTGCTTATCATGATCAAAATGGGACCAAACCCATATTCCAAACCTCATACAGCAGATTTTGCACACATTGTAATTATTTAACAATTAGCATATTATATGTATGTATGTCCCAGACGGTACCCGCATAGCGTACGGAGCGCGCGCCATCATCGAGGGAGGCCTGCAGTCCCTCCCGCGCGTGAGCTTCCCGGGCGGAGCGCTGGCGGGGGACTCCGCCGGGCTGGTCAACGTGCCCAGGATCAAGGGCACGCATAATGCTATCAAGAGTGGTACGTTAGTTGAGCATAAGCCGCGCTGGGATAGAACCTTGACACAATAACCGCTCAGTGACGTCATCAATCGCTGCAAAGTCCGGATAACAAAACAGTCATCATTCACCGAGCCTTTAACCAACTTTACCCAACTTCGATATTTTCCGTGAAGCGACTGCCATCTGACCTCCACAACCCATGGGCGATATTGAAGTTCTGTAGTTAGAGCGGTCGGATTTTTGATTAAGGGCTCCAACTATCCCTAACGACTGCCATAGATGTTCGTTTTAACAACCGGGGCCGACGGCCTAACGGGCTCTCCAAGGCACGGAGGGGTCTCAGTATCTTAAGAAATGGTGTTCCTACGTTGCTCAAGTATTCGTCAATAAAAACTCAGTGGACTGTATAAACTGGTATAATTACTCTTGACCGCGTACAAAGATGGCGTTAATATTGAGATGGAGTAACAGACGAACGTGTGCCTTGCGTCGTGATCGAATGCGTTGTGTGTGCAAGCGCCGGTGAGCCGAACGGTCCCCGACGACGGCCGATGTGTAGCGGAGACGCCCGAACATCCTCCCCGGGTTGAAGTATTCAAAATAGGGAGTGGGCAGATGTTGATGTTGTCTTGAGCTCTATTACACGCATGGCTGCATCTGTGCCTGGGAAGATTTATGTCACTCGTCCCAATGCGGATGTCCTCTCTTCTTGATGAGGACTAGTGTTGGCAAGCTGCTCACCCATCTCAAGACCGGCCTGAGTCGATGTTGCTTAACCTTTGCAATGTGTTAATATTGTCATTAGCCAGTAAACCACGATTCTATCAACAATGTTTGTTGCTAAATGTTTACTTGTAGCATGAAATACGCAACGACAGCTCTCACGGATCTCACCATCACGAATAACAAAACAGTATTGCAGGTCTACGTCTCTATGACGTCACCAACATGGCCGCCAATCTCATTGTCATCTTGCGCGGCTTATACTTGAAGTACTAATGTCGTTCACCTAATATCCTAGTTAGTTATTCCAATAGTACAAGTGATATTAGTTTTTCGTGTGGTTCATAGTTGTGCAGTTCGTAGTACTAGCGGTTTATTTCACTGTGTTTTTTTAACATATTAATTAAAGTTCATAAGGTTATGAGTATGAGTTTTAAGACTTCTAATGTACTAATAGAGAACACCCGAACTCCGAAACAAATATTATTTGATTCGATCCGAGACTCCGGAGTCGAAAGTCGATGCACTACAGACTAAGAAGTATGTTTTTATTGTTCGATAGGTTTACTATGAGTATGAGAAAAAAATGTAAACAAAGCGTCGGGACATTCTAGTTAATCCTACAACTAGGAAGGGCCGAAAATTATTCAGTTTCTGTATATCTGCGGAGCGAAGCGGAGCTCAATCTTAGGCGACAAGTGTAAATCGTTTGTGCGTCTACTCCTCCGAAACGGCTCGACCGATTTTGACCAAATTTGGCATGCTGGTCGACATCATACCCGGGAGTGCATATCTCTGAAATCATGAAAATAGAGCTGACCACGGAGGAATAATCACCGAAAATGTCCTGGACATCACCGAAAAACCAGATGATTAAATGGTTGCCATGGAAACACGTGCGTCAACAATGAAAATAGATTTTTTTTCATTCGATTAATTAATTTAATTCTTCGATTCTGATTCTGATATGTAACAAAAACATTTGCTCCGCTCAACATTTGCAATTAGCAGCATGCATTAGTAGGCAATAGGGATAAAAGGTAGTGTAAACGTACAAATGATACTATGAGGCTGTCATAACTGACTAGACTAGTCAAAGCCTCCTTAAAAAATAAGAAGAAAAAAAAACGTCGTGAGTTTAAAACATTTTCATTTTTTAAATTCCCTATTTGAATTGCTATCGTCTGGTATTAGACATGGATGAAGCTTGTAACACACTGGTCCTTCACATACGACGTATGCCACGTGAGGTGAAACACTGGTCCTACGTCCTGAGACGTCCGACGTTTAAGTTATCTACGCGCTATGACCCTAAACGTGTGTGACAGCGTCGTACGCGTGGGATACGCGAATCTGGCGCGGGGACGCGTAAGACAGCGTGGTGAATGACCAGTGTGTTCGTTACCATACTAATTGTATAGATTGAGACTAACGGGTCTTTTACGCGATTATTGAGATATATACATACCTCTTTATTACCCGACGTTTCGACCCTGTTACAAGAGCCGTGGTCACGGGTGGACTGGCTTCAGCTCATCGTCATCTTCGTGAAGTGCGGGTTTGTTCAACTACCCTCATTTCGTCGTCACTACATATTGTGTTCGGAGAGCCACTACGGCACACGTACGGCTTACGACCCGTTAGTCTTAAGTTTATAAAACAAATTGTATAGACCAGATCCTGTTCAGTTGTCATAATGCGTGGTGTAAGTCGCATGTGAAGGATGAGTTTGACCGTGCCTTGATTCGTTAGAAAGAGTCTGAATCAGATGTGACATGACAGAACTGTTCTACTATATTGACAAATAGTTGACAATAACGGTATTAAATGTTTACCTGTACCATGAAACACGCAACGACATCTCTCGTCGACCAACTTACGTCACTACTGGGTACGAGTGATAAGGACAGAGATAATAGTCGCTCGCTATCGCAATCTAACTCAGTAATAGTCGGTTTATTGACAAAAGTAAAAAATATGGCAAAAAATTTACCATATATTTTAGAGTTTTCGAAAGTTTTTTCATAAAATCTAAAAAATGTCACATGATATGAAGTTCAACATCATTTGAGAGGTCTTTGACCATGCTGAGTTGATTGCAGCTGGAGTTCTTGAGTCTCTATTACCGTTCTCGATTTGACCTCGTTTTGACCTTGACCTTGAGATCAGAGGTCAAAGGTCAAGTTCATATTTGGGGGGTTTTCGACTATGCTAAGTCGATTGGCGTTTACACTGAGTCTCTAGCTCTTACCGTTCTCGAGTTGAAAGTTGTTCACGGACGGACGGACGGACATTACTGTTGTATAAGAGATTTTCGTTTCGAAAACTCTAAAATTCTCTCGTCTCGTTCGCCTTACTTTAGTTATAGGTGTTTGTATTTGAATGTACAGGAATGTTAGCGGCAGAAGCAGCTATGGATCTTATAATATCTGGTGAGGCTTCACACGATAAAGGAGTCACGCTCACTCAATATGAGGACAATCTTAAACAATCATATGTGTATAAAGAATTGAAGGTTAGTTGAACTGTTTGTTATACGCAGTCAAGTTAACATTACCAAATTAAATGTCAAGGTACATGTCAAGCTTACAAAATTATTAATAAATATACAATAGTAAACAATTAATTAGTCAGAAATAAAAATAAAAGTCGCAAATATACGTCCTGCATCGTTCCTGGTACGAAGGTGCCCATGATGCTGGCAGCATTGCCCCGCTGAATGGCAATGGACAATCTTTGCACTAGGAAAGACCCGGAGCGAGTATCACCGGACCCCCTAATTCCTCGTCCTCATTACCAAATCATATTTATATAACCCTCCAAGACCTTCTAAAGATACCCATTCTCAATCTACATCTTCATTCACCGCTTTCCAGTCTAACTGTGATTCGGCTGAACTTCCATATTTTACGTGAAGCGATATCTGACCTCCACAACCCATGGGCGATATCGAAGTTCTGTAGTTAGACCGCGAGGATTTCTGATTTAGGGCTCCAACTCCAACGACTGCCATAGATGTTCGTATGACAACCGGGACCGACGGCTTAACGTGCTCTCCGAGGCACGGAGGGGTCTCAGTGTCTTAAGAAATGGTCACCCATCCTAAGACCGGCCAGACTAGATGTTGCTTAACCCATTCTCAATCTACATAATAATATAATCTACACATAAAGTTAATTATAGCAAGATAACTTCAACCACAAGGGAAGCACCAACTTTCAAAAAAAAAAAATCTAAATCGGTTCACCCAATTGAATACAATGACATTGAGAACCGCCCCTTTTTAAGTCGGTTAAATAAACCCAAATCAAAATTTTACACAACAACCGACTTCAAATTACCGAAATGGTACCAAATAATTGTTGGAATGGGACCAAATTGAAATGTGACCACTTGGGAAGTTGTAGCTTTCAGTTAATAAAAAAAACGGTTTCCCAGTCTGGAGATATGAAACATTAAAAAAGAACCTCCTTTTTTGTAATTCGGTTGAAAAAGGGAAGTATAGGCTAAATGTATACTGAAGTATATTTATTTACTAAAACAGTTTTGTTATATTCATATGTATTTTTTAAGTTTAAGCTATACAGGATGTCCCAAAACTCAACGATAATCTGGGACCGGATAAATGGCCAAGTTACACCAGTTCTGGGAATAATAAAAAAAAACCCAAATCACTCAGTTCAGCGATAATAGACATTTTTAAAAAAAGTTGAAATATTCGACACCCATGGTCACATTTTCAAGTCCTGTGATCACCAATGTCACAATTTAGCTGTGATTTTTTTAATTTAGTAATCTTCATTAACGATGCTATTAATCGCAACTACAAATTAATGCAAAAAACATTGTTAATTTAATAAAATAAGTTAAGTTTTAGTGAGTCATGGTTCACAAAAATATTGTTAGTTAACTTTGACACTTCATTTTGAAAAAAAAAATGTACTACACTACCCTTGGCAAGTTATTTCAGAAGATGGTGCATTTAATCAAGATTTCAAAAAGCCACTTTTCTTGCTATAAAAAAAATTCTTTCTTATTTTTTGCAAATTGAGCTCATTTTGAACAACTTAACATTAGGAATTTTTGTTGCTTTATGCGCAAAATACCAGATTCGCAAAATACCAGATTCTCAATATACCAGAAGTACACTTAAATGCATGTGCTTTTTTACTAAAATTTGTTATTTTTTGTTTCTGGTCTGAAATAAAATTATTATTTATAGCAAAGAGGTAATTGAGTCGGGTAATAACCAATCTTATTGTAAAAAACATAAAATAATAATTATAAAAACAATGAACGAACCATCGTAAAACTTTTTATTTAAATTTTCTCCTTAAACTAAAGTAAATGTTAGATTTGTTCGCCTCCGGTACGAATACAGGCTCTGCAACGCCTTACAAAAGACCTTTTCACCAGTCGTGCAAAACTCCTTGCATTGATTTCTTCTGACGCTGCATCAATTTTCTGGTGAAGTTCTGATACATTTTGTATTGGTTTCGAATAGACTTTTTCTTTTATGAACCCCAGTAAAAAATCAACTGGATTTAGATCGGGGGAACGAGGAGGCCATAAAACTGAACAACTGCGTCCGATCCATCAGTCAGGATATCCTTGACAGACTGTCAGCGTCACTAACTATCTCATTCTATCTCTTGTGTTCATCACACACACTCGAGACCCCGATCTGTTAATAAAAAAAGTATCAATTATTATTTTTAAAATGAGCTCAAATTGCAAAAAATAAGAAATAAATTTTTTAATAGCAAGAAAAGTGGCTAGTGTTGCACTATTTTGAAATCTTGATTAAATGCGCCATCTTCTGAAATAACTTGCCAAGGGTAGTGTGGTACATTTTTTTTTCAAAATGAAGTGTCAAAGTTAACTAACAATATTTTTGTGAACCATGACTCACTAAAACTTGACTTATTTTATTAAATTAACAATGTTTTTTGCATTAATTTGTAGTTGCGATTAATAGCATCGTTAATGAAGATTACGAAATTAAAAAACTCACAGCTAAATTGTGACATTGGTGATCACAGGACTTGAAAATGCGACCATGGGTGTCGAATTTCAACTTTTTTGAAAAAATGTCTATTATCGCTAAACTGAGTGATATGGTTTTTTTTTATTTTTCCCAGATATGGTGTAACTTGGCCTTTCATCCTGTCCCAGATTATCGTTGAGTTTTGGGACACCCTGTATATCTATGGGCCGTAGAATAAGTTAGTATAACATCTTGTAACTGTTCTCATGGAGCCAGAAAAAAAAAACCTTAGGGATTTTTTTTTTTCGAAAACCACAGATCTTACGTACTTACGTTACTTAGTGGCGAACAGTGGGCTTCTTAACCTCTGCCTACCCTACATAAATTTGTAATAATTCCAGCAAGTGAGAAACTGCCGACCATCATTCCACACATCCCTGGGCTTGTACGGTGGTATCGCCTATTCTGGTTTCAGTACATTAGTAAGAGGGTTGGAACCCTGGACCTTCAGCCATGGTGGTAAGCATATCATATTTTTCATTCTACAATGACACAAATATTATTTTAATTTTTTTTTACAATATAAATTGCAAGTTTTAAGCTGCTTAATATTTTAAAGATTTTGACATTCATATTGTATAATTATCATTTATTATGATTTGACAAATGAATTTGACATTAATTATTTTTTTCCAGGCGCTGACCACGATAGACTGAAACCAGCCAAAGAGTGTCAACCAATAGAATATCCCAAACCGGATGGAGTTCTCACATTTGATCTGTTATCTTCTGTGGCCCTCACTGGTGAGTGTCGCTGAAATAAAAGGCATAAAAGCCTATGATTATGACACTAGTACTATAAAAAAAAAAAAAAAAAAAAGTGTGTGTGTCAGCTCCGACGCACGACTGGAGTTTACTCCTTAAGTACGAGTATCTAACCATAACAAATTAGAAAGTTACCAAAAACGTGACACGATTTTCGTTACTTGTTAGTAGGTTTTACCCCTCGGATTTTTCTCATACCGGGCGCATATATGAAAATCGATTCTTAAGGAGTAAACTCCAATAAAAAGCTACTTTATGATATAGATTTTCTACAAATCTGTATCATAAAGTAACTTTTTAATCGTTATTATAGTACAGTCATGAACTTAGTATAGTATCAGCTAGAGAAAATTCAACTAGCAATAACAGGCTTAAGTCTGTCGGCCATACCGCCTTGTTGGGTTTTACCGCCATATTGTCGATAAGTTCTTCAAGTTTCTCAAAAGGCCTAAACGCATGAAATTAGATGAAGTCGTGTACAAGGTCGCCTCAGATAGTATCGATGCGCAAACATCCCTCCCACTCTTTACTCAAACACCAATGACTACCCACTTCCACATCTTATTTCTTACCATTTATGTCCATCCAAAGGTTGCCTGTAAGAGATCGCTTTTAGTGATAACGCCGCCATTTGTACATTTTCATACGATGTTTCTCATATTTGTTTGTGTTGGTGTACAATAAAGTATTATTCTATTCTATTCTATTCTCTAGACTACCTCGGTGGCACAATGGTACTATGTACGGACTGCCACACTCGAGGTCTCGGGTTCGATTCCCGGGTCTGGTGGATAATGTATAATTCTCTTTAGAATTTTATCTAGATAATTATCCCAGAGTCTGGAACTTGTGCCCGGTAAATGGCAATAGGCTCGCCCCCTATTACATGGGACCTAACATAGCTGGCGAGATGTGGGTGTGTTTGCACACCTCTGCCTACCCCTTCAGGGAAAAAGGCGTGATGCTATGTTATTCTATTCTCTCCCCCAGCGTTCTTCTCGTAAATTGAACTGCATATACTGCATTCTTCTATGAACCTCGCTAAGACTCTTTTCTGATGATCATTATAGGGCAGGCATAGCTTTCTTTTATTATTAACTAGCAGACGCCCGCGGCTTCGCCCGCTTGATAAATTATGTACACAAAACCTTCCTCGGAAACCACTCTATCTATTAGTTCAAACAGCATCAAAATCCGTTGCATCGGAAGCGTCTTTGTTTTATACTATGTTATGATTTTAATATTTTATTGGTCTGTTCTCTCTCTCTCTCTCTCTCTCTCTCTCTCTCTCTCTCTCTTATTTCTTTTTATTCCAGTATAGTAACCCTGTTGTATTGTTATAGGCACAAACCACGAGTCAGATCAGCCAGCACACCTGACCCTCAAGGACGACGCTGTACCTGTCGCACGTAACCTGGCCGTGTTCGACGGACCCGAGGCCAGGTTCTGTCCAGCAGGTACGATTACTAACTAACTTTTTAATTTATCCGACTTATAATGAAGTGGTAAGATTGCAACCCCATATAAGGTATCATCCATGTAAAATTTTTTTTTGGCCATATTATCTAAAACTGGCTTACCAAAACGGCAAAAAATCACATTTGTTGTATGGGAGCCCCCTTAATTATTTATTGTATTCTGTTTTTTAGTATTTGTTGTTATAGAGGCAACGGAAATACATCATCTGTGAAAATTTCAACTTTCCAACTATCGCAGTTGAAGAGATACAGCCCAACACACAGATGGACAGCGAACTAATGTGTTTATATCATAATGTTGCGTAGGCGTGTACGAGTACGTCCCAATGGAGACAGGAGATGGACTGCGGTTGCAGATCAACGCGCAGAACTGTATACACTGTGAGTATCCTGGGTACTCAGGTACCCTAGCTACGACCTCGAAGAGGCCACAGTCCGCCGGGCGCCACTGGAAATACGTTCTGGTGTGTACCAGAGACGCCCATACAACGCAGCATAAAAAAAACATATCTACAAGGCTTCCTCGACAACCCATCTATTATTGAAATAGCATGAAAATCGGACACTGAGGAGAAGTTTCATTTGATTTTTTTTTTAAATTGATAGATATCACTTTCTGAGTGGTCCCATTTCGATTTGGTCCCATTCCGACAATTCTTTGGTCCCATTTCGGTAATTTGAAGTCTGTTGTGTCTTCTTATGTAGTGAAGTGGAAGTGTTGTGATTGTTTAAAGAATGATACATAGAAAACACACAAACTCCGAAACAAACTTTTTAGGATTACATAAATATTTGATTCGACCCGAGAATCGAACCTAATATTCATAAATGAATATTTAATTCACAGGTAAGACGTGTGACATCAAGGACCCTTCACAGAATATAAACTGGGTAGTCCCAGAGGGCGGCGGCGGGCCTGCCTATAACGGCATGTAGAATCTACATATACACTATGTATACATAAACTTAATATACATGAAAAGTAAAGTGAAATAAGGACAGAGATCATTGCAATTTATATTGAAAAAAAATCTGTATCTGATTCTGTCCAACCGAAACATGTATAAAGCAACCCACACATAGATCGTTTAGAAAGCGTTTGAACCATATCGACTAACACCGTGTGTAACCCTTTAAACGTGATCACGGGAACCCGTTAAATTTTGTTTAGATATCAGCTATGAATAAATAATAATAATAAATAAATAAATATATTAGGACAATTCACACAACACCATCTAGTCTCAAACTAAGCAGAGCTTGTGATATGAGTACTAGATAAACTGTAATCAATACTTATATACATTGTTTTTTGTAAATAAATGTATATTATAGATAGGAAACATCCAGACTTCGGTACAAACGTATTTGTCTTCACACAAACCGGGAATCGAACCCTACGAAAGTAGTCAAATACTATGAAAGTTTAAAAATGTGTACCTATTGTACTTTGATGTCCTTTTAAAATTGTGACTTGTCTTTAAGTACCTATATAATTTCATAAAAAAAATATTTTGTATAAATGTTAGCTTCAAACGTATATTTGTTGTGTGATTTTGAAATTATTTATAAATCATGTGTATGCGTGAATTTCCCATTAGATTTTAAGTGTTAATTTTATATTAAGATCAAAAATATATTTTTTCTTAGAATAAGATTTTTTATTTTCGTTTAATTTATCCTCTCTCTGTTTTACGTTCTTTCAGTAAAAATCGCTACATATATTATAAAACAAAGTCGCCGCGTCTGTCTGTTTGGAATAAACTCCAAAACTACCGCACCGATTTCCATGCTGTTTTCATCAATGGATAGAGTGATTATCGATGAAGGTTTTAGGTTATAATTTAGGTTTTTTCAGGAAGCTCAATCCTTACAGCGTACTATGAAGAGGGCTATGCTCGGTATCACGTGATCACATCAGAATTATCTATATCCATAAAAGAACCGGTAAACATTCGTTTTAGCGGTCCACCGCTAGAGGGCGATACTATATATTTGGACACTACTCGACGAGTACAGTAAGTCCGCCAAGGTCAAAAAAAAAAACCTAACCTAACCTCCGAAAGGAATTTGACAAATGTTCACTTCCCAAAAGTTTTTTCGCATTAATGCAAGTCGTTTTTGTGCACTCGCCGACCGCTGCCGCGGCACCGCTCGCTTCCCTCGCTCGGCTCGTGTGTAGGGGGTCACAGTTTTAACATAACCTAACCTACCCATTTTGTTTAAAGAAAAAATTTGACCACCCAACCTAACCTCTCTTTACTCTCTACCCGACGAGTAAAGTCGATTGGCACGACCTTCAAGGTCCGCCAAGGTCAAATAAAAAAAATAGCAATTTCTTGGCGAAACTTGTTGACGCATGCGCACTACTATAGTGCGACGAAATATTTGGAAACGGAAGACAAGTACTAAAAAAGTAACGCCATCTATCGAAAATGCGTTATTAAGCAACGCCATCTAACGGAAATTTTAAGTAACTTTTTTATTTGACCTTGGCGGACTTTGAAAATCATGCCAATCGACTCAGAATCGAAAATGAAGTCGAATGACATTAAGTCCTGCCCTCTAGCGGTGGACCGTTAAACCGAATGTTAGCCAAAGAACCAAGTTGGCTGACATAGCCCGAAGAATCAGCCAGCCGAAGTGGCACGAAGATCAGGCGGTCGCTGGAGCAGAAAGATTCTAGAGTGGAGACCACGTACTGACTGGACGTAGAGTGGGACACACCTATCAGGTGGACCGACGACCTAGTAAACAGCCCATAGGTTCCATTGGACAGCGATAGGCTGATGATGATGACGTCTTAGGGCGAAGAGCCGTTTTTATTAACTTATCCTAATTATTCACTAAATGGGTAGGTAATAATTTTGACCAAATAACAAAGGCCAGGTCAAGAATACCCATAACCGAAGAGTGCCTGAAGATAGTTATAAAAGTGGAAGAAGCGAGAGAAGTATGCCAGGATCGTAGCAAGTGGAATAGTCTGCCTACCCCCATGGGAAAGCGATCTAACTGTATCTATGTGTCAAGTACTAAGTGTAGGTACTAACCTAATAAATTATTGGAAGCATGCTATTTTATTAAGGGATAAAAAATGCACAGCATAAAACTTATCGCCCCTCAATTTATAAGCAGCAGATAAAAAAAATTACAGCAACTTTTTTTTCTATTCAAACAAACCAATTGTTTAACAATATTAGTAGGTACTAGAAATAATTCAAAAATATACATCAATAGTGTGTTGTATTTTTTTTCTTCAAATGCGTCAATAAAGATTAGTACGTAGGCCCTAGATCATTGAAACTTAGAACATAGAAACTGAAAGTAGCTTTATTTTACCGAGACCTATACCTATTTCTAAAAAAAAATCTCAAATCAGGTAGCTAACACAGTTATTTAGTTAAAATATTAGGAACAAAATTGTAAGGTTGCATTAATTCGTATAGAGCTACACATTAGTGCAGGTCTTAAGTACACCATTATAAATCAATTAGCATAAGTTCCTATCAATGCGACTTGTGCTAAAAAAGTTATTCAAGGTTAAAGTTGACCCGCCGGGTGCCACTGGAAATACCTTCTGCTTGTAGCCAGAGACGCCTGGCAACGGACGTTAGAGCGGCGGAATAAAAAAAAAAAAAAGATAAAAAAAAGATAAAATAGATAGTAGATAATGAAACAACGTACAAAAATGACCTTAAAACTTTTTTCCCAGGAATTACCATTTCTGAGAGATTGCGCTTATTAACGTCCAACAAGCTATACTTATAGTCTACCCGCAATGCTGGTCCGCTCCTATTAACTCTGTCGTGATGTTATATAGCTTATGTTACTCGCTAAAAATTTAGCTTTAATACGAGTAGTTAGTCCGCTTCTCACTTTATCATTTACTGGTGCAACTTTTAAACTTCCTCTAATATAGGTACTCGTTCTTTACTCTATCCATCCTTGTTACACCACACATCTATCTTAACATTCGCATTTCCGCTACCGCTTTCATCCGTCGCTTTTACGGCCAAACATGTCACTTGCCAGTCCATACAGGACGGCAGGTCTGACGACAGTCTTGTAAATTTTCCCCTTAAGTTTCGGGGGAAATTGGGAGTCGCATATAGTGGCTTTGACCTGCCGCTAAGCCGATAAGAGGACCGAGGTCCCGGAAGTTGGAGCAGACTGCGTGCCATTGCGTCTAGCGTTATGGGTGTAATAAAACTGGAGAGACCGCCGAAATCAGAGAACATGTACTCAGTTTTGGTTATAATGATTTTCTAGCACTCTCCAGTTTACACTGCCATTTTTCCAATCTACTCTGTACCTCAGGCCCGTCTTCATCGACGAGTACAATGTCATCGGCCAATAGCATACACCAGGGGGTCTCTTCCTGTATCTCCGATGTCAAAGCATCCATTATCAACAGGAAGAGATATGGGCTTAGCGCCGAGCCCTGATGTAAGCCTACCACACTGAATTCGTCTGTGTTGCCAGAAGCAGATCGTACGTAGGTTCTCGATCGACAATACATCACACAGATCAACTCTATACACTTCCCAGGCACACCTTTCCCTTTCAAAGCCCACCACAAAACCGTTCTGAGCACCCGGTCATATGCCTTCTCGAGGCCACAAACACAATGTGCAAGTTATTGTGAGCACGACTATATTTCTCAGAGAGCTGGCGGAGTGCAAATATGGCGTCTGTAGTCCCGCGACCAGGCAAAATCCGAACTGATTTTGGGGTAACCTCGCTTTCCTCTCAATCGTTTTCGTCTCAAATTTCGGCTCAAATAATATTATTACCTATTACTAATCAACGTGGCAACGCAGTCAGTATTTTGCCTTCCCAGTCAGCAATGATGCGGACGTATTTTAAGTAATTTTTTTACAAAAATTGAATTGGAAAAATTGTATACGGCGACAGCGTATACGACGACTGCGTTGGTCTATGGAAAAATTGGATAAAACAAACTTATAAACCCTTTTCCTCATAGAGTTTTTAGGTTATACTGTGAGCTTTCTCATTGGTCCCGTCAAAGCCGTATCGGACACTTTATTGACAGTTTCGTACGAAACTGATAAATATGTGATGTCGAACCATTATATTTTGTAACGTAACTTGTGATAAATTGTGAAATGTAGTCGAGATGATATCTTTAGTGATATTCGCAGCTATTTTATGGGCTGTGGTATGTTATTTATATATTTTGTTATGCATCTCTCGCTTGTGTAGTTGCGTAGGGTTAGAACATTTACAAGATTTAGGTACTTATAAAAGAGTTTTGTAGTATGTTTTCGATTCGATCACGCGTAAACAGTTAATAGTTATAGTCAAATGTTATTAAAACACTTACGAACGTTGATTTTACATTTAATGCCATATTCGCGAGGCAACAGGTACAGCCCATGAGAAAAGAAACTGGCAATAAAAACTCACAGCCACTCTTCACCTTTAACTCATTGACATACCTAATGCACATCCCCTTTCATCTCTCAGCAACTCTAGCAATAGTCTCGTCTCGACACGGTTTTTCCCTAAATAATTATTACACATATATTCCAGAGGGGAAGCAGATGTAGTTTTGTTGGTATAGGGTCAAATGGCAAGCCTATTGCCTTCACCAGGTAACATTTACCTACAAGAGAAAATTCGACTGCCTCGGTGGCTCAGTGGTGTGAGTATGTGACTGCCGTCCCTGAGGTCCCAGGTTCAATTCTGGGTCTAATCAAATTATTTGTGTGATCCACAAATGTCAGTTTCGGAGTTTGGGTTATTTTCTAGGTATAATATGTATGTATTTAGAAATATAAGAATGTTTATCAGTTGTCTAGATCACATAGCACAAGCTTATCTATTTATTTAATATGACAATTTTTCTATCTGTCTGTCCGTCCATCGCGTTTTTCAATTATAATTAATAATACATACATTTGCATGAAATATTAAAATATTCGTAGAAGTTTAGGAAAGGTTTTTTTTTTATTTTTTATATTTGAGGCGATACAAAGTTCGCCTGGATAACTAGTATTAGCTTAATTTGGGCTAGACATAGAGCAACACGGTCATCGACACGCACACATTCTCAGACGCTCAAACTCAATCGGGTACCACTACAATACTCACACATGACAATAAGAATTACACATTAATTGATGAAAAATTTGATTAAATATTAGATAGAAATTAAAGGTAAAAACATCTCTTGTAAACTTGATGTAGCAGATCGCTTTTACAGCAAAAAAACTGAACATTTTAGTGTAATGTCATATCAGCCGCGTAACTAGATTTAGTCTAGTGAGTGGTCAAGACGCCAAATTGTTTTGTTCCTAACCAATGGGCCATTGGCCTTAGTCATGTGAGAGCGGGGAACGCTAATGAAGGCGGCGGTGTGGGGCTAGATGACGTTGTGTTAGGATGTCCAAAAATATTTATATTTATATTTATAATTAAATCTGCAATCCTAAATTTATTCCTACACCCAAAACCAATGTTACATAAATAGATACCTCTACAATTTCTGCAATCCAAGTTCATAGCAGTAGTTTTATCTATAACGATTTAATTAAACTATCTGTGATTACACACATACAAAGTTTTACTGCAAAACTAATTTCATAAATATGCCCATTAGTACGCTGGATGGAATATTTTCAGCGTCAGCTAAGTTGGGGTAGAAATGCTATTTTGTACCAAGTCCCAACGTAATATGGTGGGGTAAATTAAAGTAATAGTAGCTAGAGTACATAAAGGTTACAGTTATATAAGACATCGGCTCTCAGCTCCTGGTGTCGAAAACTTTTGTCCTGCCATCCGATTTTCATGACACAAGGCTTTAATGTCGCACTAAGCCATTGAGTTACGTAGTGAATACATATCCCGAACCAAAAATAGTGTTCTAAATAAAAATAGTGTTGTAAATACCTACCTATTATAGGAGGTGTTGAAAAGATACTGAACCCCGTGTTCTCTATAGTAGTACTACATTACTGTACCTACAAACAGTAGAATGTTATTACTCAATGCCCTAAGTTGCTATGTTCAGTTTTATTTTTCATCATCAAAAGAATCTTTACGAGGTTTGAATACTTTTCAGTTTTCACACATACAAAATCACGTTTCTTTATCCCAGAATGGGTACGCCCACATTTCATCAATAACTGTTTGTCATCCACACTATGGCGATCCTATTGCCGTGCCGTACCTTTAAAACAAAGTCCCTACCGTTCCCTATGTGGGTGCTTCTACGATAAGAGGTTTTTAAGTACTAAAGAACACGGCCTAGGAGAAAAGTTGGATTTCCTTCATGAAACCTTTATATTATTATTTTTGTCCTATTAATTTACCTTTTCACGTAAGAGCAAGTCACTTTATACATATTTAGTTAACCAGGGTAAATACATCGGACAGGGGAGAGACATCAGATCCAGGGTAGATACTTATTGCACCAAGGGAGATAATTCGATACAATATTTTACAAAATAAAATTAATAAAATCAATAAAATCAACTTTTATTTAATACTGTTCTTAACATATAATCAGACTATCACATTAATCAGCATTTTTTCTTGAACAAGTGTTTTTCTTACAAAAATACACATCTTAAATTATCTTGTTATTGTATCTTCAACAAATTATAAAATATTCTTTTATTCGTACTAATTAAGTGTTAATTTGACTCAGATAATCAGAATAATTTTCATATTACCAATAAATAAATAATAATAATAAATTTATTTCGTAATAATAATTGTACACAAAATTTTAAATAGAATCTTAATTTTAATTGTGCGCTATTAAATTATAGTTAGTGCATTAGTAGCTTAAGTACATACAGGGACAACAACAGCTTTTTTAAGGCACTTAGGGAAAATACCCGACGATAAACATTTTTGGAATATGTTAGCAATAGCTATGCGCTTGTATCACATTTTGAATACGGTTCATTAAATGAACATATTATTATCACATTACAAAATGAAAAATAACAAATAATTAAAGGCACTTTCTTGCCTACATGAACAGAAAATAAAATTAAAAATTAGAGGCATTTTCTTGCCTAGAGAAACAAAAATAAAATAGAAATTAGAGCCATTTTTTTTCCTACAGGAATAAAAAATTAAGCTCCTATTAACTCTGTCGTGATGTTATATAGCCTATGTTACTCATTAAAAATGCAGCTTTAAATTACCGAAAGAAATTTTAAAATCGGTGCAGTAGTTTCTGAGGTGTCACGTTGTCCCGTACAAACTTTGTCCCCCCTTTTTCACCCCTTTAGGAATAGCATTTTGGAAAATCCTTTCTTATTGGAAGTACACGCCATATAAAAAACGGCCCGCGTACTAATACTGGTTTTTTACTGATTCGGTGGTGTGGCCGGTAGTGTATCCGCTTTCGACGCCGGAATCTCGGGTTCGATTCCCGGTCGAGACAAACTTTGTGTGATGACACATACGTTTGTACCAAAGTCTGGATGTTTCCTATGTATAATACGTATGTAGTTACAAAAATAATGTATTTAAGTATTTATATCAGTTTATCTAGTAGGTACTCATATCACAAGCTCTGCTTAGTTTAAGACTAGATGGCGTTGTGTGAATTGTCCTAACATATTAAATGGTACTAGCAGTAGCATAAGTCATTCGGCTTCGCCTCATTTCAAAAATCACAATCATGTTTTTTGAAATGAGGCTATAAGTCAGCACACAGTTGCATGAAAGTGGAAGAAGCGAAAAAAGTATGCCAAGATTTATTTGGCATACATTTTTCGCATCTTCCACTTTCATGCAAGTAGAATTCCATACTAGCCTGCCTACCCCAACTGGAAAGAGGCGTGATTTTTATGTATGTATGCGATTATTACAATAAGCTATGATGAATATTATCTTCCCTGGTCACTGAATCTCTCCCCTGGCAGTTATTTTGACAGGGGAAATACGCCAGGGGAGAGATGTTTTCATGACAAATTCAATTGTATTAACTGACGGGATTATTTTTTAAGTTATTGTACATCGCACTTAAATATTACTTTATTGTTTAATTAGGGCAGTAAATTCATATCAATTGAACAAATATTGTGAGTTTTATGACTAAACAGGAGAGAGACGCAATCACTTTACATAATGACGACATCGCACGGTGGCGTCGCAACAACTAAAAAATGGCGGCGCTCAAATAGCTTAGGGCGCCAACGCACTAGCGACCAGGCCGCGGCGGCCAGGTTGCGGCGGCCACTGAGTTCTGATTTTAATAAGCAATCGCTTATGGACCTACGCATTTAGCGGCCGGCGACCAGCGGCCACCATTGGCCGCGGCGCGCAATAGCATGGCCGGCGACCAGCGACCACACGTGGCCGTCGAGAATAGTCGAGATCATCACTTTATTTTGAAATTCATTCAGTGCTACCGCATCGGCCGCGGCGACCAGACGTGTATCGCTACAGAGTGGTATTATTTTACAATGTCCGATCAAATAAATAAATCTAACTACTTTGAATATTGCAAAGTAGTTAGATATATTTATTTAACTATGGACTTCCGAAAAGTAACGCCTGACAGTATTAATGTCCGATCATTTCGACACGGAAAGGTTCATAGTCGAAGTCGAAAGCAGAAGAGGTTTATAGGATATATCATGGGGTTTGACGCATTTGGTGCACTTCTCAACTTGTACACCTTGTACACTTGTTGTGAACCTAGCAACTGGTGCACTTCTCATATGGCACACTTCGCAACTGGTGCTCTTCTCAATCGGTGCACTTCGCAAAAGGAGCACTTTTTAAGATGAGTTGGAAAAATTGAAGAATCTTTAGTTTTGCGTAGGTAATTTTCTTAAAAATATAATCAACAATACTTTTCAAGTAGGTACACACTTACTTAAACTTAAACAATTTTCAATAATAATATAAAAAGTCACACGAAAGTAATAAAAAAAATATGTAAGAAGAAAGATTAGATTTACAAAATTTAACACACCCTTGTAAGTCGACTGAAAGTATTGGCCGCTCGACATGTCGCGGCAGCATACGCACTGGGCGACCAAACCGCGAACGTGGTCGCCGCGGCCTGGTCGCTTCGTCTTACACGTTTAGTGAGGCTAACTTCACGCTAGTATGTGTCGTTCACAGCTACTTCCGGTATGGCCATCTTTGAATTTATGTTGGTATTAGCGGAACAAAATTTGCCAGAGTAGATACGCAAAAAAAGCGGGACAAAATTTAATTTTTAAATCTATTTGAAATTTATAAAAATATTTCATTTCTTTTTAACAACATTTAAGTATAATTATTTAACTTCCGATTAAATATACTTGATCTAAGCATTTTTAACAACAAACAACAAGGGGTAGAGATTTTTTAGAACTTTGTATGCAATTTTAGAAAAATGTGTTTTAATTAGGCGTTCAAATGTAATATTTATTGTGAAAATGGATAATATAGAATAAAGAAAACTGTTTTAAATGGATTGCCGCACAAGTTACCTCTTATCGTAGAATCACCCATGTATGCTTATACCTTTAAAACTACGCAACGGATTTTGATGCGGTTTTCACCAATAGATACGAGTATAATGGTTCTGGAGAAAAGTTTTTGTGCATATAATTTGTCAAGCAAGCGAAGCCGCTGACGTCCACTAGTTTTGTATAATTTCCATTTCTTTTCAAGTTCACACGATACATTTGGTATTTTTTACGCACCTATTATTATATCAAACAATTAGGGTGAAATTAAACGGTGTTGGTTAATTAAAATACCTAAATCAGTAGGTTTTTAAATCGCTTAGATAATACTTTATACACTCCACAGAACATTTCTTAACTCACTTTTGCTTTCATTCGTATTTCATAAAGGAGAAAATTGAAAAAGTTAGTCCAAAAATTATTTTGTTACATTTATGAAGCATTTCGGCGTTTCCCTTTTTGTGGTTTGAGTCTGTTACGTTAGTCTAAAAAGTTTAATTAGACTTGTATATTTTTTTTCATTATTTTAACCATGTAATGTTTATTTTTCTAACGTAACCTACTTATATAAGTACACCCTTACAAGAACTATTCTAATACATAAATAAGTACACACAATATGTACAATATACTGTGTGTACATAAATAAAAAAATAAATAAAAATAAATAAAATAAGTACTTTAAAATACAACGAACCAAACTGGAATATTTCATCGTACTTATTCATTGAGTGTGCGCTAATGGGCGTTTTCACATTGCACGATAATGACACACGATATCGTAAGTAGCAGCAGTAACTTTAAGGTCGGAATGTAAATTATCGTGACGATATCGTAAATAGCAGCACTAACTTTAAGCTAAGAATGTAAATTATCGTGACGATATCGTAAATAGCAGCACTAACTTTAAGCTAAGAATGTAAATTATCGTAACGATATCGTAAATAGCAGCACTAACTTTAAGCTAAGAATGTAAATTATCGTGACGATATCGTAAATAGCAGCACTAACTTTAAGCTAAGAATGTAAATTATCGTGACGATATCGTAAATAGCAGCACTAACTTTAAGCTAAGAATGTAAATTATCGTGACGATATCGTAAATAGCAGCACTAACTTTAAGCTAAGAATGTAAATTATCGTGACGATATCGTAAATAGCAGCACTAACTTTAAGCTAAGAATGTAAATTATCGTAACGATATCGTAAATAGCAGCACTAACTTTAAGCTAAGAATGTAAATTATCGTGACGATATCGTAAATAGCAGCACTAACTTAAAGCTAAGAATGTAAATTATCGTGACGATATCGTAAATAGCAGCACTAACTTTAAGGTAAGAATGTAAATTATGGGGACGATATCGTCACGATATCGTATGTCGTTATCGTGCAATATGAAAACGCCCAATGGAAGACGCTTTATTGCTTACAATTTCTACTGCCGCCCCTGTCGTTTCTAATTAATGAAATTTGAAATACAATAATAATTCAATGTTTTATTAATGTCCCAGATATGAATTGTTTAAACTATAATTAGTGGAATGTTACTGGAAATCCTTAACCGATAATTGAAAAACAAACTGATATTTAATAATGTTGCAGTGTCAAGCTGACGATGACTATTACTACCGACCAAGTAACGTGACACGGTCGACCCTGGCCGGCATACAGGCGTACAGGTCAGCTCTGACCCTGGACTGGCTGGCGGCTGAAGACATGCGGCAGAGGGAGCTAGCCGCGGCCTTCGAGACGGAGATGCCTTTACCAACGAGGCTCATCAGTTCTGACTGTATTGCATACCCAAGACCCGCCTCTGGGAAAATAGCCAGGCTCATGTTGGAGCTTTTGAAGTAAGATGTCTTGAACTTTCTTATTAAAAATTAAAAATTGTTCAACTGTTGCGTAACGGCACGATCTATTTAGCGGCAAGAAAAAGAGTTCCATTTCTTGATATTGTCACTAAATGGACCTTATTAGACTTCTGCGACGGACATGTTTGGATCAAATGCAAACTGTATGGCTTGGGTGAGGATCTGGCAGTATATCAAATAGCTGGTAACGCAAAGAGAGAAATGGAAGGAAAAACTACTGTGCAACAGGAATCTGTAACTTTGTTGGTCTCACTTAATAGGATGCGAGCCTATTGCCGCTAGTAGCCTATTGTAGCAAGAGCCTCGTCCATTGGTCGGCAGGTGCACAACAGCCTGGTGAGGTTGGTTTGGGCCCGTTAAATCTTGTTAAGACCCTTGTGCACCCGATTCCAGGGACCAATAAAAACCAATAAATTTACTTCCTTACAGGAATTTAGAAGGCGACGAAAGTCCTGTGGTATCAGATATGATTGGGGAACTGGTCCGATCGAAGCTGCTTGTAGAAACCTCCATGCTAGATGCGGAACCAGACCTGGATGCTCTAGTGAAGACCCCAGGAGTTATGATGGGAGAACCACATACTACATTCCCTAGAGTTTTAGCTATGACATGGATGACCGTCACAGATCCTGTCACCACCAAGAAATTTGGATGGTGTCCGTTGCAGAAGGTTAGTTTGATTGTAATTGTTACACCTTAAAAACAACCCTAAACTATTACACTCTCGCAGGCCCAACCGGGTAAAAAGAGCGAGACTGTTTTTTTCTCCTTTATCTTTGTGGCCATCACTGCTTGAATTTTACAAGCTGCAAATGGGATAAGTATCACATTTCAAAGCTGCTGCTATCCTTCGAACTCCTTAGGACCAGCTTCGATGGAATACTTGGTACATCAAGCCGTTCACTCTATATGAGTATCATATGCTCACATCGCTGAAACCTCGAGGAGAGTTAAAGATTTCGTATGATCTAGTTATTTAAACTATCGTGGTTATTATAAAGGATTGTGGAAAGTATATTTGTTTTTGGGGCAATATGTCACTAATAATAATAGCTTCAAATGGTTAAACGCGTTTATTAACCATAGATTGCCTGTGAATTTCCGATATTTCAGCACAAAAAAAATCATGACAGCATTTAGTTTTAAATGTTATTTCTTTGACTACATATAGGTTAACAGCGTGGACAACTTAACTATGAGATCAGCCCCGGTGTCAACACTGCGAGGTTTCCGACGACGACACCGCACTCCACACGTTGGTGGGGTGCTCAGCGTGGGCGAGTCAACGCCGGGACCTCGTAGTGGGTCTGGGCGTGGATACCCTCCCGCTGGAGACCATGCTTGAAGCCATGGTCTCCAGCGGGATTAGGTGGAACGCAGCCGTGTCCTTCTGCGAGCATGTCAAGAGGGAGAGGGAGCGTACCCTCCCCGCCGAGTTCCGTAGTCAGCGGCGAGGGCGCCGCAGACCCATCTACGCCCAAGACCATCGACCTCCATGATCGGGGTCTGAGGACGGCGGGATCGCCACCCACCGTCCTTACAGAAGCAGGCTAGAAGGGTTGTGTGCTGCGGGGCCTTTGCCCCATAGCACGCAACCAGATTCACTCACTGACGCGGGATAAAACCCTACCCCAACGACGCAGGATTCTCATCCCGACCAAACACCCGCAGAGACCACAGAGGTGGTCAAAGTCTGCCGGGCGCCACTGGAAATACGTTCTGCTTGTACCCAGAGACGCCCGGCTACGGACGTTAGAGCGGCTGCGGCCTTGGGCCGGGCAATTAAAAAAAAAAAAGAAAAATCTATGAGATCAGCTAAGGTTCTTCTGAAGGCTTATGAATATGATGCACATATAATTCTGGTTTAATCCCTCACCAGGTCAATCAATACTTAGGTGTATCGCGGCCGGTAAATATAGCGAAGCACATGAGAGACCTGGAGCCGGTTATAGCTCGTGCACGGTTTATCATGGAGGAGTTTATCCAGAATGTAACACCCCTCAACATGTATGAGAAAAAGACTCCACCCACCGTGGTAATGTGTTCTTCAACATGCCTTAAAATCCTTTAATCCCATTTTTTAACCAAATAATTTAGGAATCTGGCGGCTTAACTTACTTAGAGTTGGACGAGTAAATAGGAATTGTAGTAATTTAAGATGAGTTGAGTTTGATTCTCAGTCGTCTTCCTCACTATTGACGTGAATCCACCTTTAATACATGTAATATTAGCTAACATGAAGGGGTTCAGTAGAAAGCTGGAGACCGTGGGACCTTAATTGAATATGCGATAGATGGTATTCTTCTTTTAACATAGGTATTATTTTTCATATTTCAGACGAAACGAATGCAACCTCACGGCTCTCGCACAAGATCCACTTATCCACAGAGGACACATAACCTGGTAAGTGTCTTCTTAATAGCAGGCGCCTAGGCGCCTTCGTTCTAGAATTCTTAATCACCATAAAGTGTTGCGTAATTTCCACTCACAAGGGAGGAGCTTAAAAGTAATAGAGTTTTTTATTTTTTGACTGCTCCGTCGTAGCTAGATATTTATTTATAGTTATTTACACAGTAGTAGTAACAAAACGGCTGTCCAATACCAAAATTATTTTTTAAATTGGTACCCGTTGATCCTTTGGAAACCGTTCTTAGATAAGAAGTAACTACAAGTAAACAAACTCTTCAGCTCTTTACAGACACATCGTAAATGTGGTCCCGTTTGGAACTTGGGGAGCTCCATGTTGTCAAAGAACTGGGTTTGTCTAACGCCTACGTAATATTTCATTTCAGCGAACAGCCCAAGTCTTATTTGCACTGTCAGGAACCACTTCTGCGGGTGAAACGCCTATCATCTACTCTGAAGAACCCCGCAATATGTTACCTATAGAATCGCACAACAGCATCTCTGAGGAACCACGAAATATTTTCTCTAAAGAACCACGCTATAGCTCCTCCGAGAAACAACAAGTGGCCACGGAAGACTCTCATATGTACTCCGATGAGCCTAGAATATTCTCCGAGGAATCGCAGCTGTCACCATTCCACCAAGTTGGCATACTAGACGCGGATAATGACCGTATTGTGCTTCTCACTTCCTCTTCATCGGTGTCTACTCTTATTATATCTCTCTGTACAATTGTTCTGCCAATTATTCTTGTAATCCGACCGTTTTGAATTGAATCGTTGGTATCTGTGTCTCGTTCGTGCTCTTTTGTGAATAGATGTGCATAAATAGTGATGTGTATTATCTGATGATTCAATTTAAAATGGCTTGATACATAAACCAGCTGTATTGCCTTGATATGTTATTAAAGTTTACAGCTTTTATATTGTTTTATTGAATACCTTCGACATCACTTTGTAAATTCTTCGCACCCTACGTCATATAATCATATCATCATCATATGCCCACATCTCGGCAGTTTTTAAAGTCCCACGTTATAGGGGGCGAGCCTAAACGGGAACTTCTTTGCCCTGTTCCTGAGGATATGAGGAATGGAATAACATTACATAAACCATAATGGGTTATTCCAGTAACTGGATAAAAAAAAATAATAAAAATAAAAATACCAATAAATGCACATAATATCATTTTTTTATTCCAGATAATACATAGGTACCTACCGCAAATGATCAATAATATTACTTAGTGTGTGAAGATTTTACTTATATGTAGAGGAATTTACCTTTAACCGTCCACTAGAGAATAAACACAATAACGAAGATAACGTACCGAAAATTCTACGTATTATTAGGGCGACGACTCAACTCA
Organism: Nudaria mundana; assembly: GCA_963556515.1. Taxonomy (NCBI): domain Eukaryota; kingdom Metazoa; phylum Arthropoda; class Insecta; order Lepidoptera; family Erebidae; genus Nudaria; species Nudaria mundana. The sequence continues at coordinate 15,803,408 of OY748302.1, read as the reverse complement.
AACCTTACCTTTTGAAATTTCAAAATTATAAATGTATAACGTGTATAACCCTCGTAGAAGTTTGTATGAAATACTTAACTATGACGTCACTTTTGTGTCTGTTGTCAAATAATATGTTTTTTTTTTTTTTTTTTATGTTTGGTTCGCCAAATTGAGGCCGCCCGCCTGGTGGTAAGTCGTGACGATGTCTAGCGATTGTGAGCCACTCTCACAGCACACAATACTATAGAGAGTGGCCTTCAACTTGACGACCTACTGATGTGCCTCTTCACGCTCCTCTTAAAGAACCCAGGATTATATGTGGGAGGAAACACGTGCACAGGCAGGGCGTTCCAGGCCACTATCGTTCGGCAGAGAAACGAACGTTTAAAACGTTCGGTTCTCGCGAACATGCTATCCACTGTGTGGGAGTGGCATCTCTGCCCGGCACGGGTTGTTCGGGATCGGAAGGAAGAGGGTGGGATCAGATTGAAGAGCTCTTCAGAACACTCGCCGGGGTAAATACGGTAGAATGCGGCCAAGGAAGCTATTATTCGGCGCTGAGCTAGCGGCTCAATGCTTCCCGTTACCTTCGGACAATCTATAATACTGATAGCCCGTCGGCGTCGCTGCATAGCGTCGAGAGCGTCCAGCAGATACTTCGCGGAGCCGTCCCAGAGGTGAGAGCAGTATTGGATGCAGGGTCTAATCTGTGTCTTGTACAGCAGACACCTCTGGTCCGGTGTAAAGAATCGCTTTACCTTATTCAATATTCCTAGTTTTCCGCGAAGCTAGCCCTATACATCTTTCGTTGTAGTTTTTATTATTGAGCTCTCGACGAACGTCTATGCCAAGGATATCAAGGTTGTCCTTCATTGGTAATAATGCATTCTGAAGAGAGGGTAGGGGAAGGAAAGGGGATTTTTTCGCTGTAAATGCACACGCCTGTGTTTTGCGGGTATTGAACTCGACCAGGTTCTCGGTACCCTATTGAGAGATACTGTCGAGGTTACGGTCGAGATCAGCCACGAGTCGTCGTCTCTCCTCCTCAATCTCAGATCGCCCCGCCGTCGGACGAACCGAGTAACTCCCGTGCAGTGTGCTGTCATCTGCATAGCAATGAATGTTCCCGAGGGATAGCATATCATTGATATGCAGAAGAAAGAGAACTGGTGATAGTACGGACCCCTTGCAAGAAGCGAGAAGCCTGGCCATCGCAGAGGACCCGCACTCGGCGCTCGTTTAAAAAGCTGGCAATCCAGCTGCACAGTTGAGGAGGTAGACCATATGCCGGAAGCTTGGAAAGGAGCGAAGCATGCCAGACCCTATCGAAAGCTTTGGCGATGTCCAGGCTAATAGCCAAGGACTCGCCGTGCCTTTCCATAGCCCCACCCCAGACATGCGTTACGAATGCCAGAAGATCACCCGTTGGTCGTTTTGGCCTGAAGCCGTATTGTCGCTCATTGATTAGCGAGTGATCCTCTAGGTATCGCATGAGCTGCTTAGTTATAAGGCGCTCGAGTACCTTGCAAATGACTGAGGTGACAGCTATGGGTCGATAGTTGCCTGGATCGGATCGATCCCCTTTCTTGGGGATCGGTTGTACGTTCGCCTCCTTTCAGACCTCCGGCACGAGCCCTGAAGAGTGTGACAGGTGGTACAGACGTGTTAATACTGGAGACAACTCAGCTGCACATTTTCGTAGCACCACCGCCGGAATGCCGCCAGGGCCACTGGCTTTCCGCGTGTCGAGTGACCGCAGCACTGCCTATACATCACATTGCCTGATAACAATATCAGGCATAGTGTGGCCACAGTTGGCGATGGCGGGGGGCTGCAGGCCACGGTCGTCGACCCGGGAATTAGCCGCAAAGAGGTCTGCGAGCATATCCGCTTTCTCTTGGGCTTTGTGAGCCAGTGTTCCATCAGGGTAACGCAGCGGTGACAGCGAGGGCTGACAAAAGTTAGAGTGCAATCTAACGGCTTTGGCCAGTTGCCAGAATCCACGGTTGCCCGTGGGATGGGAAGTGAGCTCCTGACCAAGCCGCGCGACGCGCTGGGCATCCGCTCTCTTAATGGCCCTCTTACTGGACTTTGTGGCCCGGTTGTACGCTGCTTTGAGGTGGCCCACGTTTGGGTTGCGCACAGCCCGGGCCCTGATCCAGGCGCGATATACCGCCTGTTTTTGTCGAACAGCTTTGGCACAATCTCGTCCGAACCAGGGACGGGCTCTGCGGATACTGGCGACATCAGTGAAAGGGATGTAATAATCCATCCCTAAACTGATCTCGCCAGCAATCGCAGAAGCGCTATCCGAAGGAGCCTTTCCTACAAAGCAGCGCTGGCTCCAGGGGACGGACGCATAATAATCGCGTAGACCGTCCCAATCCGCTGACGAGTAGTGCCGTAGTCGTCGTGACGTTTGTACAGGACGTGCAGGAGGTGACACCTTCATGCCAGCGTGAAAAACACAGTGGTCGGAACTACCCAATGGGGCTCCTACCGAAACACTGTATATGGCTGGGCTACTCGTCAGCAGTAGATCCAGCAGAGCGGGCGCGTGATCTGACCTGTCTGGTATCCGGGTGATCCCGCATACCACCTGGGTCAGACCGTGGGAGAGAGCGAACGCATGGGCGGCCCTACCCACATGATCTGTCTTGAGGGACCCCAGCCATTCAATGTGATGGCCATTGAAGTCCCCCAGAAATACTAGGTCAGCGTTCGGGAACCGTCCCTGCGCTTCATGAGCCGTCTCGCTGAGGTACTGGAAGAGCTTTGTTGTCTCAGAATCCCCTGTGTGGGAGCGGTAGACGCACACGTAGATCTGGCTCATAGAGCCAAGGTCTCATAGATCTCATAGGTCTCAAGGCTTATAGAGTCGACTTTATCTCGAAATTGTTCCTCGATGACATAGCCGGGTAACACAGGTAAGACGTGTCTTCAGGGCGGTGTATTTGTGTCTCCGTGAGGAACATCACAGCGGGCCGTGCCGTCTCAAGGTGATGGTGGACGGCATCGAGGTTCGCATGGAGTCCACGGATGTTAGTGAACTCGAAAAGTGAAGTTGTGGAGTTTCCTGGGGCCGCTGTGGAACGTTTACGTTTTTTATGTTGCACTGCCATAATGTATATGAAGAAGAAGCGTGAAGACAGGGCGATATTTGGTGCAGCAGTAAGTGACAAAGCGCAGGGGCTAGCTTTGTCTAGAACCGTGTGGTTAGGTCGGAGCCGACCCGCCGGGCGGAAGGGCTCCCAAACCCCCCTGATGCAAGGCCGCCGCTACCCCACACCGGTTACCACCCGGAGCGGCGATCCCACATCAGGATTATGCGCAACATGTGGGGCAGCCTCCTGGGGTGGTTGATCCCAGGCGGGCCCCATGACAGTGTTGCGGGCGGCCGCGGCAACGCCGTTGCTAAGGGTCTCCCTGGCCGGTGAATCGACCCACACCACCCACACTAGACTCCACTTCGCCCCCACTGGTCCCATGCCTGCTGCACCATACATCGCCCCGGGCCCGGTGGTGCAGCTGCTGAACCCCTAACGCTACCAAGCCTGGGCTGGGTTACTTGGGGGGCTTTAGCACAGCTGCACGGTGGTACCCCCCCGGACCAATACTGTTGTACCACCTAGGGTACCCACGTAGGGGCCGAAGCCACTCCATAGGTACCGTAAATTAACGAGCCTAAGAGTCCGTTGATCAGCAGGTGCGCCACTAGCAGGTGAGGTCGCTGGGCCCTAAAGATGTTGGTAGAGCCCCTTTACCCCAAAAATAAGTGATTGAATTGATAATTAAAACAACTAAATAGTTGTAAACTAGATGAAAACTAAATAATAGTAGGGGTATCCCGTGTCGGTGAGTGCAGGTGTGCGTGGGATGAAGCCCCACATCGCAATATACTATCTGAATTTCTTTTGGAATTATTTGCCTAGCTGTAGACTGACATGTTGGCTGTCACTTTATTGGTGTAATGTAAGACGACGAGTCTATTACCGTTTGCGGGTACTTTGAATATTATTTGCCAGAACCTCCTCCGTCTCTCAATAGGAACATCGTGTTCAGATGAGGACTTGGGCCTCAGAAATGTGGATAGACCTAAGGCGCCCCAATAATTAAATAACTAAATTAAGTTATACTTCGTAAGTATAATTACTTATACTCGTACATTTTTAATCACAATGATTAAACATCAACTTAAAACTAATTAAGCTAGTACAAATATTACAGTTATTCATGTGTACATAATTTAAGTACAAACTACAATTTACAATTTTTTTTAGTAATTGCACATTCATATTTGTTTTACTTCCCTACAGCTGAAATAATAATTGTTTTCTAAATTATTTTTTCAACACAGAACGAACAAACTTTGGAAGATGTTTTGGTAGTTCTTCTACCAACTTGACTACGTTTTCGTTATTCTCACTGAGTTTAACTATTCTTTTTGTAAGTTTCTCAATAGGTTTAGCAATTTCAGCACGAAGCTTTTCGTTAATATCAGATTCAACTTGATTTAATTTCAAACCATTCACCAAAGATTCACCATTTAGGTTTTGAATAAATTTTATGATGTTCTCGTGTCCTTCGGACCTAGAAACACCTAACGTTTCTAAGATAGTTGCAGTACATTTTATGATTGTAATCACTCTATCAGTATTATTTTTATTAACGTTCTTCTGTACAGTTTTAAGTAATAAATTTGTAATATTTACAAAGCCTTCATTAATTGCAGTATTAAGAGCATTATCGGCGTGATTGGTTATATCATTTTCTAAATTTTGTTTCAAAAGTAATTCGAATACAATTTTATTACAAGTGTCAGAAGATGCAGTTTCTATAAGGTCCGGCTCGTACTTTAATTTGTATTCAAACGCGTTTCGTAAACTTGGAGGGCTATTGACTAAAACCTTATTTACAACGAAATTCCAAAATGATACGTATTTAGTATCACAATATTTTCCTTTCTTAATATATATTAAGATGTCTGATATAGTTTCTACGACATAATACTCGGCAAATATTGAATGGTAGAATCTAGGAGTACCATCAATAACACAGTCAATTAGATCAAGCTTTGTTTCTCCAGATTCAATCATGTTTACTGTTTTTTGAACTTCATGTATTTCAGATGGAGTAAGAATTTTGGAGACGTCTTCATCTTTATATAACGCACATAAAGCTAAATTTTTATGATTTTTAACAAGTGTATCATAATAATCTTCATTAATGACCGAATCATTTATGTTTCCACAAACGTTATTAATAGTTTTTTTAAGTGATTTTTTGTATAATGTTACAGCATTCATGTATACATTTGATTTGTCCATGTTAAGATGTAAATTATATTTATCATTTATTTGCAATTTAAAGAAATTGGCAATCAGGTGTAAATGTAGTGGTGTTCCTGCTAATGGTAAGGTCTCATGTTCTCTAAAACTTTGAAAATAGTGGTCTAATTTTGTATATCCTTTAAGATTCCACTTTTTGTGTAAATCATCACGAATATAACACCAAGATAAACTATTTCTTTCATTTTTGAAATAATTTATTAATGATAAATACGCCAAATGTAGTGATATGCTTACAAATGGTAATTTACGTCGGTCATTGATGTCTTTACTTTTGTACTTAGGATTAAAAGCTTTTATAATATTATCAAAACACGTTTTAACATTCTCAAGCTGTTTATGATCTAGTTTTTCAATGTCTATATTATTTGTCCAAAACCTATCAAGAAAATCTTTTTGCTGGACTATTGTAAGTGGCTTCAGTTCATACGGTGAACCAAAACTTTTATTAAGGATGTCTATAGCATAATTATCACTTGTTATCCATATGTGTTTATTGGCACGTTCTAACGTTGTAAATAAGCCTAAAACTTCGCTCGTGTGTCTCGGATAAACTTTTTCGAATCCGTCAAATAAAAATATAATGTTCCCGGTGTTATAAAAATGAACGAATAACTGTAATTCAAACGACGTAGATTCTGTTTTATTATAATCTGTAGCCACCGTTTCGTTATCTATATCAACAAATTTAATGTTGTCTAAATCAATCGACTCCCATAGAGCAGCTTTGCTCAAGAAGGACATAATTTCGTTTGTATTAGTGTAATTTAAATTTTCAAAGTTATTTTTATACGCTGCCATATCAATTTTCACTATCCATACCTTGGCATTAACTTCCTTCGTTTTTAAGGATAAATGTGTCAATAGAATGCTTTTGCCCAAACACGGTTTAGATGAGACCAAAACAATTTTATTGTTGACGTCGTAAAGAGTATTAAATGTGACTTGTTCATTATTACGTTCCAAAGTCCTGTTAATGTATTCACTTTTTATATCATAGTATTTTTGATTTCCAATAATATTACCTACTTTAACGATTTCTTGATTTAATAAAGAGTAAAATAATTTTGCATTTATTAATTCAATTGAATTATTATCAATAATTTCATTTAATTTTATTTGTTTTCCTTGGTAAATGATCTCGCATATGTTCAATGCAACAGTTTGTGATAATAATGTCAAATCTTTTAAACTTACATTTTCATCTTTTATAGTAAGGAATTGATAATTTTGAAATATCCTTTTTATTTCAACATTCAAAAGCTCATGCGTAATAATAATAATTTGTTTTTCTAAAGTTATAAGATGTCCGGTAAACGTACTAAGTATAGTATTAAGAGTACCTTCTAGGCCATGATTTAAAGGTGTTTTACTAATAATTACAAGTATAACGTCTTTCAATACTCTAAGTTCCTCTATCACAGTGTTGTAAGTATTTTGTGGCAAGTTATTAATATAGTTTAAATCTATAAACGTGTATTTGTTTCGAAATTCATTATATTGCCTAATTTTAATAGCACTTAATATAGTTGCATCACTAACGATGTTTAATACCTTATTTTTGATGATATTTTTAAAATAACCTAAATTTAAACTATTAATAGCATTTACGTTAAACTCAATATCAAATGTTTGCATTTTTCTGATCAAAATCAGATTAAGTACTGTTAGAATGGGGCTATCTAAAATATCTCTCTTGGCTTCTTCATAAATACTTGTTTTTTGAGTTAAATACTGTGCGTCAGTAGGTCTTTTCCACCATTTTTGTATCTTATCATGAAATCGCAGAAATATGGCATCTGAATGAACGTTTAAGAGGAATTGATTACGTTGTTTCTTTGATGTAAGCTGTAAATTGATTTCATATTTTATTGTAGTTTCAACAACTTCTTCTTGAGCTTGATTAGTATAAAACCATAGCCTTCTGAAAAATTCAGAAACATTGTTTCTGTCACATTCATAAATATCAAAAGAAGTTCTTGGAAAATCATCCATTCGAATTTTGATTTTAAAACATTTTAAATCTTCATTAGTCAGTTTTTTGATTTTCTCTAAAATATAACTAGCATTCTCCGGGAGATCTGTTTTAGAGTTGAAATAAAAAGATTGACTTTGCTCGTCAAAGTCTAATAGGTTACCTATAGCCCCACCAATGCCATTTGAACCTAAATGTGAATATTCAAGTATTTTCCCTGAACCCATTACATCAGAGTTAATGTGAATAACTTTAGTTTCTTCGTCTTTATTATTTTCTGCATAGAATTTTATCAGTTTATCAAATTTACTAGCAAAAAGTCTAACCTATCTAATCCTTTCTTTTTATTTGTTGGAAAGTCAATGTTTCCAAAGGATAGTGGTAACTGGAAAACCAGTTCTTGTAATTTTAATTTACCAGCTAAAAGAACAGCATCGTTTTTAATCGTCTTCAAAACTTGTATATTTTGTAAGCGAGATGTTATTTTTTTTATTTCACTGTAATCAAACATGTCTTTTGGAAGTTTAGTAGTATCAAAGTTGAGTTTATCGTTTAGATCGTCAAACTTTATAAGAGATCCAATTAAATGACTAATGTTTTCGGCACATGTATCGTTGCATATATCTTCTATTAATTGTGTCAATACCTCTTTTGAGAGATCAATTTTCGTACTATGGTTGTAAACAATTTCCTTGTAAAACGTTTCTTTAAGTAGCATTAAATATTCATTTTCAGAATTAAAAAAGTCCTCTCTAAAATGACCTCTATGAATATAATTCCCTTCAGCTACAGGTTCTTGAGTAATCAAAATAACATGACCTGCTAGTGCCGGGTGATATCTTTTAATTAAGTCACTTGCCATTATTGCTTCCAATTTATTCTTCGATAAAATGAAATCTAAAAATACTTTGCCTAAAGTTTTTATATGTTCGTGCTTTATAAATTTCATTAATAGCACCAAATCATGTTCCTCATAATCGAATTGAAATACGTCAGTGTCCTTATTAGCTTTAGTACCTGCTTCCTTTGTATAAATTATGTCATGCAATTTGGAACATACTGGTTCATTTCCCTGTAATTTTCTATGAAAACTTTCTTTGAGTGGTGTATAAAGAACAAAATAACTGTCCATTTCATCAAATGTGCCATGAAACATAGGATCTGGATTGTTTGGTGAAAAGTTCTGTTTTATTTTTAAAAAAACTATCAAAATACGTACCTAGACCTAGCTTACCTGTGCTACTACGGACACTAGCTTTTTTTTTTTTTTTTTTTTTTTTTTTTATATTTGGTTCGCCAAATTGACGCCGCCCGCCTGGTGGTAAGTCGTGACGACGTCTAGCGATTGTGGGCCACTCTCACAGCACACATTACTATTGAGAGTGGCCCTCAACTTGACGACCTACTGATGTGCCTCTTCACGCTCCGCTTAAAGAACCCAGGATAATATGTGGGAGGAAACACGTGCACAGGCAGGGCGTTCCAGGCCACTATCGTTCGGCAGAGAAACGAACGTTTAAAACGTTCGGTTCTCGACGAACATGCTATCCACTGTGTGGGGGTGGCATCTCTGCCCGGCACGAGTCGTTCGGGATCGGAAGGAAGAGGGTGGGATCAGATTGAAGAGCTCTTCAGAACACTCGCCGTGGTAAATACGGTAGAATGCGGCCAAGGAAGCTATTGTTCGGCGCTGAGCTAGCGGCTCAAGGCTTCCCGTTACCTCCGGACAACCTATAATACGGATAGCCCGTCGCTGCATAGCGTCGAGAGCGTCCAGCAGATACTTCGCGGAGCCGTCCCAGAGGTGAGAGCAGTATTCGACGCAGGGTCTAATCTGCGTCTTGTACAGCAGACACCTCTGGTCCGGTGTAAAAAATCTCTTTACCTTATTCAGTATTCCTAGTTTCCGCGAAGCTAGCCCTATACATCTTTCGATGTAGTTTTTATTATTGAGCTCTCGACGAACGTCTATGCCAAGGATATCAAGGTTGTCCTTCATTGGTAATAATGCATTCTGAAGAGAGGGTAGGGGAAGGAAAGGGGATTTCTTCGCAGTAAATGCACACGCCTGTGTTTTGCGGGCATTGAACTCGACCAGGTTCTCGGTACCCCATTGAGAGATATTGTCGAGGTTACGGTCGAGATCAGCCACGAGTCGTCGTCTCTCCTCCTCAATCTCAGATCGCCCCGCCGTCGGACGAACCGAGTAACTCCCGTGCAGTGTGCTGTCATCTGCATAGCAATGAATGTTCCCGAGGGATAGCATATCATTGATATGCAGAAGAAAGAGAGTTGGTGATAGTACGGACCCCTGCGGTACCCCGGCATTCACTTGCAAGAAGCGAGAAGCCTGGCCATCGCAGAGGACCCGCACTCGGCGCTCGTTTAAAAAGCTGGCAATCCAGCTGCACAGTTGAGGAGGTAGACCATATGCCGGAAGCTTGGAAAGGAGCGAAGCATGCCAGACCCTATCGAAGGCTTTGGCGATGTCCAGGCTAATAGCCAAGGACTCGCCGTGCCTTTCCATAGCCCCACCCCAGACATGCGTTACGAATGCCAGAAGATCACCCGTTGATCGCTTTGGCCTGAAGCCGTATTGTCGATCATTGATTAATGAGTGATCCTCTAGGAATTGCATGAGCTGCTTATTTATAAGGAGCTCAAGCACCTTGCAAATGACTGAGGTGACAGCTATGGGTCGATAGTTGCCTGGATCGGACCGATCCCCTTTCTTGGGGATCGGTTGTACGTTCGCCTCCTTCCAGACCTCCGGCACGAGCCCTGAAGAGTATGACAGGCGGTACAGACGCGTTAATACTGGAGACAACTCAGCTGCACATTTTCGTAGCACCACCGCCGGAATGCCGTCAGGGCCACTGGCTTTCCGCGTGTCGAGTGACTGCAGCACTGCCCGTACATCACATTGCCTGATAACAATATCAGGCATTGTGTGGCCACAGTTGGTGATGGCGGGGGGCTGCAGGCCACGGTCGTCGACCCGGGAATTAGCCGCAAAGAGGTCTGCGAGCATATCCGCTTTCTCTTGGGCTTTGTGAGCCAGTGTTCCATCTGGGTAACGCAGCGGTGGCAGCGAGGGCTGACAAAAGTTAGATTGCACGGCTTTGGCCAGTTGCCAGAATCCACGGCTGCCCGTGGGATGGGAAGTGAGCTCCTGACCAAGCCGCGCGACGCGCTGGGCATCCGCTCTCTTAAAGGCCCTGTTACTCGACTTTGTGGCCCGGTTGTACGCTGCTTTGAGGTGGCCCACGTTTGGGTCGCGCACAGCCCGGGCCCTGGTCCAGGCGCGATATGCCGACTGTTTTTGTCGAACAGCTTTGGCACAATCTCGCCCGAACCAGGGACGGGCTCTGCGGATACTGGTGACATCAGTGAAAGGGATGTAATAATCCATCCCTAAACTGATCTCGCCAGCAATAGCAGAAGCACTATCCGAAGGAGCCTTTCCTACAAAGCAGCGCTGGCTCCAGGGGACGGACGCATAATAATCGCGTAGACCGTCCCAATCCGCTGACGAGTAGTGCCATAGTCGTCGTGACGTTTGTACAGGACGTGCAGGAGGTGACACCTTCATGCCAGCGTGAACAACACAGTGGTCGGAACTACCCAGTGGGGCTCCTACCGAAACACTGTACTGGGCTGGGCGACTCGTCAGCAGTAGATCCAGCAGAGCGGGCGCGTGATCTGACCTGTCTGGTATCCGGGTGATCCCGCATACCATCTGGGTCAGACCGTGGGAGAGAGCGAACGCATGGGCGGCTCTACCCGCATGATCAGTCTTGAGGGACCCCAGCCATTCAATGTGATGGCCATTGAAGTCCCCCAGAAATACTAGGTCAGCGTTCGGGAACCGCACCTGCGCTTCATCAGCCGTCTCGCTGAGGTACTGGAAGAGCTTTGTTGTCTCAGAATCCCCTGTGTGGGATCGGTAGACGCACACGTAGATCTGGCTCATAGAGCCATGGTCTACGTGCAGCCAAAGGACGGAATTGGAGGGGTTCTCTAGGCAGCGCAACCGGCGGCAGCAAACATCCGCCCTAACGAACACGCACACCCCGGCTTTGTCTCGAAATTGTTCCTCGATGACATAGCCGGGGTAACACAGGTAAGACGTGTCGTCAGGGCGGCGTATTTGTGTCTCCGTGAGGAACATCACAGCGGGCCGTGCCGTCTCAAGGTGGTGGTGGACGGTATCGAGGTTCGCATGGAGTCCACGGACGTTAGTGAACTCCACCTCGAAATGTGAAGTTGTGGGGTTTCCTAGGGCCGCTGTGTAACGTTTATTTCTTTTTTGTTGCACTGCCATTGTAGATTTTGAAGAAGAAGCGTGAAGACAGGGCGACATCTGGTGCAGCAGTAAGTGACAAAGCGCAGGGGCTAGCTTTGTCTAGAACCGTGTGGTTAGGTCGGAGCCGACTCGCCGGACGGAAGGGCTCCCAAACCCCCCTGATGCAAGGCCGCCGCTACCCCACACCGGTTACCACCCGGAGCGGCGATCCCACATCAGGATTATGCGCAACATGTGGGGCAGCCTCCTGGGGTGGTTGGCCCCAGGCGGGCCCCATGACTGTGTTGCGGGCGGCCGCGGCAACGCCGTTGCTAAGGGTCTCCCTGGCCGGCGAATCGACCCACACCACCCACACTAGACTCCGTTTCGCCCCCACTGGTCCCATGCCTGCTGCACCATACATCGCCCCGGGCCCGGCGGTGCAGCTGCTGAACCCCTAACGCAACCCAGCCTGGGCTGGGTTACTTGGGGGGCTTTAGCACAGCTGCACGGTGGTACCCCCCCGGACCAACACTGTTGTACCACCTGGTACCCACGTAGGGGCCGAAGCCTCTCCATAGGTACCGTAAATTAACGAGCCTCGTCCGTTTATCAGCAGGTGCGCCACTAGCAGGTGAGGTCGCTGGGGCCCTATAGATGTTGGTAGAGCCCCTTTGCACCCAAAAGTTCCCGTAAGTTTAGCTTTATCAGTATTTTCTCTATGTTTTGACTGTATGAAACATACAACGTTTTTATACCTGAAGCAGAGGTCGTCAAAATCCCCAATATCTTTTATATTTGCTGCTAGATAAAACTCTTTAATATCTTTATCGTGCAGCGCTCTGTGTAGAACTAATGTTAAAAGTTTGGTTTCGTAGAACTGTCCACTCACTCCAGATGTTCCTGGTCGCTTTGAATATTGCACTGTATCAGTAGTCGTTTTTGTTGGTTTATTTCGCTGATTTCCTATTGTTGGTCTTGTTTGTCTTCTAGAAGTAGTTTCATTTGAAGTATCAACTTTTGTGATATGTGTGGTTTCTTTGGTTAATATATCTACTATCGCTTGTCCATCGGTTGTATTTGATTGTGAAGCTAATCTCAGTGTTTTTTCTTTATCTTGAAATAAATATTTACCAATTTGTAAAAGATATATCACAACATCTTTTTCTCCTTTCCGAACAGCAATGTCTAATATTGTGTTATCATTGTCGTTTTTGTCACAGGCGTTTATATCAGCACCGTTATTTACAAGATCTTCAATTTTTGCAATGATTTCAGTACTAGGTTTTTTGAGTCTCATGAATGAACGCACAGTATAAAACATTTCTTCATTTATTATAAGTTTGTCTTCATCTAGAGTCTCCATTTCAACTTATTTATGAACAGAAGTGTTTATATACGAGTATCATATAAGCACTTTATTTAATTTCTATTTAATTTTGATAACAATACAAAAGATATGATACAGCAGAATATTAAAATCAATACAAAAAGTCACTGTGGTACTATCGTAAAGCGTGCGCGTGCGCAAGTCATTACACGTTACCGGTTTTGAATTGAATACAAACAGCTCTGCTAACAGGCTGACCGAATGTAGACTTAAATTATCTTTCGGGGGTCCAACACAATGTTAGTCATAATAATAATGTTGTCATATTTCGATTCAAATTTTGGCGATAATTATTAATAATTCGTCAATAAAATATTTACATTTATTTACAATAAGAATTACAATATATAAAATAAACATAATTATAGACTAAAAATATTTACATTTCAAAATATCGTTTAAAAATTCCTCCGCGTCATTGCCGACTGGGAAGGTTCCCAGAATGCTGGCTGTGTTGCCACGTTGTATGGCGATACTTATTCTTTGGGCCAGAAAATAGCCAGCCTTCTGGTCCTGAGAAGCATCGATTAGGCGTTTAGCAATGTCTCTATAAAGGCGGCGAGCACTCGGACCCCATGACCCCAGTGTCTCAACCCCAAACGGCTCAAATATGTAATCACCTGCTAGGTTAGCATATTTACGCCGTTTAAAGCCTTCAGCCGATGCAGCAGCAGCGCCGGCACATCCGGATGTACTTGGAAGGTGTGAAGGTGCTAAGGTGTCAACGCATGTAGCGTCCCACACCAAAGGCCTTCCCATCTTCCACGGTAGCAACGACATACCGTCCGGTCTCTTTCCATCGCTTCGTGCTAAACCATTTGGTTCGCGTACGGCCGGAAGACCTGCGGTGGAAAGAGCCCTACGAATTATGTCGTTTAGAATAGCGTGCCGAGGTATACGACCTGCGTTTCTGCTACAAGAAAGGCCATGGTGTCCCAGATTATCGACGGCTATTAATTTCACAGGTGCAATGATGCGGGGATACACAAGGTGTACCCAGCCGAAGGCAAGTGGCAATGCGGAAGGTAGTGTCGTCCAACATTGTACCGATATTGGGCGATGGGGGCGCCTGGATCCATAACCCTGACTCCTATTCTCCAACAGCTAGTAGGCGTGCACGCTCTGAAATATTGACAGAAGTGTCAATTAGTGTATTAATTCTCAATTTACAGAGCGGTGAATCCCACAGTCGCTGTGAGCCTAGGCGTGAGGGCAGGTCAGTGTCGGGGCAAGACATCCTCCAAGCATTTATGGCATCGGTCTTGCATCGCACCTCGGAATCAATCAGTGTATTTGACAAAATTTTCCTAACTAATTCTTCGGTGCTATGGACCGACGACAGAAATGCTGGCAGACTGACATCTGTGACTCTGCGAATACCTAGCCCACCCAAGCGAACTGGAAGAGACGCTTGCACCCAGGCCCGGTCATTAATATTTACATTTAAAATTTTACACAAAGAATTTTGTATTAAGTTGTCTAGTCTGCCAAAATTTCTACATTTTTCCAAAATTGTCCTGAACGGAGGGCATGTGTAAATTTGGGTACGAAAAGACAAAAACGAAGAATAGTGAAAGCTGAATGAATACTGATATTACATAGACTATCAATAACCTGATCAAAATTTTGAATTTTTTCCTCGATAAAAGTGGAAAAGCCATCTTCTAAAATCGGGGACCCTAGGAGGCGTAAAGAAGTTTTGTCCAAAACTTTTATGTTGGGGGCCAGACAGTTGAATTTGGAGATTGTTGTTAATTTATCTGTGTTTTCAGATATAAAAATCTCACATTTATTCGGGTTCAGTTCTAAGCCAATTGACTGAAACTCGTTCTTTATTAGGGCTAAATCTTGTAAAACTGTCTCTACTTTTCCCCCTAAAGTCCCGTCGTCTAGATACCAAATGTTAAATTTGGATTTTATTTTTTGAATTATTGGGTTAATGGCCAAGCTGAAGATGACTGGTCCCAACGGATCACCTTGCTGACATCCAACGGCTGAATTCAAAAGGTGGTCTTTATAAATTAATTTTGTTGGCTGACTATAGCATTGCCAAAGAAAATTAAATATTTTGGGGGTTTCTAATTTGGCCTGTGTCAGCAAGGTGTCCCTGTTTACAGAGTTGAAGGCGTTTTTCAGGTCAACTTACAAGATGACCTCTCCATCTTCGCTACTGTCAAGGTATGTTGCAAGCGCATGGATTGCGGCCTCACAACCTCCTTTTGACCCAAAACCTAATTGAAAAGGCTGAAATTTGGTAGTAAGCTCCGTACTATAAAAACGACAACAAATTTTGGCTGCCAAACGCCGCAAAGTGCTACCTACTACCTACGGCAATGGGACGAATGCCACCATCCTTCTTGTTAAGGGCACATAAATTGGCCCCATACAAAATATCTGTGATGCCACTGTCCACATTGCCTGAGAGCATGAGGTTGACTAGAGCTGTTAGCTCCCTCAGAAGTGCATCACCAGCTGATCCAAAACGAAAGGAGTCAACAGCTGTGCGCACATCCTTGGCAGTAGTCTCAAGATTTTCTGTATCGTTGTTCGGAGGATCAGGGAAAGAGAGGTCAGCTGCGGATGGTGGGTGCTTACTCTGCAAGCCCGTCAAAGTTTCTACAGAATAAGGAGCCAGCACGTCGCTACTAAAAAGTAGCCTTGCCGCCCCACTGATGTCGCCTTCCCTTACTTTATTCTCTACAAGTTTAAATTTCTTGGCCTGAGAATAATCAGGGGCCGAAATGTGGATTGAATTTGAATTTAAACTGTTAAAATTGTTTGTACAATTTTCTTTGATTTGAACCGTCAAAGATGTCAACGGCCTTTTCTTTACGTGTAGGATTCTATAAGGGAAGGTTAACATTTGTTCCCAAGCGCTAAAGGTATTTTCCCGGACTACTTGACCAATGCAGGAGGCTAAACATTGAGCCACAGAGGGTCTCGCACCTCGGGGAATTCTTTTTAAAACCGGAATAGAATTTTTCATGGTTCATGGTTTTCATGTCAAATTTCAATAAAATCGTATAAATCCTTTAACAAACGAAAGTTGAGGATGCGAAAAAAGTTCCTATACCAAGATCGTAGCTAGTGGAAATGCGTGGTCTCTGCCTACTTCAATAGGAAAGAGGTGTGATTTTATGTAGTAGGTCTTATGTTATTTTTCCGAAAAACGTTGTCTTTCAAAGTTCATTGTTCAATGAAAATGCCAAAAGCGCTTTTTCTGGTAACATTAAAAGATAAAAACTAGCCTAAAATAAACTGTCTGTGTTGTTATTGCGCTTTGTGGCTTCAGTTAAACAATAACAACTTTGATTAACATTCGAGGTCATTGAGTTTTAAAATTATTAATTTGTAGCTTACGCACTGACTAACGTATTATGCAAGATCTCGACATTATTACATATATATATATATATATATATAACTAGCGGACGTACACGGTTTCGCCCGTGACAAATTATATACTAAAACTTTCCTCGAGAAGCACTCTATCCATTATTGAAATCGGCATGAAAATCGGTGTAGAGTTTTTTAGTTTATCGCGAACAGACTGACAGGAGCTGCGGAGGGACTTATTCTAAGAGGCAGGTAGAGGCATATGACGCAGACCATAGAGTAAGTCTATAACCTATACAGTATACATAGGTTTTTATATAGGTTGTTAATGTATTTTGCAGGTGAAGTTGATTTGAGTAGATAAACCTAAGGGCCACGGTTTCATACAAAAATGCTTCATCAGGGCGACCAGCGCATACTACTTTAGTATAGAACCCCGTAGACGTCTATGTAATGCTGCCTAACGTAGTTTACACCCTAAAGGTAGCGTCCATCAGGGGGTGTCTGCAGCACATTTAATATGAAACTGCATCGCACCTGCGTCGACTAGATCGTTGTCACGGGCCGGATTAGCGTCCGAAGGAATCCGTCAACGGACCAATATATGTAGCCCGTCCCCTCAAGTGGATGCAGTACCACCTACGTAAAAATACTCGCTGCACCGTTGCGACTCGACCAGTCTCATGAGGACCTAGCTTAAGATCTTATTGGTAGGACGGGGACCTCTATTAATTTCTTGATTCTTTCAGCCATAGATTCAAAATGAGGTTATAATAGAACTCGTAGAAGTTAACAACTGTCAAACAGACTCGACTGACATCACAGAACTATCATGTCATATTTTTCAAAAAATCTGCCTGCTTTTAATGATCAAAAATTGTATAATTAGAATAATTCCGTTTTAAACATATTAAAATTGTAAACGATGATGACAGTCGATACCTGTTAACATGAGTAAGAGAAATAATCAGAAATGACACAGAATATATGGCATTTTTTACTTTGGATAGGATTTTTGGTAAGAGTCAAATTGGTAGCTGAATTCTGCGGCTCCGCTATTAAGTTCCATTCAAAAATATTACTTATGAGGGAAATTCATAAAGGTTAAAAATTATTTAAAAAAATTCTGGACGCAAAAACAGTTTATAAAACAAAAATGTTTTATAAACTGTATGTTAACTGTATGTTTTATAAATATCCTAACTATAGTTCCAGTGGCCCCATGTATGTTCAGAAGTTGGTACAGGCGATGAGATAACGGACGAACGATGGTTATTGAACCAAGTGAAGCAAGAGAAGCTGGACCACTGTTCTGGAATTCGACCAGCAGCCAAGGATATCGTACGAAGGATCTACGCTATATTACCTTAGTAAGATCACTTTAATGCGTGATTGCTCAGGCATTAAAGCGATCTTACTAAGGTCATCCAACGTAAAATTAAAAAAAAAATAAAATCTATTGCTGCTGCGGTCCTATTGGTGGTAGTGTTATTTTATAATATACAGCCGGGGCATTTCCCGGGTTTAAGTCTTGCCAATGACATTTTAGTTTTTGTGATTTATAATTTCTATCTAAATATTTAAAAATTACTCATTGCTTTCAAATTACAGAAATATACAAAAATAATTCTTTATTTCGAACCAGTAGTTACTCAGATTATTAGCTCGTTTAACCACACAAACAAACTCTTTCACCTGTATTAGTAGGTGGTATATATTTTAAACTTCTTTCTTAACATTTGTATGCAGCCACGGTTTTTTATCTGTTTCCGTCCAGCATGATTCACACACGATTTGGTGGTTGGACGACTCAAGGTTAATGACATCATACCTATTAAGCTAATCTAAATAATATTGGGAGTTCCCCGAGTTTTTTGCCCCGATATGTATTATGATTGCTATTTTATAATACACACAATCATCACACACTTATCTGATGGGATTGGTGCGCGATGGGATTGAGACGTTCATTAACTACGCCCACATTTCGCCAGTAGCTGATGTTGGTCCCACACACCCCACTAATGTGGGCGAGCTCATTGCCGCTTACAGTTGCTTTGGGTATTTGGCCAGTCTCGTTCGTCTTCTAATTCTTTCGTGTTCAATAGTATATATATATATACATATATATAGTAATATTATTCTAAATTCTAATACTGTGTGCTAATGCCTACTTATTGATTCTGTAGTTTTGACAAAGATCACATGAACTCGGCGTTCCTTCACAAGTACCGCGGAACGATCTACGGTATGTCCGACAGTGAAGACTTGTTGGATCGGGAGGCTGGCTTCTACGCGGCTGTGCTTACACCACTGCTCTTCCTACAACAGTACAGGGATACCTGGTGTCTACTAGAACGCGTAAGTTTTTATGTTAACAGTTTTGACCAAATGCAGAAAACATTACCAAAAAAAAAACAAATTGCTACGCCTAGCCTACGGCCGACTTGCATGATCGGGAACTGAGGACGGCGGGTTGGTAACCCACCGTGCTTCCTGTCCATTACTTATG
The DNA here is from genome assembly GCA_963556515.1 of Nudaria mundana. Classification (NCBI taxonomy): domain Eukaryota; kingdom Metazoa; phylum Arthropoda; class Insecta; order Lepidoptera; family Erebidae; genus Nudaria; species Nudaria mundana. Next base: position 15,784,580 of record OY748302.1, on the reverse strand, counting down.
TCTTTCCTTATTTGAATTTCTTTGTTTACTTATATTTTTCTTATGATTAGTATTGTCTCTGTAAGATTGTTTTTATGTTTCCTCACTAACTTTACTCAAACCACCAATGACTACCCACTTTCACATCTTCTTTCTTACCATTTCTGTCCATCCAAAGGTTGCCTGTAAGAGATCGCATTTAATGATAAGGCCGTTGTACATTTTCATACGATGTTTCTCATATTTCTTTGTGTTGGTGTACAATAAAGTTTTAGTCTATTCTATTCTATTCTATAGGCCTATCTCTATATAGTCTGGGTTGCATGCTGTGGGGTTTCCGCCCACGCACGCCCTTACTCACCTACGCGGGATAAAACCCGACCACAAAAATTTGGGATGACACCCAACCTCCTGACAGAGACCACCTCGGTGGCTAAAATCAGACGGAGCCATGGAGTTATCCTTACGAGTACCCGGGTCGCCCGGCAATAGAAGTTAAAGCAGCCAATCCAAAAAAAAACTTTGTAACAAGGTGTGTAAATCTCCACCTCTAAAATATTTAGCAGTCAGAACAATTTATAGAACGTCATCGACAAACTTTTACGCCTGAAATAAACACGTTACAAGCCCCTATTAAAGTACTATAATGTAAGCATCACGGTTAATATGGCTTTTGCAGTTTCATAGAGCAATCCGGCTGTATCAAGTATCGCATCCCACTGAGAAGAGATCTGCGTTGAAACTGCTCCAGAATTTAAGATCTGTCAATCAGAAGGTAAAGCATTCCAATATTATACTCTAAGCTAAGTAAGTACCATGGATACTTAGAGACCATAACGCTTCCACTCTGTTATGTGAGGCCGTGAAACTGATTGAAGACATGTGAGTTTGTGATCTTCTCTGCTGCATATAAACGAAACCACATGATGTCGCCTGGTTTGCTTATGTTTGAAATGGGTATTCCTAGGTAGAAAACTTCAAGGACAAGTTCGGGTGGATCTTAATATAACTTTGTTTTTCGATATTCTCATGGGTGCATAGGCACTTTCTTCAAGACCTTGGAGACCCAAGTCAATTTCACCTGCTAACACGTACTAACTAACGGGTCGGGTGAAACCTATAGAAAACCGTGGGCTCTGGGTATTAGGAAAAGCATAGATAATACCTAATTTTTTTTCTACCAGGTTCGGAGTTTTATATTCGACTTGCCTGGGCCAATACAACCGACACACCGCCCCCCATCAGTACCAGAGATTGACGACGAGGATACCTTTAGTGACAAGAAGGACATCAAGTATCTAAAAGAACTAGTAAAAAATCTTGGCTGAATTGATCAAGACTTTTTTTCTGTCAGCTTCATTATTATTTTTTCTCGGTACAATGCCGGAGGTACTAGCTATACCCTCTTAAATTAGTTCCAGGGTGCCGGCGGAATTTGGCCACCTATGCGACCTCTGTGACCTCTGTCACGGGTCAGCCTCTTCACAACTTAAACAACATATTTTTACAATCGTACATTTAATTTCTGGGAATCGTTGATGGTTAAGTAAGTTCTTTAAATGAATGAGCAACTTCTGCTTCGCTTCCCGGTAAATATGCAGATATAGAATTGACCTCCTATTACATGGGACTGATTTGATGTAATGGGGGCCAATAAAATATGCTTCTTACTAGGGTAGTAAGAAGCACATGCATGATTATTACGTATACATACAAATTCTTTCCTACTCTCAAGACTGCCGCTACACCACTCAAAACCGCTCATACTTCTTATTTAACGGAGAGCTTTCATGGAAGTAATAGGATATAGTGAGTCCTGTCATAGCAAAGATTATTATGACTAACATTATATACATATATAGGTTATAATCGCATGGCCTCAGAAAGTTATTCACTGGAGCGAGACATTTTTGTCGGTCAAGTATTGGTTGTTTAAATGGCAATGACTTCTTCAAATGTGTGATAGCTCCATCATTTGTTATATGCATTTCGGATATTAATTCATTCCCGGCTCGAGCCACCACCGCTTTGGATTCAGGATATATGAACCTCTTCATGGTTTTCGAGAATTTCCTGAAACATAAGATTTTGTTGGCTGACTTGATTTGAAAGATTCGAGGTAGATGACTTGACTTTCGTGGCCAGTAACGGCGATAGACTTGCCTCATATTCCTTGTAACCAACAAAACAAAAACAAAATATGTATTCCTCTCTGCTTACCTCCTCGGGGGCCATCGTACTATGTATATTAGATATAAGTTATAGTAAGTATAGTGAGAAGTGACAATTGCCTACCTGTAAAACTTCTTCCTATGTAAACGTGTAGAAGCCCTATGGGTTAGCAACTGTGTCTTAGCAACTACACTGAGACCCTGTATGACTCCATTACACACAGAATCCGTTGGGTTGTTATCGCAGTCAATCCCTGTACCAATATACTTAGCTGTCATAGTTATAGAAATCCAGTTCTGAAATAGAATATAATGCTATAGTAACTCGTCAAATTATATGTGTTTCTATAGTACAAGTACGGTGTCTTGCGCGGTGCTTCGCGCCGCACCACGCCATAGGTTTTGGCCTATAACTTTTGACCCCTTAGGGCTAGGTCAAATTTTCGATTTTTTGGCTTGCCTCCAGATCGAGGGCTATCCATAGTCAAGCATCATTGGAGCATAAGCAGTTCTCGAGAGCTAAGGGCTATCTATATATATATAGATACCGTAGTAGTGCCTATAAAGTAGCCTATATAGCTCTCGGGGATTATTATTATCAACATTTTCAGTCAATTGACCCCCACTGCTACTGTGAACGCCACAACATTCGGTCTTGAGCCGCTGTTAGCTGAATATTAGTGATAAAATTTTCAAACAGTAGTTTCGGAGTCTATTCAATGCAAATAAACAATAAAATCTTTCGTTATAACATTAGTGCACATCATAGAGCTACACAAAAGAATGGCACGCAGAGGCCAAATTCGTTGCTATATGGTAGATGAATAAACTCTAAAGTATGTATGTAATGAACCGATTTTATACTATTTCCATTTCTTTAAGCTCTCGATGACAGCTCCTGTGAAAACTTGAACGAGCGTCTTTTTGACATTATGTACAAATTATTTTATAAAAATATGACGCTTACGCACGTACAAGGTTATACCAGAGTCGGAGAAACTGATAGGGATGCAGCATCGATAAACGTAACACGATAACAGACCCGATATTTTTTACTACTAAACTACAACTAAAACTAAACTACAGCCCTATGTATACTTTTGTACAAATTTATTAACTAATATTATATTTCATTACAAGATGTTACACGTATTAACTCTTGATTGATAATGCCAACTTTTTTAAAAGCTTTAAATTTTCGAAGCTGTTGTAAAACAAGTAGGTATAGGTAGGTACTTAACAATGAAACGAAATAATTATAACGACAGTTAAAAATATATTTGAATGTATTTGTTTTAGTTGTCTTTGTTCAAAATATAATAAATACATGCGATCGATATCATTACTTATTTGGTCACAACACTACAACTATCAAATTAGAACTGTCATCGAGAGCTTAAAGAAATGGAAATAGTATAATAATTCTTTCACCATTTCCGAAGAAGCTTTTCAACCGACTTCCAAAAAAGGAGGAGGTTCTCAATTCGTCTGTTTTTTCTATGTTTATTACCTCATATCTATGGACTGAGTGAACCGATTTTTTTGATTGGAAGCTACAACTTCCCAAGTGGTCGCATTTCAATTTGATCCCATTCCGACAATTATTTGGTCTCATTTCGGTAATTTGAAGTCGATTTTTGTGTCAATTTTTGACGTGCTTTTTATACTAAGTGCCATATACAGGGTGTTACATAAGGGTTATATCAACCTGAAGACACCCCCATCAGCTGATCGCCCAGAACGCCTTTTGATATGTTTCGACCGTGAAACAAGAAAAAAAAAGTTCATCATAAAAAAGTTATATGCGTTATTTCAAATCAAAACAAACGTGTCCCAACACTAGTGCTTGACGTACTTACTAATAGACAATGGTTTTCACAGGCGCGCTTTATTTGTACCACTTATTTGATGTCGATGACCTTATCAGCTGATTTTAGCTAGTGTTGTTCAAACAAGAGTGTTTTATTCGGTAATAATGTTTTTTTTTCTGGATGATTTTTTTTCTTGTTTGGCGGTCGACACATATCGAAACGGGTTCTGGTCGACCAGCTGATGGGGGTGTCTTCGGGTTGATATAACCCTTACGTAACATCCTGTATATAGCCATTATAGAAGACCGAGAAACATATACTACGCGAGTGCAGTCGCGCGTATTAGCTAGTTTATAATATTAGCACTATACTAAAATGAATACGTACTTTTCTATTAGAATCCCAAAAAGGTAGTACCCGGAACAGCATAGTAAAGGTGGAGTCTTGCGGCAAAAGACGGGCCAGTTTCTTTGCGTTGCCTTCGTCAACATTTGCTATCACAATTCTTGCATCAACACGCGTGAGCAACTCTAGTGCCTGTGAGGAATAAGTTGAGGGCTTTATTTGAAAATATGTTGTTTCGCTAGCAGCTTTAATACGAAGGAATAGGGACGTTGTATGCCGGTTCAAACAGTCCCGCGTAGCTACAATACTGCTCCCACAATCTTATGTTTCTACGCCGACGCGCCGACGTTGTCGTATGAGCAAAATTAGCACTAGTGCTTCTTCCACAAAATCCGGCCAAGTTGCTGATGATTTGAATTAAATTTAAATTGTGACTTCATGAGCGTTTAATAACAAACTGCCCGTGCAGTTATGAATGGCAGTTTCAAGCGGTCCGCCTATATGGTTGAGCAGTCCGCGTAAGCTGTTAGATCTTGCTTGATGGGACACATGTGTATAATTATAGCTAATATGAAACATATCCCGAAAACCAGTAGATATAATTTAAATACGGACAATGCTAGTTTATGGATAGCTTTACGCGGGGTATACCTAATACGCAGAACGATCACTTCGCATTATGACTAAACTTCATTTTCGATTAGCTTTTAGCCTAAGTATCTGTTTGCCTAAGTCGCCATTTGCCTACTTCGTATAAGGATTACTTCTATTTATACCTAAATTTTACGTGGTCTATATGGCCTATAGATATATACAAGCTGATGACCTCGGCTCCACCTGCATAAATTAGTACTTTCGCGTTTATAATATTAGAAAGGACACATAATAGGTTTGTGTTCGTTCTGCGTATTAGGTATACCCCGCGAATGGCTAGAAAGTACCCTATACAAACTTCTTAGTGTATTTATCTGGAGTGTTCTATCATTATGATAGATACTGTCACACTCATTATTATTGATTTGATAGCTGTATCCTAAATCAGCTACCCTGAACACATTCTGTCGTTATAAAATAATCATCTTTTTAAAATGAGTAAGTTTAAATAAATTATAAATTGTTCATTAAGTACCTAAATGGTATTTTAGGTTTTGATAATTAATTATATTTTTTACGGGGTGTTTTGTAACATCCCGAATATAATATCATTTGGGGTTAAGAGTTGAGTTAAGAAAGCTAAAAGACTAAATCTCAGTTGGTCAGGTTATTATTTGGTCTTTATAGCTGTTGGCCTGTATAGAAGTAAGTCTAACTAGCATTATGCCTAGTTCTACTTTTTGCTAGGCATAACGCGAGCTAGGTAAACTGAGTATCAGACACATCCAGCGTAAAGCGTTTGAAAAAGGCTCAGTGGATGATGATAGTATGAAATATACTTACATTCTTAAAATCACATTGTTCCTGACACCGTGTTACATTATATACTATTCCATCCTTGTGAAACATATCTAATATATCTTTCTCAAATTCTACACTGTATTCCGACTCATCGGATATAATGGCTACTCTACGCCACTGAGCGTTTGTGATAAATAACATAAACGCATGTTTTATTAACAAACCAGATATTACATTTATAGAATTTGGAAACTGTGTTTCGTACTCCGTGGTTATGTATGGAGTATCATAAAATACTACTGGAATTACAACTTCACTTTGCGTTTTAAAAGGTTTAGGCGCTAATATTGCAAGCAAGTTTTCTCGAAAGATTTCTAAGTTATCGTTGCATTGATTGATATCGACAAATTTGAAACGTAAGTTTTTGTTGTAAGGTCCTGATTTGAAACATGAATTCTTTTCTAAATTATCGATACAAATAAGCACAGTTTTTAGATCGGCAGATTTAGTGGGCCAATTCTGACATGAATTTAGAGATGTAATCGTATCGTTGTTATATTGTAATGATGCTAGAAAATGAAATAGATCTCCTGAATTCATATGAGATACACCTTTGCTAACAACTTTAACTATTTGTGTTGCTCTTGTGTTGTTGACTAAAGGAATTTCTTCAAAAACATGTCCTCCGTAGACGATATTATTATATTTGCCGATATGATTGTAGTAGTCAGAAACCCATAGATTGATGACAAGCCTGAAATGGTAATAAGATTTTTATTATTGTAGGCATTGTGAAAATATTTCGGATAGTATATAAATCGTAAAAAACAGTTATTTAATGTTGACGTTTTAAACCCAAATGTTGCGTTGATTTAAGTTACTACCAATTCCAATAAGCAATCTCGAATTCTCGATACACTATTTTGCTTTCCGAAATTGATAATTCTTCATACAATTCCCAATTTGACATTGACAGGATTTGATGGAATTATCTCAATCCCGGATAGCAAAATATGGGTCGAGATTGCATATTGGAATTGGTAGTTAATCTATCTGTGCAAATCGCATGAAAATCCGTTCTTTAACTTCAGTGGCTTTTGTCCATAATAGGCATGTCAGCCTCATCATATATTAATAATTTTTTTTTTTTTTTTTTTTTTTAATATTTAGGTCGACAAATTGACGCCACCCGCCTGATGGTAAGTTGAGGCGACGTCTGGCAATTGAGGGCGACTCTCACAGTACACAGGAATACTATAGAGAGCTTGAAGAGGCACATTACTGGGTCGTCAAGTTGACGACCCAGTAATGTGCCTCTTCACGCTTCGCTTAAAGAGCCCAGGGTTATATGTTGGAGGAAACACGTGCGCAGGCAGGGCGTTCCAAGCCACCATCGTTCGGCAGAGAAACGATCGTTTAAAACGCTCGGTTCTCGCGAAGACGGTTTCCACGGTATGAGGGTGACATCTCTGGCCGGCACGCGTTGTTCGGGATCGGAAGGGAGAGGGTGGGATCAGGTTGAAGAGCTCTTCAGAACACTCACCGTGGTAAATACGGTAGAACGCGGCCAAGGAAGCAATTGTTCGGCGCTGGGCTAGCGGCTCAAGGCTTCCCGTTACCTCCGGACAGTCTATAATGCGAACAGCGCGTCGCTGCATAGCGTCGAGTGCGTCCAGCAAATACTTCGCGGAGCCGTCCCAGAGGTGAGAGCAGTATTCAACGCAGGGTCTAATCTGCGTTTTGTACAGCAGACACCTCTGGTGCGGAGTAAAGAATCGCTTTACCTTGTTCAGTATTCCTAGTTTCCGCGAAGCTAGCCCAATACATCTCTCAATATATTTTGTGTTATTGAGCTCTCGACGAACGTCTATGCCAAGGATGTCTAGATTGTCCTTCATTGGTAATATTGCATTCTGAAGAGTGGGTAGGGGAAGGAAAGGGGATTTTTTCGCTGTAAATGCACACGCCTGTGTTTTGTGGGCATTGAACTCGACCAAGTTCTCGGCACCCCATTGGGAGATACTGTCGAGGTTTCGGTCGAGATCACCCACGAGATGTCGTCTCTCCTCCTCTATCACAGATCGCCCCGCCGTCGGACGAACCGAGTAACTCCCGTGCAATGTACTGTCATCTGCATAGCAATGAATGTTCCCGAGGGAAAGCATATCATTGATATGCAGAAGAAAGAGAGTTGGTGACAGTACGGACCCCTGCGGTACCCCGGCATTCACTTGCAAGAAGCGAGAAGCCTGGCCATCGCAGAGGACCCGCACTCGGCGCTCGTTTAAAAAACTGGCATTCCAGCTGCACAGTTGAGGAGGTAGACCATATGCCGGAAGCTTGGAAAGGAGCGAAGCATGCCAGACCCTATCGAAAGCTTTGGCGATGTCCAGGCTAATAGCCAAGGACTCGCCGAACTTTTCCATAGCCTCACCCCATACATGCGTGACGAATGCCAGGAGGTCACCCGTTGATCGTTTTGGCCTGAAGCCATATTGCCGATCATTGATTAGCGAGTGATCCTTCAGGTATCGCATGAGCTGCTTATTAATAAGAAGCTCGAGCACCTTGCAAATGACTGAGGTGACAGCTATGGGTCGATAGTTGCCTGGATCGGATCGATCCCCTTTCTTGGGGATCGGTTGTACGTTCGCCTCCTTCCAGGCCTCCGGCACGAGGCCTGTAGAGTATGACAGGCGGTACAGACGCGTTAATACTGGAGACAACTCAGCAGCACATTTTCGTAGCACCACAGCCGGAATGCCGTCAGGGCCACTGGCTTTCCGCGTGTCGAGTGACCGCAGCACTGCCCGTACATCACATTGCCTGATAACAATATCAGGCATAGTGTGGCCACAGTTGGCGATGGCGGGGGGCTGCAGGCCACGGTCATCGACCCGGGAATTAGCCGCAAAGAGGTCTGCGAGCATGTCCGCCTTCTCTTGGGCTTTGTGAGCCAGTGATCCATCAGGAAAACGCAGTGGTGGCAGCGAAGGTTGACAAAAATTTGACTGTACGGCTTTGGCCAGTTGCCAGTATCCACGGCTGCCCGTGGGATGGGAGCTCCTAACCAAGCCGCGCGACGCGCTGGGCATCCGCTCTCTTGAAGGCCCTCTTGCTGAACCTAGTGGCCCGATTGTACGCTGCTTTGAGGCGGTTCACGTTCGGGTCACGTGCCGCCCGAGCCCTGACCCAGGCGCGATATGCCGACTGTTTTTTCTGGACAGCCTCGGCACATTCACGCCCGAACCAGGGGCGAGCTTTGCGGATGCTGGCGACATCAGTGAAAGGGATATAATATTCTATCCCTAGACTGATCTCGCCAGCAATGGCAGCAGCGCTATCCGAAGGCGCCTTCCCTACAAAGCAGCGCTGGCTCCACGGGACGGACGCAAAGTAATCGCGGAGACCGTCCCAGTCTGCCGACGAGTAGTGCCATAGTCGTCGAGTCATTTGTTCAGCACGAGCAGGCGGTGGCACTTGGAAGCTGGCGTGCACCACACAGTGGTCGGAAGTGCCCAGTGGGGCGCGTACCGACACACTGTACTCGGCTGGGCGACTCGTCAGCAGTAGATCCAGCAGGGCGGGCGTGTGGTCTGACCTGTCAGGTATCCGGGTGATCCCCCGTACCATCTGGGTCAGCCCGTGGGAGAGAGCGAATGCATGGGCGGTTCGTCCCGCATGATCGGTCCTAAGGGACCCCAGCCACTCAACGTGATGACCGTTAAAGTCCCCCAGGAAAACCAGGTCAGCGTTCGGGAACCGCACCTGTGCATCGTCAGCCATCTCGCTGAGGTATTCGAAAAGCCTTTTTGTCCCAGTGTCCCCTGTGTGGGAGCGGTAGACGCACACGTAGATCTGGCTCATGGAGCCATGATCCACGTGCAGCCAAAGGACGGAGTAGGAGGGGTTCTCCAGACAGCGCAACCGGCGGCAGCAAACATCCGCCCTAACGAACACGCACACCCCGGCTTTATCGCGGAATTGTTCCTCAATGATATAGCCCGGGTAACAGAGGTACGACGTATCGTCAGGGCGGCGTATCTGTGTCTCCGTTAGGAACATCACAGAAGGCCGTGCCGACTCCAGGTGATGGTGGACGGTATCGAGGTTTGCATGGAGTCCGCGGATATTCGCGAACTCCACCTCAAACGAAGTCAACTTTGTGGGGTTTCTAGGGGCCGCTGTGTACCGTCTATTATATTGTTGCACTGTCATTGTGAAATATGGGGAAGCGTGAAGACAGGGCGATATTTGGTGCGGCAGTAAGTGACAAAGTGCAGAGGCTAGCTTCGTCTAGAACCGTGTGGTTAGGTCGGAGCCGACCCGCCGGACGGAAGGGCTCCCAAACCCCCCTGATACAAGGCCGCCGCTACCCCACACCGGTTACCACCCGGAGCGGCGACCCCACAACAGGATTATGCGCAACATGTGGGGCAGCCTACTGGGGTGGTTGGTCCCAAGCGGGCCCCATGACTATGTTGCGGGCGGCCGCGGCAACGCCGTTGCTAAGGGTCTCCCTGGCCGGCGAATCGACCCACACCACCCACACTAGACTCCGCTTCGCCCCCACTGGACCCCTGCCTGCTGCACCATACACCGTCCCGGGCCCGGCAGTGCAGCTGCTGAACCCCTAACGCAACCCTGCCTGGGCTGGGTTACTTGGGGGGCTTTAGCACAGCTGCACGGTGGTACCCCCCCGGACCAACACTGTTGTACCACCTGGTATCCACGTAGGGGCCAAAGCCACCACATGGGTACCGTAATATACGAACCTCGTCCGTTAATCAGCAGGTGCGCCACTAGCAGGTGAGGTCGCTGGGGCCCGATAGATGTAAGAAAGGCCCCTTAGCACCCACTATATATTAAAAAATATTAAATAATATTTTTTTATATTATATATTAAAAAATATTAAATATATATCATACCCTGAACAGCTTACAACACAATCAATATAATTTAATATCCAGGAATCTATATTTTACTTTAACACTGACTGCTGACAAAGTCCAAAGAGTTCCTTATATACAGAGTCAGCCTGAGACTGTGTAGACTGGTTGAAACGTCACATTATAATTCTAGGGTTAAAGTAATATAGTTATATAAAGTTAAATATAGGTTATAAAACGCGTAAGTTTAAAAGTTAATATTATTATGTAATCTTTTTATATCACCATACTTATTGCAAATTTTATTATAAGTATGTACAGTGCTTCTTACACGAGAGCTATTAAGAAAATAGAAGCACAGATTTTCCATTGTATTAATATAGCATAGACCGTTTGGGTTGTGGAGGTCAGACGATAGTCGCTTCACGGAAAATATCGAAGTTCAGCCGAATCGCAGTTAGACAGGAAAGCCGACCCCAACTGAGTTGGGAAAAAGGCTCGGTGAATGATGAATGATGAGACTGTTTAGTCGGAATACTCACTGCTTTTCCTTAATTATGTCAAAAGTTGAATGTATACTGGAATCTCCGTTAATTGTTTCAATGTCATAAAAACTTCCACATTTCTTAATAATTTTTTTATTCAACTCTTCATTCAGAGGTTCTCCAGGCGTTTCAACTAAATAAACATATTCTTCTGAAACAATAAATTAAGTATAATAACTACTTGGGGATAAGCCGTCGGTCCCGGTTGTCATACGAACATGTATGGCAGTCGTTAGGGGTAGTTGGAGCCCTAAATAAAAAATCTGACCGGTCTAACTACGGAACTTCGATATCGTCCATGGGTTGTGGAGGTTAGATGGCAATCGCTTCACGGAAAATATCGAAGTTCAGCCGCGAGCAGTTAGACTGGAAAGTCGACCCCAATTCAGTTGGGAAAAGGCTCGGTGAATGATGAATGAATAACGACTTGGGGATCCCAAAGTAACATATAAATCGAATATGTGGTAGATACTATTTCATACACTCGAAAAAAATATTACAATACCATTTCCATAGGTATGAAGTGATCGTTCTTATGTTTGTTGGGGAAATGTTCAGGAAAATTTCAGCTTTTTAACATACTTAAAAAAAAAGAGGTTCTCAATTCGACTGTATTTTTTTTATGTTTGTTATCTCATATCTCTCAACTGAACCGATTTTTAATTTTTTTATTTGATCAATAGCTTCAGTTTATTTGGTCCGATTCCGTTAATTAGAAGTCCGTTTGGTGTCAACGTTTGACATGTTTTATTATATAAAACTAGCTGATCGCCGCAGCTCCACCCGCGTGATTTAGTTTACTCGTTCTCGGTTCCCATGGGAACACATTACCGGGATAAAAAGTAGCCTATATTACTCAGGGTGAATGTAGCTTTCCAATGGTGAAAGAATTTTTGAAATCGGCACAGTAGTTTTTGAGTTTATACATTACAAACATTCACACAAAAATACAAATCAATCCTCAAACATACACACAAAAATACAAATCTTTCCTTTTTATAATAGTAGTATAGATTACTTGAGTAAGTTTTATAAAACAGACGTGATTATGATTATGTAACTGTTTAACTTACCTTTATTCGGTGTACATTTAAATCCAATTTGAGAAGCAATACAATGGTCACTTATGTATAAAGTTGTACAAAATAATATTATAAACCACATTGTATTTTACATAATATACGTGAAACACTATGAAATATAACAGGACAAATGAATTTAAGGAAAATATTACCTATGTATAGCTACATATTCCTAGTTATATCAGTACCTATTAATATAAATATCCCTCGACTTCCTCCGCGTGCAATAGTTGTTTAGTTCCTAATTGGAACATATTATATTATCAGGATAAAAAGTAGGCCAAATTTTGTACTGATGCATGAGCTAAGGTAAGAAATCCTTTCAGTAGCTTTGTGTGAAAGAGTAACAAATTTGGCGGTAGTGAACTTCTGTATAAGGCGTATCGTCAATTGCCATGTATTGTCCACATTAACTTGTCAATGGCAACACACATTGATTTACATGGGGCACACTAAAAGTTTTGCACTTCTAGCTAATCGGAACTATTTGAATTTCGAATGTTATATTTTTTTAAATATTGCAACCTTAGTAATAAAAAAAAACAATAAGCGGGAAATCATTTGTCAATTGTTTTAAACACACATCAAAGTTCTACGTATGAAACGAAAATGGAATTAAGTCGAAAATATTTTAGAGCGATGATTTTTGATGATTTTAAAAGTTCTCTCTCTCCGCAAGACTGTGCCGCTCGTCTTCAAAATGCTTTTGGGAGACAAGCACCTTGTTTGAGCACCGTGAGGCGATGGTTTGCTGAATTTGAGAGAGGTCGAGTTTCTTTACATGACGAATTTCGTGAAGGGCGGCCTTCAACTGCCGTCAACAAAAATAATGTGGCTACTGTTAAGCGGTTAATTGAAGAAAACTCGCGGATTACCTATGAAACAATTCGAGGACTATTGGGGATTGGTATGAGTCAAATCCAGAAAATTTTACACGAAGAATTGAAAGTTCGAAAACTTTGTTGTCGTTGGATCCCTCATGAACTGACAGCTGAACAGAAGTGGGCTCGCGTGGAATGGTGCTCACAGATGCTACTGAAGTACGACCACGGACATTCTAATGCTGTTTATGACATTGTCACAGGAGACGAAACGTGGATTTATTGTTTTGAACCCGAAAAAAACAGCAATCTTGTGAATGGGTGTTTGAAAATGAGAACAAGCATACAAAAGTGGGGCAGGCGAGAAACATTGTTAAAAAATGATCGCGTTTTTTTTGTCAGCTACGGGTCCCACCTGTACAATTCCACTTGAAGATCAAAAGAGTGTTAATGCCGAGTGGTATTCTACCATTTGTTTACCCAGGGTGTTAGAAAAAGTTCGCGATAGACGACCCAAAAGCCGCGTTCTCCTACATCATGACAACGCTTCTTCACACACGGCCAACAAAACAAAGTCATTTTTAGCTTCCGAAAAAGTACAACTCGTCACCCATCCTGCGCATAGCCCCGACCTAGCACCCGGTGATTTCTGAATTTTCCCCAAAATCAAAGGTTTGATGAGAGGTTTCACTTTTACCAACTCCGAAGAGGCAGTGATAGTGTTCAATCAGCACGTAGAAAACATGCCTTCAGATCTGTGGTCCTCCTGTTTTAAAAAATGGTTCGATCACATGAAAAAATATTTAAAATGTAAAGGAGAGTATTTTGAAAAGCAATAAATATAATATTTTGGTTTTAACATGTTGTTTTTTAAAGTTACGCAAAACTTATAGTGTGACTACGTAGAAGACCTTACTTTTAAGACACAGCGGTTTTCAGACGAAATTATTTTAACTATCTCGAAGTTACTTTGGATTGTTTGTCGTCCTAGGTACATAATAATTATTGACAACTTCGAGCATATACTGTCCGATCACAATTGGAGTGAGCACAACATGAACGTTCGACATAATTTTCTTCTTGTCAATGTTCATTTTAAGCCTCACTCGTTCAGACGCCTTACTGAGGTCACCGAGCATTGTGTTGATTTCCTCCAGGGCGTGATGTACTCGCCGAATAGGTTAAAGACGAGTCCTTGCCCATACAGCTTTTAGCGCAGCAGTAAACAGTTTCGGAGATATGACGTCTTTCTGCAGTTGGAAAGGGTCTGGTTCTGTGGTTAGACTGACATAGTGGCGTTTTCATACAAGCACTTTAACGCCTCGATGTTCCGATAGTCAATTTGACACTGCTGAAGAGACTGCAGCACTGGTCAAGTCACGATCGAATGGTAGGCCTTCTCATAGTCTACAAACGCCAGGCATATGGGCCTGTTATACTCTTTAGTTTTTTTGTTTAACCGCAGAGTATGGATCTAGTCTATGGTACCTAATACAGCCTTTCGGAAACTGACTTTTTTGGGAGGCTGGAAGTTATCAAACCTGCGAGCGATACAGTTCGTAATGACTCTGGAAAACAACTTGTAGACGACATGGCGCATAAGTGAGATAGGTTCATCTCTCGCTCGCCTACTGTTGAAGTGAGACGTGTTACTTATTTCGTTGCAGCTAATATGCATTTAGTATAAAATAAGGTGTAAAATCGTTTGATTAAATATCTACCTACATATCTTTTTCATTGTTCGGAATTAAGTGGTTTATAGTCAAAGCAAAAATATCAGATAAAATGCAGAGTACACCAAAATCCCGACGAACGGCTAAGATGTTATCAAATCCGGATTCCCCTGGAAACTTACAAGACCAAGACGTGGTTCGAAATCTTAATCTAAGAAAACTCAAAATTCGCGATGAAGGAGAACTCTCACTTCTAAAACAAGATCTTATGCAGTCGTTTAAAGAAGTGATGAACACAGAGATAGCCGAAATAAAAATTCAAAATAGCCAGACACTGGAGTCAAATTCTCAGATTATTAAACTACTTGAGACTAGTGCAGCCAATTATAAAGAGATTTAGAATAGAGTACAAACATTCGAAATTAAACAACAGGAAGCTAATCATCGTATTGATGAATTGGAAATACAGTTGAATAATTTACAGAAAATACATCTTAAAAACACAGTAGAAATAAGAAATATTCCAAGACAGGAAAATGAGAATCTTTGTGAAATTATTAAGGTGGTGCACAGATTTCTTGGGCTGGACGCTGTCGGTGCGTCAACAAATATTTTCAGAAGGGGAAAAAATGCTGGACCAATAGTAATTGAGTATCAAAATAGCGTTGATAAGGATAATATCCTAAAAGCTGTAAAAAAGTATAACTCTGAGAACAAAGAGCAAACTTTGACTACAGAAAGTCTAGGAATTGGTGGAGCTAGTTCACGGGTGTTTATTTCAGAGTCTCTTACACCTATCGCAAAGAAAATTTTGGCATCCTGTCGTGAATTAACCAAAGCTGGTCTATATAGGTATTGCTGGGTGTCGAAAGGCAACATTCTTCTGAGAAAAGAAGAAGGACATCGTGCTATAGTCATCAAATCTCTAAAGCAAATCGACCAATTACTGACAGATTAACTGTATGCTGGTAACTATGAATTACTTGGGTCACTTTTATTTGTTTGTTCACTCTATTACTTAAGTATAAGTCATTTGTTTTTACTATTCTATATTGGAATTATTCCCAAAATTAAGCAGCACATTATAAACTAAACTGTTATAAACAATTTGAAACTTTCTTTTACGTGTCTCAACTTTCTGTTATGTTCAATAGTATTTAGAAATTTATCAAGTCACGACGTATACAAGATGTCTGCTTTTGAACGGAAGTTGTGCTCCAGGGTGTAGCCTGGGTAGTTTAGGTAGGAAGTATCAGCAGGGGTTGAGATTTGTGTCTCCGTAAGCAAGAGCAGATGCGGTCTTGCAGCCTCAAGGTGGTGGTGGACTGGGACGAGATTGGAGTGCAATCCTCGAATGTTAGTGAGGTGCACTTTCAGTGAGAGGCCGTGCATCCGCTGTTGAAACCTCATTTTCTTATATCGTTTCTGCATTATTTTTTCAAGGTCAAGAAAGGAAATAGGCAAAGAGTGGCAGTTATGTGGGGCACCAACCGGACCCCAACGAAAGTTACAGCATTGCCGCACGGTGAGGAAACCTAGCTTGGAGACCGCGGGGACGCCCGGACCCCCCCAGAATTGCCTGTTGAGGCCTCTCATCCGGTTGCCAACCGGCCCAACAGGAGCAACTCCAGGATTATGCGCGCGATGGCGGAGCAGCCTTTCGCGGATGGCTAGACCGCAATTGGGCTCCCAACTATCGGCGGGTGGCCAGCGGAAAACCGTTTCTCCGGATCCCGCTGCCCTCCAAACTAAGCACCGCGTGCGGCAATACTGTAAGGCACGTCTACGGTACACCAGAGGGTGCAACCACATAGACCCACTCTTAGAGGGCTACTCAGGGTTCACAGGGTGGAACGCGCGAACGCTTGGCACTGTGACTTCAACCCAGAGGGTGGTGACCAGCCACGGCCGAAGCCTACCACCGGAAAGAGTGTCGCTCTTTAGCACCACCCGGGGACCACGTGTAGGGACTCGAGGGTAAAGCCTACGGACGCGAGCGACAATTGGCCCCCAGCAATATCTGTTATTATGTTGCATCCAAACTTCAACGGCTCTCATTCACGACCAATTTCGTTTCTATGTTATTCTTATTGCTGTAACAATTACTATGTGTAGTAATCTGAATGATGTGATCACTGAAGTTGACAATTTTGTCAGCGTCAGTGATAATTTTTTGGTCGGGAATCCGGAGTCTTTATCACAACACAGACTAGACACTGAATTTTCTCTTAAAATCATGGTACAGAATATTAGAAGCATAAATAAAAATTTTGATTTTAGTACTTTCATGACAAGAAGTGCCATCCATAGATATTGACATCGTTATCTTTACGGAATGCTGGCTTCTACATGTTGATATAGTACCATTCATGGCAGGGTATAATGTGTACCAAACTAGCAGACATATTAATCAGAATAGCGGAGTGGTAGTGTATGTTAAAAATACATTGATTAATATAACGGCGTATGAACCGAATATTTTGGATGCAGATGCCTTGGTATTAAGAATCAATGATACGCACGCATTTGTCTGTGTGTACAGATCGCCTTCATTTAATTCCATCTCAAATTTTCTAGGGTCCATGGATGAACTTTTAAAGGGTGTGAGCCGGGTTCCAAATATTTACCTAACTGGTGATCTTAATATAGATATTGGTGTCGATAACAGAAACTTGAGATCAGATGATTATTTGGACTTACTAGCTACTCATTGTCTACTGCCTGGTCATTTGTTTCCCACTCGATTGGAAAATTGCTACGATCACTGTTTTGTTAAGTCCAACTCGAAAATATTAACAGTTGTATGTGAGTCTTCTGTTACGGATCATAGAAATATTTACTTCAGCATATCTTTTACGCCACCTCGTAGACATATTTACCAAAAGAGAATTGGGAAATATTTAAATCACAGTAAAGCCCAACTACCTAAATACCTTTTTAACCTAATAACTTACTAAATGAAACAAATAGGGATCACTTGGAACAAATTGAGGATCCCAATAAATGTACCAATTTTTTTACTGAAACCTTATCGGATATTATTAAGCAAAGTACTAGCACTGCCACACTATCTAATAGAAAGCAGATGCGACAACCTTGGTTAACACCTGGACTGTTGCGGTGTATGCGTTTTAGAGATGTCTTGCATAAAAGACATATGAAATCCCCTGATGACTCAATACTTAAAATAACCTATAGGCGCTACAGAAACCACTGTAATAATATCCTCCATAAACTAAAAAAATACTATTATAAACGAGAATTAGATGACACCAAGAACGACATAGTGAGGACTTGGAATGTTATCAAACGTGTGTGCAATATAAATGGTTCTGGGGACTCCAAAGTACAGCACGAACTATTAAAATTGAAGCGAACACCTCAAGAATCGATAAACAAAGTGAACGAATATTTTGTGAATGTTGGTGCGAAACGGTCTGAGGATATTTTGAACAAACAACAAGTGACGGAACAAGATCTGACAAAAAAATGTGTTAACAAACATACATTATTAAACTCCCTTGTGTTGGAAGAAACAGATGAGACGGAAGTCTTCGAAACTGTCGTGTCACTGAAAAATACGAAGTCTACAGGTTGGTATGGCATATCTTCTGTTTTTATGAAACAATTTTGTAATATACTTATCAAACCACTAACCTATGTTGCTAACTTATGTATGTCAACCGGTAGATTCCCCGAAGTACTGAAAGAATCCATTGTTGTGCCGGTGTTTAAAGCGGGTGAAAGAAATAGTCTTGCAAATTATCGCCCAATTTCACTGTTGCCTACTAATGCTAAAATACTAGAAAAGCTCATAAACGTTAGATTAGTAAACTTTCTGGAGAAATATGGTATTCTTTCTGAACCAATACGGCGTCAGGAAGAAGAAATCGACTACAGACGCTATTGAAAGCTTGGTAAACGGTGTCGCTGGTTATCTAGATGGCAGAAAAAAATGTAACGGAGTCTTCCTAGACTTAGCCAAAGCCTTCGACACCGTCTTTGTTCCCATACTGCTTCGCAAGTTGGAATGTATAGGCGTAAGGGGCGTTCCATTGGAGCTCTTTAAGGATTACTTACATGATCGATCACAAACTGTAAAGATAGATGATGTTAGCAGTTGTAAGTTGGGGATCAAATATGGTGTACCCCAGGGCTCTGTGCTCGGACCTACGCTATTTCTTATTTATGTAAACAGTCTTTGTGATATGGGGATTGCAAATGCAAAAGTCGTCACATTTGCTGATGATCTTGTTTAAAAATACAACCTAGGATAGTGTTAGATCATCAGCGGAATTGGGTTTCTCAAAAGTAATGAAATGACTTGACGAAAATTTACTAACTTTAAACTTAAATAAAACTAAATATATAACCTTTAGTATTAAAAATAACACACAGCCTCAGGCCGATTTTAAACTCAGAGCTCACTCGTCTGTATGTTCAAATTATAGAGACTGTTGTTGCTATGTCATGTCTGCAACTGATAGTATTAGATACTCGTATCTTGGCGTGGAGATTGACAAAAACCTTAATTGGAAAAAACACATACACAACGTTAGGACTAGAATTTGTAAACTAATACCAATATTTAAAAAACACAGAAATTTAAAGGATAATAAAACAAATAAAATGGTTTATCAAGCACTATGTCAGTCAACTACCTCGGTGGCACAATGGTACTATATACGGACTGCCACGCTCGAGGTCTCGGGTTCGATTCCCGGGTCTGATGGATAATGTATAATTCTCTTTAGAATTTTACCCAGATAATTATGCACCCTGCACACCTCTGCCTACCCCTTCGGGGAAAAAGGCGTGATGCTATTGTATGTATGTATGTCAGTCAATTGTGACTTATGGTATTTCTACATGGGGTGGAACCAGAAAATCTAATCTTATAATTTTAGAAAGGGCTCAGAGATGTATTCTAAAGGTGGTCAATTGCAAAGGTTTCCGTTATCCCACAGCTAAACTATATTGTGAGTTTGAAGTGCTCACTGTTCGACAACTTTTTATCAAAACCATAACCTTAAGACAGCATTTTCACCAAAGACGTGTAAATATTTCTATAAAATAAAATAAAATAACGTTTATTATCTTTGAAATTTTTAGAAAATTATTTAGATTCGTCAAAAGTTGGTGTGACTCTACCGAGGGTTCCAAAATGCAACGAGACTGAGAAGAGCCCTCAAGAAACTCAGTTCGGCTTTTTTCCAGAATATTTCATCTTAAATCTAATACAGAGTTATTTAGAAAGGAGCAATTCGTGTTACAACCAGGCCGCCTTGTCATCTAAGAAATCATTAATACTATAATAAGCTTTATGGCACAATTAAGTTTTATTAGTTTTTTAAATTTATTAACAGATAAATTTGCTATTTCGGTTGGCAATGTATTGTACATTCGAATAAAGTTCCCCGCAAAAGAATTACTCACTTTATGAAGCCTAAATTTAGGAACAGCCAGTTTATCCTTATTTCTTAAGTTTAGATTATGATTATCACTATTTTTCACAAATTTACTTTTGTTCTTGTGGGTATACAATAAAATTTCATAAATATACTGTGAATACACTGTAAGGATGTTAATATGCTTAAAATTATCTCTTAATGACTCCCGAGACCCCATTCCATAGATAGTCCGGACAGCCCTCTTCTGCAACACAAAGATGCATTCAATATCGGCAGCGTTACCCCACAGTAGTATGCCATATGTCATGATACTGTGGAAGTAGCTGAAGTAGACAAGACGCGCCGTTTTAATGTCTGTAAGTTGTCGGATCTTTTTGACAGCATAGGCTGTTGAACTAAGCCTGGCCGAAATTTTCCCGATATGAGGCCCCCATTGCAATTTGGAGTCTAACGTTATGCCCAGAAAGACAGTGTCATCGACTAATTCTATTATATCATTTCTAACCTTAACACTGGTTTTAACAAGTCTTACATTAGTGTTTGTTGGTTTTTGGAATAAAAGACAGGAGCTCGTAATAATACGTGTCGTGTATTTCAGTCGGCCATGTTACAAAGTGAAGGAAGAAGGAAGTGAACATAGACAAGACAATATTGATATAATCTAAGCATAGACTAAACTAGGCTATGGCTTACAAGCTAATATAATATTATGACATCTTCCCTTTAAGTAACTTTATAACTTATATTTTAGATTCTTATATAAAAATAACAAAACGCATTTTAGTGTTTTGACACGAGACAATTTGACGTTTTAAAAGATTCTGACAGTTGACATAATTTGACGTTGTCAATTTGACGATTGTTTCTAAATGTAAACAAACAATGGTTTACAACATTTTAGTTTACTAATTAATTACTTATAACTAAATACATGACAATGAATACGAAACAATGCTTATAAGACTGTGTCTATAAGACGTTGTGGTTGCCTTATCTCTCTTCCTGAACTAGAATATTTCTTAATTGGTTGACTGCTAGTACGTTGAGGAGATTGTCTATGAGAAATTTTAGAGTAATCATTTGTATAACAAGGAGTATAACTGATATAAGTTTGATTGGAACTGACTGGTTGAGTGTGAAAATTATTAGTCTGTGTGTTATGTGAATGAAAAGAATATTGAGACTTTGTTCTAAGTGTTATGTATTGTCTATTGCGACGATATGTACCAAATTTACTTTTTATGATATACGACCTAGGTTCAGGACCAACTTGTTGTATAATACCTGGAAACCAAGACGATTGTGGATGTTTTTGAAACATAACATGACTATTTACCTCCAAGGGTTTAAGATCTTTGGAATTTTTGCTGTAATACTCTTTCATCTTATGTAAATTTTGATTATTGACTTGTTTAAGATGTCTATAGTTACACAATTTTGGTTTTAAAAGTTTTTCTACTATAGGTAGCTTTGTACGAAGTCTACGTGACATGGAAAGTTGTGCTGGTGAACATAAATTGTTTTTGGGAGTATTGCGATATTGCAGTAATGCTAAATATGGATCAGTATTATCAAGTAAACATTTTCTAAGCATATTTTTAATTATGCCTACTGTCCGTTCTACCATACCATTTGAACGGCAGTGATAGGGACTGGAAGTGACATGGTGAATATTCCAATCTTGTGTGAAATCATGAAAAGATTTGGAATTCATCGGTGGACCATTATCTGACATTAATGTATGGGGAATACCATGACGAGCAAATATTGATTTTAGCTTGATTATGACTTGGTCTGCACTGTAACCATCACTTAAAATTGCTATCTCAACATATTTTGAGAAATAATCGACTACAATTAAGTATGTATGCTTGTTGAACTCAAAGAAATCTATACCAACCTTATGCCAAGGAATGTATTTGTAATCATGTGGTAATAGACTTTCTTTAGTGTTACTCTTTCTTAAAGTGAGACAAATTTCACAATTACTGATGTAATTATCTATATCTTGACTAATATTAGGCCAGTAAATTGTATGTCTTGCCAAATTTCTACAACTATTCATGCCTTGATGACCTTCATGTAATAGTTTTAAGAAATCTTTTCTTAAAGAAATAGGTATAATAACTCTATCTGACAAAAATAAAAGGTTATTAGCATAATGTATATCATCTTTAACAGGAAAGAAAGGTTTAATACAATCTTCTACTTTATGCTTTGAATTTGGAAATCCATTTTTACAGTAATTAATAAGAGTTTGAAGAGTTTGGTCAGACCTGGTAGCTTGTTCAATTTGTTGTAATTTGAAAGGACTAAGTGACAAATTAGCAGTGAGTAAATTAACATGAAGTTTAATATCTTCATCCAATTCTACTAATGCATTTTCTGGTAATGCAGCACGGGACAATGTGTCTGCGACATATGAAGAACTAATTAGAGACTTTAATTTATTGAATTCTTTCTCATGACTGTCATTCCATGACCATATTGTGTTTTTATTAAGTAACTGTCTTATGTTTGATGTTTCTTTTGATAAATCTTTTATGAATGAGCCAAGAAAATTAATCATGCCCAGGAATCTCTGGACATCTGTGACATTCTTAGGCTGTGGCATGTTGCAAATTGAATTTACTTTAGATGGATCTACAGACACTCCATTTCTATTGAATATAAAACCTAAATACTTGACTTCACTTTGACAAATGTTACATTTATTACTATTAAATGTTAGACCTATATCTTTTGCACGACAAAGAACTTTTTCTAAGATTTGATCATGTTCTTGAATGGTTTTAGCATGTAAAAGAAAGTCGTCCATCATTATTTTAATGCCTTGTATGTCACCAAACCGGGAAATCATTTCTTTATGAAAGATTTCTGGAGATGCATTGACACCAAACGGTAGCCTTAAAAAACGAAATCTGCCATAGGGGCTTATAAAAGTACATAGTTTGGATGATTCTTCATCTAAGACAAGATTCCAAAAGCCTGACTTAGCGTCTAAATTTGAAAAATAACATGAACCATTTAGTTCTGCTTTAATTTCATCAATATGTGGAAATGGGTAATGTGAACGTTTAATAGCTTTATATTACTTACGTGGATCTAAACATAATCTAATGCTTCCATCCTTTTTAGAGACAATTACCATAGAGTTGACCCAATCAGTTGGTTCATCAACTCGAGCAATAATACCAGTGACTTCTAACTTATCAAGTTCTGCCTTGACTTTATCCTGTAATTTAAAAGGAATTTTTCTACTTGCGTCTACCGACGGCTTGACATTTTCGTTGAGAGTTAAATGACATTCATAGTTTTTAAGAGCTCCTATTCCATTAAAAACCTTACTATATTTCTTTAGTATTGACAGACTGTTTGACTCTGTAGGGACTTTGTGACACATTGACTGTGATATGACTTGACTTTGACTGTTAGACTGACTTGACATTGACTGTATATTGTTGTTCTGGCTATGCTGACTAAGTGTGTAGTTTGGACTGTGTTCAGATATGTTTTCATCAAAGGTTACTGAACGTATTCTTTTTATGACTTTTAACTGTTGACATGACTGTCTACCCAGAATATTTTTGCAATCTAACGGTGTAATATGGAAACACAAGTTGTATGATTTGTCATTATACTTACATGGTAATGTACAATAACCGATTGTAGGTATACTTTGACCTGTAAATGTTGTCAAGTTAAATGGTGTTTGTATAAGATTTATCTCTTGCAACGCTAGTTTTTCAAATGCTTTCTTAGACATCAAATTCACATCTGCACCTGAATCAATAAGTAAGCAAACAGATTGACTACAGATACTTAGGGTTATTGACCATTGGTTACTACATTTTACAGAATTACATTGATAAACAGCACCTAAAAAAGCTTGATCATCATTAGAAAAATCTTCTTGCACATAATTAACATATTTTTGCTTGGACTTACACATCTTTGAATAATGATTAAGTTTTTGACAGAAATTACATTTTGCACCAAGAGCAGGACATTTAAAACGATGTGTTTGACCACACTTTGGACACATTGAGTTATTCATAGACTGATTGTTACCTTTATAACCATTGGGACTGCTATAACTCGATGAATGGGATGTATTGTATGACTGGTTAGGATTGTAACTTGACTGTTGACTGTGACTCTGACTTCTTGATTGACGGTCCTGTGACTGCGGATTGTACCTTGACTGTTGACTGTGACTCTGAATTCTTGATTGACGGTCCTGTGACTGCGGATTATACCTTGATTGCTGACCACCACTATGATTTCTTGACTGATTTCTTGACTGACTATGTTGTGAATGACTTCTACTGGACTGTTGACTACTTCTGTTATGTATACTATCTATACTAGCTACAGATGAATTGGGATTTGTGCCTGATAATATTTGAACTTCTTTCCGGGACGATTCTAGTGACTTAGCAATATTTATAGTGGCATCTAAAGTGGTAGGTAATTCTTGCAAAATTTTCTCTTTAATGTATTGATTCTGATCATTTAGATTCCAACTAAATATATCTTTTAGTAAATCGTCTTGCAATTCACCAAAATTACACTGATGGGCTATATTTTTGAGATCTGTTATATAACTGTCCAGCTGTTCATTTTGCAGTTGCTTTCTGTTAAAAAGTTTATGCCTTATCATGGTTATATTGACTTTTGGGCTGAAATAACCTGCAAATCTGTCGATCAACACTTGTAGCTTGACTGTTTCGACATCTAGGTTGAAAGAATAAAATATGTGAAGGCAATCTGGTCCTATATAATGTAATAAAAGTGCAACTTGCCTATCTTCGCTTTCTTGATCATATTTAAATGCTTTGAGATATATTTTGAATTTAGTGATCCAATTTTTCCACGTGAGCGGCATGTTGGATGCATGAACGTCCATGTGCTTGAGGCGACCCGACGACATCGAAGATTCGTCCATTTTTTTCTTTTGGTTGATCCAGTTCTTCCTAAGACACGCCAGTTTACACCACACCTGATGTTTGTTGGTTTTTGGAATAAAAGACAGGAGCTCGTAATAATACGTGTCGTGTATTTCAGTCGGCCATGTTACAAAGTGAAGGAAGAAGGAAGTGAACATAGACAAGACAATATTGATATAATCTAAGCATAGACTAAACTAGGCTATGGCTTACAAGCTAATATAATATTATGACAATTAGGTAAGGTGAATCTTACACATTTAGTTTTATTTTCATTTAATAATAAATTATTAGCACAAAACCAGTGGACTACCCTAGAGAGGGCAATGTTTACATCGTCAAGTTCGCGCTGTCCACGTTTAACTTTAAATATTAAAGAAGTGTCATCAGCAAACAAAACTACCTCGTGGTCGTCTCTTATGAGGTGAGGGAGATCATTAATATATACTAGAAAAAGAAAAGGTCCCAAAATTGAACCCTGCGGTACCCCCATTGCTACAGGAGAACCAGGTAACTGTTTACCATTGATCACTACTTTCTGGACCCTATCACTTAAGTAAGAATTGACGAAATTCAAGGCCGTTCCCCGGATTCCGTAATGATCAAGTTTCTTAATTAAAGTCTGGTGCTGAACGCAATCGAAGGCCTTAGATAAGTCACAGAATACACCATAAGCATCATATGACTCATCCCAGGCCCTGTATATACACTCTAATAATTTAATTCCGGCATCAGTGGTGGACCGACCACGAGTGAAACCGAATTGTTTTGTATGTAATAGTTTATTAACGTTAAAGTGATTTTGCATTTGATTAAGCATAATTTTTTCAAAAATTTTACTAAATGTAGGTAGTACAGAAATGGGGCGGAAATTGGACGGATCTGAAGTACTACCCGATTTAAACAGGGGAATTAATTTACTAGATTTCATTAAATCAGGGAACACACCACTATCAACACAATTATTAAATATTATTACTAGTTCAGGAGCAACCATTTCAACAAAAGAATTTACTAAATACACAGAGATGCCCCAGAGGTCAGCTGTTTTCTTGATATTTAAAGATTTAAAAGTTTTTAAGATGGTGTTTATGTTAACTTTACTGAATTTAAATATAACGTTACAACAAGGAACGTTTGCTTGTAACAAAGATTCTGCAATGGGGGTTGAAGAGCCTAGGGTTTTTGTCAAATCTACAGGAATTCGGGAGAAAAAATTTTCAAATTCGTTAGCGACCTCGAAGTCTGATGTTGTTATTTTACCATTTATATTAAGTTTAAAATTATTATCATTTAATTTTTGTTGACCTCTTTCCGCGTTTATAATTTTCCAAGTAGATTTAACTTTGTCTGCACTATTGAGAATTTTATCACTTATATATTTTGATTTAGCTGTTAAACAATCTGCTTTAAACTTTTTTGAATAAGTTTTAACATAATCTAGAAATTCAACTGATCTATTAAGCTGTCTTTCTGAGTATAGTTCATAAAGTTTTTGTCTACTTTTGTGTATACCCTCAGTGGCCCATTCACTGAAAGTAGGACTATCACTAATCATGACCTCCTTAGACTTGAATATGGAGTTGAACTCGTTGTAAAAAGAATCAAAAAATAATTTATACATTACATTTGGATCTAAGCCAGTGTCTAAGAATGGAATTTTATTGCAAAGTCCAACCCTCATACGTTCCAAGCGGTCACCAGTTATTGGTCTACATAATATTTTACGTTTTATAACTTTTTCTTTAGTGATTTTAAAAGATGCTATTTGCCCACAATGGTCTGAATCTAGCTTTTTTATAATACTTTTACTTTCTAGCAACATATCGCTGTATATATTATCCAGGCAAGTGGCTATTGTAGCACAATATCTAGTAGGCTCCAAAAATAAGTTTGTAAGATTGTGTGATTTAAATAAATTTAAAATATTATAACTCATAGGCGTATTAACAAGTAAATCGACATTAAAATCACCACAAACTATTAGGTACTTATTAGTTTTTCCAAGTTTACATAGAACTTTGTCAATAAGTTCCTCAAATTCGCAAAAGGGCGAGGTTCCAGGTTTATACACGCATACTACTATGAATTGCTCCATTTCCACGCAAGACAGTTCGACTTTACACTCTAGAGAAAGAGACACGATATCTTTCCGTTCTTAAGTTTTTTATTTAATAAAATCAAAGAACCCCCCCGTACTGTGGTCACCCTGCAGAATGCACTACCAACCCGGTGATTACTAAAATTGAACATGAGCTCATTCGACTTACGCATATGTTCTGTAATACAAAAAATATCAATATTATCTGAATTCATTAACAGTTCCAACTCTAACTCTTTGCCATGTGTTAAACAACCAATATTTTGATGCCCTATGTTGATATAATTTACATTTTTTGATTTGGAGGGCATTATTTAACATAATTAATATTTGTAACTAAATTTAATTCAATTAATTGACTATGTCTGCTAAAGGGTAATATTGCCTCTGTTGTCGTAGAACTTAATTTAAATTACTTGGAACAGATTCCAAAGTCTTAACACTAAATCTACATTGCTCAATAAAAGCAGTTTTGTCAGCCAAGTTCTTGGCTGAAGTGTAAAAATAATTGAATAGCAAACTTGCTATTTGTCTCTTATAATGCTTTGGTAGAAAATACCTACCTTTGTTTACATAAACAATATGTTTGTTATCGTTAAACTTACTGTCAGAAGTTGACAAATTGTATTTATATACAGTTCTCTTAAAACAGAATTAAAGTCAATTACATGGAATTTATTATTATATTGGCTAGTTAAATTGAGTTGTAAATTTATCTTATATCTAAGAGAATTTTCCACGTCTGGTACACCTTTTATATACGGTAATGTAAACATTACTACATGTTCAACATTTAAGTTTTGCATTTTGTCAAAGTATAGGGATAGTTAATTTTTGTTAATTTTACCCCTGTTTGAGCAGAAAAGAATTATTTTACTGTTTGAGTCAAAATTATATTCTTATATCTTTTGCATAATTTCATTTAAAGATGCACCTGGATAACAGTTATTAATAATTGAATAACAATTTGAATTAAATTGTTGTATCAGAAAAGAACCAAAATCAGTTCCAATATCATCACTAAATAAAATTAGTTTAGTATAACCAGTATGACTATTACTTTTTACACTGTCACACAATTCATACACTAATGAAGTAGAAGGAGAGCAAGTTGTAAGGGAAGCCTGGTGCTCCAAAGATTGAGGAGGACTTGTGCAGTTGATGTTGCACGAGTGGTTATTTATAAATGTATTAAGGCGCTCAGTATTATAATTAGATGTTTTGAGTACCTTATCTATACTTGATGAACACTTATTAA
Organism: Nudaria mundana; assembly: GCA_963556515.1. NCBI lineage: Eukaryota > Metazoa > Arthropoda > Insecta > Lepidoptera > Erebidae > Nudaria > Nudaria mundana. The sequence goes on along the minus strand of OY748302.1, from coordinate 15,756,149 downwards.
AGTCTTTTAGAGACCATTCATATTTTTTAGTTACATACTCTAATTCAAATTGCAAATTTTTTATTTGTGACTCTAAGCGTTGTGTGTCAGTGTAATATTTTAAATGACTTTGTTTAAGTTCTAACATAGATAATTTAGCTTGTTCTCTTACTTTTAAACTAGAGTTAACATTTTTACACTTTTTGATTAAGATTCTATGATATTTTAATTGTTTCTTTGATTTTAAAATGTATAAGAAGATCACATGAGGTCTTTGATGTCCCATCCTGTAAAACTTATTTTGCTCAATGTTTCACATATTTTCTGTCGCCGTTTATTTATAATCGAATAAGTAAAATAAAATCAATTAAAGATATGAGTTGGTCTGTGTGTGGAAGAACGCTGGATGGGCTGTTAAGTGGCTTGGATTATGAACAGACAGAAAAATTATTACAGATATGCCAATAGAATTGAAATTTTCTAAAAGTATTGCCCGGTGACTTGATATAAAATTATATATTAGTTTAGTAAGTAAGTACCTATCTATAATTAAACTTTTATTAGATATTAGTTTGTATGTTATTCTTAGTCATGTAAGATTGTCTACATGTCTCCACTGTAATAGTGTAGGTTAAAAAGTATTGTGAAGATAAGGTACATATGGTACTAGATTAAATGAATATTTAATATTTCACAAATAATATAAACGTTGCAGAAGAATTTTCGCAAGTATTTATTTTATTGGTGTGTGGGCGTATTTTCTGAGTATTGAACATCTTGTGAACACCATTGACACTATTAATTACTGGAAATATTATTTTCCCCACGTACTCTGAATGAACTCACTTTATCTACAAATCTTGCATATACTACATGTTTACTTTAAACTCGTCAGCGACATGTTTCTTGTACCTCTATCTTACAATATCGAATTAAGTGACAGCAAAATACATCATTATTTGTAGTAACAATACAGCTGATATTTGCGTAGCGAGAGAATTACCTAGCCGTAACACCATGGGGCGGGGCCCCAAGTGATTAGTGACTACGTCCTCGCCGTCCGCCCTGGACCCCAACTTGACCACGGTAACGCAGTGGCAAGTTGGGTGACCGAACGTCCTAGTCTGTACTTGCGATTGGCCAAATTCTTTGAGATTTTGTGTTCCTGATATGGATAACCCCGAAGAGACCTCCGGTCCCGACACTGCCCTTTCCCGGGCAGTGTCAACCGACGACATGATGCACGAACTATTGATTCCGATGCCTATCGATTTGGGGGCTCGCGCCGCGCTGCCTAGTTGCAGCGCGATGTCGACGCCCCAAGGAACTGATGCTGCTGGGACTGACGATGGGTCAGCTCCCAGCAGTGTGAAGAAGAAGGGCCGCTCTTCTGCGACGAAGAAGAGGACCCTCGAGGAGAAGGGGGGGCCGCCGCGCGACCGTAGCACCAGCTGCTCCGGGTGGGGGTCCCTCCTCTCCAGCGATTCGGAGGAGGAGGTGCCGGTCAAGACGGTGCGTACGCGTCTCGACGCGTACAGAAGGCGGCCGCCAACTCCTCCTCCGTCCTCGGTCCAACTGTCCCAGCGAAGTCGCCGGGAAATCGGTGGGCCGGCCGCGCGGGAGTTGATGAGCGTTTTTGCCCGCATGAACGCGGCCATGCGGGGCAACAGGAACGTGGCGGGGAGGAAGAAGATTGTGGCTTCACTGGTGGATGAAGCCCAATCTTCCCTCAACAAGCTCCTCGCGCGGAGCGTCACCAAGGAGGAGGCGAGGCTCCGGAAGCAGGTGACGAGCCTGGAGGCGGAGCTCGCTGCTTCCAGAAAGCAGATGGATGACCTGTGGCGGGAGGTCGCTGACTTGACCAAGGTGGTCAAGGCGCCTCCCGGTCCCATGCTGCCGCCTCCTCCTCCGACGGCTGGACCAGCACCGAAGGCAGCGATACCCACGGCGCCCACCACGGCGTCCACCAAGGCGCCCACCACGGCGTCCACCAAGGCGCCCACCACGGTGCCCACCACGGCGGCCACCAAGGCGCCCACCACTGCGCCCACCACGGCGCCCACCACGGCGCCCACCACGGCGCCCAACACGGCACCCGGATCGCCGCCACAGCCTGTGCCGACAATGGTACAGGACCTGACGGCGATCGAGAGGCGCCTCGCGGTCCTGGAGGACCGGGCGTACCGCCCTCCGCTAGCGCGGCCCGCGTTTTCGTACGCGGCGGCTGTTGGCGGTTCTCCCGCTCCGGGACCAAGCGGTACACCCGCTGTCCGCCGCCCCGATCCGCCCCAGTCCGTTTCAGCGTACCGTTTGCCGGCCGAGACCGCGGCCCAGGCGCGGAAGGCCAAGTGGCGCGGCAAGAAGAGCGGCACCCCTGCCGCCTCCTCTTCCTCTAACGCTCCCGCTGCTCCTTTACATCCCTCCGGACGGGAGGGATGGGAGGTAGTGGGGGCCAAGTAGAGGAAGACGAAGGCCGCCAAGAAAGCGGCCAAGAAAGTGGCCAAAGCCGCCGCGGCGAAGGCGCCGAAGAGGCCCCGCGCTCCTCGCTCCACAGCCGTCGTCCTTACGGTGACGACGGAGGGTGTGGAGAGGGGTGTGGGGTACGCTGATGTCCTGAGGACCGTGAAGTCCTCAGTCAACCTCTCAGCCCTCGATATCCAGGGGGGTCTCCGGTGCAAGACGACACGCACCGGGGCTCGCCTCCTCGAGGTCTCCGGCGCCTCCAGCGGCCCTAAAGCTGACGCCCTAGCAGCGCAGCTTAGGGACGCGCTGGACGCAGAAGCCGTCCGCGTCACCAGGCCCACCAAATGCGCTGCATTGCGCATCACGGGTCTGGATGACGCGGCCACGACGGAGGAAGTAATCTCCGCCGTCGTGGAGGCGGGCGGCTGCCCCCGTGACCAGGTGAAGGCTGGAGACATCTCCTTCGGCACCACTGGTCATGGGATGACAGTCGTCCAGTGCCCCGTCGCGGCGGCACTGAAAGTGACGGACGGACGAAGCCTCCTCGTAGGGGGCTTCCTAAAGGCGCAGGTGCATCTCCTTCGTGCCCGGGAAACTAGATGTTTCCGGTGCATGGTGGTGGGGCACGTCGGAGTGCAGTGCACAGCGGAAGTCACCGTGGGCGATCGGTGCTTCCGCTGCAGCCGGCCCGGTCACAAGGCAAGTGCCTGTGATGCCCCGCCTCGCTGCTTTAGATGCGAGGCGGAGGGCAAAACTGCGGACCACCGGGTCGGCAGCACAACCTGCGCCGCCTCGAGGCCAAAGCCTCGTCCGTCCGCTGAGAGCGGTGGGGGTGCCGCTACTGCACGGCCAGATGTTTCTCGGCGGGATGCTGATATGGACGTCCATTAATGTCTGACGCCCATATCCGCATCCTGCAAGTGAATTTGAACCGCTGCCGCGCTGCTCAGGATCTTCTGTACCAGAGCATCCGGCAGTGGTCCATAAACTTGGCCGTGGTCGCCGAGCCGTACTACGTCCACCCGGGAAGCCCGGTGGACGAGGACGGCTCGGCCTGTTTTATCTTCGGGGGGTCCGCCGCAGACAACTCGCGCCTTGCTATCATTGCAAGGGGCCGCGGGTGTGTTGCGGCGGAATATGACGGGTTGGCAGTCGTGGCCACCTACATCTCGCCGACACTGGACGAGACTCAGTTTGAGCTATGGCTCACTGAGCTCGACGTCGTCTTCGCTGCGTGCCGTCCTCGCCCTGTCCTGCTCCTGGGAGACTTCAACGCCTGGAGTGAGGCGTGGGGCTCCCGGGAAACCAGGGACAAGGGGAGGCTTCTTGAGGACTGGACCAGAACACGTGGTCTGGAGGTCCTCAACCGGGGGAATGTCGCCACCTTCTGGCGGCGGGGGACCAGCTCGGTCGTGGACGTATCGTTCGCGACCTCTGCCCTCGCCGCCCGTATTACTGGCTGGCACGTGGAGGAGGGTGAGGAGACGCACTCGGACCATCGGTACATCCGATTCGATGTCGTCCCCCCACCTGACCTCCCACAGCCGGTAGAAAATCCCCCGGATCCGCGTTGGGCACTTCACCATCTGGATCGGGAGGCTCTCCTGGAGGCATCCATCGTGCAGGCCTGGATTCCGGCACCGGACCGGCCTGCCGATGTGGATGCCGAGGCGGAGTGGTTCAGGAGAGCCATGTCGCAAATCTGTGATGCGGCGATGCCTAGGGTTACACCCAGACCGGCAAGGAAGCAGGTGTACTGGTGGTCGCCGGAGATTGCACAGCTGAGCGCAGCATGCATCTCCGCCCGCCGCCAGTACACCAGGTTTCGCCGGAGGCATCGCCGCCCAGACGACGCGGCAACCCGAGAGGCGGAGCTTTATCAGGCTTACAGGGAGGCTAAAGGTAATCTCCAGGAGACAATAAAGCGGGCCAAGACGGCGGCCCGCGAGGAGCTCCTGGAAACCCTGCAGCAGAACCCATGGGGGCGCCCGTACCTACAGGTCAGGGAGAAACTCCGACCTAGGGCGCCCCCACTGACCCAGAGTCTCCAGCCGCAGCAGCTGGAGCGGGTCATGGGCTCCCTGTTTCCGACGAGCGCGGAGGAGCACGTCCCTCCGCGCATGGCTCCGTCTCTGCCCGACGCGGATAGCATCAGTGAAAACGACGTACCCGAAGTCAGGGTGGGGGAGCTAGGTGCGGCAGTACTCCGGCTTAAACGCCGGAAAATCACTGCCCCCGGACCCGACGGCATTCCTGGCCGTGCATGGGTCCTGGCCCTCGAAGAACTCGGGTCTCGACTGATGGGGCTCTTTAGCGCATGCCTCGAAAGGGGCCAGTTTCCCAAGGTGTGGAGGACGGGGAAACTGGTCCTGATTCGTAAGGCGGGGCGGCCGGTGGACTCACCGTCCGGATACCGGCCGATCGTGTTGCTCGACGAGGTGTGTAAGCTCTTTGAGCGAATTATCGCGGAACGCCTCGTCGAGCATCTCTCGACGGTGGGGCCAGACCTGGCGGACAACCAGTACGGTTTCCGTCGGGGACGCTCCACCGTGAGCGCGATCATGCGCGTCAAGAGCCTGACGGAGGAAGCAGTCTCACAGGGCAAGGTGGTGGTGGCGGTGTCTCTTGACATCGCCAACGCGTTCAACACCTTGCCATGGAGCTGCGTTAGGGAGGCGCTCGTGTATCACGAAACGCCTCTCTACCTCCGTCGTATTGTCGGGGCCTATCTCTCTGAGAGGGCCATAGCTTTCCCCAGCTGGCTCGGGCCAGCTCGGCGAGATGTGTCGTGCGGTGTTCCGCAGGGGTCGGTCCTGGGGCCGCTTCTGTGGAACATCGGCTACGACTGGGTGCTGCGGGGTGCGTTGCCTGAGGGCGTCGGCGTAACGTGCTACGCCGACGATACCCTCGTCACGGCGCGGGGTGCAACGTACCAGGAGGCAGCACTCAAGGTCACGACGGGTGTTGCTCAAGTCGTGGGTCGGATACGGCGGCTGGGACTGGAGGTGGCCTTGCACAAGTCCGAGGTTCTGTGTTTTCACAGACCTCGGAACGGTCCACCTGAAGGTTCCAGCATAAATGTGGGAGGCGTTAGCATCGGCATCAAGCCCTCGATGAAGTATCTAGGGATCGTACTTGATAGCCGATGGAACTTCGGACCACATTTCCGAAGTTTGGTCCCCAAGGTGACACAGGCATCGGTCGCGCTTTCGCGACTGATGCCCAACCTAAAGGGACCCAACGCTTCCTGCAGGAGACTGTACCTGGGGATCGTGCGGAGTATGGCCCTATACGGGGCTCCCGTATGGGCGGCGCGGTTGGCGGCCAACAACTCAACGCTCCTTAACAGACCGTTGAGGACCTTGGCCGTCAAAACAATAAGGGGCTACCGCACGATCTCCGGAGAGGCTGCATGTCTCCTAGCCGGGACCCCTCCATGGGACCTGGAAGCGAGAGCCCTTGCGTCATTGTTCCAATGGCGCAAGGAGGCGCTGGAGCGGGACCACAGGCCTGCGTCTCGAGAAATCGATGACCGGCGGTCCCAACTCCGCCAGGATCTCATGGAGTCATGGAGGGTGCGACTTGAGCAACCCAAGTGGGGTGCCACCATCATCGCGGCGGTGAGACCGATCATGGACGATTGGCTGCAGAGGCAGCATGGTGACCTCACGTACCGTGCGACGCAGATCGTTACCGGGCATGGATGCTTCGGTAGCTATCTGTTTCGCATCCATCGTGAGGTCACACCCCGGTGTCAACACTGCGAGGTTTCCGACGACGACACCGCACTCCACACGTTGGTGGAGTGCTCAGCGTGGGCGAGTCAGCGCCGGGACCTCGTAGTGGGTCTGGGCGTGGATACCCTCTCGCTGGAGACCATGCTTCAAGCCATGGTCTCCAGCGGGAGTAGGTGGAACGCGGCCGTGTCCTTCTGCGAGCGGCGAGGCCGCCGCAGACTCATCTACGCCCAAGACCATCGACCTCCATGATCGGGGCCTGAGGACGGCGGGATCGCCACCCGTCGTCCTTACAGAAGCAGGCTAGAAGGGTTGCGTGCTGCGGGGCCTTTGCCCCATAGCACGCAACCAGATTCACTCATTGACGCGGGATAAAACCCTACCCCAACGACGCGGGATTCTCATCCCGACCCAACCCCCCGCAGAGACCACAGAGGTGGTCAAAGTCCGCCGGGCGCCACTGGAAATACGTTCTGCTTGTAACCAGAGACGCCCGGCAACGGACGTTAAAGCGGCCGCGGCCTTGGTCGCGGAACTAAAAAAAAAAAAAAAAAAAAAAAAAAAGCCGTAACACCATAGATATAGTAGCGAAGCGAGCGCCATCCCAAATCTCTGCGTAACACTTCTTTGACTGGTTCTTTGACTAACACGGAAGGTAAAGTTTTTGTCATATACCGCCAATATTTAATATGTATTAAGTAGGTACTACTTAATGTTTGTTAATTTTTTATTTTTTTTTAGGTCTGTAGTTTTTCAATAAGGCTCATCGCCTTTTTTAAACAAGAGAACCACAATACCTCCGATCCATGCCTGGAGCGTTTTACTCTCGAGTATGACGGAGTTAAATAGCCTCTGAAGTCCTTTTAGAATCGACTTACCACCTGCCTTCAGAGGCTCAGCCGTTACTCCATTATATCACCCGATGCCTTATTGTTTTATTACACACACACGAGTTTTGGGAAATAATATCGAAAGTGCCCGCAAACGGCAATGTGCTCAGCGCTCAACCCTTATTACGTGGGATAAAAAAGTAACTGGTGAAATACCGGTGGTATTGACATTCATCATCATCATAATTTCATTCAACTTGCTGTCAAATGCTCGAGAAACGTCGTATGTAAGCACCTCTAAGGGCACACGAACTGATTGAAGCAGTTAGACTTTTTCAAGCTGCGACTGCACAGTGAAGTAGTCTGCTATGTACACCGTAACCGCTCGAGCATCTTCAATAGTTCTGAGAGGTTTGCAGCCCGGTGAGTTTTCGTCTCGAATAGGCATACACTGACACTGACTGCTCGAACTGTTGACTGCTCCCGCGCAGTTACCTCCGCCTGCGCTTCTCAACCCGCGTCAAATTGGAACTGTGACTTCTTGATAGGTCAATATCAACTACTAGAGCAGTTATTAATGGCAGTTTCAAGCTGTTGAATAAGACTGCTTGAGCGGTCCTTGTGTATGTTGATCATCGCCTATATATATATAGCTACTCGAGCAATCCGTGCCCTAAAGTGCCCGGTCAACATCTTTAGAGTCCAAGTCATCCTCACGTGAACCCGGTGTGACATACTGTCAAACGGACAAGGGTTTGGGTTTCTCTATAACGTGGGACCAACAACATAACTGGCAAATTGGGGCATATTAAACGATTCTATCTACCCGTTTGGAGATAAAGACGTACTCTTGCATGAGCTCTGATAATATTTAACGTAGAAAATAAAAAGTCGCAGTGATATTTGACATCGGATACATCTTTATTAAAGAAAACAAATCGTTAACCGTAAATAAAAGCCAAAGTCTTTTGTGTTGTATAGATCATAGTATATTTACATATAAGTATATTAACTAATTATTGTTTCCATCATTTCAAAATTTGCCTCTCTCTGCCCTTTCGGGGAACGAGGCGTGATTGATTTCATGACTTAGATCTTGCCGTTAGGTATAAAACTTTTGGTAATACATAACTATATAAATAGGTATATAATTATATAATGTGTATAGTATCAATGAGTATATATATTATAGTATATAATATTTATTTAGATATACTTAAACAGCGTTTGCCAAAGCATTTTGGGCTAATCTTGCGGCTTGAGCAACTCCGCTTCCATTAGAAAGTGCTCTTAACAACTGGAAAAGAAATATTGAATTTGATTATTAACATATGAATTTGTGTCAAGAATGCGATCATTGTGAGTGTGGCGGTACATGGAAAAAATGATCGAGAATGTGAGGATGGAACCAATAGTGTTTGAGATTAGCTCTACAACTAACTCTTCAACTTTATACTATGAGTATGGACTAGTGGACCGCCGTTTATTTCTAAACGTAACCTAAGTTGCTCTTTACAACATCAGCTATCTGCTGGTGAAAATCCCGATAGAATTGGTTGCTCAGAGTCCCGCACCTCTTGCAGGCTGAGAGTCCCGCACAAAGTCATTCCTACGTAGCAGGCAGGCAAAGAGCGTAAAAGCATTCCACGAAGTACAAAAAAAATTCGATCATATTGGCTTTTGGACATAAAATCCGTTTTGAAATTGGTTCATCCACTTATGGTGTCACAAACAAACAGCAGATACACAGAATAAACTTACACCACCCCTCGTTCTTTATCGCTTGATGTTTCAAAACCAGTACTTACGTTGGAAACTGCACCGGATGCTTGTTCAACGGCTTGTACGACTTGTGGGAGTGAAGCTGCGGTGATAGCTGCAGCGACGTTTCTGCTTCTTGAACTGAATCCGCCGTTCAGACGTTTAACTGCGCAGTAACTCTCTTGGAGTAGACTGTAACAAACATTAAGAATACCAGAATGCGCCAGAAGAAGGATTTATCCTCAGACAGTAATGCTACAAGAATTAAGCTATACATTTTTGTGCATGTGGCTATCTGCTCAGACTCTTAATCTCTCTCCTTATTGAATTTTATTAAGATTGGTCCAGTTGTTTTTACGTCATGCCCGAACACATATGTTGAGTCTCAGCAGGTGCACCATTTGTAGGTTATGTTGGTTTGGGTCACTAAGATCTTAAAGTGCTGATGTTTGTACAGTAAGTAAGGAACGAGGAAGAGCAATGGAAAAATTGAGAAGCAGTGACTGTCGGTCATGGTATGAAATTATGAGAAGAGAGGACAGTAATGCGGTTAGAACGGTGCAAAGTTAACACTATGCACTCCGGCTTGCTACTCCGGCCTCTAAAACCCTCTTTACATTCATATGTAAAAAGGGCTTTAGAAGCCGGAGTAGCCACAAGATGATGATGAGAAAAATGAAATGCGTAAAAGAGAATACAAGGAGGACAAGGAAGAGCCTGACTGAGGAGATGATGTCTGACAGGGAAGTGTGGAGGAAAAACACATGTTGCACCGAATCCCCGAATCCAAATAATTAGGACAAGGGCTGGTGTATGATAAACAAATAGTTAGGGTAAACCAGCAATACAGTTCACTCTTATCGTAATTTGATGTTTTACCCTTCAGATGATGCTGGTCCACTGCTGCGGGCTAGATTCCAGGCTTCTTCGAATTGGTAGTTTGCACCACCACCGTTGCAGTTACCGCGACTGCCTGACTGAAATAACGATTGAATAGTTGAAATATTAAGTTCCCTAATATTGTACCTAGAGTTTTAATCCATCTTCTTGCTAGGGTCGTCCAAACACATATAGATCTTTCTAGAATATATTAAAAAAAAAACAGGAAAAAGTAGACTTACTGCAAAACGGGCAGCGTTGGGGTTGGTGGCGAGTTGGACGATTGAATCAATTCCAGACACTAGGGATTTTACAATTTTTGAAGCTGCTCCACGAGTTGCTCTTCCAGAACGGGCAGCGCTGACGTATGCGTCAATGGCCTAAAAATAAAAAAATAAAATTTCATTACAAAAGATGGTAACATATGCGTTCACGAAGTCTTGTAAAGCAGTCATGAACTTTTTGCAAGCGATGATGCGTTATATTGAATGTACACACATCCAATTTATAAATCTATAGGCTATAGGTATAGCTCGCTTCTGAGGTATCAAAAGCCATTTGTATATCATCTGCCCTACTGTACAGTAAAATGCCCAAAGACATGACACTGTGAAAAGAGGCAAAATAGCCTAATCTGGCAGTTTCGCCTGCTTAGACCTAAGCCAGATTGCATGGACTAAGATCTAGATATATTTATGAGAGCACCGTGACGATGGGAGCTTCTTAGCAGCCTGAAAGGATAAATAACATTTTCAATTAATACTCACGCCAGATAATGCACAAGTGTCACTGCAGTCGCCATTGGCTACTTGTGACAGAAGAGCCAAAGTCTGTCCTAGCGCTAGAGCCTGGCTGGTTGGGTTATTGCTGTTGGCAATATCGCCAATGATTTGCTGCGCTGTTAATATGTTCACATTCAAGTCACCTCCGTCCGCGATTTCGACAGCGTTGTTCACTAACCATCTATTATTAAATAAATACTTTTATTTAACAATACCAAACCTAAGTGTCTTAACACACTATGACGAAGGTTCGTGATCGAATGTCCGCGTCTGATTGACCGAGCGAGCGAAGCTTCTCAGTTTGAACTCGAGGACTAGCCGATTTGGCGTTGTTCGTATGCGAAAAAATACGATTTTTCAGCCGATTTTCATGAAATTTGGCACAAGTGTTCTTTGTTGCAAGGCGCAACTTTTGTCGAAAGGATTTTTCGATTGGGGGAAAAATGGGGAAGAAATGGGGGGAAAATGCGAAAATAACGCGAGGTCTACTGTTCACAGAACCACTAGTATTATACACACCATACGCGGAAAGTATGCTATAGAAATTCGGTTGTATCGTGCATATAAACAAAGAAATATAGGCTCTGTTTCAAAACCCCAAAAACTAGTAGTCGAACATGCCACCTCGCGAACATTAAAACCATAATTTGGGCTTCTTGCTTTCATTTCCGCCCACCCAAAAAATATTGTTTTCAATCAAGGAATACTTGTGCCAAGTTTCGTAGAGATCCAATTAAAATGTCGCCGCTAGCCCCGAAAACAGACAAAAAGACAAAAGCAATTTTTTTAGTATTGTCTCGAAATTTAGACACTTCGTTTGCTCGTATGATTAAAGGTGCTTTAACAGAGGTAATTTCAACAAGTTTTTTGTCGTAATTTCTTGCAGGTTTAATGACACCGAACATCATTATGTAATAGGCATATAGTGTGCTTGGACACTAATCTACAAAAGAAGGTTCATAAACTATGTTTATTTTTATGGGACCAAATGGGAACTATTCCGCATCAAACTAAAGAAGAATCACGAAAATCGGATCATACATATCAGCGTAATCGGTGTACATACAAACAAAAAAATATACCAATCGAATTGAGAACGTCGTCCTAGAGTCGGTTAAAAATACTAAATTGCGCATTGCACAAGACCGTGCTAAGGGGTCTTGTGCAATGTATGTTTTATAAAGGGCTAATTGTGAGTTAGACTGCCAGGACTAAGCCCCAAGCCCGTGGGGGCCTTGACTCACCCTCCAACTTGTCTGCCATTGCTCTGTTGTGGGGCGACTTCGTTAATGGGAATTTGGTTCACTTCTATATAAGGGGCGGCGAGAGCGCTCTGAAATTTCAATTAGTTGTTAATTTAAATGGAAATTAATTATTACCTATTTAATTTAAATGGAAATTTTATTAATTAATTTTGACTTTTACGAAGGTTTTATGGTTCTTCTTTTTTTAAAAAGGTGGCTCCATTGTTCATCGATGATTTTGTCAATGTCAAGGTAATGCTGGATTTTTCCCGCACAGAAGAACTAGTTACTCTGAACTAGTTCGCGGTGTGGGAAAAGGAACGTTGTTCGGTATTGCAACTGGATTTTTGCCCAGCCCCAGAGGTAACCTAAAAGGCTACCAGCCGCGCACTCGTCATAAATTCAAGTCCAAGTATACTAGTTACTTATTACAATTAAATGAATATGTAAGTGACTACTACGACAACTAGATAATTCATTAAAATTCGAACCAGTAGTTCAGTCCAACAAACGAACTATTTAGCTTAATAATATTATTAGCGGACGCCCCTGCTTCGCCCGCATTTCTTTATGGGTTACTCCTTATTTATAAAATTAGCTATCTACCAGTGAAAGTCGTTCACTGGCAGCCGTTTCAGAGGTTAGCCGGAACAAATAGACAGACAGAGAAAAATGTTTAAAATTGTTTGACGTATATACATGGGGCACACTAAAAGTTTTGCACTTCTAGCTAATCGGAACTATTTGAATTTCGAATGTTATATTTTTTTAAACGTTGCAACCTTCTTAGATATAATAAAAAACAATTGACGGGACATCATTTGTCAATTGTTTTTTATCACACATCAAAGTTCTACGTATGCAACGAAAATGGAATTAAGTCGAAAATATTTTAGAGCGATGATTTTTTATGATTTTAAAAGTTCTCTCTCTCCGCAAGACTGTGCCGCTCGTCTTCAAAATGCTTTTGGGAGAGAAGCACCTTGTTTGAGCACCGTGAGGCGATGGTTTGCTGAATTTGAGAGAGGTCGAGTTTCTTTACATGACGAATTTCGTGAAGGGCGGCCTTCAACTGCCGTCAACGAAAATAATGTGGCTACTGTTAAGCGGTTAATTGAAGAAAACCCGCGGATTACCTATGAGACAATTCGAGGACTATTGGGGATTGGTATGAGTCAAATCCAGAAAATTTTACACGAAGAATTGAAAGTTCGGAAACTTTTTTGTCGTTGGATCACTCATGAACTGACAGCGGAGCAGAAGCGGGCTCGCGGGAATGATGGTTACAGATGCTACTGAAGTACGACCACGGACATTCTAATGCTGTTTATGACATTGTCACAGGAGACGAAAAGTGGATTTATTGTTTTAAATTCGAAAAAAAAACAGCAATCTTGTGAATGGGTGTTTGAAAATGACAACAAGCTAACAAAAGTGAGGCAGGCGAGAAACGTTGGTAAAAAAATGATCTCGTTTTTCTTCTCAGCTACGGGTCTCATCTGTACAATTCCACTTGAAGATCAAAAGAGTGTTAATGCCGAGTGGTATTCTACCATTTGTTTACCCAGGGTGTTAGAAAAAGTTCGCGAAAGACGACCCAAAAGCCGCGTTCTCCTACATCATGACAACGCTTCTTCACACACGGCCAACAAAACAAAGTCATTTTTAGCTTCCGAAAAAGTACAACTCGTCACCCATCCTGCGCATAGCCCCGACCTAGCACCCTGTGATTTCTGAATTTTCCCCAAAATCAAAGATTTGATGAGAGGTTTCACTTTAACCAACTCCGAAATGGCAGTGATAGCGTTCAATGAGCACGTAGAACATGCCTTCAGATCTGTGGTCCTCCTGTTTTAAAAATTGGTTCGATCGCATGAAATATGTTTTAAATGTAAAGGAGAGTATTTTGAAAAGCAATAAACATAACATTTTGGTTTTAACATGTTGTTTTTTAAGTTACGCAAAACTTATAGTGTGACCTACGTATATACTCGTACTTTTATATATACTTTTGGTAAAAAGCTGGTAAGTAAATGGATAATTTCATTGGATAGAAGATATTGGAACGAATGAAGCGGTACAGATAAAGCTTGAAACACACTGGTCCTTCGCATACGACGTATGCCACACGACGTGGGAAACAGCGGTCCTACGTCGTCTGACGTTTACGGTATCTCACGCTATGACACTTTAAACGTCTGTGACAGCGTCGTACGCGTTTTTTTGTTTTTTTTTTAATTCCGTGGCCCAAGCCCGCGGCCGCTCTCACGTCTGTTGACAGGCGTCTCTGGCTAGCACGCAGAAGTTATTTCCAGTGGCGCCCGGCAGCGTCGTACGCGTGGGATAGCATGGGAACACAAGAATCTGTAACGGTGAATGTGCTCGTTACTATACAAATTGTATAGGCCAGATCCTGTTCAGATGTCATAAGGCGTGGTGTACGTCGATGAGTTTGCCGTCCCTTCAGTCTTATACTTAAGTATCTCGGACAAATTCGGTATTCGTCCGAACTGAGATTTCCGTTACATTATTTTCGCAGAGAATGATCCGTCATTTACAGAACTGTATTTCAATATATTATTCTCACAGAACTCAGTTGGAACCCTCACTCGCTCTATACATTTATTCATATAATAGTAGGGTGTCCAACTAGTGTAACAATGTCAGAAAAATTTATCCTTTTACGTTGGGCAATTGAATACTTTAATTTAAATATTACATTCTTAAGTTAAATTTTTTTTTTACTGAAAAATAAGTGTTCTATGGTAGTACACCGATCTCTCGTTCCTTTATAAGACTCTAACAGAACACATGTTCTAACAGAATACAGCCGTTTAGGACTTGATAATATAATATAATTGTACGCACTTTACATAAAAATAATCTTACAAGGTATTGACCAAGAGTAAAGGACTATTCGTCAAATATGTGAGTTAAATTTTCTGACCTACGTTGTCCTGTTGCAATTATTCGGGAACCTTTAAACATATGACGAAACATTTATGAAATACTTGATGGTTTTTATAATTTATAATTTATTATATTTTATAATTTATAAAATTATTATAATTATAATTTATAATTTATAAAATATTCTAATTTCAGTAAGACCAGACTGGTTACATTGGGCACAAATAATAGCATTGCCTTCTCGGAACATTGCCAGTCGGCGACGAGGAGGAGGAGTTCTTTGACGCATGTTAGAATTTAGATGTAATTTTAGTAGGTACTAGTAGTCCCGGCGAACTTCGTACCGTCCTTTTAAACCTTCTCTGAACTACCACTAATGTTTCAAGACGAAAATCAGCCAAATCAGTCCAACCATTCCAGAGTTTTAGCGAGACAAACGAATGTTAATTTTTATTTATATAGATAATTAGTATAGGTAATGTACATATTTAGTTAGTTTGTATTGTATTGTTTTATTATGTATGTTTCTTATTGTAAACTTAACGTTGATTAAAAAATGCCAAAGGTATTTCACTAAATATTTCTTTATCGTCGCAATTTTTATAAGTTACTGTACGTGGGTACATGTGAGTGGTTTTGAAGGCGAAATTTAGGCCAATTTAGGCAATAAATGTAAACAATTAAATAATATGTTGTAAAAACGCGGCACGTGCCTGCCACGTATTTCCTGTCACACATACGTCACTCTTAAGTGTCAAACCAAACCACACTGTGTTGTGACAGTTATTGTGACACGACCGTGTCACTTACGTCAATTTTACGTCTGTGGCCGTCGTGACCACAGATAAGTTATATTTTTCTTTGTGTAACGTTCAGTGTAAAGTTGTGATGCAACAATAAAAAATATTCTTTCTTTCTTTTTTCTTTCTTTACTAAAAATTCATTCTTCAGTTCTTCTGTCTCCATTTTACCTTTTTCCCCTATTCATTCTCTTCCATGGATGGTAATACACAAATAATACTTCGGTTGTAACCAACATCATTAGCTCACGGTAACCAGTTGGGACATGTAGTAGTAGGTAGTTTACTACTCACGTACAAACTTAATTTCCCTTTCTATTTATGTCTGTCTGTATTTGCATTTTGTCTGAATTTAGTCCAAACCTAATTTACCGAACACACTTTCATATTACCAATTAGTTGAGTTATGTCACTTAAGTTGTCGCATAGAACAGAATAACATAGTATTGAATGGAATCAGGCGTTACCGGGCGAAAGTTCATTATAAAACAATGTTCTCTCTGAGACAGTCTTGAGAATGCCTCGTGAGTAGGTGAAACGTATGTCGACGTTTATAATGTCTTCTATTTAGCGAAATTAGTGCTATTATATAAAAATTCAACATCTTACCCCATTGTTTTAGAATGAGATAGTCCAAATCAAATCCTACTGCTTATAACAATCATGGTCACCCTATGTAAATCCAAATATTCCCAGGTGAATGCGTATTGAGACCTTTGATAACATTTGAGGAGCTTTTGAACACCATTTGCTGTAGGCGTTCGATTTTCTTTGAAGAAAGTTCAATTCAGTACCATTAATAGAATAATATCACCGATAATAGTCTACATATAATAAATTATAATTATATTTTAGTCGAATCAAGATTATTTAGCTGTATGATATAGCTCAAGGGCCGGGTCAGGTTAAATATTTCCACAAACGATACACATTCGCGACCTCTGAAGTAGCAATAAATTAACAAATCAATATACCAATAGGTATTTAGAAAAAACAAAGTCGACCGTTTCGTATGTATGTTTAAAACTACTCAACGGATTTTGAGGCGGTTTTCACCAATGGATAGAGTGGTTCTCGAGTAAGGTTTTAGTATACAATTTGTCAGGCACAACCGCAGGCTATATAATCATGTGAATCAATCTATTCATAAATCAGTGAATTCGAGATTCACAATGTCAATCACGTACTTGTTTAATTATTTAGATTTTATATATAAATAAAAAATTAAAATACTATTTACACTTACTAAAAACTATACTGTACACATTAAAATCTACACTATATACAGGCGTCAAAGAACTCCTCCGCCTCGTCGGCGACTGGCAATGTTCCCAGAAGGCTGGCAGCATTGCCACGTTGTATGGCAATGCTTATTCTTTATCACATACTTATAAATTAAATGAATCACTTACTGTGGCGGCCAGCAGTACCAGAAAGAAAGGCAACATTTTGTTGGTCTTTGTACGACCAAACGGTATATACTATACACGAAAATATTCAAAACGTACCAATATATATACATATCGTTACAATTATTCCAAATAACTATCATCTGTTCAAACAAAACATCGATTTTAGAACAACACAAGAAGATTATAAAACCATAGACGTTATTTTCAAGTTTTAAAGTTGATTTTTGATAGTATTTTACTTTTGTATTGTAAAAGTAATATTGTAATTTTATAGATTTAAAACAAAGCGATTAATTGAATTGTTTCTTTAGTGTAAATACGAGTGGTTTACGTAAATCATCCTTTATACGGATACAATCTGAAATTAAAATGTTTCTTGTTCTGATATCATTAGTTAAGTAAATAACTTGTGTGATGTGTCCTCAGTTAAGGCGTGTTTATAAGTATTCTTTTTATTTAAAAAAAGAAAATTGTAATCACCAACATGATCTACAAGTATTCCCGTCGACCCCTTCATCTAAACAAAAAGTATGGTAATCGGGGATTGCACTCACGTCGTCGAACCACAAGTCGAACATCAAGTGAAGTGTACTGACTGTTACTGACGGTTCGCTCTCAAAATCTCTTCATGCACGCGATACACCTACCGACGACGACGGATGGCAACTCACCTCAATTGACATCGTGTCAGAGTTTGTTGCCAAACTCCTCTGAAACAGCTTGACCGATTCTTATGAAAAGTTTACGGTCATAAACTATTTTTAAACCGGGGTTAAGGGTGGTCCACTCTATAGCAAAAGAACGGTTTCCCCAACGACGCGGGATTCTCATCCCGACCAAACCCCCGTAGAGGCCACACAGGTGGTCAAAGTCCGCCGGGCGCCACTGGAAATACCTTCTGCGTATGAGTCAGAGAGGCCCGGCAACGGACGCAGAATAGAAAAAAAACGAGTATATAGGTATTCAACAAAGTGTCTAGAGAAATTTGGGCGTAATTAAACTCTTAGGGGACAATGATGTGATTCAATATTGCTACCTATTATTTGTGCAGGGCTCCAAATTATTCTGATTGAGTGGAGCTCAAATTTCTCCTTCAGGTTTCTCTTCATCCAAGTAAGTACATACTTGGGTTTAGCTTGTTTGAGCACGAAACATAGTTGTGTCGTGTCCAAATGGCTTTTCAAGTTACTGAAAGTCAGCTACTTAAAGTGTCTTGAAAGCGATATGAACAGATATCGGGGCTATTAAAACCCCGGGGGATATTGTCACTACTTATTTATTTGAAGCGTTTATATGTAATATCATTGTTTAAGCGGCTTCTTCTTAAAACTTCTCAGGGCAAAAAACTATTTACATGAAGTAAAGAGAATTAGTATTGTCATTTAATGATGTACTTAATGCTGCAAGCAACCGTTGGAGTTGGTGACGACGCAGAGGTGTTATTTATTTACAAAACTGTCTGCGTCACTGACTGTGAAGGTTCCCGGTATGCTGGCTGTGTCACCACGTTGATTGCACATACTAATTCTTTGAGGCTGAACATAAGCATCGGCCAGACGTTCAGCGATGTCTCTAAAAGGCAGCGAGCGCTCGGATCCCACGAACCCTTCTAGTATCTCAATCTTTAACGTCTCCAATACGTAATGGCCTGCTAGGTTAGGTAGGCTATTAGGGATTTAAGTTATTTTTTGTAAATATAAATTTAACTTCATGACATTTAACTACCTTTTTCTGTGGTAATTTTAAAAGAGGCTCGTGATCTAGTGGTAACCGACAATGTTAACACATTGCAAAGGTTAACCAAAATCAAGTCAGACCGGTCTTAGGATGGGTGACCATTTCTTAACACTGAGACGCCTCCTTACCTCGGAGAGCACGTTTAGCCGTCGGTCCCGGTTGTCATCCAAACATTTATGGCAGTCGTTACGGGTAGTTTTAACCCTAAATCAAAAATCCGACCGATCTAACTACAGAACTACGATATCGCCCATGGGTTGTGCATGGAGGTCAGATGGCAGTCGCTTCACGGAAAATATTGAAGTTCAGCCGAATCGCAGTTAATCTGGAAAACCGACTCCAACCGCGTTGGGACAAAGGCTGGGTGGATGATGATTGCTGTGGTAATTGACAACAAGAAAACTAGGATTTCCACGGCGGGAGTTGGATTTACGTTACGCGACGCCATATCAATGGGACGCCCGCTACTGCATCAGATTCACGTCTTTATCCTCGAAGTATAGATAGAAGGGTAGATAGAGCCTTTTGCAGTTACCGGACAGTTTGATTATATATGCCAGAGCCGTCTGTTAGCATACCGTGTGCAGGTTGGAGAGATTTGAATTTGTGTTGTCAGCCCTCTATAACACAATGTATATTTAAATCGCCTGTTTAGTGGCCATACACCACTATCATACATCGTGCCCTCATCATGTGAAACTCAAGTAACAGTCTAGAATAGCTACTAAAATACTATGTAAGATTTACGGTCCGTTTAAGTACCTAACTACCTACCATACATACCTGACCAATAACTTTATAACCAACTAGCTGAGCAACTAGCTCTGCCCACGGGAACACATTACCGGGATCAATAGTAGCTTAGAGCACTCAGGAATAATATAGCTACATATAAGTGAAACAATATTCAAAATCGGTTCAGTAGTTACGGAGTCTATGCAATGCAAACATAATTGTTTTATATTTTTATATTTTTTTTTTATATTTTTATAGTACAAATTTAGTCCTTCAACCTAGCCGAGGTCTCTAAACATCTATGTATAGAAATGGGTAATGTCCCCCTTAGCTCTCGAGAACTGCTTATGCTCCAATCATGGTGGACCCCTCTATGGATAGCCCTTGATCTGGAGGCAAGCCAAAAAATCGAAAATTTGACCTAGCCCTAAGGGATCAAAAGTTATAGGCCAAAACCTATGGCGTGGTGCGGCGCGAAGCACCGCGCAAGACACCGTACTAGTAAATAAATATGTTAGGAAACATATTTTACATAGGAAACATTCAGAATTCGGTACAAACGTATGTGTCATCACACAAAGTTTGTCCCGACCGGGAATCGAATCCCAGACTCCGGCGTCGAAAGCGGATACACTACCGACCACGCCCCCGAAGCAGTCTCTAGTAATATGTTTGTTTGTTTGTACAGCTACATTGTATAGGCTCCGTAACTAGTGAACCGATTTTGATATTCTTTCACTGATATGTACAGTATTCCTGAGTAATATAGGCTCCTAATAAATAAAGCCTATTTTTAGTCAGGCATTTTTTTAAGTAGTAGCCCTAACGTCTATTGCTGAAGCCCATGACGCCGGCGGACTTTAGCCACCTATTCTTACATCTTATTATTCAGGGAGACTGAGAGGTGTCGTTAGCGTTGTAACAATGAAAGCCAGGTAAAACTAGTTGCAGCCGCACGTCGGGCATTAGCTGTGACATATACATAGTTTAAATCTATGTCAACACTACCTTTAAGCACAAAATGAGTACTTTAAGTCTAAAAAAACCTATATCATGTTAAATAAAACATATTCTAAGAACTACATAATATTTAGATTGTACGAAAACAATTTTACATAAACCTCGAATCCAACGCAAGTTTTATACGGAAACTGTACTTCAACAAAGTATTATTGAAGTCATAAGAATGTCAAGAATTGAGGGGTGTCACTGTGAGCGAGTCATTGGAATAAAATCGATTTTCACATGCGTTTCATTGTAATATGTGTCCTGGTTATTGAAATTTAGGCTCGAATTACATGTTTATTGATTTTATATTTAGAACCTTTTTTACACAACGCCATCTACCCCAAATTGCTAAGCTAATTATAAGCTTGTGTTATCATAATTATCGTGGTAGGTAAAGAGGATAGAGGCAAGAGGCTTGCCCCTATTAAGTGGCACCAAATGTGACTATCAGGGATTATAAAAATACTTATTATTGCAGTCATGAATCGGTTCAGTGGTTTCAGAGATACGTAGAAACTTACAAAAAATAAATAATATGGATTATGAAAATTTATTCACAAAATGCATAATACTTGGCCAAACTATTTTTAATTTTTATGGGACCAAATGGCAACTATTCCACATCGAACTAAAGAAGAATCACGAAAATCGGGTCATAAACTCAGCGTAATACATACAAAAAAAACCAATAGAATTGTGAACCTCAACAAAAATAAAGACGAATAAATGATTTTTTATAAGATTAAAGTTTCATCTTAATGAAAACGTTGACAATAATACTGTCTCAATTCTATAGTTTATGCTTTCGATTGTCAGCACTTGGTGGAACTAGTAAGTAAATACTAATACCTAGGTATTCTACTACACACTGTAGAGAGTATAGAACACGTATGAAAGTATATTTCTGTATTTTAAAGCAATGAGCTTGCTTAAACTATTCTTAAAATATTTAGATATAAATTATAAAACACAAAATCACTGAGCGACGATGACGGTCATAGTAGCTCATAGGTCAGAGCGTTCCCCTTGTTAGGGAAAAACCGTGGGTTCGAGTCCTGCCGATGACGTTTTAACCTATGATAATGTCGTAAAAGAGACCGGTCAGATCAATATCAATATCATCAATCAATACATATAATAAAATTGTAAGTGGTCGATGTCTGTACATCGAAGATATAATAGAGAAACTGTTGACTTTATGAACGCAATAGTACCCAAAACAATGGTTTTTAGATTTTTTGTCTGTGTATCTGTTTGTATGAATATTGAACACGCTAATCTCAGAAACGGCTTAACCGATTTGAATGCGGTTTTTAGTAATGTGTTGTGGTTTATTCAACTTAACATTTAAGGTTTGTTTTATTTCTATCGGTTTATAATCAAAAAAGTTCGATTGTCGATCTAAAGTAACACGCAGGCGGAGCTGCGGGCAACAGCTACACATAATAAATCAGTAACTAGTGATCAAGTAAACTATAACACGCAGGCGGAGCTGCAGGCAACAGCTAGTTTCATAATAAATCAGTGGAATAAATCAGTGGAATAGTACTGTTCATCCTGTATGTCTAAATTCGCTTAGAATGGAACCCAACCCCAAGCCGATTCCAGTCACTGGTAAAGCAGTAGATAATCCTACCTTTAGTGAGGTGTACTTTATGTTTGTAGAAGAGAACTCTGAAACAAATAAACTAAGAGAAACCTTGACGTATTGTTTGCTTTGACAGATTACTTACTGTAATAAATCCGACATCCGTTATATAATCACTTTTATTATTCCGAAGGGGTAACCTAGAATATTATACGTCCATTTTTCGACAGTAATTGCCGCTAACCTTGCCTTTTTATAGGTTTACTATAAGCGCTAGAAACATGAAACTTTGTATGAGTATATGTACTTACTATGTTGACAAAGAGCTAAAAGAAAATAACGAAGAGTATATTTTTTTTGGGGTACCTCCCCGTCTTCCCCGTAGTGTGGGGTATCATAAGATAGGTATTTTAAAAACATTAAGCGGTTATTAAGACGATTTTGTGATTTAAGTATCGGTTTGTGAGATATTCAAATGTATGATGGTAGTCCATGTAATGAACAGTTCAGGAGTTATAGAGGCTAATATAGGTGACTACGGAACCCTATTCTAAGCGTGGACAGACACGCACTTTGCCGGTTTTATGGTTGACGAAGGCTCACAAACATAATATGATAATCGCGTTTGGGGTTAGGTTTATGGGGTTTTAGCGGTATTTGGTTAGCTTTCCAAAAAGTGGAGGGTGGTTACTTACTCAGTGAATTTGTATTGTCATTCAACGCTAAAACTGTCAGCAATGACGCGGAGGAATTTTTAAACAAGTGTCTGTAAATATTTTACGTACTTCTATAAAGCAGCTTCATTTACGAATGGGTACTTTATAACTGACTAATGGTCGCCCGCGACTTCGTCCGCGTGGTAATTTGGATTTTTTCCCGTTCCCGTCGCGCCGCGTCATATTTTGAACAATTCACACAATATCTTTATAAATTGTAGCCTATGTGTTATTCTGATGTATAAGCTATATTATTGTACAGTTTCATTAAAATCCATTTAGTAGTTTTTACGTGAAAGAGTAACAAACATCCATCCATCCATACATACATACATAGATACATACTCACAAACTTTCGCGTTTATAATATTAAAGTAGGATATAAGAACTTGACTTTTGTAAATACATAGGTACATTCAGACAAAGTTTTTCTCGACCTGACACCTTCATCGCCGAAAGCACTATACTCGTACTACCACAACAATCGACCACGCCACCGAAACAGCTATATTTAACTCTGCCTACCCCATCAGGGCAACAGGCACGATTATATACATAAAAATACGTACAAACTAGCAATAAATCAGTTCTAATTCTGCCAATACAGGCCAATTATCGGCATGACGTCGGTTTTAATAGAAACGGATTCGTTAGGCCTGAAAAAATAATTCTCTCGTCTGAGCAGTGAGAAATCGCACGGAGTCAGATAAGCCTCCGACACCGTCTATAAATTATTTATTAACCGCTGCTTTAGGGAGTGTGGCCACTAAATACGCGTGACTTATTTCGCTCGGACTGCAGAGATTTTGTTTAGTGGTATGTAACTTTAACCTGTGTGTTCTGGCTGTGGGAATTTTAGTTTGAATTACATCGTGGTTATAATATAACCACGATGTAATTCAATAGAGAAATATGTCAAATATTTGCCCCTAATACGTGTGATTATCGGTCACACGTATTAGGGGCTAATTTATGTCAAATTATGGGTGTGTAATGCATCTCTGCCTACCACTTCGGGATTTAGACGTGATGTATATCTGTCTATAGGTGTGTTATTGCCGCGTAAAACCGAAGTTAATCGAGGGCAGGTCTCTAGTCAATTATAATTTTCTAGCAAAGGCCGCGGTTTCGCCCGCTTGACAAATTATATACACAAAAACCTTCCTCGAGAACCTCTATCCATTGGTGAATACCGCATCAAAATCCGTGAAGTAGTTTTTACGATCTAAGCATACATACGCACGGAAATGACTTTGTTTTAAAATATGTTATGATAGTGATGATGACAGTAGTCCGCTGTTTTCATGGCCATAGGTTAACATTTGTTACAGCGGCTCTTTGTTCAAGAAAATTCATGTTTCAACAAACTGGGGACGGATTCATTTTAATAATTTTAAATAAAAAATACTTCACTTTGTTGTGGCTGAATTGGTTTAATTTTAAAAGACAAACAGTTTATATTGGAACTAGCTATTGTTTTGTTGCCTTCCAACTACAAATAAATTAACATTTTAACCCGAAATGGTTAGACAGAAGCGTAAATACGTTCACTTTTGTCAGTCATATTATTGGTTCCACGTAATACCGTTGGTGGCGTATGGGGTGCTCGTCCCCTACTGATTACTGATTTCTTTTTTAATATTGTTAAACTCCTGTGTAAACGTCCTATTGTAAACCTCCTAACAATAAGGCACGTGTCGACGATAACAGCCTTCTGAATCTGACTTATTTATTAAAATTATATTTATTACTAGCTGTTGCCTGCAGCTCCGCCTGCGTGTTATAGTTTTCTTGATCACCAGTTACTGATTTATTATGTATAGCTGTTACCCGCAGCTCCACGTGCGTGGTACTTTAGATCGACATAACTTTTTTATTTATGAACCGATTGAAATAAAACAAACCTTTAACGTTAAGTTGAATAAACCACAACGCATTACTAACAACCGCATTCAAATCGGTTAAGCCGTTTCTGAGATTAGCGTGTTCAAACATTCAGACAAACAGACACACCGACAAACAGACAAAAATTCTAATAACCATTGTTTTGGGTACTATTGCGTTCATAAAGTCCCCCTACAACAGTTTCTCTATTATATCTTCGATGTACAGACATCGACCACTTACAATTTTATTATATGTATTGATATTGATTGATTAAAAAAAATATGTTTATAGTAATGGCGGGGTAGTGTGAACTCTATGTTTTTTCTGAATTGTGTCCTTCTCTTGTGTGAAAATAAATGGTTTTTCTTTCTTTCTTTAATGGGGGGCGAGCCTATTGACGTTTATGGTTACTTTGTCTATACTTGCCAGAGCCTCGTCCATCTGACAGCCGGCGCGTGATCTTGAGGATGACTTGGGACCTGGAGACATAGATAGGGTCCCTTATTACATTGTTTATTATATAATAGTAAAATAAATAGTCCGAGACGCCCAGGACTTTAATTGTCTGTGCCATAGCGGCTGGCACGTAAGATTTTGTTGCCTTTCATCAACATTTCATCGCAAGGCAACGGGTTTTAAATTTATTTAAATTTCAAATA
Organism: Nudaria mundana; assembly: GCA_963556515.1. Lineage (NCBI taxonomy): Eukaryota > Metazoa > Arthropoda > Insecta > Lepidoptera > Erebidae > Nudaria > Nudaria mundana. The sequence continues at coordinate 15,731,022 of OY748302.1, read as the reverse complement.
TTGGATAGAAACAGGCGTTACTTGGCGAAAATCCATGACAAAACAATGGTAAGTAAAAATTTTTTTAAGAAAAAACTTTTTAGCATTAATTAATAGCATTAATTTTTCGCAGAATCAAAAGGACAACAAAACGTCGACAATTGTTTCGCCTCTAAACGAGGCATTATCAAGACTGTCTCAGAGAGAACAGCGTTCTCTCTGAGACAGTCTTGATAATGCCTCGTTTAGAGGCGAAACAATTGTCGACGTTTTGTTGTCCTTTTGATTCTGCGAAAAATTAATGCTATTAATTAATGCTAAAAAGTTTTTTCTTAAAAAAATTTTTACTTACCATTGTTTTATTTAAATTATAATATAGCTGCTACTTTTATAAATTAATTCGGCCATTTTGGACATAACCCATTACAAATGTGCCCGATGACGGCAATAGGCTTGTCCCCTATTACGTGGGACTAAAATATTAGCAAATTGTGGGTGTATAATGCTATGCTAGTTCGTCACGCTGTAACTGCTGTACGAGGGCTTGATACACAAGAGGCAGAATATTAGGATAGTTTGTAAGATAGGCTACGTAGTATGGCAACGTCGAATTGAGTCTATACCTAACCAATGATGTCAACTCAACTTATCAAATCAAATCTCAACAAATGTCGTTTATTTTCTGCAATATTGTTTGCTCAAGTAAGTCGATCGAATATTATCGTGGATTCTACTATAGACACGTTAAGATAGTTTACGAGTTCAGATAACGAAATCAGGCGGTTCTTATGCATACCTACTCTTATTACGGCTATTTTCTAGACTGATTTTTTATACAATACCACAGATATAAGAATGCTATACTAGTGACAATACCAAATACCAAATATTTTTTTACGGAAATTTACCACAGTTTCGTCACATAAGCTGTGCCCTTTTTAGGGTTCCGTAGTTCAAGTTTTGGAACCTTTATAGTTTAGTCATGTCCGTCTGTCCCTCCTCGGCTTTTCTCCCAAACGAGTATTGCTGGAAACATGAAACTTTGCAAGGATATGTGTATTTACAACGCCGACAAGTGCTAAAACAACTTTATGAAAATTTTTTTTTTTTGGGGTACTTTCCCCTACTAGTATAGTGAGGATAATTTTTTTTCTCGTGTCAATCCCATCGGGTCTTTAGATAGGTATATGTAAAACATTGGAAGGTTGCGATATATTCAACTTTAAAGCCTATTCAAGCACTTGGCCGGTTTTTATACAATACCAAATAGTTGTATATTATAACGATTATATAGTTTAGATTATAACGTTTTTTTGACAGTGTCCTCACAGAAGCTGTGTCGAAACATAGAATAATTACACTCTATTCGCTACTCCAATGTATGAACACACATACATCGGGGTACCTAATAGATTGTTATTATTTGGCAAACACGAAAATGACTGTGCATTTTTTAATGTTTCCGATAGGCGCGTGTAGCATGGCAGTCACTGAGAGTTGGGAATGACTACCGAGGTATTCGCTAGCAAATTGTGACTTTAATTTACAAGTGCAATACCTGTGTGTTTAACGCGAGTCCAATCACACGTAGCGAAGGTCAAATAACTTAAAGTTATCAATATCGCGACTCATACCCTTTACTTATTAATAATTGTACTGATAAGGAGCTACAAATAGTTATAATAACATTTACATGTATAATATTATAAACACCACAATATTAAAATGGTAACATTTCTGTTTCATGCATTAAAATTGTTACATTATAGCAATAAATGTAGTGTTTAGATGATTTTTAACAGTTGCCTGTGAGAATCGGGACATAATGGACGGAATTATATTTGGAATTTGTGCAATTATAACGGTAATAAAATGCTGCAGAAGGATCCCAACATTACGTCAACAAAGGCCTTAAAAACCCTTTTTTATTTGGCAGAATAAATGCATATAAGACCCAAACCAAACTCCGTGCAAGTGACCTTCCGAATACCAAAGGAGGATCTGCCAAATTTAAAAGGTTCCCTCGCTGCCGTTACATCAAATGTGTATTTTCAAATTTCAGTTAGCTGTCGTACAGGCGGTACACGCCCAAGTAGTCCCTATATCTGATTCACAAGAAGGTACTTTTATTAATATATTTTTATATAACACTACTACTGGTACAACGGTGTCCATTTCAACCAATTTTTGCCGGTCACTGTTGGTTCTATGTAATAAAGGACCGAGCCTTTCGTTTTGAACACTTTGGGTGTTCTCGCCAGAGCATTTGCCGGCTGTCAGCCATCATGTCATGACTTAGCCGTTATTTTTTCCACCCAATCGTCCATTACCGGGCGCCTCGGGTACGCGCCCTCGGGATTTTACCGGTGACCATGACTCGTAGCATGGTCTCCAGTGACAGGGTATCTATGCCCCTGACCCACAACGAGACCCTGGCGCTCACTCGCCCACGCTGAGCATTCCACCAACGTCTGGAGTACAGTGTCTTCGCCGGAAGCCTCACGATAAATGCGCAACAGATACTTACAAAAGCACCCGTGCCCTATAATAATATCTGTGACGCACGATCCGCGAGGTCACCGTATCGCCTCTGCAGCCAATCCTCTATGATCGGTATCACCGCCGCGATGGTGGTGTTTTCCCACCTTGGTTGCTCAAGTCGCACCTTCAATTTCTCCTTGAGATCCTGGCGGAGTTGGGACCACTGAGCCTCGATTGCTCCAGCTCCAGCGCCTCCTTGTTCCATTGAAACAATGACGCAGCCCTTGCGTTAAGACTGCGTTGCCTGAAGACCCACAGCATGCAGATGCACTCACCGACGCAGGATATAACCCTACCCCAAAGATGCAGGGTAGTACTCGACCCAACCGCGTGACAGAGGCCACGTGGGTAGCCAAAATTCGCCATCGTAACAGGGAATTCTTCCGAGTGGATGTAGGAGAGGTGGCAGCCTTAGGCCGCGGAATAAAAAAAAGTGGTGACGTGGACAATACCCTGGAGATCTTAGCAACTACTCGTATTTGGTTTATAGTTTAAATTGTTTTTGTTAGTTGAAGTCTCAATTTGAATAAGTACCAAATCTGTAGTACATTTGGTACTTTTACATGAAAACTTTTCAAATATTGTTGATACATCTTTCATTACTTACACAATTTTATCTAAGCAATGAAGTATGCTAACATTTCTCAAATAATTTTCTCAAAGAATGTTCCTCCTGGAAAGACAACAGTCGCTTGTTTTGATAAATACTGTTTCATATTACGTCTGTTTTCAGATGTGACTTATTTCGTACCATCAACAGCCGTTAAACTCTATGACTTATCAAAAATAATTCCTGGCAATCCAGAGTATGTCGGCATACCAATTCAAGATCTATCCAACGCAGTATTATTATCTAAGACAAATACTGAAGAAGGATCAAGCGAAGAATCTAGTGATGAATTTATTGGAGAATTAACTGAAGAATCAACGGAGTCCATTGAAGATCCAGTCTATAAGCTTCTACGGGCTGGGCTGGATAAATCATCTAGAGATAGTTCTAGCATGATAAAGACACTGTTACAACAAGCTAAAAAATCAAATATAGCGTCATTGTTAAGGAGTTACGTCGATGATAATATTATATTTGAAGAGGATGCGGACGTTAAAGGTTCACATAAGATTGTCAATTATTTGAAGAAAGTCGTAATGCCGAGTATTACAAAGAAAGCCAAAAATTGTCTAAATCAGATAATTACTAAATAGACGTAATTAACGTCATTAATCCCAACGATGACAGCTATTATAGAAACTACCCTCAATAGTTTTTTTATTGAATATTTCGAAAAAATGTTTAAAAATTAGTCCTGATACATTAAAGATCTCTCATAGTCTTCGGTCTCATACGTTCACGCTTTTATTTCGTTTTCTTTTCCATCATCCGGCTCGAAGGAGCATTGTTCTTGAAGTTTGGTGGTACAAATATAGTGGACTGTATATTTAGGTACATAGGTATAATGGTTCTTCGATAATTAACAATTAGTTTCAAGAGACATGAGTATCTGTGGTGGTTTTCAGTGACAAGTATTTTCTGTGATGTCAATACGTCGTATAAAGTAAATAATGCGTCAACAGGTAGACAGAGGCGCTTATTATCCTCACACTTTGCCAAGTCGTTAACCCCCACATAAAAGGTGGCGAGCATATTGCAGTTTCCGGGGAGTATACCTGCCACCTCTTCGTCCGATTGTCAGTAGGTACATCGTGTCAAGGCGAGTATGACTGATGATGGGCCTTGGAAATATTGAAAGGGTCTCTTAGCAACAACGAGCAAAAATATGAATAAGTATTTATGAAAATTGGTGCTAACTAATAAAATAGAAGGCGAGTGTTTTGCCCATTCCAGGCAATTTCAATATTCTTGCCAGAGCTGTCAGCAGGACGTGCAGTTGAGGGGGACTTGGGCCCTATGGATCCTTTGGATCTTAGGGCTCTGCCTGTCTTAAGTCTATAGGTAGGATAGTTTAGATCTTGGAGGTATTTTAACCCACTTTAAAGGCGAAGGAGGTTCTCAATACGACTGCATGTTTACTTATGGTTGTTAACTCATATCTTTTGACTGCGTGAACTGTTTTGATTTTTTAACTGAAAACTAATGCTTCTCACGTGGTCCCATTTCAATTTGGTCCCATTCAGACTATTATTTGGTCCCAGTCCGGTATATTAAGTAGTATTTTTTTTTTGCTATGACATTCATAGACTGGCGAAATAAACGTATCTATTTAGTCCTGTGAGGACAACAGCGTGTTGTTGTGTACACGCTGTTGTCCTCACAGGGCTAAATAGATGCGTTTATTTCGCCAGGCTCTTTGTTGGTTCCACGTAATAAACGAGTCTATTACCATTTTAAATTCTGTAGATATAGTTGTCAGAGCTTCATCCGTTCGGTCAGCAGGTGCTCCGCGTGTACTTGAACCCAGAAGATGTTGGTAAGGCCATAGATTATATTTATAATGGTAAGGCCTTTGATACTCTTAAAACATGGAATGGGCCTAAATAGTATAAATTAAGAATTTGAACAAAAAAAAGATATGGGACCAAATAGGAAGCTTAAGCTTTCAATGAACAAAGTTTAAATCAGTTCACCTAGTCACAAGAGGTCACAAGTTACGAGGTATCACTTCATCATTACATATTACTAGGTATGCGCAGCATGCTGCTAATTGCAAATGTTGAGCGGCGCAAATGTTTTTATTACATTATCAGAATCAGAATCGAACACTACTATGAGTACGTCGCATTTGGTGTCGAGACACTAGGCCCATGGGGCCACGGTGCGCATCAGCTCTTCACAGAACTCAGCAAGCGTCTGAGGGAAGAGACTGGGGTTCTCCGCGCAGGCAGCTTTCTCGCGCAAAGACTCTCATTGGCAATTCAGCGCGGGCATGCTGCCTGTGTTATGGGCACTCTGCCTAAGTCTCCCTGCCTTACTTATTTATTTTAGTGTTTTAGTTTTAGATAGTATAGTTTGTAGTTTGTTTAGGTTTTTTTTTAACTTTAATTTTCCTGTTCCTTGTATACATATATTTAAGTAATATAGTATATAGAATCGAACACATAAATTAATTAATCGAATGAAAAAAAAAATATTTTCATTTTTGACGCGTGTTTCCATGGCAACCATTTAATCATATGGTTTTTCGGTGATGTCCTAGACATTTTCTGTGATTATTCCTCCGTGGTCAGCTCTATTTTCATGATTTCAGATATATGCACTCCCGGGTATGATGTCGACCAGCATGCCAAATTTGGTCAAAATCGGTCGAGCCGTTTCGGAGGAGTTGGCCACAAACGATTTACACTTGTCGCCTAAGATTGAGCTCCGCTTCGCTCCGCTCAATAAAACAAAGTCGCCCGTTCTGTATGTATGCGTAAATCTTTAAACTACGCAATTAATTTTGATGCAGTTTTCACCAATGGTCCGAGACTTTAATTGGCTGTACCATAGCGGCTGGCACGTAAGATATTGTTGCCTTTCATCAACATTTAATAGCAAGGCAACGGGTTTCAAATGATTGCTGCTACTTTTTATTAAATTCATTCGGCCATTTTGGACATAACCCATAAATGTGCCCGGTGACGGCAATAGGATTGCCTCTTATTACGTGGGACAAAAAATACTGGCAAATTGTGGGTGTGTATGGACCTCTGCCTACCCCTTCGGGATCTATATCCCGAAGGGGTAGGCATAGGCCCACACCTATGCGTGATATATGTATGTGTGTGTTTGTTTCACCAATGGATAGAGTGGTTCTCGAGGAAGGTTTTTGTGTGATTTGTAAAGCAGGCGAAGCCGTGAGCATCCGCTTGTTAAACCTAAAAAGGCAAAATAAAATTATACTGTCGAATTGAGAACACCTCCTTTTTGAAAGTCAGTTAATTATATTTATGCAACGAACAATCAAACCGAAGTTTAGTTCTATGACGATAGCAAATACCCTTTGAATGTAAACACTATTCTAATATTAATGAAGGGAGAACCCTTTGATTCGGGATTATGGGTTACAATTAAATAAGGGGTTCTGTTGACATAGTCCCACGGTATTTTACTAGTATATATATGGTCAAACCATAGTCATTCGTAGTTTTAGTGATTTAAAGTATCATCATCATCTCAGCCTATTCGACGCCAAATGCTGGCCATATGCCTCCCCTAAAGAGGGGGGAATTCAGCCTACATATACCACGCTGGCCAGATGGAGTGGTATAGGGTTTTGTGTCAAGTTTTCCTTCTCTAAATATATACTTTGATAAACATTTTGATATAAAAGTATACTGGTAATATAAATATATAATAAATAATAAATAAATATTTTGGACATTCTCACACAACGTCATCCAGCCCAAACTAAGCTTGTGCTATGGGATCTAGACAATTGATAAACGTACTTATATATTTCTAAATACATACAGAATATACATAGAAAACACCCAAACTCCGAAACAAACATTTGTGGATCACACAAATATTTAATTCAACCCGGGAATCGAACCCGAGACTCCAGAGTCGAAAGCCGATGCACTACCGACCACGCCACCGAAGCAGCAGGTTGTTTGCTTCTTTGAATTAAATAGGCCTAGTTTCTACAAAACTGATTTTGAAAATTCTTTGAATGACATGTAGCTACATTATCCCTCAGTAACATACGCTACTTTTTATCCCGGCAATGTGTTCCCACGGGAATCGGTAACGAGAAAACTATATCACGCGGGTGGAGACGCGGTGATTAGCTAGTAATTCTGAAGTAGCAGAGTTCATTTTTGAAATAAAAGTATGTAGCCTTCTTAGCCGTAGGGCTCTTTCCACCGCAGGTCTACCGGCCGTACATGAGCCAAATGGGTTAGCAGGAAGCGATGGAAAGAGACGGTACGACGTTGCTACTGTGGAAGATGGGAAGGTCTTTGGTGTGGGACGCTACATGCGTTGACACATTAGCACCTTCACACCTTCCAAGCACATCCGGATGTGCCGGCGCTGCTGCTGCATCGGCTAAAGGCCTTAAACGGCGTAAATATGTTAACCTAGCAGGTACCTATTTGAGCTGTTTGGGGTTGAGACACTGGGGTCATCGGGTCCGAGTGCTCGCCGCCTTTATAGAGACATTGCTAAACGCTTAATCGATGCTTCTCAGGACCAGAAGGCTGGCTATTTTCTGGCCCAAAGAATAAGTTTTTATTGTAAATAAACTGTAATACTAATGGCCTTCTTTTAAAATCAGTGAAAGACTCGTCAAAATCATTCTAGTCGTTTCAGAAGTTAGCGGGAACTACTTTAAATTTGTATTTAGTTATAAAAACAAATTTCCTATATTTGAGAAGTGTCAATTAGGTTAACTATCCAAATTAGGAATCGTCGTCTTTCGAGTCAATTAGCTGTTTTCATGACTCAGGAAGTGGTTCCCAAGTCTCTCGGGTATTCGCCAGTTAAGTTCGGTGACAGGGGGATTAACTAGTCGCTTGGAGTGCTAGATTATGCCATTTGAAACTGTCTGAAACAAGATGGAAGCCGAATTTAACATCAGATTTGATTAGTTGTCTTGAGTTTGCTAAAGTAATCTATGTAGGCAACTAGCAAAATCAAGAAGCGTTTCATTCTTTGGAGGAAAATACATTTATAATCATGCCTCTTTTCCGTTGGAGTTTGGGCTACGGTGCGTAGAGTAAGAGATAAAGTGCAGAATGTTTATTTAAAATGTTTATTACTAGAGAAAGTTTTAAAGAAAGACTTAATGTCGAGTAAATGTCAAATAAAATCGAACAGCCAGTATGCAGAGACATAAGCTTATGCTTTCGCTTTTTCCACTAATTATTTTCATGCATATATTAACCTGGTTTTTCTACAAAACATCTCCAAATGATCGAAGTTGCTCATCCACCTCTCATATGTGTATGTTTCGTTCATACGTGTTGGTTAAGATATCAGGAGAAGGATCTTTTGAAAAAATAAAAGTTTTGCAGAATATTTGATAAATGAATGCATTACGATGTTCGCAGAGACAGCTGGTTATAAATAAATCACAAAAACTAAAATGTCATCGCTAGGACTCGAACCCACGGCTTTTGTATCCTCTGTATCTTTCTATCTATGTATATCTGTAACCTGGGATCCAGTTCTTGGTTCAACCCTGTAACTACGAACTCTAACTTGAGACCAACGTTTATGCTGTACTTAGCACGATTTGTGACAGCTCTGTTAGGTTTACTTCTCTGTAGTTTCTACCTCTTTCCCTCTACCCCTATTAACTTAATATTTGATTATAAGTGGAAATTTAAAATATTTAAAGAATGGATATCAACATAATCGGCGTTATTACTCAATCATAATTCACGTTATGTCTTGTTTAAGCAATTTTCTATTGTAATCTTTGTGTATAACAGTTTATATTGCAACGATTCAATTTATAATCTGCCTATAAAAATTCCAATGAATATTGCAGTTTTAAGTAATGACAATCGTGTGAAAAATAATGATTTATTAGACGTATAAAAAGGAAATTATTTTGATTTGCTCGCCTTTAAGTATAATGGGCTTGTTGGCGCGTGCATTTAACGCTCTCATTTGGGTAAGAATTTCAATTTTCTTTTTTAGCACCTTTGATACGAACTGCTTGTTTTATTATTTATGAACAAAATAGGTGATACTTCCCGCACTAGTTCATAGTTTTCACCGGTGCTTCTCACCATGGGAACACATTACCGGTATAAGTTAAAAAATATTGGCTACAACTTTTGCGCAGCGTCACCTAACCCAAAGTAAGCTAATATAGGTTTATACCATGGGATCTTGGTAAGTATGTCATAAACAATGCATTCAATGGTCTGCCATTTAGCTGCATCAACGAGGCGCTTGGTTTCCATGGGGTATCCGGCTACTTAAGGCGACCAGTCGTAGATGCAGCGTCTCATGTCGTGTGGTGTTCTGCAGGATCCATTCTGGGGTCTCTTCTATAGAACGCCGGCTACGATTGGGTTCTCCGCGGAGTCTTCCACCAAGGGTTGACGGTTATCGTCCTAGATGACAGTCCTAGGAAGTAGCTTCGAGGAGGCGGCTTTGGCCACCTGTGTGGCCTCTTTGGGGTTTTGGTCGGGATGAGAATCCTGCGTCGTTGGGGAAGGGTTTTATCCCGCGTCGGTGAGTGAATCTGGTTGCGTGACCCTTCTAGCCTGCTTCTGTAAGGACGGGACGGGCGGGTGACTATCCGCCGCCTGGCTACTCTGGGAGTATCTCAGGCGGTTGGTAGGTTTGAGGCGATGGGCCTAAGGATAACTATGCCGATGACGGAAGCCCTGGTTTTCCATGGGCCTAACCTTTCGACCTCCGTCTAACTCATCCATAATCTTTAAATATACATTTTGTATTATACAAATTGCTCTCTGCTTATCCTAACTGCTTTAAATTAGGGTAATAGTTATTGCTGGACAAGGTTTGCAAGCTCTCACACATCAATGTGATACATCGGATAATATCTCACGAGTGTGGGGCCTAACAGGACGGACAACCAGTTGGGTTCTACAGTATCTGTGCCATATCTTCCAAAGATAATCTAAACGTATCTATTTATTACAAACTAGCTGATCGCCGCAGCTCCGCCCGCGTGATTTAGTTTACTCGTTCCCGGTTCCCGTGGGAACCCATTACCGGGATAAAAAGTATCCCCACACTCGTGATCCTATGTTACTCAGGGTGAATGTAGCTTTCCAATGGTGAAAGAATTTTTGAAATCGGCACAGTAGTTTTTGAGTTTATTCATTACAAACATACACACAAAAATACAAATCTTTCCTCTTTATAATAGTAGTTACAATTACAAATGTAATGAGTATTTATATATTGATCGTATATACGTTTACAAACCAGAATCCATTAATTTGGAGTTTAATTATACCTAGAATTTAATAACCATAAGCACAAATTGAACATTATTGATTGCCAATGTTTTATGCAAAGTAAAGATAAGTAATTCCATTACCTAACACTACACTAACATAATAGTGTAGACTTTCATTTTGAATTATAATGATTGATTAGGAACGTTTTAGATTCAGAGTCACGAGGATTTTTATTGCTCTGAAGCTTTTGAGAGCAGAATACATAAATAGGGTCTTACTACCATGTCTCCTTCGCCGAAAGGGTAGGCAGATGCACACTTTAACAGGGCGATTCATCTTGCCTAATCTCCGCTAGATGGCGCTGATATTTGACAGTTTTAATTTTTTTTCAGATATCGTATGTGTTAAACATAAGTGCACAGAGTGAGCAAGGTTTGAGAAACAGTATTAAATTTTGTTATATTTAAGATACACCAATACTATACTAGTACAGATATCCCCCCGCTCAAGTTTCCGCCGGGCGCCCCCCTGGAAATTCTTCCTAGTGCTAACCAGAGGCCCAAAAAAGCCCATCCAAAGAAATGGGGCTATTCTCGCAGCCTCATGTTACGGCGATATTATACGTAAAATTTCTAAGAGATACGTAGGTCACACTATAAGTTTTGCGTAACTTAAAAAAACAACATGTTAAAACCAAATTATTATGTTTATTGCTTTTCAAAATACTCTCCTTTACATTTTAAACATTTTTTCATGCAATCGAACCATTTTTTAAAACAGGAGGACCACAGATCTGAAGGCATGTTTTCTACGTGCTGATTGAACGCTTTCACTGCCTCTTCGGAGTTGGTAAAAGTGAAACCTCTCATCAAATCTTTGATTTTGGGGAAAATACAGAAATCACAGGGTGCTAGGTCGAGGCTATGCGCAGGATGGGTGACGAGTTGTACTTTTTCGGAAGCTAAAAATGACTTTGTTTTGTTGGCCATGTGTGAAGAAGCGTTGTCATGATGTAGGAGAACGCGGCTTTTGGGTCGTCTTTCGCGAACTTTTTCTAGCACCCTGGGTAAACAAATGGTAAAATACCACTCGGCATTAACACTCTTTTGATCTTCAAGTGGAATTGTACAGATGGAACCCGTAGCTGAGAAAAAAACGCGATCATTTTTTTACCAACATTTCTCGCCTGCCTCACTTTTGTTGGCTTGTTCTCATTTTCAAACACCCATTCACAAGATTGCTGTTTTATTTCGGGTTCAAAACAATAAATCCACGTTTCGTCTCCTGTGACAATGTCATAAACAGGATTAGAATGTCCGTGGTCGTACTTCAGTAGCATCTGTGAGCACCATTCCACGCGAGCCCGCTTCTGCTCCGCTGTCAGTTCATGAAGGATCCAACGACAACAAAGTTTCCGAACTTTCAATTCTTCGTGTAAAATTTTCTGGATTTGACTCATACCAAGCCCCAACAGTCCTCGAATTGTCTCATAGGTAATCCGCGGGTTTTCTTCAATTAACCGCTAAACAGTATCCACATTATTTTCGTTGACGGCAGTTAAAGGCCGCCCTTCACGAAATTCGTCATGTAAAGAAACTCGACCTCTCTGAAATTCAGCAAAACATCGCCTCGCGCTGCTCAAACAAGGTGCTTCTATGCCAAAAGCATTTTGAAGACGAGCGGCACAGTCTTGCGGAGAGAGAGAACTTTTAAAATCATAAAAAATCATCGCTCTAAAATCTTATCGACTTAATTTCATTTTAGTTGCATACGTAGAACTTTGATGTGTGATAAAAAACAATTGACAAATGATTTCCCGCCAATTGTTTTTTTTTATTACTAAGAAGGTTGCAACGTTTAAAAAAATATAACATTCGAAATTCAAATAGTTCCGATTAGCTAGAAGTGCAAAACTTTTAGTGTGCCCCATGTATACCTATTGTAGATTATCCTTCTTTAGGCACACCGTTTGTGTCATTGTGGTTCTTATAAGGGTATAATTATCTGATAGACACGATTTTCTGTTCTATTTTTGATGTTCCCAAATTTCAGCAAAATCGATGCAGTTATTATAATCATTTATCAGCATCTGCTGACTTTAGCATCGATTTTTAGATGCATAGATTATAAGATCTGACCTATTATACGTACGTCCGTATATACCTCCAAACGATGCCATGGTTAGTGCGTATTCAAGGTGTAAACAAGTCAAATATTTCACGCTTAATTTTATCATAATACTATCAACATTATGGTTTCCTTGATTGATTTAAGCTTATTTATTGAGATAGAAATTATAAATAAATCCCAAAAACGAAAATGTCATTGGCGGGACTACTTCTTGTGTACTTTTATCTACTTATGTAATTCCTAATAATATATTTTACTTTTCAGGACCATCATTATTGCCATCTATTTCCAACTTACCCGTAATCACCACTGTTTTAACTGAAAAACGTGTAAAGGATGCTTTAACAGATTTTGTGTATTCCAACCCGAATATTAACGAGAAATATATTCTAATTGTACCTCAAACAGAATCCTACATTACTGAAAATGAATCACGGGGAAAAATTAGTAAAGAAACAATTAATATTAATATTGAAACATATTGTAACAACAACAACCCAGGCCAGTGTTTAGCAAATGAACAAGAAATAAGTCAACTACCTTCAATAGTTGGATTGGATTACTATGGACAGCCAAAAATAGTTCCTTTGGCGCGAAAACCATTTGTGTTCACAAGTCAAGGTGACCAGCGACTATTGATAGCACCTGAGAGTTATATGCGCAATGATGATCCTAAGACCAATAATTATGAAAGTAGTGAGAATGGGGATTTGGTTGAATTTTTAAGACAATTCAGAATGTCGAATAGCAGGACAGGTAAATACGGTTCACCTGCTAGATATAGTTATGATACATATAATCTGCCAAAAGAACAAGCGCACTTTGATCACAAAAAACGTAGACCTGTACATAAATTAGAATTTAACTCAAAACGGGATAGATATCATCCAGTCAGTAGTAGTAAATACGGTTCACCTGCTAGATATAGTTACGATACAAATAATCTGCCAAATGAAGAAGCTCACATTGATCACAAAAAACGTAGGCCTGTACCTAAATTAGAATTTAACTCAAAACGAAATGGATATTATCCAGTCAGTAGTAGTAAATACGGTTCACCTGCTAGATATAATTACGAATCAAATAATCTTCCACATGAACAAGCTGGCATTAATTCCAAAAAACGTAAGCCTCTACCTAAATCAAAAATAAACTCAAAACGGTATAGATATCATCCTGACAATCTTAAACGGTCACATATGCACCAATATCATAATAATATAGCTATTCGTGCACCTAAAGAAGATTCAATTCAAAATCAAGAGCATTCTGTAGTACCATTACCGAGAGAAACATCCCTGACATCAGATCATCACGATAAAAGAGAATCAAAAACCAGACAATACACGCCAAAAAATCAATTAAATAGTTATAAACAAACTAACGTTCAATTTCCAATTAGTTCCATAAATCAGCAAAGGAATATACATGTATCCAACAGACACTTTAAACAGATACATAAGCCCAACTATATGTATTCTGAAGACTATATCAAACCTAATAAATTTAATTGGAACTACCCAAGTAAAAACAATCTTTTAACAATGTCCCATTATGATAAAACTAATATGCAAAAACCATCTAACGTAAGTCACAAATACTTCTATGGTGATAGACTAAATATAAATCCACCAAATTATGAAAGTAGGATAATAGATTACCAGACAAACCCATATATTTCGTTGCCGACAAATAATAATTTGCAACCGTATCAATATTCAAGCAGTATTTACCCCAAGAAATATAGAACACCACATTTATCGTCAAGTAATCTTTACTCACTAATGAATGAGAACCCTCGTAACAGTAATCAGAACTACCTTTATAACTTATTGATCAATAAACAACAAGAAGGACCATCATTTGCAATGAACAGATTTGACCATCCAAGCATAAATGAAAATTTTATAAGTTGGGTATCACCTCAACAGTATCAGACTTCAGGAGCTAATCAAATTAAAAATAGAAGACCTTACGAATTTAATGAATTTTCACTGAATTTACCAAAACACAGCAGTATGCATAACATGTACCAAAATAGCTTTCTTTTTAATAAAAATAAACGTAAGCCCAAATATCAACAACCACAGTATCAAATATCAAATAAAATACCAGAACCAATTTACTACCAATCACAGAATACATTACCCAAACATCTAAATGATAACAGACACTCAGTGTATAGTAATCGAGGTAGAAATATACCAAATCTATTTCTTTCTTCACCTCAACTTATAACTGATAATGAAATGGATATTTTAGACAACAACAATAATGGTTTACATCCTTACTATCAAAATGTTAACCCAAATTATGGAAGTGATTACAGTAAATTATTAGATCGCATAGTAAATAAGGTACAGTTCAGCACTTGCTTAAAAGGTTTATTAAATAATAAAAGAAAACATGATTCTGATAATTATAGAACAGATAAACATACATTAGAACCATATGATGTTACAGCTTCTCGATCAGGTAATAAGATTTTACCTAAATACGAAAATTATGCCATTCATTATGCAGACCAATATCACCCAAATAACTTGGCGTATGGCGATAAATTGATTAGAAAGATTAGTTCAAAAGATACTTATTATATGCAACCTATATATTATATCATGAATATGCCAGCGCAATCTGACAATATGGTTCGTTCCAATCCGTTAATTGATAGCACCAATACGGAGAACTATAACGTTGAAAATGATTCGAAAATTTCCTTTAAAGGTACACTCTATCAAAATAATCCATTACTAAAATGTGGTAAAAGTCTCAGGATGGACTCTGTTGGCACCGCGACGCGTAGTAAATATGTATCTACTAATGGTGCAAATCAATTGTATAGACTAAGTTCATCTAGTGATTTAAACACTGAAGTTCAGCCTCTGTATCGATATTTTGCAAAAATTGGTGTCGACAATAATTCGCCTTATGCATTGTCACAAAAACCTAAGACTGTTGATCTTACACGTGAGAGAGGAGACTCCGATAAACATGAGAGAAATAATAATCCTGTTGAAGATAAAGGTAAAAAAACTAAAGCTAGAACGGACAGTTATCATCTCCAAGAACCCCTCCAGACACCATCTACTTTTATTTATAGTGACCGAAATCAATTTTCAAATCAACCCAATATATTAATTGATAATGATTCAAGTAATACATTTTCTTATTCTGCACCATTAAATACCGACGCTGTCTATAAACAATTAGTAAGTCAACAAAATTTAGGAATGACACCTTATTCTTATTATCAACCATATTACATACAAACAGCTCAATTATACAGCCCATATATTGAATTGGACCAAAACAGGCAAATACCATATTATGGTAGTTATAATATTCCCATTGACACTGAAAATCAAAATACAGGTGCATTCAACTATCACTATCCCATACACAATTATCAAAACAGTTACATAATACCATATTCTGAATTTGACAAATCGACTAATATAGAAAAGTTTGTATTAAACGATTTTTATAACAATTTAAAACCCCAGGTAACTTTAAATGGCTTTGGTAATGAAGAAAGATATTTAGACATAACACCTGTAGAATTTGATATAAATCCATTTTATATCACGGATCATAAAAGTAAACTAATTAAAAGTATAAAAATGGTTGGGCAACAAGGGAATAAAGATGTACTAAAGGTGATACCAAAGCCCAATACATCCAGTGATATGTTGAGCAACATTGTTACATTGGAAAACGTAAATGACAACATAGCGAAATCTGACGGAGAAATTAAAACTTCTACTAAATCTACAATAAATAAATCAGAGCGAGAAAATGATGAAACTACACAGAAAGTTGCGATACACTTGGCCAAGCAAGCAACGGATACTAACGAACGACTTATTTCAAGAACTCAAAATGTTACAAACACAATTGATCGTAGCAATGGTACCGAACCTACTACGAGTACAATATTGCAAGACAATGAAGTTAAAACGATAAATAAGTGACCATAAAAATAAGAAAAATATTTTGTACATGTCTCATTCAAAAACTATGTACCAATCTTTTAAGTATTTTGTGATTTCGAATAAACAAAGTATTTAATAAATTAACATAAATATTTAAGAAATTATACGTCTATACAAACTTTTTAATCTACATAAAAATATATAATATAATAATATATAAATGAATCCCTATTTGTGAAGAAATAGCATCACGCGTGAACGACTGTAGGTATTTTGGTCATTCCTTTTTGTTGTATTCGTTGTTATCAGAAGAAGGATCTTTCGGAGCAAAAAAAAATGTTATGTGGAACATTAGAAAGATTAAAAAAACTAATCGACCGTACTAACTTTTCAGAAAAAAAAAAAACAATGGTAAGTAAAATGTTTTTAAGAAAAAACCTTTTAAATTTATATAATAGCATTAATTTTTCGCAGAATTAAAAGGACAACAAAACGTCGACAATTGTTTCGCCTCTAAACGAGGCATTATCAAGACTGTCTCAGAGAGAACAGCAAAATTCGTGGTTGGAACGTTTTTGCTTATAAGTAAACGCGTGCAAATTTCATTATCGCGATGTAGGATTCTTTACAATAACTAATGTGGGTAGAAACCTCAGATCATGCTAACTAAGTTCCAAAAATAGGTATTCACCAATACTTGACCTTATCTGTTTGATTTAATTACTATCTTTTGATAAGTTGCGTAGAAACCCAAATGACACACACAAACCAACAACAATTAATGTGTCCGTCTGTTCGTAAATAGATTAAGTAAGGGAGATGTGTGAAAATCTACTTGCTCGTTGAGTAAGGTGTCCGCATCTCTTCTAATGTCTCATTCAAAAACTATGTACCAATCTTTTAAGTATTTTGTGATTTCGAATAAACAAAGTATTTAATAAATTAACATAAATATTTAAGAAATTATACGTCTATACAAACTTTTTAATCTACATAAAAATATATAATATAATAATATATAAATGAATCCCTATTTGTGAAGAAATAGCATCACGCGTGAACGACTGTAGGTATTTTGGTCATTCCTTTTTGTTGTATTCGTTGTTATCAGAAGAAGGATCTTTCGGAGCAAAAAAAAATGTTATGTGGAACATTAGAAAGATTAAAAAAACTAATCGACCGTACTAACTTTTCTATTGAACAATTATAAAATGTATAAAGTAAAATGTATAAAATATATTATTTATGTATTTTTTATTATTATAAGTAATATCTGATAATATTTCTCATAATATTTTATAGATTCAAACGGCATTTATTGATAAAATATTGAATAATGTAAATTAAATATATATACGAGTAAAATCTAGTATTAATAGTTTAGGTAAGTAACATCTAAATATAAATTAATTTCAAATATAAATATTATATTTTTATAAAAAAAGTAATATTGATTGACTGTAATATTGATTATAAGTACTTAAGTAAATTTATATTATTTATTTTAATATATTTTTTCATATCACTGTAAAAAGGGAGTTGACAGTCTAGACGAACTAGGTATCACCACTGCAAATAAATATATAAATTGTATTTATTACAAAACCATATATATATATATTATATACTGCTTAGGTGGCGTATTCGGCAGTGCACCCGCTTTCGACGCTGGAGTCTCGGGTTCGATTCCCGGGCGGTACAAACTTTGTGTGATGACATATACGTTTGTACCGAAGTCTGGATTTTTCCTATGTATAATATGTATGTATTTACAAAAGAAAAACAAAAATGTATATAAGTATTGATTACAGTTTATCTAGTACTCATATCACAAGCTCTGCTTAGTTTGAGACTAGATGGCGTTGTGTTGATTGTCCTAACGTATTTATTATTAATCCTTTTTTATATAATGTATAATGATATTGTAATATATTTATTAAAATATACTTATACTAAAAACTATACTATACACACTAAAATCTTTACTATATACAGGCGTCAAAGAACTCAAAGAATAAGCATTGCCATACAACGTGGCAATGCTTGGCAAAGGCCTGTATTTTAGTGTGTATAATAAATATACTTTTAATTATTATTTAACTGAAGAATTTATAAATTATATATTTATCAAATTAATTTATAAGATAAATAGTATAAACCTAAAAACTGTAATACCTGTAGCATTTAAGTAAAGTAATAATTATATGTATTGTTTAATGTCAATTAAAATTATTTTTATAAATTTTCCATGTTTGTTATTCTAATATTTTGTACTCGTATAATTTCACTGTGTAAAGGAATCGACTGTCACCACAGCTAGTGAAACTTGGTCGAAACGTCAGGCAATATAGTTACATATACTCGTAGGTATAAGTCGCGCACGAACGTGAGTGGGATATAACTTCGTCACAATAACCGCTCCGTGACATCATCAATCGCTGAAAAGTACGAATAACCAAACAGTATTGTAGGTTAATCTACGGCACTATGACGTCACCAACATGGCCGCCAATCCCATTGTCATCTTGCGCGGTTTGCACCTACTTGTATCCGTAACATCCTACAAAAATTCGAATACGAGTAGGTATATTCTATCCTAAGTATTATATTATTATCTTTCATGTAAGTACTTATTTTTAATTATCAATTGAATCACTAATAGTAACTAATTTGACAGTAAAAATAAAATGACGTCATAGTTCAGTACTTCGTAATCTATGTGACTTTTATTTCGACATTTTATAAAAAGAATAAGTACTACTCTTATCTATACTTTTTTTTTTTTTTTTTTTTTTAATTCCGCGGCCCAAGGCCGCGGCCGCTCTAACGTCCGTTGCCGGGCGTCCCTGGTTACTAGCAGAGGGTATGTCCAGTGGCGCCCGGCGGACTTTGACCACCCCTGTGGTCTCTGCGGGTGTTTGGTCGGGATCTTATCTATACTTATAATAAACCTGTAGAAGTGAAAATTCTGTACATTGAAAATATCAAAAAAAATTAATGGCCGGGGGTGTTACTACACCGACACCGAACCCAAAAATATGAAAAAACAATGGTAAGTAAAATGTTTTTAAGCAAAAACCTTTTAAATTTATATAATAGCATTAATTTTTCGCAGAATTAAAAGGACAACAAAACGTCGACAATTGTTTCGCCTCTAAACGAGGCATTATCAAGACTGTCTCAGAGAGAACAGCAAAATTCGTGGTTGGAACGTTTTTGCTTATAAGTAAACGCGTGCAAATTTCATTATCGCGATGTAGGATTCTTTACAATAACTAATGTGGGTAGAAACCTCAGATCATGCTAACTAAGTTCCAAAAATAGGTATTCACCAATACTTGACCTTATCTGTTTGATTTAATTACTATCTTTTGATAAGTTGCGTAGAAACCCAAATGACACACACAAACCAACAACAATTAATGTGTCCGTCTGTTCGTAAATAGATTAAGTAAGGGAGATGTGTGAAAATCTACTTGCTCGTTGAGTAAGGTGTCCGCATCTCTTCTAATTATTTCTAGCCTTGCCCAAACACTTAACTTGAACCCTTTCTCACATAAACGTAAAACTTTAAAAGTGTTACTATTGTTCAAGGAATGACCTGTGTCAAGAAGATGCTTCGCGAAGAGAGACTTATCAGGACAAGCATTGCGGGACGCCGCTCTATGTTCCTTATATCTAATATCGAAAGACCTGCCAGTCTGTCCCACATACTTCAAACCACATTCATCACAACTCAACAAATAAACACCTGATCTGCGTGAGACCGACACCGAATCCTTGCCATTGCATAGCTCCCTCAAGGTGTTCTGCGTTCTAAAAGCAACAAATATACTACTTTCCCTCATTATCTTAGCTATACTCAACGAGACGGGGCCCACGAACGGCAAACAGGCCGTATACTTCCTAGGTGGATCTTGAATCGGATATAATAAATGAAAACTAGCCTTTCTGCGTTTTTTATTTAATAATGAGTGGACCATTCCTACGTCATAGCCATTACTTTGTGCTATGTAGCAAATGATGGACAATTCCTCACCAAATGCCTGTGGGCTCAACGGTACCGCCAGTAACCTGCTCAGTAAGCTGTGGAAAGCTGCAATTTTATGTTGCCATGGGTGATTGGATGAGTAAGGAATAACTGTGTCTGTAACTGTTGGTTTCCTATAGATACGGAACTCATGAACACCGTTCCTTCTAGTAATTGAAAGGTCCAAGAAATTGAGAGTGGAATCTGTCTCCAACTCTAGTGAAAAATCAGCCGAGCTGACGTTTTGTTCCTGTCCAACATATAATAATATCATCCACATATCTAAAATAGTACAAGACATGAACGTTCCCAACTATGTGGTTAGTCTCGAATGCATCCATAAATATTTCAGCTATTAAAGGACTGAGTGGCGATCCCATAGCCAAACCATTCCTCTGTAGAAAAAAACTGTTGTTGAACTGAAAGTAATTCTGAGTCATACACAATCTTGTTAGGTTATAAATTTCTTCTATTTTATTGAAATTGATCCTTTTTATTGTTAATTTGTATTTTAAAATATCTAATACTTCATTATACGGTACGTTAGTGAACAAACTTTTCACGTCCAAAGACACAAGTTGAGCATTGGACGGTAACTTAATATTTTTAATCTTGTTTATGAGGTCAGTACTATTTTTTATAGAAAATTTTGGGTTAAAATCTATTGCTTCTTTAATGATTGTGTTCAAAAACCTTGACAAATTGTATGCTGGGGCGCCCCTGTATGCGACAACAGCTCTAATTGGGCACCCTTCCTTGTGTATTTTAGGAAGGCCATAAAACAACGGACAACTGGGATTCATGTTTATCAAAGTTTTATGCAACGAAGAGTTCTCAGGGAATAAATAAGTCGTGGATTTCAAAGCAAGCTTTAGTTCTGCCTGGAACTTAGCTGTAGGATTGAAGGTTAAGCGTTGAAAATCATCAGATGAAATGATGTCATTGACTCTTGCTATGTAATCCTCCCTCGGGATCAAAATTATTTGTTGAGTTGTGATGAATGTGGTTTGAAGTATGTGGGACAGACTGGCAGGTCCTTCGATATTAGATATAAGGAACATAGAGCGGCGTCCCGCAATGCTTGTCCTGATAAGTCTCTCTTCGCGAACAATAGTAACACTTTTAAAGTTTTACGTTTATGTGAGAAAGGGTTCAAGTTAAGTGTTTGGGAAAGGCTAGAAATAATTAGAAGAGATGCGGACACCTTACTCAACGAGCAAGTAGATTTTCACACATCTCCCTTACTTAATCTATTTACGAACAGACGGACACATTAATTGTTGTTGGTTTGTGTGTGTCATTTGGGTTTCTACGCAACTTATCAAAAGATAGTAATTAAATCAAACAGATAAGGTCAAGTATTGGTGAATACCTATTTTTGGAACTTAGTTAGCATGATCTGAGGTTTCTACCCACATTAGTTATTGTAAAGAATCCTACATCGCGATAATGAAATTTGCACGCGTTTACTTATAAGCAAAAACGTTCCAACCACGAATTTTGCTGTTCTCTCTGAGACAGTCTTGATAATGCCTCGTTTAGAGGCGAAACAATTGTCGACGTTTTGTTGTCCTTTTAATTCTGCGAAAAATTAATGCTATTATATAAATTTAAAAGGTTTTTTCTTAAAAACATTTTACTTACCAATGTTTTGTCATGGATTTTCGCCAAGTAACGCCTGTTTCTATCCAATATTATCCAATACCCAAAAATATGATTAAAAAAATTTTTGTCTGTCTGTCTGTTTGTTCAGGTATCACGCAAAAACTACCGGTTCGATTACGATGAAACTTGGTATAATTATTCTTTAATATCCTGGGCACCACACTGGGTACTTTTTATCCTGGAAAAGTATATACAATAAAAACAAACTTAATTTTGCGGTTCGATCCCAAGACCCGATTACTGTACCAACCGCAAATAATAAGTTTTTCGTAGGTTTTTTTTATTTTTTTATTTTGGGGTTCGCCAAATTGACGCCGCCCGCCTGGTGGTAAGTCGTGACGACGTCTAGCGATTGTGGGCCACTCTCAAAGCACACAATACTATAGAGAGTGGCCCTCAACTTGACGACCTACTGATGTGCCTCTTCTAGCTCCACTTAAAGAACCCAGGGTTATATGTGGGAGGAAACACGTGCACAGGCAGGGCGGTCCAGGCCACTATCGTTCGGCAGAGAAACGAACGTTTAAAACGCTCGGTTCTCGCGAACGCTGCTATCCACTGTGTGGGAGTGGCATCTCTACCCGGCAAGCGTTGTTCGGGATCGGAAGGAAGAGGATAGGATCAGATTGAAGAGCTCTTCAGAACAGGTTACGTCACCCGCAGTGGAGTTCACTAAGGGGCGCTGCACACGGCTAAGATACTATAATATTTTAACTTAAGATAGGTACAATATCGCTCGCCATACAATTCAATGAATTATCACACACAACGAAGATAATAAATAATATTTCATATTTTCCTATCTTAAGATGAATTTTTATGGTATAATAGAGAATATAATAGAAGATATAATAGAGAAACTGTTGTAGGGGGGCTTTATGTTTATGAACGCAATAAAACCCAAAACAATGGTTTTAGAACTTTTGTCTGTTTGTCTGAATGTTTGAACACGCTAATCTCAGAAACGGCTTAACCAATTTGAATTTTTGATTTGAATTAGCGGTTTGGTTTTCAATCGCTTCATAAAGAAAAAAGTTATGTAGATCTAAAGTAACACGCAGGCGGAGCTGCGGGCAACAGCTAGTGAATAATATTTTTATACACTTTCAAAAAGAAACATGGGCGAAGTGGGAGACAAAAGCTAGTGTTTATATATAATAAATAAAGTACTGGTGTTACACTAAAGGTTATTAGTTGCTGTCAGGCCGCTGTGTTGCCATCACTCCACACCTGGGCTCTGTTATATTAAAATGCGGAAATTGCAAACTTGATATCACAGCCGCCTGCAATATTATACCGACTTGTTAATTTTACTTTATTACAGACCCTACTTAGGTATATTATCGTGAAATGCTCGGACTGCAGAGATTTCTATTTAGTTGTAACATCTGTCCTGGTTGTGGGAATATTCGACAGTGCCCGGTAAAGGCAATAGACTTGTCCCCTACGTCGGACCGACACAATTACTGGCAAAGTGTTAGTGTATAATACACTACTACCTACCCATTTCGGGATATAGGCGGTCTGTCTGTCTACTTTTTATATTAGTTACCCCAGCCACAGAATAGGGAATAGTACTCACAGAATTGGGAATTGTACTTAAAGAATAGGGAATACTACTCACAGAATAGGGAATTGTACTTCCATACCCCGGGATCAAATCGGGGATCTCTCACGTAGCAAATTCACGTACGTAGGTCTTAAATCCAACCGACTACGCCATTCAGAATTCATACTTTAACCATAGAAAACTACAGTGTAATATGAAAATTTACCAAATAATATTTAGAACCGCGGTATGTAATATTACTAAACGATGGGCAGCAGATGCAAGATATAAATATAAATATTTTGGTGTCGACACTACGAGCAAGAGTGTAACAAAACGCAATGCGGCTCACTTCGTTGTCCATTTATATTTTTGCTACAACACTGTAATAAATATAATGGCATAGTGCAAACATATTGGACAGTGGGAACGAGCTTTGCGCCTGTGGAAACAACCTTTTATTACATTGCTACTATTTGGTGAAACACGTATAATTTATAACAGAAGTTTTGGTTGTTTTAGTTTTTTCACACTAGCTTGTGTCCCCGGTTTTCTCGTTGTCAGTTCCCACATCACGGTTGCTTATGTGCTATTCTGATGACAGGTATGTTTGAAGTTCAAGTTTAACTGTGTGATCTGTAGGCCGAGGGATATTGTTTTGTACATATTTATGAAATGAGGTTTTCTTTTGTTTTCACTAGTGAATTTAAGAAGATTCCGTCTGAGTTAGGACATAATTTGCTGTCGAGCAGTATTCAGGATGATTTTTTTTATAAGTATACTCATTTGACGGATAACGAAGATGTGCCTTTTGCGATGTATGTTTGAAGTTCAAGTTTAACTGTGTGATCTGTAGGCCGAGGGATATTGTTTTGTACATATTTATGAAATGAGGTTTTCTTTTTTTTGTGAATACGCCTATGAATTGTGCCCGGTGTTGAATGTCTGTCTGTTGTCAGCACAAACTTGGAAATAGATTTTTGCAACTTGTATACTGTAACATAAGTATGAATTTGTAAAACTAAGTTTTACAAATTCATGTCTGTGTAAACATATTTTTATTGTAAATTGACATTGTTGGATATCACAAGTATTTGTAAAATAAATATATTTAAATAATAATAATGGACCTGCAATGACTAATAGCAGTACTATTTATCGCTTGAAAGAGTTTGTCGATCACCAACATAGACCAACGCGGTCGTCGTATACGCTGTCGCCGTATACGACCAATGATATCGCAGGAAATTTCTCCTCGAATTTCTCATAGGGCTGTCTGTTGTGATGATATTAGAATAAACTAACAGATGGACAGATAGACTTTCTATCATATATATACTGTTAGTAGTTTACACTGCATTCTAGGAAGAATTAAATATTTATTTTTATTACTTTGGCGGAGAACATGACCTGACTTTAAAGCTTTTATTTTGCAGAGGTAGAATGATTTATTAATAAACCTGGCAACCTGGCATATCGGCCAGTGGCCAACAGAGCTTACATTAGTTATTTATAAATAAGAAGGATTTAAAAAAAGAGGATTTGTTCTCTCCAATTCTATACCTACCAATCTGTTTATATAAACAAGCAAGGCGCGGGCTTCACTATCGCAGTGAAGGCATAAGACGACTTCTTACTATTATGTGATATCACATGTCTGCACTACTGGGTTACTACTAGCTTTATTATTTGACAGATATTCTCGTACAAAACATTTTTTGAAAGATATATGTACCTTATTATGTAATAAGGAAAATTTTCAGTGTATCTTGTGTAGTTTTTCTGTAAATGAGGCTCAAACTTATGAAATTTTAGAAAAAGTAAATTTTTGAATCGTGACTGAGAGAAAACCATACTAAATAAAAAAAAATACATTTTATAACAGAAAATGGAGTCAAGATTCAGAAAATATAAAGTTTTTTATCTATGTAATTTTTTAAAATACTTAAAATCAATATCAAAGTTGAAAATTTTACAATGGATTACACTGGAACTTTTTTTAAATGTCGTAATGTTGCAAAATATTTTAATATTTTTGTTTATTTATTTTATGAAATTTATTGAAATAATCTCACTCGCCTAAAATTTTGCGACATTAAAATATTTTATAGAATTTTTTACCCATACATTTTCTATGGGAACTTCAGAAACTTTAGGTCCATGGTTCTCAGGAACCACTTGACCCCCGATCGAAATTATTTCGGCTATGGTGTTTATTCTGTACCAAAATTCTATGTGCCAAATCATAACTTTCTAGCACTTGTAGTTCTCGAGTTGAAAAGTGCGGACAGACGGACAGGACCGGACTATAAGACTTCTCTTACATAGTATACTTGTCAGTATAGTAAGAAGTCTAAAATGAATCCCTATTTCCCTTGGTCACGACATCACGCGTGAACGGCAGGACCGATTTGGATAATTTGGGTCTTAAAATATTCGTCGCCGACTGACAATGTTCCGAGAAGGCTGGCAGCGCGTTCACGCGCGAAACGTTGTATGGCAATGCTTGTTCTTTGTGCCAAATAGTAACCAGCCTTCTGGTCTGGAGAAGTGTCATGAGTTTAGACACATTTTTGAATAGGCCGCGAGCACTCAGACCCCAAGGTCCTAGCGTCTCAACCCCAAACGGCTCAAATATAAATACATATATCTATAAATTGGAATATTTGCACCGTATACTTAATGAAATAAATAAATAAGAAGTAATTCTAGATTAACAGCTTTTCACACAATGTATATGAAAGTATATAATGTAAGTATTTAGCCATAAAAATTAACATCAAAGTTTTCAAAAGATGAGTGCCAAGTACCGTTCACTGGTGCTAACCTAATTAATCAACAGCCAAAGTCCTCAAATTTTATAAAACCTGGTTTCTCTATCTTTTCCTGTCCACGTATATTATTTAAAGATGTTATTGTAACAACATCTTTAAATAATATCTTTATATATCCCTATATAATATCCTTTCTAAATTTATTTATTTAATTAAAATTATCCTATTTAATATCCTTGTCGCTGTATCAGTCTGTGCTGTAGCACAGACTGATACAGCGACAAGCAACCACGAGTACTTAATTCTTCTTGAAAGAAACATATTCTATAAAACATTTATCATATTTTTCCTTTACATTTTTCAACTAACGTCAACAATTTCAAAAGGCAACGTTCAAAGAAAACTATATTTTTATACAAACATTTGATTCATGTGCAATTTCTTTTCCTGAAATGATAATTGCAACCAAACCGGTCCTTATTTTTAATAATGCATGGCGCCACTTACGTAAAAATACTATTATCCTTTTTTTTCGCACTACTGAATTTAAGAAGATTCCGTCTGAGTTAGGACATAATTTGCTGTCGAGCAGTATTCAGGATGATTTTTTTTATAAGTATACTCATTTGACGGATAACGAAGATGTGCCTTTTGCGATGCAGATAAGGATTTAGAACTCTTAGTTGAGCCTTTTATTTATTATTTTATTTATTTATTTATGTACAAAACACAGAAAAATACAACTATACTTCTTATAGTTGTATTTTTCTCAATGTATTTAATACAAAGAGAACAGTGAGCAGTACAAGTTAGGGCAAAGGGCACTATATACTTATTCCTAAAGGAATCTCTTCCAGCAGGCCAGAGAGGAGATGTAAGGTGATAAGGCAACGTGTGTGCAGTGCAATAAAAATAAACTTACTTAAACTAAAGGTGCATTATAATATATACATAAATAAATACATAATATTGGATAGAAACAGGCGTTACTTGGCGAAAATCCATGACAAAACAATGGTAAGAAAAAATTTTTTTAAGAAAAAACTTTTTAGCAAGGGAAATAGCGATTCATTTTTATATATAGAGATATTATGTATTTAAAACAATGGTAAGAAAAAATTTTTTTAAGAAAAAACTTTTTAGCATTAATTAATAGCATTAATTTTTCGCAGAATCAAAAGGACAACAAAACGTCGACAATTGTTTCGCCTCTAAACGAGGCATTATCAAGACTGTCTCAGAGAGAACAGCTTGGCTGTTCTCTCTGAGACAGTCTTGATAACGAAACAATTGTCGACGTTTTGTTGTCCTTTTGATTCTGCGAAAAATTAATGCTATTAATTAATGCTAAAAAGTTTTTTCTTAAAAAAAATTTTTCTTACCATTGTTTTAAATACATAATATCTCTATATATAAAAATGAATCGCTATTTCCCTTGGTCACGCCATCACGAGTGAACGGCTGGACCGATTTCGCTTATTCTTTTTTTGTTGTGTTCGTAATTATCAGGAGAAGGATCTTATGGAAGAAAAAAAAAGTTATGCGGAACATTAGAAAAAAAATGAATGCGGTACGAAGTACGCCGGGACAGCTTGTACTTAAATATATAAGAGACTACAATATATTACTATCCAATATAACTAAGATAAAGAGGAGTGGTAGTGTGCTTTTACTTTCTTTTTAAATAGAGATCTCTTATTGTATTGTTAACGTCTCTCGCGTCATGAACTTTTATTATTATTTTCATTAACTTGCCCTTTTATCAAGACATCTGCGATTTGTTCACGTTCATCATCTCTTTCCTAATTGGGCATAAAAGAGGCATGATTTTATGTATTTATTGTTTACACATATATGAGGATGTCCATTGTCCACTACCCGTTATAGTTTTAAGAAAAAAGTTCGTCACCACTATCTCAATCTACTGACAGAGCTGTCGCAGTAGCATTGGAAGTATCTGTATTGTTTAGTATAATGGCTTTATGTATGTATGTATATGTAAGTATTATATATATATATATATGTATATAATTATCTATGTTATGTTATATATTATGTAATTTATTGATGGTATGTATTTTTTTTAAGTATTTCAGATAGTATATGATTAAGTATACCGTGTATGCACCTTACCCAGTACATTCTCTGCATCACCCTAAGGTTGACTGGTAGAAAATGCCTCCGGCATTAAGTCCGCCTTTGTACATTTGTTTGTGCATAAAGCTTTATAAATAAATAATTTAAATACTGTGTCTCCTTCGTTATTATTCGACAATCCCTGGGCACATCTAAATGGTTGCGCAACTTGTTAATAATTTATCAGATGCTAACTCGACGACAAGTACAAACAGAACTGACTGCGGCGTTTAGATTTGTACGGACAACTACAGTATTAAAAGTTTGTTTGTTGACTGGTATTCATTATGTAATCTCATTGGCAAAGTTATATAATTTGTTGGAAGTACAACAATGTTTGGGAGAGTTTCAAAATTCAACTGTTTGGCCTCCAATATGAAAGTTTTAGAAAATATTTCTGTGTACGTGTGTACTCTTTGAGTTCTGTTTTAGAAGACGGCTTCACAAGGAAATATACAAAATTTTGTTGAATTTTTGATAGTTTATGTAATATTAATATACATTCCGCCTTTACCATATTTTGTATTTGTCTTTTGTACCAAAGGAATTGCAAGACTATAGGTATTGCACTTCCTTTGGGACAATTTTGGAGAAATTTTGGCCGGAATGGACAACTTATGCGGGCTAGGTATTCGTAGTCACATATGTCAGTCTGCCAACATTTCTGTCATCGGTCCATAGAACTGAAGAATTTATTATAGTCAGGAAATACTGTCAATTACAATAGTTAATTATGTCAAATGCCTGAAAGATGTTTTGCCCCAACACAGACCTGCTCTCAAACCTAGGCTGAGATACAGCAATAGGATCGCCATGTCACATCCTATTAACATGGAAACAAAAAAGGGAACTTAAAACGTAACTATAAGAGGAAACAAAATACCCTGTTACTAGTTATAAAAACCAAAAATGTATAGAAATAAGAAATTACCCAAACTCCTCCCAAATAAAAGAATGAAAGGTAGTATGAAAAGGCGAGAAGAATATATGCGAGAACTGGTATGTTACAAGGGGAATGGAATAAAAGATGATAGTATATATTATAATACCTAATAGAAACACGAAGGAGCCCTGTGAGAGCCATCGCCAAATTATTAAAATTAGATAAGATAATAACACTATACAGAATATGCTCTGCCATAGGTAGAGGTGCGCATGTAAGAAATAAAAAATAAAAAACAAACAAACAAGGAACTTAGTGGAGAAATGTGGGAGCTTTAAACGCCAATCAACTACTCCTTCAGAGATAAAGACTATATATTGTGGGTTTGGAAATAATAAAAAAAATGCTCTCTTTCGCTTCTCTCTGAAACATCACTAAAATACCATGCAATTCAAAAAGCACTACTTTTGAGTGTTCGCAAAATTGTTTTCTTTGACGCTGAGAACATTTCAAAACTACATTTTCTATATAAAAATGTTTTTCCTCGTTTGTAATGAAAAGTGCAACTTTATTATGAATTCTAAGTGTAACCAGTTGTGACTCTCTCTGCGCTATGATATTTTTGAAATGATTTCTGAGTGCATACTTTTTTACTCACCCATACTTTTATTTTTTATGCCACAGCGGCTGGCACGTACATTTTATTGCCTTTCATCAACATTTCAACGCAAGGCACACACGTTTCAATATTTTTTCAAAATTACAAAATAGCTGCTACTTTTTAGAAATTCATTAAGCCATTTTGGACATAACCCATTATACGTGTGCCCGGTGACGGCAATATTACGTGGGACTAAAAATAATGGCAAAGTGTGGGTGTGTGATGCAGCTCTGCCTACCCTTTCGGGGATATAGGCGTGATACAATGCAATGCATACTTTTTTATGAAACTTTGTAACTTAATAAACAGTAACGATTGAATGTTCTTTCCGGAATTACGTCAAAACGTCTGCACCGATTTTGATAATATTTAGAAAGAAAGCCTGGGTAAACAGTTTTCTTTCGATAAGAAGTTCATGTGGGGTACAGGAACAAGAAAGTTATTCAATACAGGCAGAGCCGTGAGCGTCCGCTTACACACCTTTAACCAGCGTGAGTTTTCTTGTACCCATCCAATTAAATGAGATAGTACTTATTTTAAAGATTCTTCATGAATGAATGATTTGATTTAATGTTGAGTTAGTCAACATCCAATCAAAAAACTACCTATCGTTTTAATAGGCTACTAGCGGAGGCCAGCGGCTCCGCAGAAAAACCTTCCGTGAGAACCAGTCTATCCATTGGTGCACAATATAAATTGTAACACAATGTAAACACACTATATTAAAAAAGAAAATGGATAATCTACCTGAGTTTCTTGCTGGTATCTTCTCAGGAGAACCAACTTACCGAACCAGCGAAAGAATAATTTTCAAATGGTTATTTATGTACTTAATTTAGTATTTTCACATAAAATCGTAAAATTTTGACATTCATATGTGCTCTTTAATGTGCCTAAACTGAATAAACGAAATTGATTCTTTGATTCTTGATTCTTTGGTGAAAACTGCATCGTTGTGTAGTTATAAAGATACATACACTCTTAGACTTTGTACAATGTTATTAGGACAATCTATTTTTTTCTGGGCTAGCATTGATCACCACTGCCAATAGACAAATGTAAGTAAATCTTAAATTAGTTTGTTCTAACTTAACACTAAGTTTAATAATAATGTTAGCAACAGACTTTATAACTTTAAAAATTTCAAAATATTCGTAATCAGGTGAAATTTATTTGCTGTCATGAGCGCTCCGAGCACCGTCAAAATTTTGTGTGCCATTTAAGTTTCAACGGTTTAAGTTTCACGGTCCATTCGCTATTTAAATTGGTTACTTCATGTCCAAAGTTAGACTTAAGTGGCAATTTTAGCTTTTTGAAACGTATGACGTATAGAACACTGGTTTACTCTAAATTTTACATGTGATAGAACATTTTTACAACAGATTTTTATTGCCAGGTTCTCACAAGTTCTACGTCTTGCTTTGCGATTTTTGACTTAAATTATGGTAACCTTATTTTTCAAATTCAATTCAAATACACTTTATTGTACACAACATGGAGAACATACAAAAAGGAGATATCACTTAAGAAGAGTACAAATGCCGGGCCACATCGTTAAAGCGATCTCGCCGGAGTCTCGGGTTCGATTCCCGGTCGGGACAAACTTTGTGTGATGACACATACGTTTGTACCGAAGTCTGGATGTTTCCTATGTATAATATGTATGTATTTACAAAAAAAAATGTATATAAGTATTTATATCAGTTTATCTAGTACTCATACTCGTATCACTGCTATGCTTGGTTTGAGACTAGATGGCGTTGTGTGAATTGCCTTAACATATTAAAAAAATGATTATTAATAATGAAGCTAAAAGAAGATAATAAAAGTACTGATACAAATATACATACATACAGACAGACATTCATATTTTCTTTAGTATCTATTACTGGTTTTACCTACTTTGTATTATAAATGATTAATTAAATAATTTTTCATATTTACTTCACTTTTTTTACTTTTACTTCATATTTACTTTACTAACTGATAACAACATCTTCGCTCCAGTGAAATGGTTTTAACCAACTTTAAAAAAAGAAGGTGGTTTAACTGAAAGCTTCTGCATTCCGATAATTATTTTGTCAATGTTTGACGTATTAATCTAAAATAATTTTACAATATGAATCATCGCAAAAACTATAGTACTGGGCTGGACTTGAAGCAGTGACTGCTCCCTTTTCAGGAAGAACGTTCTACAGACTGACCAAGAGAGAACGTTACTACTAGAGAGGGAACTGCCACGGGTTCAATTCATATTGTAAGATTACTTTGCAATCATAATCATAACATAGGAGAAAACAAAGTTGCTTGATCCCTATGTATGCTTAGGCGAAATTTTGCATCTGGCATGGATTCTAAGTTGGGAATAAACTCTTTCAAAACAATCTTGTCATGGATTCTTGCTCGTGGCACGGTTTCTCCGCGGTAGACGCGGTGTCACCGGACTTCCCAGCGACTGGCGCGATAAATATTGTGATCCGTCAATACAGTACCCTACACGTCAATAAATATCGTAATCCGATAATATATATTGACGGATAACAATATGGATCTTGCGTGTAGCATTCACCTTAGATCTTTAAAACATACGCAGAACGAGAACACAGATTAGGCGTTTTCACATTGCACGATATCATGACGATATTATAGACGACTAGTGTTCGCCCGCGTGGTAATTTGGATTTTTTCCCGTTCCCGTCGCGCCGCGTCATATTTTGAACAATTCAAACAACATCTTCATAAATTGTAGCCTATGTGTTATTCTGATGTATAAGCTATATTATTGTAAAGTTTCATTAAAATCCATTCAGTAGTTTTTGCGTGAATGAGTAACAAACATACATCCATCCATACATACATACATACTCACAAACTTTCGCGTTTATAATATTAGTAGGAAGTAGGATATCGTCACGTCGTTATCATGCAATGTGAAAACGCCCATAAAATTGTCTCTACGAGTACAAAATGTTGGATTCCTATGCAAAAACGAAGACAATAAATATTTTAACCCTTTACAGTTGCTTGGGTCTGAATAAGTGAAATATCTCGGTGCACGGAAAATTCGACGATCCTCGCTCACTGTGCAACATTTACACCAATACATTGTTTTACATTCAGATGTTGCACAATGAATGAAGTTGGAATATTGTGGATATTCCTTGGACATAATGTAACATCTCTATTTGTGGCAATGAAGGACTCGTGGTCTAGTGGTAACCGACAATGTCACAGGATTAGTCTTAGGATTAAAGCAATGGTAAATATGAGCAAATATGAGAATATCAGAGAGAACAGCGCTGTTCTCTCTGAGACAGTCTTGAGAATGCCTCGTGTAGAAGTGAAACATATGTCGACGTTGTAATGTCTTCTATTTTAGCGAAATAATGCTATGAATTTAAAAGTTTTAACATCATATTTACCATTGCTTTGTCATGGACTTTCGCCAGGTAACGCCTGATTCCATCAAATATTTGAAGTCTTAGGCTTGGTGACATTGAGATCCCTCAGTACCTCGGAGAGCATATTAACGTTTGGTCCAGGCATGTTACAGTTTGTCAGATATAAATGGCAAAATTACACATATAACCATGTGTTTAGAACTTAACTTGAGCTAAGCCAAGTCAGACTATAAATTCCAAATCAAAGATTGTACATACTTAGCATCTGCTTAGCTAAGATTTTGCTTAGCCAAGGTTGAGCTAAGCCCTCCAAAAATATTTTTTTATTTTGCACAAAATTTAAATAATAATACAATAAAGCAGTTAAATATTTATTAATGCATAATGAAAAAAAATAACTTCTACAATTATGGCACAAACATTTGTGGAATAATAATTATGTACAATTGAGTTTTTTCATTATTCATTACTATACCCAAGTTCCACCAAGTGCCGACGATCAGAAGCATGAATTATTTATGATATTTATTTATTTGCAATAGTAAGGTCCATAGTATTATATTGGTCTTCTTGAATGCTACTCTACTCGTTGCCCAACAAATATTTAATATTGGGTATGTTCCGGGACCGCTTTTTATTCTTTTCGAAACACGCTAAATTATTTTATCTCGGAATACTTTGTCTACTGTTTCCGAGTATTTCTGTCGCTGATATACTATTTAGCATTCTTATAAACTTTAGCTTTTAACCAACTTAAAAAATATTTATATAGTGGTTAATGAAATCATATCAGCCCATTTGACACACTCCTGGGCATCGGCCTCCCCCAAAGAGAGGGGGGAGGGCAATAGTAACCACGATGGCTAGGTGGGTTGGTATAAGGTTTTGTTTCGAGTTTTTCTCTAGGCTAAGGCTTACAAAATAATACCTATATACATATTTAAGGGTTCCTGCTCAACCTTAATTTTACATAATTCTTATCTTAAATCTATTCCTCATCTTCCCGGTTCTTACGCTAAGAAGATTTTATTCATAATCCTTAGAGATAGTTCGTGGAGCGAAATATTAATCTAGAATATAATGCGGCTTGCAAGCGAGGCGATGTCTGAGCTATAAGAAGCTTTAAAATCAAAGGCTTTCAAAATACAGATAGGTCTTTGAAGTGTATTTATTTACTTCATTATAATTTTATGTTTCATCAAGTTATTTAAACCTTCTTGGCACTGAATTTCGAAAGGACATTTTCAGATGCAACTAGACTTAAATTCTTTGTAGTTCGAGCTAATACCAGGCCTATGTCACTCGCCTAACAATCGCAAAAAATACGTGACGTCAGTGACAACTTGAAGTTGTAAGTCAGTAAGGGTTGTGATACGACATTGACCAAAGAGTTGATATTGAGGCATTAACGTCATAATTATTGGTCAAATTATGCTGGTACTTTTCTGACATTCGAATTATGTTCTCTGTAAACAAAAGAATGTGCGTCGGAGTGCAAGTTCTGTATGTAAGTACTATTCCCTATTTTGTGCTAATACGGTTAGCGTTGGAGCTAATATCACAGTATAAGGAATAGTATGTGAGTATTATAAACTTAAGACAAACGGGTCTTTTACGCGATTATTGAGATATATACATACCTCTTTATTACCCGACGTTTCGACTCTGTTTCAAGTGACCACTTGTAACAGGGTATGTATATATCTCAATAATCGCGTAAAAGACCCGTCTGTCTTCAGTTTATTTACAAAACGCGAAAGTTTAAAAAAGTATGTAAGTACTTAAAAAACAAACTAGAAATTATAAATTGATCGAAGATGTCGGAATTGGTCATCGTAGTTCAGCGGTCAGAGCATTCCCCTTGTTAGGGAAAGCTCTGACCTTATTAACTGAACACGTCAGTTAAGAAGGTCAGATCTAAATATTTAACAATTCAAATACAGAAATATACTTAGACCAAGTCTAAATCTGGTTAGTACTATGTTAAATCGTATCAAAATGCAAAGACGATTATTGAATGGCCAGTTGAGGATTACGCAAATGATCGGCTCATCGGAGATGCACTAACGATGCAAATTGTTAGATTAGTACTCGTAATACCTATTGGAAATGGGTTTATATCTTTTGAATACTAGGTCAAACTCACAACACACAATCATCATCATTCACCGAGCCTTTTCCCAACTCAGTTGGGGTCAGCTTTCCAGTCTAACTCCGATTCGGCTGAATTTTGATATTTTCCATGAAGCGACTGCCATCTGACCTCCACAACCCATGGGCGATATCGAAGTTTTGTAGTTAGACTGCGAGGATTTTTTATTTAGGGCTCTAACTACCCCTAACGACTACCATAGAAGTTCGTATGACAACCGTGACCGACGGCTTAACGCGCTCACCGCGGCACGGAGAGGTCTGTGTCTTAAGAAATGCTCACCCCACCTATGACCGGCCTGACTAGATGTTGCTTAACCTTTGCAATGTTAAGCAACACAGCACTAGACCACGAGCCCCTCAAACTCACAACACACAATATCAAGTCTTTATTCCCGAAGGAGTACACAGTCTTTAATAAAAGAGTAGCCGTGAGTAAATGACCGTCTTCCAAAAAAATTTCAACCTAGTTTATACTTTTTCGTTTTCGTTATGTAACAATATTTCGTTTTATTTAATAAAACCTCAAATTGGACCAATAGCGTATTGGACCAATCGCGTATTGGACCAATCGCGAATTGGACCATATGCGAATTTTTCCTGTTTTTGACAATAGGACCAAACGCGTATTACTTGGTGGAACCTATAGTAATACATTAAGTGAAGTAAAACAGCTTTGATAATGCTGAAAAGCGAAACCGGTCGGTGAAAATAAACATAATAAAGTTGTGGAATAGTGTACAAGTGTGTTTGTTCAACCCTTTTTAATTTTTTTTTTTAAGTTTATCTCATATATTTCGACTTGGTTAACAGATTTTGGAACTTTTTTTATATTGAAAGCCACTGCTTCCTCTCCCATTTAAGTTTGGTCCCATTCCGACAATAATTTGGTCCCATTTCGGTAATTTGAATTCGGTTTTTTGGGTTTATGTTTGACGTGTTTTGTGGGAAAACAAACTGTTGAACTGTTGACTTGATAATATGGCTTTAAATTTATTTATATATAATGTTGAGGGGCTCGTGGTCTAGTGGTAACCGACAATGTTAACACATTGCAAAGGTTAAGCAACATCTAGTCAGGCCGGTCTTAGGATGGGTGACCATTTCTTAAGACACTGAGACCCCTCCGTGCCTCGGAGAGCACGTTAAGCCGTCGGTCCCGGTTGTCATACGAACGTCTATGGCAGTCGTTAGGGGTAGTTGGAGCCCTAAATCAAAAATCCGACCTAACGAATCCGTCTAACTACAGAACCTTGATATCGCCCATGGGTTGTGAAGGTCAGATGGCAGTCGCTTCACGGAAAATCGAAGTTCAGCCGAATCGCAGTTAGACTGGAAAGCCGACCCCAACTGAGTTGGGAAAATGCTCGGTGAATGATGAATGTTGAGGCAATCCAGCTTCTTGACATCACTAATAGGTATAGTAAGAAGACTGAACGAACGAAACCGTTCGTGTTAGTGTAGTGTTTTAGTGACAAATAAATAAATTATAAACTTTGGAAATATATTCGGGATATTTACCATGTATTATTTTGCTGTCGAGTTTCTGATATCTCGGCACTATTGGAACAGTTCCTCCGTGACCATGGCACTTGCAATAGTGCCGAAATATCGGAAACTTACGACGTTTAACATGTCTTCTATTTATCGAAATCATTGCAATTATCTAAAAATTCAACATCAAATTTCCATTGTTTCTACATTTTTATGTTTCGAAGTAAAGATTTTCTCATTCTGATAAAACTCAAACAAAATCGACGTAAGCTGCTTAAAGTATAAAATCAACTAGCGGTTTAATCTCGGACCACTGTTTGGAAATGCTAATAAAGAGAACTTTCAGCCGCTTGCGAATTTAAAAAGAAAATTCACGCGCCAACATTTTATCTGCATTCGTTGGTTTTCGCTACAGAATTTAAGTTAAATGGATGTAATAAAACTGGCCAAGTGCGAGTCGTACTTGGGCACAAAGGAAAGAACGAAAGAAAGAAATATTAATTTATTATTCCACAACAACAAAACAAACACACAGGTTACAAAAAAAAATACACAAACTAAAAAATAAATAAAATAAAAATTACCTTAAATAAATACTTATCTCTTTCTCTCAGCGTTTCAATATTACTCTCAGCGTTGCCGTAGCTTGTATGGGAGCCCCTTTAAATATTTATTATATTCTGTTTTTTAGTATTTGTTGTTATAGAGGCAACAGAAATACATCATCGGGGAAATCTCACCTTTCTAACTATCACGGTTCATGAGATACATGTTGACAGATGGACGGACGGACAACGGAGTCTTTAGTAATAGGGTTCTCGTTTCACCCTTTGGGTACGGGACCCTAAAAAATTACAACTACGTTATGTATGATAATTATACACCACGCAATCTAGAAAAAGAGCCACTTGTATTACAATATATCTCAATCAAAATACTTTTTTTTCAACCGACTTAAAAATAAAGAAGGTTCTCAATTCGACTGTATGTTCTTTTTTATGTTTGTTACCTCATATCTTCTGACTGGGTGAACCGATTTTGGAAATTTTAATTGGAAGCTACTACTTACTTCCCAAGTGTGTGTTCCCTTTCAATCAATTTGGTCCCATCCCGACAACTATTTGGTCTCATTTCGGTAGTTTGAAGTCGGTTGCTGTGTCAATTTTTGACGTGTATTTTATTGTAAACAAGCTGTCCCGGCGAACTTCGTACCGCATTCATTTTTTTTCTAATGTTCAGCAAACTTTTTTTTTCTCCCATAAGATCCTTCTCCTGATAATTACGAACACAACAAAAAAAGAATAAGCGAAATCGGTCCAGCCGTTCACGCGTGATGTCGTGACCAAGGGAAATAGGGATTCATTTTAATAGAGATAACTATTACATGGGGCACACTAAAAGTTTTGCACTTCTAGCTAATCGGAACTATTTGAATTTAGAATGTTATATTTTTTTAAACGTTGCAGCCTTCTTAGTAATAAAAAAAACAATTGGCGGGAAATCATTTGTCAATTGTTTTTATCACACATCAAAGTTCTACGTATGCAACGAAAATGGAATTAAGTCGAAAAGATTATAGAGCGATGATTTTTTATGATTTTAAAAGTTCTCTCTCTCCGAAAGACTGTGCCGCTCGTCTTCAAAATACTTTTGGGAGCGAAGCACCTTGTTTGAGCACCATGAGGCGATGGTTTGCTGAATTTGAGAGAGGTCGAGTTTCTTTACATGACGAATTTCGTGAAGGGCGGCCTTCAACTGCCGTCAACGAAAATAATGTGGCTACTGTAAAGCGGTTAATTGAAGAAATCCCGCGGATTACCTATAAGACAATTCGAGGACTATTGGGGATTGGTATGAGTCAAATCCAGAAAATTTTACACGAAGAATTGAAAGTTCGGAAACTTTGTTGTCGTTGGATCCCTCATGAACTGACAGCGGAGCAGAAGCGGGCTCGCGTGGAATGGTGCTCACAGATGCTACTGAAGTACGACCACGGTCATTCTAATGCTGTTTATGACATTGTCACAGGAGACGAAACGTGGATTTATTGTTTTGTACCCGAAAAAAAAACAGCAATCTTGTAAATGGGTGTTTGAAAATGAGAACAAGTCAACAAAAGTGAGGCAGGCGAGATACGTTGGTAAAAAAATGATAGCGTTTTTTTTCTTAGCTACGGGTCCCATCTGTACAATTCCACTTAAAGATCAAAAGAGTGTTAATGCCGAGTGGTATTCTACCATTTGTTTACCTAGGGTGTTAGAAAAAGTTCGCGAAAGACGACCCAAAACCGCGTTCTCCTACATCATGACAACGCTTCTTCACACACGGCCAACAAAACAAAGTCATTTTTAGCTTCCGAAAAAGTACAACTCGTCACCCATCCTGCGCATAGCCCCGACCTAGCACCCTGTGATTTCTGTATTTTCCCCTAAATCAAAGATTTGATGAGAGGTTTCACTTTTACCAACTCCGAAGAGGCAGTGATAGCGTTCAATCAGCACGTAGAAAACATGTCTTCAGATCTGTGGTCCTCCTGTTTTAAAAAATGGTTCGATCGCATGAAAAAATATTTAAAATGTAAAGGAGAACATAATATAGCATCACGCCTTTTTCCCCGAAGGGGTAGGCAGAGGTGTGCAAACACACCCACATCTCGCCAGCTATGTTAGGTCCCATGTAATAGGGGGCGAGCCTATTGCCATCTACCGGGCACAAGTTCCAGACTCTGGGATAATTATTTGGATAAAATTCTAAAGAGAATTTTTCGAACCAAAAATACCGAAAAAAAAAGACATTGAAAATACCGATTTCTCTCTCATACTACAACAAGACGATTCTAACGCCGCGACGAACTCCTTGATTTCTACCTTGTCATCAATCATCTCAAAAACATACTAGTACCCACAAAGTCTCTAGGAAGTATATAAGTATATATCAGAAACCGGGATATGCTGCACATCAAATATAGGAAATGTCCTGACAACATGACTCTGAAAATAACCTATACCCGGTATCGTAACTTCTGCAATCGTCTTGTTCGAGATCTCAAGTTAAAATATAATAAAAACCTAATTGATGACGCAGGTTCTAACATTAAAGCCCTATGGAGTGCAATTAAAAATATAACGGGCACTCGTAGGGCCCACGATTATCCTTTGGAGCTTTTGAGCTCTATCGGCGACCCTAAGAAATCTGTTAATGACGTATGCGACTTCTTCTCGTCCGTCGGTGCAAATTTAGCTGAAAAAATTACACCTATTCCTGAGAGCAAGCCCCTTCCTAGAACATCACAAGTAAACGCACTCTCGTCAATGGTTTTATTGGAAGTGTCTGAGTGTGAAGTGGAAACTATTATTTCATTACTACGACATGATTGTGCCACGGGGTGGGATGGTATACCAGCTAGTATTCTAATGCAGTATAAAGGAATACTTGTCCCCCCTATAACTCATATCTGCAACCTTTCAATCACAACGGGTGTGTTCCCTGTGGCTTTTAAAAAAGCTATTATTCACCCAGTCCATAAGAACGGTGACAGGGACTGTGTCGACAACTATAGGCCCATTTCTATACTCTCTGCCATGTCGAAAATCCTAGAGAGAGTCCTGAACAATGCATTTAAAAATTACCTCCAAACTTATGATGTATTGGCCACAAACCAATATGGTTTTCGCTCGGGTATTTCTACAGAAGATGCCGTAATCGACCTGACTGGCGAAGTTGTAAAGAACTTAGACTCAAATAACAGATGCCTGTGCATATTTTTGGACCTCTCCAAAGCGTTCGACACAGTCTCTGCGCCAATCTTGCTGGACAAAATGGAAGGGGATTCGCGGTCTTCCTCTCAAAATATTTAAGAACTACCTAAAAGGAAGAAAACAGAGAGTGAAAATAGGTCATGTTTTGAGCGATGAGGTTGCTGTTACAAATGGCGTGCCACAGGGGAGTATCTTGGGCCCTACACTGTTTCAGCTTTACGTTAATGACCTCTGTACCATGCCTCTACCACATACGCGCACTTTCACCTACGCAGATGACACCGCACTAGTGGTATGGGGTCCAAATTGGCAGGTAGTGAAGGAAAGAGCGGAAAACTCCCTAAGACTCGTTATGATCTGGCTTTCCAAGAATTTACTTACAATTAACCTGAACAAAACTCTCTTTGTCCCTTTCTCTTTATCCAAACTTAATGAACCTCCTCACAATTATACCATAAAAGCACATACATTCTCCATAGATGTAGATTGCAGTTGCCAAGAAATAACTCGATCCCATAATGCAAAGTACCTAGGCGTGCAAATAGATAGTAGGCTCTCGTGGGACTTTCAGGTTGCTGCGGTGAAAGCAAGAACCAGAAAGTTAATTTACTTTTTTAAAGTGCTGCGTGACTCTACCCCTCTGCATAAATTAAGAATGGTTTACATCGCCCACTGCCAATCAGTCATTCAGTATTGTATCCCGTTGTGGGGAGTCACAGGCAAAACGCAACTTCTGGAGCTCGAGAGAGCCCAGAGAGCTGTGCTCAAAGTCCTAAGCAAGAAGCCAATTAGGTACCCTACTGCTGAACTATACTCTGAAATGCAAATGCAAGTTCTCACCGTGAGACAACTAGTTGTGCTTAGATTAATATGTAGGACTCACCAGAGTGTAACTCCTCCTAAACC
Organism: Nudaria mundana; assembly: GCA_963556515.1. NCBI lineage: Eukaryota > Metazoa > Arthropoda > Insecta > Lepidoptera > Erebidae > Nudaria > Nudaria mundana. The sequence continues at coordinate 15,689,202 of OY748302.1, read as the reverse complement.
TGGCACAAGGCGAAGCAAGCGGTCAGTGTGTCCCGTTGCTCGTAATAGATCTGCTTTTGCTAGGCGCCAGTTTAAAAGTTTGGGTTGTAAGGTATACAACCTACTCCCCAAAAATCAAAACATAGTCGGTTTAAATCTTCACGACCTTAAAAATACTGCAACAAGTTGGTTACTTCAACATGACTATGAAGGTACTGAGGCCTTAATAAAATTTCTGGAGTGAACTCTTGTACCTTTCTAATTTCACTTCACCGAATATACCTACAAACGCACACATTTCATATAGTACAAAGTCATCTTGTACATATATACAGACCATACACACACACACACACACACACACACACACACTCATACATATACTCAACACATATATACTCACATATACACAACATCCCAACATATTTTTACTAAACATACTCGTGTATGTATATATATATATGTACACTCTTAATGGTAAACTTCCTGTTCATACTAAATATAAACAAATTGCCTTTCATAAACTTTTTCTTTGTCATTCTAATTGTATACGATAAGTTCTTGAAGTTTTGCTAGTGTTAGTTATAAGTTAAGGTCTAATAGCTTATATTTCTGAGCAAAATTTAAATAAATTATAAAGTGCTGTGCCCTAAAAGTACAAATTTAAATAGGAGCACTGTTTTCCAAGATACAGGCTTTGACCTAGTTTGGAGACCAGTATCTTCACTGATTGTAAATGATTTTTCACAGTATTGTTTGTCAAACATTTATTTTGTAAATTCTGCTTTTTTTTTTTGATACAAATAAAGATTATTATTATTATTATTATAACCCGAGACCTCGAGTGTGGCAGTCCGTACATAGTACCATTGTGCCACCGAGGTAGTCGTAAAATGTAAAGGAGAGTATTTTGAAAAGCAATAAACATAATATCCCTCCCACAAAACCGATTTCTACTCCTATTCCTTTACCGTTCATGCGGTCAGTATGTGGAAATCACTACCCCCTGATATACAAAGCTGTAAAACTCTTCCTCTCTTTAAAAGTAAAGTCAAAACACATTATCTGTCCTCTTTACCCTAGCTATATATGGTAGTATATGTAAGTATTGTATATATAGCTCAGTATATATTTATCTATGTATATATTATAGCACCCATAGTTTATGTAGGTTTATTTATTTACTTGCACTGCACACACTTAGCCTTTTCACTCTTACTTCTCCTCTCAGGCCTGCTGGAAACCGGTGTGAAGCTGGCAGCTAATTTTAGCAGCCTATAATCCGACTAAATGAAGATGGTAATTTTTGTGAAGTTAGCAGCCTTCGTTATTTTTAAACGATATTCTTATGTTGTTGTACAATTTATTAATCAAACTATTTAAGCTAAAGCATCAATTAGGATCATTTGCAAGCGATAATTTCGTAAAATGTAATGTACATTATAGTAATTTTTCCAGAGTTAATTGATCATGGCTGATGGTGTTGTAAGCATACTAAACCCCATTTATTTGGATGTTTTAGGCATAAAATTATTAGACAGGTATATGTTGCATCGAAAAGATGTATTTTTAAGGCGGCAGTTTGATATCTTGACCCAGATATAGTGCTTCGAAATGCATCTTAAAAATTTTCAATACTTCTTATTTAGAGTTAATTGATCATGGCTGCTGGCCTGTGTGAAGTTGGCACCGCAAAGTCAAAAATTGAAACGTTTCTCAAGAGTTCCGTTTGCACAACATATAGTTCTATAGTTCCCGATAGGTTTTATTAATAGTTCCGGCAAAAAGGTCAAAAAATTAAGTTATGAAAATTTGCGGTGCCAACTTCCCGTAGCACCGAAACATGTTAAAAATATCATTAAAATCAAAGAATCTGATAGTTCTCGATAAGGTCTACAGTACCTAATAGATTTCACGAATAGTTCCGCCCTTTAAATATTTTTAAACATTTTTTAAATGAGACTCCTCATTTCTCTGGCACCGCATTTTCTAAAACTTTAATGTGCTCGTTGTTTTAATGGTTTAAATGACAGTTCCCGACAGTTCTCGTATAGTTCCCAACGATACGATTCATTTTAGCCACAGTTCCGGCCTTAAAAGGCCTTAAGTTTTTTTAAGAATAGCATTCTTAACTTTTTCTTAACTCTAGCACCGCATTTTCTAAAACTTTGTTGTGCTCGTTGTTTTCATGGTTTAAATGACAGTTCCCGACAGTTCTCGTATAATTCCCATCGATACGATTCATGTTAGTGACAGTTCCGGCCTTAAAATGCCTTAACTTTTTTTAAGATTAGCATTCTTAACTTTTTGTTAACCCTAGCACCGCATTTTCTAAAACTTTGTTGTGCTCGATGTTTTTATGGTTTAAATGACAGTTCCCGACAGTTCTTGTATAGTTCCCATCGTTACGACGCATTTTAGGTACAGTTCCGGCCTCAAAATGCCTAAATTAAGTCTAGCACCGCATTCTTAACTTTTTGTTAAACCTAGCACCGCATTTTCTAAAACTTTGTTGTGTCCGTTGTTTACATGGTTTAAATGAAGGTTCCCGACAGTTCTCGTATAGTTCCTATCGATACGATTCATTTTGCCACAGTTCCGGCCTTAAAGTGCCTTAACTTTTTTAAGAATAGCATACCTAACTGTTTCTTAACTCTGGCACCGCATTTTCTAAAACTTTGTTATACTCGTTGTTTTAATGGTAAAAATGACAGTTCCCGACAATTCTCGTATAGTTCACATCGATACGATTCATTTTAGCCACAGTTCCGGCCTTAAAATGCATGTTTAACAAAAAGTTAAGAATGCGGTGCTAGACTTAGTTTAGGCATTTTAAGGCCGGAACTGTACCTAAAATGCATCGTAACGATGGGAACTATGCGAGAACTGTCGGGAACTGTCATTTAAAATATTAAAACAACGAGCACAACAATGTTTTAGAAAATGCGGTACTATGGTTAACAAAAAGTTAAGAATGCTATTCTTAAAAAAAGTTTAGGTATTTTAAGGCCGGAACTGTACCTAAAATGCATGGTAACGATGGGAACTATACGAGAACTGTCGGGAACTGTCATTTAAAACATTAAAACAACGAGCACAACAAAGTTTTAGAAAATGCGGTGTTAGGGTTAACAAAAAGTTAAGAATGCTATTCTTAAAAAAAATTAAGGCCTTTTAAGGCCGGAACTGTGGCTAAAATGAATCGTATCGATGGGAACTATACGAGAACTGTCGGGAACTGTCATTTTAACCATTAAAACAACGAGCACAACAAAGTTTTAGAAAATGCGGTGCCAGAGTTAAGAAACAGTTAAGAATGCTATTCTTAAAAAAACTTAAGGCCTTTTAAGGCCGGAACTGTGGCTAAAATGAATCTTATCGATGGGAACTATACGAGAACTGTCGGGAACTGTCATTTAAACCATGTAAACAACGAGCACAACAAAGTTTTAGAAAATGCGGTGCTAGGTTTAACAAAAAGTTAAGAATGCGGTGCTAGACTTAGTTTAGGCATTTTAAGGCCGTAACTGCACCTAAAATGCGTCGTAACGATGAGAACTATACGAGAACTGTTGGAAACTGTCATTTATACCATTAAAACAACGTGCACAACAAAGTTTTAGAAAATGCGGTGCTAGAGTTAAGAAACAGTTAAGAATGCTATTCTTAAAAAAGTTAAAACACATTAAGGCCGGAACTGTGGCTAAAATTAATCGTATTGATGGGAACTATACGAGAACTGTCGGGAACTGTCATTTAAACCATGAAAACAACGAGCACAACAAAGTTTTAGAAAATGCGGTGCTAGGGTTAACAAAAAGTTAAGAATGCTATTCTTAAAAAAAGTTTAGATATTTTAAGGCCGGAACTGTACCTAAAATGCATGGTAACGATGGGAACTATACGAGAACTGTCGGGAACTGTCATTTAAAACATTAAAACTACGAGCACAACAAAGTTTTAGAAAATGCGGTGCTAGAGTTAACAAAAAGTTAAGAATGCTATTCTTAAAAAAATTAAGGCCTTTTAAGGCCGGAACTGTGGCTAAAATGAATCGTATCGATGGGAACTATACGAGAACTGTCGGGAACTGTCATTTTAACCATTAAAACAACGAGCACAACAAAGTTTTAGAAAATGCGGTGCTAGGTTTAACAAAAAGTTAAGAATGCGGTGCTAGACTTAGTTTAGGCATTTTAAGGCCGTAACTGTACCTAAAATGCGTCGTAACGATGGGAACTATACGAGAACTGTCGGGAACTGTCATTTAAACCATGAAAACAACGAGCACAACAAAGTTTTAGAAAATGCGGTGCTAGGGTTAACAAAATGTTAAGAATGCTATTCTTAAAAAAAATTAAGGCCTTTTAAGGCCGGAACTGTGGCTAAAATGAATCGTATCGTTGGGAACTATACGAGAACTGTCATTTAAACCATTAAAACAACGAGCACAACAAAGTTTTAGAAAATGTGGTGCCAGAGAAAGGAGGAATCAGATTTAAAAAAATGTTTAAAAATATTTAAAGGACGGAACTATTCCTGAAATCTATCAGGTACTGTAGACCTTAACGGGAACTATCAGATCTTTGATTTTAATGATATTTTTAACATGTTGCGGTGCTACGGGAAGTTGGCACCGCAAATTTTCATAACTTAATTTTTTGATCTTTTTCGCCGGAACTATTAATAAAACCTATCAGGAACTATATAACTATATGTTGTGCAAACGGAACTCTTGAGAAACGTTTCAATTTTTGACTTTGCGGTGCCAACTTCACACAGGCCAGCAGCCATAATCAATTAACTCTAAATAAGAAGTATTGGAAATTTTTAAGATGCATTTCGAAGCACTATATCTGGGTCAAGATATCAAACTGCCGCCTTGAAAATACATCTTTTCGATGCAACATATACCTGTCTAATGATTTTATGCCTAAAACATCCAAATAAATGGGGTTTAGTATGCTTACAACACCATCAGCCATGATCAATTAACTCTGGAAAAATTACTATAATGTACATTACATTTTACGAAATTATCACTTGCAAATTATCCTAATTGATGCTTTAGCAATTGCTTAAATAGATTGATTAATAAATTGTACAACAACATAAGAATATCGTTTAAAAATAACGAAGGCTGCTAACTTCACAAAAATTACCATCTTCATTTAGTCGGATTATAGGCTGCTAAAATTGGCTGCCAGCTTCACATCGGTTGCTGGAAGAGATTCCTTTAGGAATAAGTAGTGCCCTTGTACTATGCTCACTTTATTCTTTTGTACTTCTGTTTCTTGTTTATTTTTCTGTGTGTATGTACAAAAATTATAAATAAAATAAATATTTTGGTTTTCACATGTTGTTTTTTTAAGTTACGCAAAACTTATTGTGTGACATACGAAATATTTGTATTTTTGTGTGGATGTTTGTAATGAATAAACTCAAAAACTACAGCGCCGATTTCAAAAATTCTTTCATCATTGGAAAGCTACATTCACCCTGAGTAATATAGGGCTACTTTTTATCCCGGTAATGTGTTCCCACGGAACCGGGAGTGAGTAAACTAAATCACGCGGGCGGAGCTGCGGCGATCAGCTAGTGGTAAATAAATACATAATTTTAAGAAAAAACCATTCCAGATTCTGATAATTACCATTCGTGTGGAATTGCTTTTAATAATTTCCAACAGCAGCTGGGAGGTATCCACAAAGATTTTTAATTGGCTAAAAACACGACGCGCGGGTTGTTTCATATAATTTAAAAATAAATCTCTTTTTTTGTTTATTCATTAATTTAAATGCGTTGGTTCTGCAGTAAGCACTTAAAGTCGAGGAAACAGCTTCAAGTCGAAGTCTGAAATATTTCGGAATAGTTTACAACATAATTAAATTGAAACCTAATAAGTAGCTGCTATCATAGACGTAATACAATTTTTTCTTTATTTCTCACTTCAAAAATGCTTGTTTCGGAGTTTGGGTATTTTATATGTATATTTAGTTACATACTAAATATCTATATATATCTAAATATGTATTTAGAAATAGGTATCAGTATAAGTATGTTTATCGACGTATATTTAAAGAAGGAAAACTCGACACAAAACACCATATCAACCCGTTTGGCCAGCATAGTATATGTAGCAGACGTGACTACGCGCAGGATCATCGACCTCCATTATCGGGGCCTGAGTCTGATGGGTTGATATAAAACCCGACCCCAAACATGCAGGGCAACACACCCGACCACCACGCAGCGGCTACACAGGTGGCCAAGCAAACGCCACTTGGAATTCTTTCAGTTCTTACCGGAGGCGCTCGGCAATGGACGTAGGTGCAGCCGCAGCACAGAGCCGTGGATTTAAAAAAAATTGCGTAGTATATGTAGCAGTGGACGTCCAATAAATTTAGTCCAACATAATTATAGTTGTGAATTACACCAAATAATGATAAGATATTATCTCACATAAACTATTAAAACTTTCTACAACAAAATTGATTATCTCCGAAATTGTTTGTCGAAGCGTCGAAAACTTTACGAGTCTTCATAATATAGGACTTATGGTTTTTGATGAGATACATTCAAACTTTGTTCGAAATATTAAAAAAAAAGTTTTAAGAAAAGAACTTGGTGTCGTTACCGCGGATAGAGAACTTATAATGCAAAATTGGCTAACAGTTTTTGAAATTATTTTAAGTAATACATTTAGGCTGAATGAAGATATCTTTGCCTTGTATGGTTTTGATTATCTGGATAATAGATGTAATGTCATTTGACATCTTTTTTCAACCGACTTCCAAAAAAGGAGGTTCGCAATTCGACTGCTTTTTAGGTTTGTTACCTCATATCTCTAGACTAGTCCGAGACGCCGAGGACTTTAATTGGCTGTGCCATAGCGGCTACCACGTAAGATTTTGTTGCCTTTTATCAACATTTCATCGCAAGGCAACGGGTTTCAATTTTTTTCAAAATTACAATATAGCTGCTACTTTTTATTAAATTCATTCGGCCACTTTGGACATAACCCATTATATATGTGCCCGGTGACGGTAATACGCGAATAATTACGTGGGACCAAAAATACTGGCAAATTGTGGGTGTGTTATACACCTCTGCCTACCCCTTCGGGGATATAGGCGTGATATGTGTGTGTGAGTGTATGTCTAGACTGAGTGATTTTAATATTTAAATGAAAGCTACTTCTTTCGAATTGGACCCATTTCAATTTGGTCTCATTCCAACAATTATTTGGTCTCAATTCGGGTAGTTTGAAGTCGGTTGTTGTGTCAATATTTTGACGTGTATTTTTCATAAATAAGTACTATAACAAAATAGTTATATTATTATAGACTGTTTCGAAAGATTTAATATAACAAAATCATTTGACCGTCATCAGACGATAGTAGCTACTTTCACTTGAAAATTAAAAGAAAAAAATGACAAAAAATCATTAAATTAAATAAATCTAACTACTTTGCAATATTCCGCCACATGCAAATTACCCAACTCTCGTATTTATTCATGCACAAGTCCGCCCTCCAAACCCACTTAGGCCGAAAGAATAGAGAAATAATTTTGAAAATAGAATAAATATGAGAGTTGTGTTATCGTGCAAAAAATAATAAAAACCTCGACACGTGTTTCGCCCCCAACCAGGGGCATCATCAGGAGATGTCGATGGCTCGGCGCACGGCGACAGCATTCGGTCGCCTATTCATTATTCATTTATATTTATTATTCGGCCTAAGTGGGTTTGGAGGGCGGACTTGTGCATGAATAAATACGAGAGTTGGGTAATTTGCATGTGGCGGAATATTGCAAAGTAGTTAGATTTATTTAATTTAACTATGGACTTCCGAAAAGTAACGCCTGATAGTATTAACTTTAAAAAATCATTATCTTAAAATTTTGAATTTGAGTCATACCGCTTATTTACAGTTCGCGAGGGATAAGCTGAGCTTTGCATTGTGTGAGTGCAGTGTGTGTGAACGTATATGTGACCTCTTTTACACACACATGTGTTGTAAACACAGCTACATAAAGAGTTTTTACTCTACTTTTAGTGGTCACTCACACAAATGTAAAGCTCCGCGTATCCCTCGCGAACTGTACCCTTATAACAACAATTTATGAAAATTTAAAGAAAAGCGTTAGAAAGTAATGGTATTATGTTCTCTCTGAGACAGTCTTGATAATGCCTCGTTTAGAGGTGAAACAATTGTCGACGTTTTATTGTCTTTTATTTTTGCGAAAATAATGCTATTATATTTTGAAAAGTTTTAACATCTTACTTATCATTACTTTGTCATGGATTTTCGCCAGGTAATTCAGCCTGAACCATTCGCCGTTTAACGTCGAATGGTTCAGGCTGCAGTCCAGAATAGGGAATAGTACTTACATACAGAACTTGCACTCCGACGTTAATTAAAGCACATTCTTTTGTTTACAGAGAACATCATTCGAACGTTAGGGATGTCAGTAAAGTAAAATATATAGCAGCATAATTTGACCAATAATTATGACGTTAATGCCTCAATATCAACTCTATGGTCAATGCCTTGTCACAAACAAGATACAACCCTTACTGATTTACAACTTCAAGTTGTCGCTGACGTCACGTATTTTTTTGCGGTTGTTAGGCGAGTGACATATGTCTGGCTGTAGCTATACGTACATGCAATACACCGGTACATTTGTGGGAAAAGCACTTTTTTGACTCAGGGAATCACAGGGGTTAAGTATCGGAAACTCAAAAGCTCAAAATCGTTGTTTTTACGATCACAATACTTCTACTTATAGAATATTAGCGGACGCCCGCGGCTTCGCTTCATAAATTGTGTGCACGAAAACCTTTCTAGAGAATCACTCTATCCATTGGTGAAAACCGTATCAAAATCCGTTGCGTAGTTTTAAAGATCTGAAAGGAAGAAAGAAAAAACGTTTAATTTGAACACAGAATGACACAATACAATAGATACTAGCTAGGTACACGATTCCGCACAAAACAAAAAAAAAAGGCAATCACAAAACGAAAGATATAATATAAAATAGTGGGAATTGGGCACCTATACACCAGCGCCGGTAAAGCTATCAAGTGTCAAGCCCAATGCACGAATTAGGCCCCCTCTCAGCATAATGCTATTGTAAAACAGCGCTGGTTTTCAGAGGGCCCATAGATCTAAGCATACATACGGACGAAAGCAACTTTGTTTTATAATATGTAGTGATACCTACGTGAAAGTAAAAAGGTGTGTTTATGTGCTTTGAGTCCAAACTAATCCCTGAAGCTCCGGAAAGAATCCTGAAAGAAAATGTGACTGAACCAATTTTTAAAGTGTCCTATTAAAATCAGTGGACTAAAGTGTACCAATGTGTTTTTTCATCACACAATCATAAGTAAGTATATGCAATAGACTTGAAATTATGTATCTACTTATGGGTGTGTAATTTACCTACTTCAGCCTACTCCTTTAGCGTAATATACTAGTTGCTGCTACGCTGGCGTCACCCTGCGCTGCTGCATATTGAGCGGAGTGTTTTCGGTAACAGATATTTTGAAAGATACAAAAAGTGCGCGAAATTTCTCCCATAGGTTTAACATGTAAATTTCGGTTAATATAAATATAATAAAAATATTTTTGGCGCCTTTTTAAAATTTCTGACTCCGTCACATTTTTTACACTTAAATCTGGTTTAATTTACTTCAAAAACTTCTAGAATCCTCCAAGTAGTTACTGAGATACAGCGTTACATTTAATCGCATTGGAGTCGCTGTATGGGTTCAATTATATGTATGTAGGTATGTGTATTGAACCGCAATACGAATCCAATCAATTTGTGGTTCTATTGAACGACAAAGCGACAAGAGCTGAGATTAATTTGCCTTGTGTTTGCATCACAATCATAGAGAATAACAGAATTTAGGCCTTTGTTTTAGAAACACCGAATAATATGGGAATTATTCTACAGTCTTTCTCAATTAATACGTTAATAAGATAGCTAACTAACAAATTAAGCGATAATTCAGAGTTGACAGATTCCAATAATAAAAATCCTGGCTCCTAATCTAGGTATTCCTGTATCTTGGGAGTCGGTGTCCTGCTGTTACCGTTATTCAAAACTTTATCTTTCGATGTGTGTCTTACAATGTCTGTTCATAATACCTAATTAATTATAGGATGTTATGGTGGGTAGGTAGGTACATAGTTATAGGAATACAACATCAATATGTGTGTGTGTGTTTGTGTATTGGTTTGAGGGTGCGTTTGGTAATTTGATGAGTGTATTATGCAATATTTTGTGTGTTATCTATAATGTAAATCTTTGGGGTGCCCCTGGAAATAACTTCTGGTGCATACCAGAGACGCTCGGCAATAGACGTAAGAGTGCCCGCTCTTGCGTGGATTAAAAAAAAGGGATCTTTGGGGCTATTTATTACTCATAATGAAAATACCTATTTCTATCTGAGGTTGTAAAATAGTTCTATAGCTGTACTGGGATCACCACCGTATTATAATGTTACGTTGAGTTTTTATGTCATGGAACAAAACAACAAAATAACTTTATAAGCCACCTTAATTTGTGTGCTGACTGTACCAATTTTGCGTGGGACGATATAGACAGCTCTTCAAATAGAATGCATTATACGAGTGCGAGTATGATAGCGTAATGCGTTAGAAAGAGATAATAAAAATAGCTGGCATGCGCACTACGGTCGACGCCGTTAACGAACGACTATTTCGCTTGTCTCGTCGACGGTCCCATGGTGTAATGGTTAGCACTTTGGACTCTGAATCCAACGATCCGAGTTCAAATCTCGGTGGGACCTGTGCTTTTTGTAATTAGCTTCAGTTTATTTTCTTCTATTTTTTTTTATCGAATTCACGTGTCGTTATTTGCTGGACAACCGTACTTTAATTGCAACTTAATTTTTTTTTAGCTTGATTTTTACGCATACAGTTACACCTATTTTCCCGACGGGGTAGGTAGACGTCCACTACACACCAGCGGTAGGGATGGTGAGCCTAATGTTGGGGACTAAAGAACTTTTATTTTAGTTAGAGATTCGTTCGTTGATCAGCAGGTGCCCCATGTGCATTGAAGTGCACTGTTAACTTTGGCATGATGTAGTTATTTCACACAACATAGACCAATAAGTTGACTTTTTTGACCCATTTGAATACAAATACCTACCCAATGATAGAAGCCTAATTTAAATGCACAGCAAAAAACGTTGCGCCCCTCAATTTATAAGCATCTGATAAACCTTTTTTACTGCAAATATATTTTTCCCTGCAAATAAACCATTTGTTTAACCATACTAGAAATTATTCAAAAATATACATCAATAGTGTATTGTATTGTATCTTCAAATGCGTCAAAAAAGGATATTTAACGTATGTACAAAAATATGATTTGCAAATCAAAATATATCAGTAAATTTTACTGCAGCAAAACCTAGTAATCTTAGGGCAATCCGACTTGGATAGATTATGTTAGAAGACTAAAGGTTGTAGTTGCTTTAGTCTTTGTGTAGTTATTTTTTTTAATACCTAGAAATGGTCTTAGGTCAATCCGACTTGAATAGAGTAGGTCGGCTTAGAATTTTTAAATAAATAGTTATGCGTCACGAACTTAAATTGCTGCTAAAATTTATAAATTTTGAGGTAATTATTTGCTGCACAATCAATATTTTTTCTTAGGAAAGGGATTTTTTTAGTACAATACGACGGTTTTATGATTAGCAGCTCTACTTTTTCTTTTTTGTAAAAACGTGTCTCCATGATGTTCATCTATGATTTCGCCAATGTTAAGATAATGCTTGATTTTTCCCGCACAGAAGAACTAGTTCCTCTGAACTAGTTCGCGGTGAGGGTCAAGGAAACGTTGTTCGGTATTGCAATTGAGCGTTTGGACCTGGATTTTTGCCCAGCGCCAGAGGAATAAAAAAAAAAAAGACTTGACACAGATTTCAAACCTATCAATAGGTAGCATTATACAAATAACAGTATTTCTTTCCCTAAGTATTAAATTAAATCTTAATTAAGTTATTGTATACCTTTCAGTTTGTGAAATTGAGCTATTTAAACGCAGTTTTTTATTGTTATTAATTAGATAGTTTAATATTTGGACTTAGATAATAAAAACTGATATGGTATAAAAAGATGTAAAATAAACTTTTGTACGTTCTATGATTGCTAATAAAAAAACGACAGGCGCTAATAAAAATACACGTCAAAAATAGACACAGCACGACTTCAAACTGCCGAAATGGGACCAAATAGTTGTCGGCATGAAACCAAATTGAAATGGGACAAGTTGGGAAATTAGCATAAACATAAACGAAAATGGCGACCCTGCCAAAAAAAACTGTGCAAAATAGTCGTTTATATTATGTGTCAATTTTTTTTACTTTGACGAAGTGTTTCTGAGTCAAACTCATAGAGTAATTACTGTATATATATACTGCAACTGGCAGAAAGATCTCTTATATTTCAACTGATGAGATGAAGATATTAAATAAAAAAAAAACATAAATTTAATAAGGTCTGTTATCACACTCCGCAGTTCAATTATCGCTCTACTCCAAATCACCAATAAAATTGGAATGGCGAGCGAGCTACTGTTAAAGCGGGGTCTAAGTGTTAGCGATTTTAACAAGGAAAATAGGTATTCCTTATCTGAGTTATTGAAATTTCCGAACAAAAATATAGGTAATTTGTATTTTATCAAAGCAAGGGAATAGGTTAAAACAGTTTTTGACGCAATTATTGTTCATAGTGTTTAAGCCCTTTTCTTTGCTTTTATAAAATACAGAGAATACTTTTATTCACACAGGAAATAGTTGCAAATATTACAGAGCAAGAAAATAGCACACTTCATCTTTTAAACTAGGTATGCAATGCATGCTACTAATTTCAAATGTTGAGCGGCGCAAAATGTTCTTATTTTTTTTTATGCTCTATTTTCATGTTTTCAGAGATATGCACTCCCGGGTATGATGTCAACCAGCATGCCAAATTTGGTCAAAATCGGTCGAGCCGTTTTGGAGGAGTTGGCACACAAACGATTTACACTTGTCGTCTAAGATAGAGCTTCGCTTCGCTCCGCTCGATAAGTTATTGATTGATTATAATCATATTGGGGATTTCCTCCCACACAAAAACTTTGTGAAGACCGGTGAATTGAGTGATGAACTGAGGACTGTCAAATCAAACCAAATTATTTTTATTTAATTTCAAAACGTTAAGCCTCGCAGAAATATAAATATAGATACGTACGAATTAAATTATGAGGTCACTTATTTAAACTGTCGAATCAGTAAATATAATTGATTGACGATTGATGAAGATACCTATCATAAGATTGTATACTTATAATATTAAAATTTGAACTCTCCTTTAGAATAAGTACCGGCCTCGGTGGTGCAGTGGTATGAGTATGCAACTGCCGTCCCTGGGGCCCCAGGTTCGATTCCGGGTCGAATAAATTATTTGTGTGATCCACAAATATTGGTTTCGGAATTTGGGTTTGGAAATATATAAGTATGTTTATCAGTCGTCTAGATCTCATAACACAAGCTTATACGTAGGTTACACTATAAGTTTTGCGTAACTTAACAACATGTTAAAACAAAATATTATGTTTATTGCTTTTCAAAATACTCTCCTTTACATTTTAAACATTTTTTCATGCGATCGAACCATTTTTTATAACAGATCTGAAGGCATGTTTTTTACGTGCTGATTGATTGAACGCTATAACTGCCTCTTCGGAGTTGGTAAAAGTGAAACCTCTCATCAAATCTTTGAGTTTGGGGAAAATACAGAAATCAGTTGTACTTTTTCGGAAGCTAAAAATGACTTTGTTTTGTTGGCCGTGTGTGAAGAAGCGTTGCCATGAACGTAGGAGAACGCGGCTTTTGGGTCGTCTTTCGCGAACTTTTTCTAACACCCTGGGTAAACAAATGGTAGAATACCACTCGGCAATAACACCTTTGCAACACTTTTGCAACTCTTTTGATCTTCAAGTGGAATTGTACAGATGGGACCCGTAGCTGAGAAAAAAAACGCAATCATTTTTTTACCAACGTTTCTCGCCTGCCTCACTTTTGTTGCCTTGTTCTCATTTTCAAACACTCACATTCACAAGATTGCTGTTTTTTTTCGGGCTCAAAACAATAAATCCACGTAATTTATGCTTTCGATTGTCGGCACTTGGTGGAACTTATAATAATACATTTTTGAAAAAAACTCACTTGTACATCATTCCACAAATATACTTTTACCACCATTACACAAATATATTTGTGGAATGGTGTACAAGTGAGTTTTTTTCAAAAATGCAATAAATCCACGTTTCGTCTCCTGTGACAATGTCATAAACAGCATTAGAATGTCCGTGGTCGTACTTCAGTAGCATCTGTGAGCACCATTCCACGCGAGCTCGCGTCTGCTCCGCTGTCAGTTCATGAGGGATCCAACGACAACAAAGTTTCCGAACTTTCATTCTTCGTGTAAAATTTTCTGGATTTGACTCATACCAATCCCCAATAGTCCTCGAATTGTCTCATAGGTAATCCGCGGGTTTTCTTCAATTAACCGCTTAACAGTGTAGCCACATTATTTTCGTTGACGGCTGTTGAAGTTGTTCACGAAATTCGTCATGTAAAGAAACTCGACCTCTCAAATTCAGCAAACCATCGCCTCACGGTGCTAAAACAAGGTGCTTCTCTCCCAAAAGCATTTTGAAGACGAGCGGCACAGTCTTGCGGAGAGAGAGAGAACTTTTAAAATCATAAAAAATCATCGCTCTAAAATCTTTTCGACTTAATTCCATTTTCGTTGCATACGTAGAACTTTGATGTGTGATAAAAGACAATTGACAAATGATTTCCCGCCAATTGTTTTTTTTTTATCACAGGTTGCAACGTTGCAACGTTTAAAAAAATATAACATTCGAAATTCAAATAGTTCCGATTAGCTAGAAGTGCAAAACTTTTAGTGTGCCCTATGTATTGAGCTAGATGACATTGTGTGAGAATGTCCAAAAATATTTAATTTAATTTAACTTTAAACCTACCTTAGTGTCTCACTTTTGACAACCTATGTGAAGGAGACGAGGGCACACTGATCAAGAGGTCACAATGACAGCGGGTATTATCAGTTGATAATACCCGCTGTCACTGTGACGATATTCTGCCAGTTATTAGTTAGTAAAGAGAAAAGAATAGGTGCCTTCTCTTTGCATTTTTATTGGACATTTTCTGTCGTTCCGACTTTGGATTTGAATAATACCGTTGAACATGAGCTAAATTCCCGGCAATATTGAGTCTTGTTATTTTTTTTTGAAATGGCGCGTGTTATCGACATTTATTTCTAAGAAATATTTGATAGGCGGCTAATAATATTATTTTGGTGCATAGAAGATCTAGGACAATTCACACAACGCCATCTAGTCTCAAACTAAGCAGAGCTTGGGATATGAGTACTAAATAAACTGATATAAATACTTATATACATTTTTTTTTGTAAATACATACATATGTATGACATAGGAAACATCCAGACTTCGGTACAAACGTATGTATCATCACACAAAGTTTGTCCCGACCGGGAATCGAACCCGAAACTCCGGTGTCGAAAGCGGATACACTACCGACCACGCCACCAAAGCAGTCAAATATAGTAACTGTTAAAATGATGGAATTTAGGCTTGTTATAGTAATAAGGGTTTCTCGTTTTACCCTTTGCATCTCATGAACCGTGATAGTTTGAAAATTGAAATTTTCACAGAATATGATGTAAGTATTTCTATTGCCGCTATAGCAACAGACACTAAAAAACATAATATTAGGTATATATGCAATGCATTCTGCTGTTGCAATAGTTGAGCTGAGTTTGTCGATCCGGGTCGAACTCCTAAACGACTGGACCGATCTTTATGAATTCAGATATATGTACTCACGGTGATGGTCACTATGACCGTGCCAAATTTCAAAAAGATCGGTCCAGTCGTTTAGGCGGAGTTCGATCACGAACGAAATACACGAGTCGTCTAAGAAAGAGCTTCGTAAACTCCGCTCAATAAATATTTCCCATACAACAAAAGTGAGATTTTTGCCGTTTTGGTACGGAACCAATTGTGCGCGAGTCCGACTCGCACATGGCTGGTTTTTGTTGGTTTGACTATAAGCATATGTCCCTACCTCACCCAACAGGCAGCAGGTGTACCACGTCACAGATATAAGAATACTATACTAGTCCGCGAGGTGATCATGATTTGGGCCTCTGAGCTCATGTTTAGACGACAAAAAGTAAACGAGAGACGCTCTCATCAACTACTTTTATGACAATAAGCTTAGATCAAAACTACTATAGATATTGGATTCAGTACAAATACAACGCGGAATCTTGGCACTCGAATACTGTGTAGGTAATTATTATAAATACCATCTATACAATAAATAAGATTGTATGTGTACATTGTGTATTGTGTACATTGTGTATTGTGTACATTGATGGTTGACATAGAAGTAATTCGTAATAATTAATACAAAAGCATCAATGTACGTAGTAATGAATGAATGTAGTAATGAATCTGGTTGCGTGCTATGGGGCAAAGACCCCGCAGCACGCAACCCTTCTAGCCTGGCGATCCCGTCGTCCTCAGGCCCCGATCATGGAGGTCGATGGTATTGGGCGTAGATGAGTCTGCGGCGCCCTCGCCGCTGACTACGGAACTCGGCGGGGAGGGTACGCTCCCTCTCCCTCTCCTCTCGGCCGCCTCCTTCGCGAGCATAACTTGCTCGCAGAAGGACACGGCCGCGTTCCACCTACTCCTGCTGGAGACCATGGCTTGAAGCATGGTCTCCAGCGAGAGGGTATCATCCACGCCCAGACCCACTACCAGGTCCCGGCGCTGACTCGCCCACGCAGAGCACTCTACCAACGTGTGGAGTGCGGTGTCGTCATCGGAAACCTCGCAGTGTTGACACAGGGGTGTGACCTCACGATGGATGCGAAACAGATAGTCCGTGACCGGTAACGATCTGCGTCGCACGATACGTGAGGTCACCATGCTGCCTCTGAAGCCAATCGTCCATGATCGGTCTCACCGCCGCGATGATGGTGGTACCCCACCTGGGTTGCTCAAGTCGCACCCTCCATGACTCCATGAGATCCTGGTGGAGTTGGGACCGCTGGTCCTCGATTTCTCGAGACGTAGGCCTGTGGTCCCGCCAATTTTCGATAGTGGACCGAGGTGAAGTGGTGCCGTTTTTAAAGCACTGATCGGTAATATAGGTGTTTTTGATCTAAGACAATAAGCATTATAATATAATACATGGGGCACACTAAAGTTTTGCACTTCTAGCTAATCGGAACTATTTGAATTTCGAATGTTATATTTTTTTAAACGTTGCAACCTTCTTAGTAATAAAAAAAACAATTGGCGAGAAATCATTTGTCAATTGTTTTTATCACACATCAAAGTTCTACGTATGCAACGAAAATGGAATTAAGTCGAAAAGATTTTAGAGCGATGATTTTTTATGATTTTAAAAGTTCTCTCTCTCCGCAAGACTGTGCCGCTCGTCTTCAAAATGCTTTTGGGAGAGAAGCACCTTGTTTGAGCACCGTGAGGCGATGGTTTGCTAAATTTGAGAGAGGTCGAGTTTCTTTACATGACGAATTTCGTGAAGGGTGGCCTTCAACTGCCGTCAACGAAAATAATGTGGCTACTGTTAAGCGGTTAATTGAAGAAAACCCGCGGATTACCTATGAGACAATTCGAGGACTATTGGGGATTGGTATGAGTCAAATCCAGAAAATTTTACAAGAAGAATTAAAAGTTCGGAAACTTTGTGGTCGTTGCATCCCTCATGAACTGACAGCGGAGCAGAAGCGGGCTCGCGTGGAATGGTGCTCACAAATGCTACTGAAGTAAGACCACGGACATTCTAATGCTGTTTTTGACATTGTCACAGGAGACGAAACGTGGATTTATTGTTTTGAACCCGAAAAAAAACAGCAATCTTGTGAATGGGTGTTTGAAAATGAGAACAAGCCAACAAAAGTGAGGCAGGCGAGAAACGTTGGTAAAAAATTATCGCGGTTTTTTTCTTTACAATTCCACTTGAAGATCAAAAGAGTGTTAATGCCGAGTGGTATACTACCATTTGTGTACCCAGGGTGTTAGAAAAAGTTCGCGAAAGACGACTCAGAAACCGCGTTCTCCTACATCATGACAACGCTTCTTCACACACGGCCAACAAAAGAAAGTCAGTTTTAGCTTCCGAAAAAGTACAACTCGTCACCCATCCTGCGCATAGCCCCGACCTAGCACCCAGTGATTTCTGTATTTACCCCAAATTCAATTAGCACGTAGAAAACATGCCTTCAGGTCCTCCTGTCTTAAAAAATGGTTCGATCGCATGAAAAAATGTTTAAAATGTAAAGGAGAGTATTTTGAAAAGTAATAAACATAATATTTTGGTTTTAACATATTGTTTTTTTTAAATTACGCAAAACTTATAGTGTGACCTACGTATGTCTACGTATAATCATTCTTTATCAGACATCTACTCTCAGTACAACGCCTACGTCTATTTTAATACTCATATCGCCAACGTCCATACCATGTTGAATACACCGGTTCTCGTCCGATCACCGAAGTTAAGCAACATCGGGCGTGGTTAGTACTTGGATGGGTGACCGCCTGGGAATACCACGTGATGTTGGCTTTTTGCAAATTTTGTAATTTTGTTTTTGTTCCATACAAGTTTATTATTTTATTAGTACGTCAATTCAACATTTGGTTTGGCTGTGTATTATTTATTACATTAGGACAATTCACACAACGCCATTTAGTCTCAAACTAAGCAGAGCTTGTGATATGAGTACTAGAAAAAAT
Organism: Nudaria mundana; assembly: GCA_963556515.1. Classification (NCBI taxonomy): domain Eukaryota; kingdom Metazoa; phylum Arthropoda; class Insecta; order Lepidoptera; family Erebidae; genus Nudaria; species Nudaria mundana. Next base: position 15,670,314 of record OY748302.1, on the reverse strand, counting down.
AATATAAATACTAAATCAATTGTTTTGTAAATACATACACATTATACATAGGAAACACCCAGACTTCGGTACAAACGTATGTGTCATCACACAAAGTTTGTCCCGATCGGAAATCGAACCCGAGACTTCGGCATCGAAAGCGGATGCCGTACGACCGACGCCACCGAGTCAGTTATTTTTATTAAATAAATATTATGTTTGTTAAATCTCTGAAACAGCTGAACCGATTTTACGAGACTTTTACTCTATGTATTATAATTATAGTATGTATTCCAATTCGCAAGAACACTAGAACGCTTTGAAGAGACCGCTCCGGGAAGCGAGCACGTCCGAACACGCAAGAACGTTCTAAGCAACTGTTCGCAAGCTCTAGCGCCGTTTACATCAAGCGAAGCGAGCATTCTTAGAATATTCCAAGAACGCAATAGAACAACGAAAAAATGCTCTTTAAAAATTTGTTTACATTAGAAGAATTTAATAGAGTGGGGATAGAATGAGCATTCGCTCGTCTGATGTAAATCGACCTTTAGGAGGAGTTCGATCACGAACGAAATACACGAATCGCCTATGAAAGAGCTTCGTAAACTCAGCTCAATAAAAACCATACCATCTTTAAAAAAACCGGTCGTGTGCGCTGTAATGGGCCAAGCATAGAATAGGGTTCCGTAGTCACCTATAGTATAATTTATGCTTTCGATTGAATGTGTTAGTGAAAGTAAATAATATTAGTAGAAAATGTGTTACAAAAGTGAATTGTGTGAGTGATACTCAATCGAGTGTGAGTAAACACCTCTGATGATGCCATAAGACGAAACCGGTCAAGGTTTACCGAAAATAAAAATATTTGTGGAATGTATGTATGTACAAGTGAGTTTTTTTCAAAAAATCAAATCAAAATAAAAATATCTTTATTCATGTAGGTCACAAAGTAACACTTATGAACGTCAAAAAAAGAAAATGCTTCTACATATACATTTACCGCCAGATTCGCAAGGCAATAGGTAGAGCCTGTGAGGAAAGAACCTGGCAAGAAAAACTCACGGCCCCTCTTTTTATTCGCCAGTAAATACAATGATTTTGTTACAACAATAAAAAGAGGGCAAGGGCAGTACGTGACCATGTGTGGACTAAGTGAATGCAAAAATTATGGATCTCTGTTATTCACAAAAAAAGTCAAATACTAGTAAAGGTGCCACATAATCTACACATAACATATAATCTAACATATAATCAAAAATGTATCACCTATAATAGCTTCTAAAACTTCTAAACTAACAGAGTTTTCGAGCCAGCCGTTCATCTTTCTAGCCCTAACCGTTTGAAAGGAAAGTCAAGGACGGACTAAATTTGAACTACGGAACCCTAAAAATGTGAGTCACCAGGACACAGACCCATTTCAAACATTTGACATGTAATATACTTATATTACGAAATTGAAATGATATGATGGTAAAACAAATAAGATGTCGGTCCGTCTCCGAATTAAATACGCGGAAGAGACATGATTGCCTTGAGGCTTGACCCTGAAAATTTAAATGTCCTGAGGCTATTTTACAGTATTTGAAGAAATACGCACACAGTATTGACATACTAAACAGTTTGTTTCGGAGTTTGGGAATTTTCCATGTATAATATGTAGGTATATATTTAGAAATGTATAAGTATGTTTATCAATCGTCTAGATCCCATAGCACAAGCTTATCTATATATTTAATACAACAATTTGTCTGTCTGTCTGTCCGTCTGTCGCGTTTTTCAATTATAATTAATAATACATACATTTGCATGAAATATTAAAATATTCTTTTTATTTTTTTTATTTTATATATATATATTTTCAATATTTGAGGCGATACAAAGTTCGCCGTGATAACTAGTTTATTTTATTACTACTATTATGAAAATAAAGTAACATGGCAAGTAGGTACTTATTTTCGACAACATGAAATTTTAACAACGCGCATTTTAAGTATTTTTTTAATTTCTCCTCATCTTAAATACCTAAGTACCACTTAATTTTTCTAAACCTTATCATTTTCAGTCCTTAACTTTAAGCATTGCGGAGAGTGACGAAAATTGAGTTTTTTGAGTGGATTTTCTTGAAATATATCCTAATTTATGGACCCCTCAGTGCATTATTGAAAAAGCTTTCTGTCTTTTGGGTGTCCTTCTGAAGGTAGGATGTATAAATATTCATGAGATTGTAGGACTAGTCCTAATTCTTATTTGATATGCATATTATGTGCATACTTAAAACGATTTTAAACGAACAGGTTTTCACTTTTAATCCATTTGGCGTTGACGTCTTAATTGAATTCGCAATGGTTCTCACTTTTTATGTAGACATGCAATTTGATCTATGAATTAATTTATTCACATAATCATGTTTTTTTTCCCTAAAGGCCTAAAGAGGCTCAATTTTTGCACGCCTTTACTCACCGACGGACGTGGGATAAAATCCGAACAACACGCAGCGGCCACACGGGTGGCCAAAGGCCCCCTTGTGCTACTGGATTCTTTTAACTTGCTAATAGTTGCTAACCGGTTAGCACTGGAGGCGCTCGGCAATAGACGTAAGTGATGCCCATCCATTTAAGTGACTATTTGAAGGTTTGAAGCATTTTATACAAACTTCTATTAACGGTGCTCTAACGTCGTGTCGTCGCCGATCACTTGGACATGGGTTTCAGTAGTCTGGCGGTTAGAATTGAATGAATTGAATTGTTTGAGTCCCGCCTGCAACCTGTTTCGCGGCTTATTTATACGATTGCATTTGTACTTTTCCACTCTACTTCCAACTAAAGATAAAAAAGTCCGATTTCGGCTTTAACCAAGAAAAAAAGCACGAAAACAATAAGTACTTCTTAGTATTTCGACTTTTGTAAATCAACGGTATCCTATAATATAACCTATGTATCTACAAAATATTTCAGGAACCAAGTCTCGATCCTCCTAAGTAATTGTTGTCATCCTACAAAAAGGTGCCAGGCACACAATTTTGAATCAACAAGACAATAATTCACGAATCAAAATTTCGTTATGATCCGTATTCGCCCATGAATATGTATTTCGGCGTCAAAAGATTTGTGACGAAGTTTTAAGTCGTACTTTAAATAAATGATTTTCTAATTTTCACTGTTTGTTATTGTTTTGATTTAACTTCAGGGCTTTGTGCCTTTGAGGGAGCGGAGGACAATCAATCAATAGTCATCCCCTTATTTGCTTCGGTCACTGTGTAGCTATTGCCTGTTTAACCGATTTTAAAAAAGGAGAAGGTTAGCAATTGGATTTTTTTTTTTAATTTTTATTATTAAACGCTGCTGCTTCCCGTGTGGGTCTTATTTCAATTTAGTCCCATTCCGATTATTATGTGGTCCAATGTCGTTAATTAAAGGCGGATTTTGTGTCAATATTTGAGTTGGAGACGCGACACTTTAGTTAAACGGGAAACCTATTACTGAGACTTCACTGTTCGTCCGTCTGTCTTGAGCTGTATCTCATGAACCGTAATAGTTAGATAGTTGAAATTTCACAGATGATGTATTTCTATTGCACCTATAACAACAAATAAAGAAACATAATATAATAAATATTTAAGGGGGCTCCCAAACAACAAACGTGATTTTTTCCGTTTTGCTACGGAACCATTTGTGCGCGGGTCTGACTCGCACTTGGCTGGTTATTTAGATTATACTACATGGGGCACACTAAAAGTTTTGCACTTCTAGCTAATCGGAACTATTTAAATTTCAAATGTTATATTTTTTTAAACGTTGCAACCTTCTTAGTAATAAAAAAAACAATTGGCGGGAAATCATTTGTCAATGGTTTTTTATCACACATCAAAGTTCTACGTATGCAACGAAAATGGAATTAACAAAGAGAATACAATACTACGTAAGAATTAAGTCGAAAAGATTTTAGAGTGATGATTTTTTATGATTTTAAAATATTCTCTCTCTCCGCAAGACTGTGCCGCTCGTCTTCAAAATGCTTTTGGGAGAGAAGCACCTTGTTTGAGCACCGTGAGGCAATGGTTTGCTGAATTTGAGAGAGGTCGAGTTTATTTACATGACGAATTTCGTGAAGGGCGGCCTTCAACTGTCGTCAACGAAAATAATGTGGCTACTGTTAAGCGGTTAATTGAAGAAAACCCACTGATTACCTATGACACAGATTAATAAATAGCTACTACGTAACCTATAATAAAATTCGAGGACTATTGGGGATTGGTATGAGTCAAATCCAGAAAATTTTACACGAAGAATTGAAAGTTCGGAAACTTTGTTGTCGTTGGATCCCTCATGAACTGACAGCGGAGCAGAAGCGGGCTCGCGTGGAATGGTGCTCACAGATGCTACTGAAGTACGAACACGGACATTCTAATGCTGTTTATGACATTGTCACAGGAGACGAAATGTGGATTTATTGTTTCGAACCCGAAAAAAAACCGCAATCTTGTGAATCTGGAAAGAGGCGAACGTACAACCGATCCACAAGAAAGGGGATCGCTCCGATCCAGGCAACTATAGACCCATAGCTATCACCTCAGTCATTTGCAAGGTGGTGGAGCTCCTTATCAATAAGCAGCTCATGCGATAACTGGAGGATCACTCGCTAATCAATGATCGGTAATATGGCTTCAGGCCAAAACGATCAACCGGTGACCTCCTGGCATTCGTCACGCATGTATGGGGTAAGGCTATGGAAAAGTACGGCGAGTCATTGGCTATTAGCCTGGACATCGCCAAAGCTTTCGATAGGGTCTGGCATGCTTCGCTCCTTTCCAAGCTTCCGGCATATGGTCTACCTCCTCAACTGTGCAACTGGATTGCTAGCTTTTTAAACGAGCGTCGAGTGCGGGTCCTCTGCGATCAATTCTAGGTCCGTTTCTATTTTTAGTTTACATTAATGATCTACCGTTCTATGTACAGAATTTGTGCGACATTGTTCTATTCGCCGATGATATATCACTTATTTTTAAAGTTGATCGCAAGCTGAGGAATTTTGACGAAGTAAATAGTTCACTTGCACTAGTTCTGGATTGGTTTACAACCAACAATTTACTTCTGAACGCAAAAAAGACGAAGTGTGTTAGATTTAGTATGCCTAATGTTCAGAACTACGGTACTAATATTATTTTGAACGGTGATACCCTTAATCTTGTAGAATCAACCGTATTTTTGGGTATTACTCTAGACAGTAAATTACAGTGGAACGCCCAAATAGTAAGTCTTGCAGGGAAACTTGGCTCTGCGGCTTTTGCTATTAGTAAAGTCAGACAGCTCACGGATGTAGAAACTGCCAGGCTGGTTTATTTTAGCTATTTTCACAGTTTCATATCGTATGGAATTTTACTGTGGGGCAAGGCAGCTGATATAGAGATCATTTTTATACTCCAAAAGCGAGCTATACGTGCGATTTATAAACTGAATGCACGAGTTTCTCTTAGAGAAAGATTTAAAGAAATAGGCATTTTAACAGTTGCATCACAATATATATATATGCGAATATTATGTTCGTTAAACAGAATATACATTTATACAGTGTGAACAGTGACATACATGCAATAAATACTAGAAATAAGCATAAATTGGTTGGGACGTATTATCGTTTACAGAAGGTTCATGACTCCTTTGCAGGATTTGGTGTGAGTTTTTATAACAAAATTCCTCTAAACATTATGAACCTTCCTTTGAATAAATTCAAAGTGGCTGTTAAGACACACCTCCTAAAAAAGGCATATTATACTATTAAAGATTATCTAAACGATACAGAGACACGGCAATGAGTTGCTTGCTCGTCACTCGAGCTACATAGGGGCTACTTCTGTTTGAAATGTTTTGTTGCTGAAACTCACTTATTATTGTTAAATTATTATTATTATGATATTGTAAGGTATGGGTACTTTGAGATTATGTGGCACCTTTAACTAGTATTAGACTTTTTTTTGTGAATAACAGAGATTCATAATTTTTAAGTTCACTTGGTCCACACATGGTCACGTACTGCCCTTGCCCTCTTTTTATTGTTGTAACAGAATCATTGTATTTACTGGCGAATAAAAAGAGTGGCCGTGAGTTTTTCTTGCCAGGTTCTTTCCTCACAGGCTCTACCTATTGTCTTGCGAATCTGGCGGTAAATGTAAATGTAGAAGCATTTTCTTTTTTTTTTTTGACGTTCATAAGTGTTACTTTGTGACCTACATGAATAAAGATATTTTGATTTTGATTTTGATGGCCAGGCTTCTCGCTTCTTGCAAGTGAATGCCGGGGTACCGCAGGGGTCCGTACTATCACCAACTCTCTTTCTTCTGCATATCAATGATATGCTATCCCTCGGGAACATACATTGCTATGCAGATGACAGCACACTGCACGGGAGTTACTCGGTTCGTCCGACGGCGGGGCGATCTGAGATTGAGGAGGAGAGAAGACGACTCGTGGCTGATCTCGACCGTAACCGCGACAGTATCTCCCAATGGGGTGCCGAGAACTTGGTCGAGTTCAATGCCCACAAAACACAGGCGTGTGCATTTACAGCGAAAAAATCCCCTTTCCTTCCCCTACCCACTCTTCAGAATGCAACATTATCAATGAAGGATAATCTAGACATTCTTGGCATAGACGTTCGTCGAGAGCTCAATAACACAAAATACATTGAGAGATGTATTGGGCTAGCTTCGCGAAAACTAGGAATACTGAACAAGGTAAAGCGATTCTTTACACCGCACCAGAGGTGTCTGCTGTACAAAACGCAGATTAGACCCTGCGTCGAATACTGCTCTCACCTCTGGGACGGCTCCGCGAAGTATTTGCTGGACGCACTCGACGCTATGCATCGACGCGCTGTTCGCATTATAGATTGTCCGAAGGTAACGGGAAGTCTTGAGCCGCTAGTCCAGCGCCGAACAATTGCTTCCTTGGCCGCGTTCTACCGTATTTACCACGGTGAGTGTTCTGAAGAGCTCTTCAATCTGATCCCACCCTCTCCCTTCCGATCCCGAACAACGCGTGCCGGGCAGAGATCTCACTCTCATACCGTGGAAACCGTCTTCGCGAGAACTGAGCGTTTTAAACGTTCGTTTCTCTGCCGAACGATGGTGGCTTGGAACGCCCTGCCTGCGCACGTGTTTCCTCCAACATATAACCCTGGGTTCTCTAAGCAAAGCGTGAAGAGGCACATTACTGGGTCGTTAAGTTGTGGGTCACTCTCTATAGTATTCCTGTGTACTGTGAGAGTGGCCCACAATCGCCAGACGTCGCCACAGCTTACCATCAGGCGGGTGGCGTCAATTTGTCGACCTAAATATATATAAAAAAAAAAGAATGGGTGTTTGAAAATGAGAAAAAGCCATCAAAAGTGAGGCAGGCGAGAAACGTTCGTAAAAAAATGATCACGTTTTTTTTTCGGCTACGGGTCCCATCTGTACAATTCCACTTGAAGATCAAAATAGTGTTAATGCCGAGTGGTATTCTACCATTTGTTTACCCAGGGTGTTAGAAAAAGTTCACGAAAGACGACCCAAAAGCCGCGTTCTCCTACATCATGACAACGCTTCTTCACACACGGCCAACAAAACAAAGTCATTTTTAGCTTCCGAAAAAGTACAACCCGTCACCAATCCTGCCCATAGCCCCGACCTAGCACCCTGTGATTTCTGTATTTTCCCCAAAATCAAAGATTTGATGAGAGGTTTCACTTTTACCGACTCCGAAGAGGCAGTGATAGCGTTCAATCAGCACGTAGAAAACATGCCTTCAGATCTGTGGTCCTCCTATTTTAAAAAATGGTTCGATCGCATGAAAAAAATTTTAAAATGTAAAGGAATGAAGAAAATGTATTATGAAAAGCAATAAACATAATATTTTGGTTTTAACAGGTTGTTTTTTTAAGTTACGCAAAACTTATAGTGTGACCTACGTATAATCTATCTAATGCGTTATGCCCAATAAGCTACTTCACTGCTACGTACTACTACTTATATTGAAGTAGGATGAGTAACATAGGAGGGGCTCGTGGTCTAGTGGTAACCGACAATGTTAAAACATTGCAAAGGTTAAGCAACATCGACTAAGGCCGGTCTTAGGATGGGTGACCGTTTCTTAAGACACTGAGACCCCTCCGTGTCTCGGAGAGCACGTTAAGCCGTCGGTCCCGGTTGTCATACAAACATCTATGGTAGTCGTTAGGGGTCTAACTACAGAACTTCGATATCGCCCATGGGTTGTTAAGGTCAGATGGCAGTCGCTTCACGGAAAATATCGAATTTCAGCCGAATCGTAGTTAGACTGGAAAGCCGACCGAAAAGGCTCGGTGAATGATGATGAGTAACATAGGAGGATTTTAAAAAGGAAGCCCTTGGTGTGTTCCGTGACTTGGCCAAGGCTTTTGATTGCGTGTAACATGAGACTTTGAACAGGAAATTTTATCTCTGTGGAATTTAAAACATTTGAATCTTCTGACTTCATATTTGTATTTGGTTTATTTATTTATTTTTCTTATGTAATTACATGCATTTGGCAACATTTTATTATGATTTGTTGTGCTGGGTGAGATACTGCATGGGTGCGCCATTTACAGTGTCACTGGCCTCCTCTGAAAACCAACGCTGGCAATAGTTAAAATTCATGATGGTTGTCCATATAATGAACTTTGAAGGAAAACTTTGTTAGTTAAGGAGTTAGAGCCTATAATGGGTAACTACGGAACCCTAAAATATGCGTGACCCGACACGCACTTGACCGGTTTTTTGGGACACTATCACTGAGTGACATAGGCTACTTTTTATCCCAATAATAAGTTGTCATAAGAATCGGGAACGAGAAAACTGAATCACACGAGCGGAGCCGCGATAGTCAGCTGGTTATAGGCATATACTTAAATATTGGATAGAATCAGGCGTTACCTGGCGAAAGTCCATGACAAAGAGGACAAGACTGCCTCAGAGAGAACAGCTGTTCTCTCTGAGACAGTCTTGAGAATGCCTCGTTTAGAGGTGAAACATATGTCGACGTTTTAATGTCTTCTATTTTTAGCGAAATAATGCTATTATTTAAAAAAAAGTTTGAACATCACACTTACCATTGCTATACCTACTTAAACTCAGCAACTTCTAACACGATCCTTACATCAACAACCCAAATTCTCACACATAATTAAAATACCATTATCCTTATAAGCAAACATCTCGAGACAAAACGATATTTGCGAAACCATCTACAAGCGACTATGGGACTAAAATCACAAATCCATTACGTGTTATCTTTACAAAGAAACAATGTTGTCCTTTCTGTCACTCAGTACAAGAACGGAGACTTGGAATAGGTAAGTACAGAGCAAACAACGCTGGGGAGACAACTCCTTATATATTTTTAGGGTTCCGTACCTAAAAGGTCAAAACGGGAACCCTATAACTAAGGCTCCTCTGTCCGTCCGTCTATCACCAGGCTGTATTTTATCATGAACCGTGATAGGTAATTAGAAAGTTAAAGTTTTCTCAGATGATATATTTCTGTTGCCTCTATAACAAAAAATACTAAAAAAACAGAATATACTTAATAAATACTTAATCAAATCAAATTAAATACTCTTTATTGTACAGAAAAAAACAAAAGATAAACAAATATTTACACATATTTTAAAATAGAATGTTAACAGGCGGCCTTATTGCTAAAGAGCAATTTCTTCCAGACAACCTTAGGATGGAAAGAAAATTTTTGAAATTGATAGGGGATGTGCACAAGGTTATATAAATCTTTATATAGATATATAATTCTACTGTACGTGTGTATGTCACTGAACTCCTCTTAAACGGCTGGACCGATGTTGATGAATTTTTTTGTTTTTTTGCAGGACAACGTCTGTCGGGTCCGCTAGTATTACATAAAAAAACTAGCGGACCCGACAGACGTTGTACTGCAAAAAAAAGAACCAAATTGTGAAGCTAAACCATTCTCAAATCCCCTTGAACACACAAAAAATTTCATCAACATCGGTCCAGCCGTTTAGGAGGAGTTCAGTAACATACACACGTACAGTAGAATTATATATATAAAGATAAAAGGATTTGCAAAGAACTTAAGGGGGCTCCCATAAAAAACGTGATTTTTTTCCGTTTTGGTACGGAACTCTTTGTGCGCGAATCCGATTCGCACTGGTTTTTTTTCTCGGTGTTATGCAAACTAGCGGGTTCGTGCTCGGAAAACTGAACATAGTATAAAGTATTTATTAATAAAGTGGGAAAATGCGAGGCTACACTTCATTTTATGTAGTAGATTTTTTGTAGTTAGGAATATTATTTAGGGAGGTTGAGAAAAAAACATTTTATATTGTGTTATCATATTTGGATAATTTCATAAAGTGAGTGCACGTGAGTGCATGTATGTGAACGTATATGTGACCTGTTTTACACACACATGTGTTGTACACGCAACTCAACTTTTCGTGATCACTTACACAAATGCAAAGCTCAGCTTGAGCCTCGCGAACTGTAACAACCTATGAAAGTCAAGAAATTAGTGACATACTACCTTCAAGTAGGTAGAAGTGACTTTAACCTAGATTTTTGTTATAAAGCTAAAAAGTTTGTTTAGTTGAACGCGCTTATCTAAGAAAATACCGAGTGGATTGAATTGACTTTTTTTGGGTTAAAATAGTCCGTTTATCGAGGTAAGCAATAGGCTATCTAACATCGAGCTACGATCAATAGGGGAAAAGCAGCGCTAACAAAATCAGTACGGCTTAAAACACACTGGCCCTTCACATACGACTTATGCCACGCGACGTGGGAAACAGCGACACACTGGTCCTACGTCTTACGACGTCTGACGTTTACATTATCTACGCGCTATGACGTCGTACGCGTGGGATAGCATGGGAACACGCGAGTCTGGCGCTGTGACACGTAAGACAGCGTGGTGAATGACCAGTGTGTTCGTTACCATACAAATTGTATAGGCCAGATCCTGTTCAGATGTCATAATGCGTGGTGTACGTCGCATGTGAAGGTATTTATTATTATAATTATACCATAGTGAATGATTGATATTTTATGTTAAAAATAAAGCCACAACTTTAAATATTATGACCTTTCCCAATACTTTTTCGTTTGTCTTTAGGTTAGTACATATTATTTACCTTGTCAATGTATAAAATACATGAGTTAAATTTAAATATGAAATGTTAAAAACAACCGTTATAACCTTGTAACGATATATTTACTTTTGTTGATAAGTAACTGTAATTTATAGAAAATTGAATTTTATCGTGATGCCAATAAAGATACAACTCTATTACAGATACTAATAAAATAGGGTGACTGTTTGCTGGATTCTCACACAAGAATTTGTCGTGTGGGATATTGAATTTTGTGGGAAAATCTGCGGTGTGCCGCCACGTGCCGGAATCATCACTGTATAATCTACATTACTGGCACTTAATTATGCCAACAAAGGAAAGGAATCAATATGGGAGTACAAGCGTTGACACCTTAGCACCTTCACACATTCAAAGCACATCTGGATGTGCTGGCGCTACTCCTGCAACGGCTGAAGGCCTCAAACGGCGTAATTATGATAACCTAGCAGGTGATTACATATTTCAGCCGTTTGGGGTTGATACGCTAGGATCATGGGGTCCGACTGCTCGACGCCTGTATAGAGACATAGCTAAACGCCTAATTGATCCTTCTCACGACCAGAAGGTTGGCTATTTTCTGGCTCAAAGGCTCAAAGAATAAGTATCGCCATCCAACTTGGCAACACAGCCAGCATTCTGGGAACCTGACCAGTTTATGATACGGAGGATTTTTTAAACGATATTTTGAAGATTAATAACTATTATGTATATTGTAATTCTTATCTATACTTATAATAAATCTGTAGAAGTGAAAATTCTGTACATTGAAAATATCAAAAAAATAAATGGCAGGGGGTGTTACTAGACCGACACCGAACCCAAAAATGTGATTAAAAAAAATTTTTGTCTGTCTCTCTGTCTGTCTGTTCAGGCATCACGCAGAAACTACAGGTTCGATTACGATGAAACTTGGTATAATTATTCTTTAATATCCTGGGCACCACGTTGGGTACTTTTTATCCTGGAAAAGTATATACAATAAAAAACTAACTTAATCTTGCGGTTCGATCCCTAGACCCGATAGCTGTACCAACCGCAAATAATAGGTTTGTCGTAGGTTTTTTCTTTTTTTTTCATATTGGGTTCGCCAAATTGACGCCGCCCGCCTGGTGGTAAGTTGTGACGACGTCTAGCGATTGTGGGGCCACTCTCACAGCACACAATACGATAGAGAGTGGCCCTCAACTTGACGACCTACTGATGTGCATCTTCACGCTCCGCTTAAAGAACCCAGGGTTATATGTGGGAGGAAACACGTGCACAGGCAGGGCGTTCCAGGCCACTATTATTCGGTAGAGAAACGAATGTTTAAAACGTTGGGTTCTCGCGAACATGCTATCCACTGTGTGGGAGTGGCATCTCTGCCCGGCACGCGTTGTTCGGGATCGGAAGGAAGAGGGTGGGTTTGAAGAGCTCTTCAAAACAGGTTACGTCACCCGCAGTGGTGTTCACAAAGGGGCACTGCACACGGCTAAGGTACTTACTATAATATTTTAACTTAAGATACAATATCGCTCGCCATACAATTCAATGGACTATCACACACTACGAAGATAATAAATAATATTTCATATTTTCGTATCTTAAGATGAATTTTTATGGTACGAGTATAATAGAGAATATTAAAGAAGATATAATAGAGAAACTGTTGTGGGGGGCTTTATGAACGTAATAAAACCCAAAACAATGGTTTTTAGAACTTTTCTCTGTTTGTCTGAATGTTTGAACACGCTAATCTCAGAAACGGCTTATACGATTTGAATTTGCGGTTTGGTTTTCAATCGCTTCATAAATAAAAAAGTTATGTAGATCTAAAGTAACACGCAGGCGGAGCTGCGGGCAACAGCTAGTTGTAAATAAATGTTATTATCTGTGTAAAGTTATAAAAAATATGACACAATATTATTATCACACAATAACACATGAAATTAGATAATACACCAGAGCCCCATCCAATTTTTTTTGCCCTACATAATCACGGAACCGCGGCTCGCAAGGTCGCTGCGTTCCTATGGGATAGCGTTGTTCCTATGTGAAAATGGACGTTTATTTTTATTGAGCTAGCGTGAGAATTAACGTGTCTTCAAAAAATATTCCGGTATTTACTTAGCATATTGTAATTTGTAATATCATTATGGTTTGATCAGTCGATAAGTCATATAGTTCGGACATAGAAAGACTTTGAATCTTTTTGAAATAAATATAATAATATTTCGGAAGGAGTGACTCTCACAAAAAAATTGCCAGAACATTTTTTATATTATAATACCTACAGATGTACAGATAACATGTAACGAACTTATTAACCCTCGTTTGCTTAGGGTTGTTCATAAAAATTCACACGTGCCATGCGTGTACCAGGAATTTACAATGTGAACCATATTTGCGTAACACACAACATACAATGGGTTGCCCCTATTTCCTCGATAAGCAAATTTTACTAGTTATTAAATGGCTTAGATGGTAGGGCTGAGCCTATTGCTACTAACCGAGAACTTTTAAGTTTACTAGAGTTATGCGTTGATCGGCAGGTGTACACTAGTATGTGAGTTTGGTTTGGGACTAAATGGCGTGCAGAAATGTCCTAACATTATTTCTATCGTCAATAGATAGGTACTAACTTAACTGCGTTTTATTCTACTTACGTATTATAATAAAATGAAGGTCTGTAATGAAGATCTGTCAACCTTAATATACATCTTTAAAAAAAAAACGTCTAAGTCGTTAATATGATAATAGATAGCAGGTAGTTTTTAAATTTTATGTTTCCTTTGAGTTCACACGGATGTTTTTACCTGCATATTTCGATAATAAAATCATTTTGGTTCACACGAGAAATCTTGGGTTCCCAACGGAAAGTGCGCCGGTGGGAATATAGGGTGGCACGTGTCGCTTAGAGGGTTAAGTAGATAAGTTAATAAGGATATCATTTAGAGGGAATTATCTAACCGTTGCTATGAATAACTTACGGAAAGCGTGGGATGGGAATAGTTTTGTGGTCACATAGGACTGAGAATTTTGGTACTTACCCGAATTGGGGCAATAATTCGTGAGGATTTTAACGTGAAATTTTTGTTTTATTTTTGTTAAGCAAAATGAAAAATGCTTGTAATACCTTTCTTTGAACTTTACGCGATTGAATTAAAGTTCTTAAAAATAATTTATTTATCCAAAGAAAATCTTATAAAAATATGTTTAGAAAACCTTAATAACACCCATTCCATAAAATAAATTAAAAAAAAACGTAATTCATATTTATATATTATTATTTTAGATTTAATATTTTATTCATAAACTTTAATAAAGTTAGTAAACACGAAGATTTAAGATTATATATCTTTATCTATGTAGATTTGTAGATTAGATTATAGACAAGGTTGAGTTTAGATTTTAAAATAATCCTATTGTTATTGTGTCTTATCTTATTCCCTTTGATTATTCAACAATAATCTTAATGCAATGTCACTTACAATACTTAGAGTAAATTGTAATTTTTATCTATCTTTTATCCCAATCAACCCCCTAGATAATTCTCACGCAATATTTTTTTTATATTTCACACGAGAAGCTACGACTTCCCATAGGAAATTACTGGTTGACACGTGCCACTGAACACCGCCGCATGGAAGGGTTAAGTGGGTTTGAAGTGAAATGTAAATTAAAGCTTGAAGTGTTAATTATAACATGATCATTTCTAGTTTTTTTTATGCCTAACAGTAGATTAAGCTAATTGTAAGATCACGCGGGGTTAAGTTAAGACCACAAGGTTAAGTATATTTTACGACCTCTTTTTACCTGTACCTCGTATTTGAGTCATCAGATGCAAGTGAGATCGGCTTGGGTCATATCTTGGTGAGGTCCATATGCATAAGCGCTTTTTAATTTTAATTGATATATTTAAATATCTAATTTATACCAGATGGTATATCGTTGCTACCGTGGAAGATGAGAAGGCCTTTGGTGTGGGACGCTACATGCGTTGACACCTTAGCACCTTCACACCTTCCAAGCACATCCGGATGTGCCGGCGCTGCTGCTGCATCGGCTGAAGGCCTCAAACAGCTATGAAGGCTCAAATATGCTAACCTAGCAGGTAATTACATATTTGAGCCGTTTGGGGTTGAGACACTGGGGTCATGGGGTCCGAGTGCTTGCCGCCTTTATAGAGACGTTGCTAAACGCTTAATCGATGCTTCTCAGGACCAGAAGGCTGGCAATTTTCTGGCCCAAAGTATAAGTATCGCCATTCAACGTGGCAACACAGCCAGCGTTCTGGGAACCTTCCCAGTCGGCAATGACGCGGAGGATATTTTAAACGATATTTTTTAATGTAAATATTTTTAGCATGTAATTATGTATATTGTAATTCTTATTGTAATTTATACTTTCACGCTGGCCTGGGAGCGAAAGAATAACGTAGAATGTGCCAGTGCCAACTCGAATCTGGGGTTTCGTAAAAGGCGACTGTTTGGGAGATGGCCTGGAGCAGCATGACCAGCACTAAAAGGCACCTATCAGACAAACCGCCAACATTCCCAAGCAAGATGGGTTGATTGCATGCGGCCTGTAGTAAAAAAAATAGCCAAAACCTTTTGCAACATGGCGACATGTTGTGCCGACCCTAAATAGTTGAGATAAGGGCAGGCAGATGATGGTGAAGTATCTAATTTAAACAATGGGGTAAGATGTTGATTTTTTTATATAATTGTACTAATTTCGCTAAATGGAAGACATTATAAACGCCGACATATGTTTCACCTACTCACGAGGCATTCTTAAGACTGTCTCAAAGAGAACAGGCTGTTTCATGCAACATCTTACCCCATTGTTTATCATGGATTTTCGCCAGGTAACGCCTAATTCCATTCAGTATCTAATTTAGACAAAAGTTGCAAAATATCTTTTATTTTATTTTATTTATAAATGCTTTATTGTACGCCAATATACAAGGAGCTTAAAATTCTAGTAGCAGTACAATGGGTGGCCTTATTGCATAGAGCAATTTCTGCCAGGCAATCTTTCGATGGATAGATCTTGAGGACGAAAAGGTAGTAGTGGGCGTAGTTAAATAAACTTACATAATATGAATATATAATAAAGGTAGGTACATACTTGCACACACACACACACACACGCTCAAACACACAAATACTCATAATATACATAAACATAGCTATGTTAAATCTATATACAAATAGATTAGAGAAGAGAAATACTAGTAGGTAAATAGTTAGTTGTACCTAACAAAAAATCCTGCAGCTCAAAGTCTTAACTGAAGATAGTGATATCTGACTAACAATTAAAATTTATTTAACCTGTCAATCCCCAAGGGCAAAACTTAAAAAAAAAATTGGAGCACGGGCGGGTGATGACATCGTGACGTTGTCTTACTATCTCGTAGAAAAAAAGTAATATCTCTACAACCAAACCATATTTTACGATTCTGTAAACGGCAATAGGTTTATTGGTATATATTTGATGATCAAGCATCAAAAAATGAATAATAATGCAAACAAATTATTTATTATATATTGGTCCAAAATTTGGAAACCACGTTGTTAGCTAAATTTCAAGAATTCAAATGAATTTCAAAGAACAAGGATAATAATAACGTAAATAATTTGATAAAAGACCTCAAGGTGTTTATAATAACACCACATAAAACTCGACCCGCCGAAACATAAAATCAACTATACGGCCGATTTATAACGGCTTCCCACCAAATTTGTCTAACTATTATTACACTGAAATATATAATTACGTACATAATCGTTCTCAAAACGAGTTCTAATGAATTTACAGAGATAAAAAGTATCTTTATTTATACTTTTCACTGTATTCACTGACTAACATCGCAATAATAACTCGGAAATCGGTAACTTTCTGGGGCTTTATATATTAGTTATTACGATGTATTTTTTGAAAACTATTACCTAAATAGAATCATTATAAACCGAATCATATTTTCTAATAAGAAAACATTACTAGTCTATTATATTTATTAGACGTGAAGCCGTTTTTATACGTATGAGATTGCTAAAATGCTTATAATATTTAGCATTTTAACCCATCTGTACATTTAACACGTAGAATGTGCAACGATTTTTTGTGGCAAATCCGTTGAAATTTCACACGGGTTCGAATAGGTTCCCATGGTAACATTTTCGTGGGAATATGGAGCGTGAGGCATTCAGCGGCGAACCGCCGACCGGGGCCGTTGCATGGTTAAGTGACTGTGAAAAATTAGTTGAAAATATATTTGAAATGTTTGTTCGTTTATTTTTTTTATGTGAAGTTTTTAAATAATTAAAGTATTTTGGTCAAATTAATCATTTTGATTAGTTATGTTTTAGTTTAATTTTATCATATCTACGCTTAAAATTACATCTCCTAAAATTTGTTATATTAAAACATAAATAAACTTTTTATCAATTTATTTCATGATTTACTTTACTTTTAATAACTTTTTGACTTATTTTCATGCAAATGTACTTCCTAATTATAATAATTGCATACTAAATGGTTATTTATTTAAACAAACAATAGAAATAATTAAGCACAAATAATAACAGTTAATTTATAAACACTTTTTTTATGATTATTGACATTGAAACTGAATATTTTCTACTAAATTGTCCAAAAATCATTAATTTCATACACGACCTTCATTGTAATTTAAAAATAATTATAAAAAAAATTAATTCATGTCTCATTTCCACTAATCTACTTATCTTTATACCTAAACAAATTTATATGCGTACATGTATGTGCGTATATATGTATGTGCGTATATATGTATGTGCGTATATATGTATGTCCGTATATATGTACTTACTGTTATTTAGCTTAGTTCTTAACAACCTACAAATATAATGTATAACTAGTTATCCCAGCGAACTTTGTATAATTATAATTGAAAAACGCGACAGACGGACAGACAAATTGTCGTATTAAATATATAGATGTACGGAGGCTCAATCCCACAGACAAACCGACAACACGATTTTGTGTGGGAATGTGTAACTAAAAAATTTTAATATTTCTAATAATAAAAAGAAAAAACTATAATATCATAGTATTATAAGATTCCCACGAATGCTGCCAAATCGGTCGTTGTTTCACACAGGACCCATAGGGTAAGGAAACTTTATATTCTGTTTATTTATATTACTCTTTATTACACGGAACAGAATATAAATCGATGATTTTGGGGTTAAGTGAGAGTGATATTAGTTTAAATATATTTAAGAAATAATTATTATATGTTATATATATAATATGTTAATGACTTATCTTTATTTCTTTCTTTCTGCACATTGTTCAATATCGGTCTTTAGTCCGAGACGCCCAGGAATTTAATTGACTGTGCCATAGCGGCTGGCACGTAAGATTTTGTTGCCTTTCATCAACATTTCATCGCAAGGCAACGGGTTTCAATTTTTTTTCACAATTACAATATAGCTGCTAATTTTTATTAAATTCATTCGGTCATTTTGGATATAACCCGGTATCGGCAATAGGCTTGCCCCCTATTACGTGGGACTAAAAATACTGGCAAATTGTGGGTGTGTAATGCACCTCTGCCTACCCCTTCGGGGATATAGGCGTAATGTGTGTGTGTGTGTGTGTGCTATATTAATGAAATCATAGTTTCACTAGTTAATTATAAAAGTAAAAATATTTTTATTAATGTAGGAAATAAGTAAGTAAAACTTATAAAATTCAATTATTTAAAAAAATAAACAATTGAAGTTTCGCTTGTTATATATTCCCAACCATATTATTATCTGAAATTCAAATACATTCAATTAAAACGAGAAGTTACGACTTCCCATCAGAACTGTCAACTGACACGCCAACAAATATCGCGGTGAAGGGTTAAGTGGGTCAATATGAATTAATGGGTAAATAATACTTCTGATTTGCATTAAACGGTTTAGGGTTACTTAAACATTTTTGGGATTTATCAATTATTAGGGTTCCGTAAGATTTCACTGTCTGTCTCTGAACGCTGTATCTCATAAACCGTGATAGTTGGAAAGTTGAAATTTTCACAGATGATGTATTTCTCTTGCTTCTATAACAACAAATACTAAATAACATAAAATCTATGGAGGCTGATATAACAAACGTTATTGCTTCGGTGGCGTGGTCGGTAGTGCATCGGCTTTCGACATTCGACATTCGACATTCGACATTTGTGTGATCTACAAATGTTTGTTTCGGAGTTTTGTTGTTTTCTATGTATATTGTGTATAATATATTTAGAAATATATAAGTATGTTTATCAGTTGTCTAGATCCCATAGCACAAGCTTGTAGCTTAGTTTGGGCTAGATGACGTTGTGTGAGAATGTTCAAAAAAAAAAATTTTTTTTTGCCATTTTGTCGAAACCCTTTGTGTGTAAATTATTTAGGGGGGCTGCCATTTTTTTGCCGTTTTGCTACGGTACGGAACGGACGGTACCAAATTTGTAGAAAAATAAAGGTTTTGGTCATTTGAAAATCCTCTTCAGGGGCTCGTCTCTCTGTCAGAAGGTGCACCGCTTGTGAGGAAGACTTGGAACCTGGAGATGTTGGTAGGGCCCATGGGTAGAGCTCCTTTGAACCTATAAGGTATCACAGCATCATCATAATCCGCCGGGCGCCACTGGAAATACCTTCTGCGTGTGAACCAGAGACGCCCGGCAACGGATGTAAGAGGGGCCGCGGCCATCGGTACTTATGCTTAGATTTTTAAAACTACGCAACGGATTTTGATGCGATTTTCATCAATGGATAGAGTGGTTCTTGACGAAGGTTTTACAATTTTATTGGTCAAACGGGCGAACCCGTGTGCCTCCGCTAGTTAATCTTGTAAAAAACAGTAGATAAGTTGAGTGTATATCTCTCTTTCGATTTCTACAGAAACATACTAGGAGTTATACTTAGTTCTCATGACGTTCCCAGTTTTCTCACAGAAAAAATATGAGCGTGTGAATTAGGGTGTTGAAGGGTACCATGTGATATTCCCACGAGGATACTGTCATTTTGTTGTTATCACTCGAGTCGGTTAAAGTTCCCAAAGAATAAAATGATCTATATCTATATGATGTCAGAATGTTCACTAACCGTTATATTTCTAAAAGAAAAGTTCGTCAGCACTATCTAAACCTACTGACAGATCGTCTCAGTAACTTCCAAGTAAGTAGTCGTTATTATCTCTGTGTGTGTGTGTATGTTTGCTGTTAAATCTAAGATCTTTAAAACTACGCAACGGATTTTGATGCGATTTTCACATATATGTTTAGAGTGGTTCTTGAGGAAGTTTGTAGTTAATAATTTGTCAGGCGGGCGAAACCACGGGCGTCCACTAGTGCAAATATTGACACGTTCAAATAGCTACAAAATTCTATTCTAACAAGCGACTTCATTCTCACTACATTTGGAATACAATTTGCTCTCTCGTAGACATCTTGAGACGCGTGAAAGCTTTTGAAAATCTCTTCAGTATACCTATTGAAGTATATTATATTTGTGAATAGAGGGACCATATTTCATTGGAGGAGCTTAAAAATTGTGTAGTATGACTTGTGTCGCGTTGTAAGGAATTTCATTTGAGACTATTCGGAAGACTTGTTCCCCTGCGGATAGAACGTTGATTTATAAAAGGGCATTGGTGTCTCTATTCGTGAAAATATTCTTTCCTATAATATTTTTATTCACATACATTTATAACGCTTGTTTTCCTGATGGTGTACACAGGAGCCTATAATAGGACCATATTTGATAGTTTTTAGGTTTCACCTAATTGCTATTGTGGCTAAAAGGAACTTTTGTATGTGCCAGAGTTGTATTTGTTCATTACCAATCTTGTAACTGACGATTGAAAGTTGTGTTGAATGTAGAATCACTATAATGACTTTCATTAAACGTACTTTGCGACGCAAATAAACAAAAAAATTATTTGATTTGACTTTGTGGATTTACATAATTTGACATTACATTATCAAATAAAAATCAAAGGATATACTTTAAATATGCATTTTTATTCGACATTTCTGTGCCTACGTATGTATTTATACCATCGTTTGTAATTTGATATTGTGTATACACATAATAATATATATATATGTGTGTGTGTGTTTAAGTATATACCTACATGTATATATTAAGTATTTATATTAGTTAAGCATATTTACCTACGCCTACCACTATCTTTACGTTCTACAAGATCTATGCATCTAAAGGTTGCCTGGCAGAAATCGCTGTAAGCGATAAGGCCAGCCATTGTACTGCTCTTAGACATAGTAAGCGCTGTATACATTAATACTGTATTGGGGTACAATAAAGCATATATACCTAAATAAATAAATAAAATCAAAATCAGGTAATAAACACCTCTCTGTCAACCCGTTCGGGGATAATATGGCGCTAAGATTTATAAATCGTACATTGAATAAAACAAAAGAAAGACACAATCCCCAATAGTAATCCCGTAGATTTGATACGGCAATCCCCCTTGAGATTCTTCGCTAGGATTACTTACGACAATGTTATAAAATAAAATATAATAAAACCAAGGAAATAGACACACTTTTGTTTAGAAACTAGCGTTTGTCCGCGTCTTCGCCTGTTATTTGAAGGATATTTTAAAACAAATGTGTGTTCTACGTCATCTGTGGTTTCAGCTGTGGATTCTAGCGGCACAACCTTGTTGGTTATGAGTTATGACCGCCTGTAAAAGAAAGTTAACAGTGAATTAAAAAAAAACGGGATAAAATTTTGGGTCTTGGCATAAAATTTTAAGGCATAATATAGTTTGGCATAACCTTTTCGTATAACTTTTATTATAACAATAATACTACTGCGTAATATATATATAATTGGCATAATGCAAATGTTAGCATAACTATCATTTAGTATAAAGTTAATACTATCAGGCGTTACTTTTCGGAAGTCCATAGTTAAATTAAATAAATCTAACTACTTTGCAATATTCCGCCACATGCAAATTACCCAACTCTCGTATTTATTCATGCACAAGTCCGCCCTCCAAACCCACTTAGGCCGAAAGAATAGAGAAATAATTTTGAAAATAGAATAAATATGAGAGTTGTGTTATCGTGCAAAAAATAATAAAAACCTCGACACGTGTTTCGCCCCCAACCAGGGGCATCATCAGGAGATGTCGATGGCTCGGCGCACGGCGACCGAATGAGCCACAACTCGTAAACCGCACCTATTTATATCCTAGGTTTTTTATTTCTACCCACAACCATAATACCAAATTATTTTATGTCTACCCACCACCGTTGTTTGAATGACGTATACCTACCCGCAGCAAAGGGGAAGAGGCGAAATTAAGTTGATCATTTAAAATATTAGGGTTCAAGCGTCTATGTTTGTAGATTTCTAATTGTTCCAAAACCGAAAGCCTCAGTCCTTTGTTGCAGGTGTGCAGAACGTCATAAGTGTGAGGATTAGGTAGGGAGTGACCGGAATCCAACAAATGTTGAACTGGCCGTAGCTTCGCGACGCGGTATAAAGAACATATATCAGCTTTTAGAAACAATCGCCCAGAACGGTCTCATTTCGCAAAACATTTGTTGGATTCCGGTCACTCCCTACCTAATCCTCACACTTATGACGTTCTGCACACCTGCAACAAAGGACTGAGGCTTTCGGTTTTGGAACAATTAGAAATCTACAAACATAGACGCTTGAACCCTAATATTTTAAATGATCAACTTAATTTCGCCTCTTCCCCTTTGCTGCGGGTAGGTATACGTCATTCAAACAACGGTGGTGGGTAGACATAAAATAATTTGGTATTATGGTTGTGGGTAGAAATAAAAAACCTAGGATATAAATAGGTGCGGTTTACGAGTTGTGGCTCATTCGGTCGCCGTGCGCCGAGCCATCGACATCTCCTGATGATGCCCCTGGTTGGGGGCGAAACACGTGTCGAGGTTTTTATTATTTTTTGCACGATAACACAACTCTCATATTTATTCTATTTTCAAAATTATTTCTCTATTCTTTCGGCCTAAGTGGGTTTGGAGGGCGGACTTGTGCATGAATAAATACGAGAGTTGGGTAATTTGCATGTGGCGGAATATTGCAAAGTAGTTAGATTTATTTAATTTATCATTTAGTATAATATGTTTTGCCATCAGTCTTGCATCATGCGCGTTACAGTGCGGACGTGTTAAGGCTACGGCACAAGTTATTGTTTACGTATTGTGTGGCGCTCGCTACACCGCGCTATATTCACTATGAGCGCAAATCTCATAGCGAATGAGCTGCTGGCATTCCTGCAGTACCAGCTGGATGTGATGGATGAAGTCAGCGTCATGCAGATCTGTACTTCAAACTTCATGGAAGAGGAGATTCGCAGTGCCAAGGAGCTGCTGTACGCGTCACTGAACATAAGTGACCGAATGCCTTCTCGCCGGAGAGATGAAAAAGGAGCCCGAAGCCTTCAGGACATCATCAGCGTGCTGAAGGTGACCGAACCCGATGACGTGCCCACTTTCGTGGCTAAAAGGTTGGGGCGACTACCCCCGGTCACGTTTGACCACGTCGACGTCACCAGACTCCTAAAAGACATAGTGTCTCTTAAGGCAAGTCTGGCCGACGTGATGCTCAAGTTTGAAGCCTCACAATCCACCATCACCGACCTACGTAACGAGGTAAGAGAGTTACGGGATGCCACATCGGTATCGAGGTCAAGCGAGGCTTCAAACAATATCAACAAACATGAAGCATTAGTACGTTCACCGGCGACGACTGATTCAGCGAAATCTGAAACTTCGTCGCTGGCAGTTGCATCGTCGCGCAGTGACCCCATTGTCCCCGCGCGCCCCGCCACGATCCCCGCTGCGCAGGCACGTGTCACGTTGACGTCACCTCCACGAGTTAGCTATGCGGCTGCCGCGAGTTTGCCCGCCGCTAAACATCTGGATCCGGATACTGATGGATTTCTTAGAGTCCAGAAGAAACGCAGGACTCAACCCTGCCGAAACAAGTGTGGTACTGCACCCACAGGGCCCAACTTCCTGTTGAGACCTGCTGTACCCACCACGCTGCTGTATGTCTCGCGCCTGCATCACTCCACAAAGACAAAGGACATCGTGGAGTACATCACAGCCAAGACCAAGTACGTCGTGAGGGTGGAGCCTTTGGAGTCGCGTCACAACGTGAACTTCAAGTCGTTCGTGGTGCGTGTGCCGTCGACGGCTCTGGAAACCTTCACCAAAGAAGACTTGTGGCCGAGGGGTGTGGTGTTCCGGCGGTTCCGGGGCAGGCCGAGAGACAACGCCGAACAAAAGGCACAAAGGAATGTGTCGACATAGATTTAAGTTTTATGTATAGATATGTATTTTAGGTTTAGGTATTTATTATTATGGGCCTTGATGCCTAATCAATATTTATATTATTATGTATTCTTAGTTTTAAGGTATATATCTATGGGCCGTAGATTAGTTTATAAGATCTGTAACTAGTCTAAGTTGCCTGAAATAAAAGTTTAAATAAAAAAAAATAAAAATAAAAATAAGAAGGAGTTTCATAAATTTTAAAGGCATAATGTTTATTCGTCTATTAATTATGAGCCATAAATATAAAAGGTCATAATTGGTTATTTATTATAATTTGCGAATTACTCGATTGGAATAGGTTAAGGTGCGGCGAGGGCGGCCCTTGAGCCGAACCCATGAGCCGCGAACATGTTTGGTTTTTGTATGAATTATAATCAAACAAGTAGACTAAGAAAAACTTACCTGTTCTCGATAAGCATTAGGTTCATGGTTGTGATTTTAGTTTTATTCTAAAGAACATTGTGTGTATATCATTATGCGTTTCTAACATTATACTTTATAAAATTATGATTAATTATTATTATGTTATTAGATAATAAATAAATAAAAATAAAATAACGTTTATTATGTTTGAAATTTTTAGCAAATTATTTAGATTCGTCAAAAGTTGGTGTGACTCTACCGAGGGTTCCAAAATGCAACGAGACTGAGAAGAGCCCTCAAGAAACTCAGTTCGGCTTTTTTCAAAATATTTCATCTTAAATCTAATACAGAGTTATTTAGAAAGGAGCAATTAGTGTTACAACCAGGTAGCCTTGTCATCTAAGAAATCATTAATACTATAATAAGCTTTATGGCACAATTTACGTTTGATTAGTTTTTTAAATTTATTGACAGATAAATTTGCTATTTCGGTTGGCAATGTATTGTACATTCGAATAAAGTTCCCCGCAAAAGAATTACTCACTTTATGAAGCCTAAATTTAGGAACAGCCAGTTTATCCTTATTTCTTAAGTTTAGATTATGATTATCACTATTTTTCACAAACTTACTTTTGTTCTTGTGGGTATACAATAAAATTTCATAAATATACTGTGAATACACTGTAAGGATATTAATATGCTTAAACTTATCTCTTAATGACTCCCGAGACCCCATTCCATAGATAGTCCGGACAGCCCTCTTCTGCAACACAAAGATGCATTCAATATCGGCAGCGTTACCCCACAGTAGTATGCCATATGTCATGATACTGTGGAAGTAGCTGAAGTAGACAAGATGCGCCGTTTTAATGTCTGTAAGTTGTCGGATCTTTTTGACAGCATAGGCTGCTGAACTAAACCTGGCCGAAATTTTCCCGATATGAGGCCCCCATTGCAATTTAGAGTCTAACGTTATGCCCAGAAAGACAGTGTCATCGACCAATTCTATTATATCATCCCTAACCTTAACACTGGTTTTAACAAGTCTTACATTAGGTAAGGTGAATCTTACACATTTAGTTTTATTTTCATTTAATAATAAATTATTAGCACAAAACCAGTGGACTATCCTAGAGAGGGCAATGTTTACATCGTCAAGTTCGCGCTGTCCACGTTTAACTTTAAATATTAAAGAAGTGTCATCAGCAAACAAAACTACCTCGTGGTCGTCTCTTATGAGGTGAGAGAGATCATTAATATATACTAGAAAAAGAAAAGGTCCCAAAATTGAACCCTGCGGAACCCCCATTGCTACAGGAGAACCAGGTGACTGTTTACCATTGATCACTACTTTCTGGACCCTATCACTTAAGTAAGAATTGACGAAATTCAAGGCCGTCCCCCGGATTCCGTAATGATCAAGTTTCTTAATTAAAGTCTGATGCTGAACGCAATCGAAGGCCTTAGATAAGTCACAGAATACACCATAAGCATCATATGACTCATCCCAGGCCCTGTATATACACTCTAATAATTTAATTCCGGCATCAGTGGTGGACCGACCACGAGTGAAACCGAATTGTTTTGTATGTAATAGTTTATTAACGTTAAAGTGATTTTGCATTTGATTAAGCATAATTTTTACAAAAATTTTACTAAATGTAGGTAGTACAGAAATGGGACGGAAATTGGACGGATCTGAAGTACTACCCGATTTAAACAGGGGAATTAATTTACTAGATTTCATTAAATCAGGGAACACACCACTATCAACACAATTATTAAATATTATTACTAGTTCAGGAGCAACCATTTCAAAAAAAGAATTTACTGAATACACAGAGATGCCCCGGAGGTCAGCTGTTTTCTTGATATTTAAAGATTTAAAAGTTTTTAAGATAGTGTTTATGTTAACTTTACTGAATTTAAGTATAACGTTACAGCAAGGAACGTTTGCTTTTAACAAAGATTCTGCAATGGGTGTTGAAGAGCCTAGGGTTTTTGTCAAATCTACAGGAATTCGGGAGAAAAAATTTTCAAATTCGTTAGCGACCTCGAAGTCTGATGTAGTTATTTTACCATTTATATTAAGTTTAAAATTATTATCATTTAATTTTTGTTGACCTCTTTCCGCGTTTATAATTTTCCAAGTAGATTTAACTTTGTCTGCACTATTGAGAATTTTATCACTTATATAATTTGATTTAACTGCTAAACAATCTGCTTTAAACTATTTTGAATAAGTTTTAACATAATCTAGAAATTCAACTGATCTATTAAGCTGTCTCTCTGAGTATAGTTCATAAAGTTTTTGTCTACTTTTGTGTATACCCTCAGTGGCCCATTCACTGAAAGTAGGACTATCACTAATCATGACCTCCTTAGACTTGAATATGGAGTTGAACTCGTTGTAAAAAGAATCAAAAAATAATTTATACATTACATTTGGATCTAAGCCAGTGTCTAAGAATGGAATTTTATTGCAAAGTCCGACCCTCATACGTTCCAAGCGGTCACCAG
Source organism: Nudaria mundana (assembly GCA_963556515.1). Lineage (NCBI taxonomy): Eukaryota > Metazoa > Arthropoda > Insecta > Lepidoptera > Erebidae > Nudaria > Nudaria mundana. The sequence continues at coordinate 15,642,932 of OY748302.1, read as the reverse complement.
TTATTGGTCTACATAATATTTTACGTTTTATAACTTTTTGGAGTTTACTCCTTAAGAATCGATTTTCATATATAAGGCGCCCGGTATGAGAAAAATCCGAGGGGTAAAACCTACTAACAAGTAACGAAAATCGTGTCACGTTTTTGGTGCGCATCTCTAGTGCGCAACTTTCTAATTTGTTATGGTTAGATACTCGTACTTAAGGAGTAAACTCCAGTCGTGCGTCGGAGCTGACACACACACTTTTTTTTTCTTTAGTGATTTTAAAAGATGCTATTTGCCCACAATGGTCTGAATCTAGCTTTTTTTATAATACTTTTACTTTCTGGCAACATATCGCTGTATTTATTATCCAGGCAAGTGGCTATTGTATCACAATATCTAGTAGGCTCCAAAAATAAATTTGTAAGATTGTGCGATTTAAATAAATTTTAAATATTATAACTCATAGGCGTATTAACAAGTAAATCGACATTAAAATCACCACATACTATTAGGTACTTATTAGTTTTTCCAAGTTTACATAGAACTTTGTCAATAAGTTCCTCAAATTCGCAAAAGGGTGAGGTTCCAGGTTTATACACGCATACTACTATGAATTGCTCCATTTCCACGCACGACAGTTCGACTTTACACTCTAGAGAAAGAGACACAATATCTTTCCGTTCTTTAAATTTAAGTTTTTTATTTAATAAAATCAAAGATCCCCCCCGTACTGTGGTCACCCTGCAGAATGCACTACCAACCCGGTGATTACTGAAATTGAACATGAGCTCAATAGTATTAGTAGTATTTATGACAACAAGCATTATACCAAAATATTTATTTTTAATAATATTATGCCTTATGATCATTATGCTTCATTTCGTTATGCCAATGTAAATTATGTCTATCTATATATTTTATGCTTTTCATTAGTAAACCAAAAAAAAAACCCGGCCAAGTGTGTTTCGGGCCACGCATAGATTAGGGTTCCGTAGTCACCCATAATAGCTGCTATAACTCCTGAACTAACTGAATTATCTGATCCGTTATCTTTATATATATATAATTCTAATGTACGTGTGTATGTCACTGAACTCCTCCTAAACGGCTGGACCGATGTTGATGATTTTTTTTGTGTGTGTTCAAGGGGATTCGAGAATGGTTTAAATTCACAATTTGGTTCTTTTTTTTGCAGGACGTCTGTCGGGTATGCTAGTAGTTTTATAAAATTGCTACATTCATTTTCTGATGTCATTATTATCTACGTCTTGATTTTAGTGTAGTTTTATTTATATAATTACTAAAATGACTCATGAGAACGGTATACAGTTTTTGAGAAAAACGAAAAAATTATTTTATTGGAGCTTACACCATATATGTTTTCTTTCGTCAATATACACTTCTACTTAGAGAATATAAGTGAAGGTAAAAATAGTTAATACAAGAACCGAGAAAGGAAGATTGTTAGTTTCGTTGCTACTAAATTAAGAATCTTCATTAATAACTACTTTTTCTCTAATTGTTTTAGCCCATTTGACACTTTTGCTGGGCATAAGCTTCCCCCAAAGAGGAGGGAAATTCAGCCTAAATATACCACGCTAGACGTACGGGTTGGCATGGGATTTTGTATCGAGTTGATAGTATATAAGAGTATAAATAAAATACACATTTCTATATTATTATATGTGCGAAAGTTTTTATTTGGTACAAACAAGTATATTGTTATCACCACGATCCTATTGGCGATTACCACATTTATGTTTTACAGAGTCTCGGCTGTTATTAAGCAGGTCCATCAATGTAATGATTTTTTTTTACTTATTCATTTATTATCAGGCTACATGAGAAAAGTTACAGATCTTATATTAACTTATTCTACGGCCCATAGATACATGCCTTAAAATTAAAAATACATATAATTATATCTTATAATAGAACTCTAAACTGTCTGTTGTTTACACGGGTGTCGTGTTACACTTCGCGTAAGGTAACGTGCCGCGAAACCGTCTATAGGACACCTTTCGGCCAAAACTCTTCCTTAAGGAACACGTCAAGATGTTGAGTCGGCACCCTAATCACGAACGACTTAAAGTTCGTGATGTGGCGCGAATCCAACCTATTGACTCTCAAGGCCCAGTTGATCTTCGTCCTGATGTACTCCACGATTTCGATGTCCTTCGTGGAGTGATGAAGTCGGGACACGTACAGTAACGTACTCGGTATCGCAGGACGTAACAACAATTTAGTTTCGGCTTCTACAATCTTGGTGGAGTCCTCTGCTCCGTTTATACTACAACAATCCAAATTCAGTAAAACTATTTAGTAAACCTGTAACTTTAGTTTTAAAGTTCAATCTGTCTTTATCATCCTTGAGAGCTATCAGTTCCATGTTCTCAGCTGCTTTATTTTCTAGTATATTTTGCATCATCTTTTCAGCATCTTCTGACTGTCTCACCAACATATTTGCCATAATCACACATATACCAAACAGAAGTTTGCCATATCTCTTCAAATCAACATCGAGTTTATCACGAGGATATACATAATTTACTTTTAGATTGAAATCGGCCAGATATTTATCCAATTCTGTATGATAATAATCAATCCAGTTATAGAAATTCTGTTTTCTTAGTTCGTAGTCTGTACAGTTGAAGATCATAAATAAAATTTCATATGCAGGGCTAGTGTTCTTAGATTGTTGATAATCAACCATGACTAAATCTATAACTTGATCACCCTGTAAAATAGAATCACGTTTTTATTAGGAAGGTATCTACAATTCATTATGAAAAGGAGTGAATTTATTTACGAGTACAATACGAATTACAATATACATAATTATGTACTAAAAGTTTACACTACAAAATATCGTTTAAAAAGTCCTCCGCGTCATTGCTGACTGGGAAGGTTCTCAGAATACTGGCTGTGTTGCCACGTTGGATGGCGATACTTATTTTTGGGCCAGAAAATAACCAGCCTTCTGGTCCTGAGAAGCATGAAAATCATCATCATTATATCCATAATGTAACAATGTATCGCTTTGTATGTCAAAAAGCTGAACCTAAAATGTTAAAGTTTGGATAATTCTTCGTTGCACCACATACTCGCTTAACTTAATGTAAGTATTTGGATAACATTTTGTAAATGAGTAAAGGGGTAATTGGGTAAGATATGCTTAGCTTTTAATTAGAGGAATACGTTCCTATTAGAAATCTGTTTTTACCTCAAATCTGAACAGAATATTGTTTGTCCACGCATCACCTTGTTGAATTATAGTATGTTTACTGTAGTTATCAGCTTTCGATAACTTGACAGAAAGGGTTATTGCATCCATAACTTTGTTCTTAAAACACTTAATGTGCTCAGGATCTTCGAGTATTGAAAGTGTTTGATCTTCAATATGTTGGAAATTCATTTTCATCATCTCATTTCCAGCCATAAGTTGAAACGAATCAGCTAAGTTTGTCTTGAAATATTCAAAAGATTTTGGTTCCGTATGCCTCAATACAAATGATAGGGAGTGGAGAATAGCAAAATTCTTTAAAACCTTCATTACACAATCGTTTGAAAGTGATTCAAATCTGTCCAACATGATAAATCCTGATGGTTTCAAATCTTCTAAAAGAATAACTTCATGAGGTTCCTCTGTTTGAGAACCGTAACATTTTGCAAATCTGAAATATCCCGATTCAGGAATATCTGCTACCTTTTGTAGTTGTACAAGCTTTGGCAAGAGTTCTGTATACATTATATGTTCGTTTCTAAATAGAATAGATGGCTGAGTCATCATTCGCATTTGTTCATTCGTTGGAGCTATCTTTGCTATCATTTGCCAATTACCATTTGAGCCTTCAATGACAATTCTTTTCACATTGGCTATGTAGTTATCACCGGCTTTACCAACGTCTTCAAATGCTACTTTACTACCCTCGTGTCCATTTTCTACTATTATTTTATGTATAAATTGAAGTTGGGGTTCAGATATATTATCTAGTACTCCGGTAAAATTATATTGTGCCATTTTAGTATATAGCAAACAGTTACGAGTTTTATATCAAATGCTTCTTTTGTATTTGATAAAAGATAAGTGTGTATCAAGCTGTTGCGGTTTTTAGATTAGATTACTATAATGCTGCTATAGCTGAGTCATAGAGGTATAGTAAATACTTATTTTGTTTTTTTTTTTCAATAGAGATGGTACTTGTTCTCTGGTTATAAGTATAAATCATCCATCTGAATAAATTATGGCAACACAGCGCTCTCTCTAAAAGAAAAATAGGGTTATTTAATTATTGTCAGATGGGATGGGGTATAGTCCGAGACGTTCAGGACTAATATAGCCCGAGACGCCCAGGACTTTAATTGACAATGCCATAGCGCCTGGCACGTAAGATTTTGTTGTCTTTAATCAACATTTCATCGCAAGGCAATGGGAACCAACTTTTTTCAAAATTACAATTAAAATTACTACTTTTATTAAATTCGTTCGGCTAATTTGGACATAACCCATTATATCCGCGCCCGATGACGGCAAGAAGCTTGCCCCCTATTACGTTGGAAAATACTGGTAAATTGTGGGTGTGTGATGCACCTCTACCTACCCCTTTGGGCTATAGGCGTGATATGTGTCTGTCACATGAGAAGAACTCTATCCGAACAAGATTGAAAAAATACCAATCGAATTGAGAATCTCCTTCTTTTTGAAGTCCGACTTTGACTGACTTTGCTGATGGTTAGCTGAAGTGGAATCATAATACTCGTAGTTAAGACAACGTAAGCTCAGATTTGTTTACATATCTATATATTTAATACGACAATTTGTCTGTCTGTCCGTCCGTCGCATTTTTCAATTATAATTAATAATACATACATTTGCATGAAATATTAAAATTTTCGTAGAAGTTTAGGGAAGGTTTTTTTTTTTTATTTGAGGCGATACAAAGTTCGCTGGGATAACTAGTAGATCTTATTACATCAAAATCGGCTAGCATAATGAAAGGTTATCGTCATAATATGGCAGTAAAAGTTATTCAGGCGAGTGGATCTGTTAGTTAACTGAATGCCAAAACGTCATAGGTTGTCGTGACTACGGTACTGCAGGCCTACCCCGGTTCTAACGAAACTTCGATTTCGGTCGAAGTTCGTATGTACCATTTCGTGAACGCGAGTAGGCGCCTTAATAACATAACGCGTCATCGAATTGTTAGAGTGAGAGGAGATACAAAAGCCGTAAGCAAAGTGAGATACAAATATCTACCTCTGTTACAGGGAGCCGGTTTTCTGATCGATGTTTGATTGGCTTAACTAACTTATTTGTTTCTATAGTAGTATTTATAAGCTACTACAACTACAGTACATACCTCTTTAAACACATCAATTCACAAGATTGTTGTAGGTACTTTCAATTTGAATGAATACTGTTAAATAATATATAAATAATATAATTAACAAGTGCGTTATCGCTGTATTCGTCCACTGTACTGAGTAACCAACCAACATGTGTATGTGCGATTTTATCACTCAATAAATATTGCTATCTTGCTCTACAGCTTATAGCGTTCCGGCACAGAATAGGGATTAGGTGAATCACTGTATCTTATAAAATATACAGATTCTATATAAACAGTGCCTGCTTCTGCTTGAGCAATTAAGAAAAAACAGGGTATCTGACTGAAACCAGTTTTTAGGGTGCCGTAACCAAACGGTAAAATGACTAACCCTATTAATAAGACTCCACTGTGCGTCCGTCTGTCACCAGGCTGTATCTAATGAACTGTGATAGTTAGAAAGTTAACTTCACAATTTGTTGCCGCTATAAAAACAAGTACAAAAAAACAGAATATACTAAATATTTAAGAGGACTCCCATACAACAAACATGATGTTTTGTCATTTTGGTGTGAAACCCTTTGTGCGCGAGTCCGACTCGGACTTGACCGGTTTTTTCGTAATTGCTCGACACTAAAATGTGAACAATGAATCTTTAGTGAGGAAACTAAAAATCTCAGCAGTTCAATAGCAATAAGCACGTTCTATTATTCTTTAAGAACCAACAATATTATAAGTTCGGTGACGTGGTCGGAAGTGTATCCGCTTTCGACGCCGCGGAGTCTCGGGTTCGATTCCCGGTCGGGACAAATTTTGTGTGATTACACTTACCTTTGTACCGAGGTCTGGATGTTTCCTATGTATAAAAAATGTACATAAGTATTTATTAGGTATATCAGTTTATCTAATACTCATATCACAAGCTCTGCTTCGTTTGAGACTAGATGGCGTTGTGTGAATTGTCCTAACATATTTATTTATTTACTATGACGAATGGGTGGAAGTAAAATTTGAATAAATCGCCTTAAAGAGTTATAAACAGTGTTAGGTTTATTAAATATCTTTCGTATAATGTTTTACAACAATAAATAATTAAAGTCAACATAATCACATGAGGCCTAATTCAGTAAAACTGTTAATAAGTTCAATTACTCTTTTCTTAAAAAGAGATTTCGTGTCCAAATCTAGAGTAGACACAATAAAGTCATCGGTTTTTGACATGTCCCCATTTTTCATAGCATCTGATATTTTCGCTGCATCTTCTGACTTCCTGGTTAATACACTAGCAAGGATTACACTTAATCCAAATATTAGTTTACCATATCTCTTCAAATCAGCATCCAATCTATCTTTAGGATATACAAAGTTTGCCTTTAAACCAAAGTTGGAAAGACAATTTTCTAATTCAGAGTGATAATAATCGATCCAGTCGTAGAAGTTCTGTTTTCTTGACTCATAGTCTGTACAGTTGAAGATCATGTACATAATGTCGTATACAGGACTTGTGTTTTTAGATATTTGGTAGTCGATCATCACTGAATCAATAAATTTTTCATCCTGAAATCAAAAACAACAATGGTTAAGTTAAATGGATACCACTTCTGTATTTCTATACAGACTAGCAACTGGTGCAGAGCTGGAAAGTGATAGGCGGATAATTCAATAACTATGTTGATGAATTTTAAAGTTTGTAAGTATGTCAACTGTTGCCGATGTGTTGAAGAAGCAGATACAAATGCCATACAATAATTATAATTTACTATAATTAATAGTACTAAAATAAATAATATTGTGAAGCTGAAAAGTTTGTATTTTTGGTTGAATTTTCTCAGGAAAAATTGGTTCGAATAGATTTTTTTTTTCTACTGTTTAAAAATTAATTCCATATCACGATGCAATTTAGTATGCATGCCAAAGACCACTTATTAGTTTGTTAAAATTAATAATTATCACCATAATATAATGATAATGACTACCAATTTTCTATATTATATTTCACTCAAATAACTTAATTTTCACTGAGATATACCTTGGGAACAGAAGTGCAACTATATAGGTTACGATTCAATGAGGCCCCAAAGTGACTGGGGCATCAGTCGCGATTTCACGACTGAGGTCCAACCTAAAGGGACCCAACGTTTCCTGCAGGAGGCTGAACCTGGGGGATATGGAAGGCGAGATTGACGGCCAACAACGTGTCTATTTTAATTAGACTTAAACCGTTGAAAACATTGCTTCGGTTTAAGATAAGAGGGTACCGCACGATCTCCCTAGGCTTTAGAGGCAGCATGTCTCTTAGCCACATGTGACCTGGAAGCGAGAGCCTTTGCGTCATTGTTTCAATGGCACAAGAAACGCTGGACTGGAACCACAAGCCTGCGAGATATAGAGACTCATGGATTCATAGAGTGTGCGGCTTGAGCAACCAAGGTGGGAACCACCACTATCGCAGCGGTAAGACCAATCATAGACTAGTGGCTGCAGAAGCGACATGGGAACTCACGTATCGTGCGTCGCAGATCTTCTTTCCGGGCACGAATGCTTCGGTAAGTATCTGTACTGCATTTATCGTGAGGTCATACCCCAGTGTCAACACTGCGAGGCCTCCGGCGAAGACACCGCACACCACATGTTGGTGGAGTGCTCAGCGTGGGCAAGTCAGCGCCACGTAGGTGGCAAGAGCTTGCCGGCGCCACTGGAAATACTTCTCTAAGTGCGCACCTGAGGCGCCCGGCAATGGACGTAGGGGTGGCCGTGGCTTTGACCCACTAAGTGCCAACAATCGAAAGTATAAACTACAAAAAAATCCTTGGTCATCCGCTATACCGCCGACATGTTCGAGTGTTTATGTAGCTTCTACATTCATTTCTTCATGAAACACAATGTGGTGATCATTTTATTTTTGAGCCAGTAAAAAGTGCTTCTCTGACGTTTATATTTTACTGGTAATAAGTTAAATAGGTAACATCACACACGCATCCTTAAACATTTCATTATCGCATAGATTACTGGCTTTACCACGATAATATTTACTAATGACTTTACCGTTCACATGACGACTAGATAGGTCGGTAGATATTTAGTGTAATGTCATAAAACTCAAAATTCCTTATTTTCCATTAATTCCTTTAATCAGTACATTATTATTCTAAATACTGAATGAATTTGTTTGAAATTTGATACTCAACTAGTATGAAAACTTGGAAAAGGTTGAATTTTGTGAACGGGTACGGTATTCTTTTTCTTATGGACATCACATGTCTGTCGCTGAGGCGGGCACCGGTGCCTTGAAATTTGCTGCTTTTTAATAATGAAAAATATTCGTACCTGAAATTTAAACATAACATTGTTTGTCCAGGCATCACCTTGCACAATAACCGTGTACTTGTTGATATTATCTATCTTTGACCATTTTACTGCAAGAGCAAGGGCATTTGTAATCTTATTGCGAAGAATATCTTGATGCATTTTATTATCAAGGATGGATAAAGTATCATCTTCTAATATTTTAAAATATTTCTGTATTTCTTCAACTCCACCTATTATTGCCCACATATCCATTAACTCTCCAGACAAGTCAGTGTAAGTCTTCAGTTCTTTATGTTTCAGCGCAAATGATAAAGAATGTAAGTTAGCAAACTTTTTCAGAACAGATTTAACGCATTCATCTGTAAGTGGTTTAAACCTATCCAGCATTTTATATCCTGATTCGTTCAAGTCTTCAAAAAGAAGTACTTCATTTGGTGGATCAGATAAAGAGCCATAGCACTGAGCATAATTTAAAAGCTCTTGTTTAGGAACGCCGGCGTTTTTCTGAAGTTGTACTAGCTTTGGTAAGACTTTAGTGTACATTACGTGTTCATTCTTAAACATCATAAAGGTATTCATAGCCATTCGTTGTGCTTCAGTTGTTGGGGCTATTTTCGCGATCATTTTGAAACTTCCAAGCTCTCCATTTGCAGTGATTCTCTTTAAACTTGCTGCATAATTATCACCAGCTACGCCAACAGTTTCAAATATAACTTTACTGTTTTCAAACCCATGGTATTTGATAACACTATCAATGTATTCTAGTTGGCGTTCAGATATATTATCTATGGCACCTTCAAAATTGTACTGCGTCATTATGAAATTGGAGTTCAAAGTATACTAAATCATATTTATACTTTTAATTGTATATATATCTAGATCAAATCAATAAATAATAGGTGGTTTATCAGTAATTTTTTGATTAGATTGTACGCGTTGTCCAATGAATAAAGTGCCTATGCAAATTGTGGTACCTTAATACCATTTTAGTATATTCTTGATTTAACTGAACGAGCGAATGATAGTGACAAAACAACATTATGTAACAATTATGTAGTAAAGTGTGAGTAAAGTGATGCAATCTTTCAGAAATGACGAAACTGATCCACTAACTTGTTGTGGTCACTGACAGTTTCTGCTTTACCTTCCGAAGTTCTGGGAAATAATCATTAACATATTCTCGTCTGTATCCTCCAAGGGATTAGATAGAGGCATATTATACGCCTACGTTTCGCCAAGCTTTATGTTTCCTTTCATCTCTTGACACGACCACTCTCAACTTGTAGTTGAGGTTGTCTTGGGTTTCTAAGAGCTTGGTAAGACATCTACAATGTTATGGATAACGTCTATAAGGGAATATCCGGATAATGGATTTCACAAGGAGGGTGAGCGCCGTTTAGTTTTTATATCCTGCGTCATCTGGACCAACTATAGAAAACGGTCAGGGTGCATGAATCCTTCGAGATAAGGTTGTTTTTAGGGCTCAACTATTGAACGTCCTGTTGACATAACAGGTTTTGTGGATTTATCGTCGATTCGTATTTTGCTATCCGGGATTGATAATTCCACAAATCTTCTTATTCTATACACTATCTTTATTTTGTGATGCATTAGACACAGCAGAAGGAGGGAGTGCAAGTTGAAAATGGGATAAACATATTTTAAAAAGAAAGAACCACATAGGTAATTTGTTCTGTTGTGCCATGGAGATTCGAATGAATATTGTTTTATGTAAATTTAAAGTTTTTAGTACTATACAGCGGTAATTTTGTACTTTAACCCCTATTATTTTTGTTTCAGAGCCTCATCTTCTCATTTGAGAACATAAAGAAATGAACGCGAATCTAAACAATGCTCGTGCTTTGTTTAGATTTGTCGTTCTTTTCTTTCTTTCTTTTATACTTTACAAAAAATACAAGCAATACAAATTTAACTTGTAGGTTAAACTTGCCTAGATAACTATAACAGGCACTTGAATGCACCCATTGGTACCTATTCTGGCAAGGTGCAGGTTGTTACCCTGAACTACAGCTGCTAGGTATTACTCACGCGTTACCTCCCTTGGGAGGAAAGCGGGAGTGAAAACGTGAATTCTGGATAGAGATGGAATTTAAAGCAATGCTGAACCGGGAATCGGACCGTTCAATTGGTAAAAATATAGTTATTTTACGACACTGATCAAAAGGCTCCGTGGGTAGGATAAACTTGGCATCTTAAATAAAAGGAAGGTCATGAAATATTATACATTTTTAAGACGTGAAATTAATAATCTTTCCAATGCAGAAAGACAAAATATCATAGTAATCAGGACGTGGCACAACATAGTATGAAACATATTCCTTCCTAAATCGGTACTTATGAGCCAATTAGATGGCCACCAATATCTTCAGACCCAACCCACTCAAGATTTTTGATGGGATTATGTAAAAGAATTAGTTAACGAGAAGTCGTATGATTTTGGAGACTAAATTTAAAGTTAATAATTTAAATAAGTAAATGTACTAATAATGGTTTTCCTTTTCTTTAATAATAATCATCATCCAACGAGCGTTTTTCCAATGCAGCTGGGGGTCGGCTTTGCAGTCTAACTGAATTCGGCTGAACTTCGATATTTTCCGTGAAGCGACTGCCATCTGACCTCCACAACCCATGGGCGATATCGAAGTTCTGTAGTTAGACCGCGAGGATATTTGATTTAGGGCTCCAACTACCCCTAACAACTGCCATAAATGTTTGTATCGCAACCAGGAACGACGGCTTAATGTGCTCTCCGAGACACGGAGTAAGAATAATCATATTATGCTAAATTACTAAGAAATAAAATTAACCTGACCATGAAGCCGTTTGAACTGTTATTAAGCGGTACGAAGTTCAGCTAGTAAAAGATATATGTAAAGAACTGGCCTTGGTACAACTTGTTCTCTATAGATAATAAAAAACTTACTAAATTAGTGCGTGTGTGTATATTATTATATTTAGTTCTGTTTGTTCATACTTTTTATTACATGAGAATTCTGCTTGCGAACATAAACAAGGGATATTTTTTGACATTCGGACACAACGGCATCTAGCCCAAACTAAGCTATAAGCTTGTGCTATGGGATATGTAAAGATAATAGTCATAGTGGTACACGATACCAGACGATACCCACGAAGCAAAATAAATGATGGGATCCAGGTATTTAATGTATTATGTTAAGAGCATTAAAAATACTTTATTTCACGAGTTTTCAACGTTTGTTTCTAAAGAAACTACTATATTTAGCTAGTAATCCTTAGCGTATATGAGTAATATGTTTCCTTGTCAAAAAAGTGTTCAAAGAAAAATAAATATTTTATTATTAGTTTGTGAATAAAAACAGTTCTTACGCACACATAGATTTACGAAATTCTATGAAGTATGCTCACTTTGCCATTCGATAAGTACAAAACTAATTGATGTTCAGAGGAACGAAAGGTGATTTTATGACCTTCATATTGTCTTTTAAGAAGTCTTCAAAAAAAAAACTTAAATATAATATTTAATCACTAAAACGTAAAAATTAAAGTTCTTGAGAATATTGTAATTTCAGGAACTTTATTGCGATTTTTGGTACACTTATAGTTTACAAAATGTTTTTTTATTTTATATTTACTTTCTTACCATTATTATCAATCAAATACATCAGTAATATTTGCAAAGGCTCTTGTAAAAGTAATTATAAAAATATATTTTCAATGAGTCTAAAATGCCTTATAATTCGACGCACGAGCCGCGACAATTTAGTACTATATATTACCTTACTCTATGAATTAGTACCGGCCGAGGCTCTCCAGAGGGTGGACGTATCGCTTTGCTTCCCGTGCTCCCGCTTCTGTGTTATAGTAATAATCGTAAGCTTCGAGTGTGCTCAATATCTCTTGATACTTGGTGGTAAGTATATTTATTTCGTTTCGTTTGTAATTTTATCATTTCAATTTATGTTATCAATTCCCGTTTCGATGGTATTTTAGTGGTATCGCAAAATGGGAAATAAAAATGCTCAATTCAATTTGAAAAAACGGAAACGGAGCAGTTTACAAACGGACAATACGAAAAAGGCCAGAGATGTTAAAAGGTATGTTATCTTCTTAGTTCTTACTAATATGTTTTATTTTTGTGAAAACCTGCTTACGCCCATGTTGAAATTAAAATATTACTTTGCGACTTCTATTTACAGATCCAAAATGGCGTACTTTATAATTTCAATATGTGTAATGAGATTCTATTTCAATTACAGGTGAATAACAGGCAAGCAGTCGAAAGAGATACCATACTGTAAGCGGAGAGTGCACTGTGGTTGGAACTGCGAAAGTGTCTTCTGACAGCGTCTGTGTTTAGTAAAGTTTGCAAGAATAAGTCCAGCGCCTCTTGTGAAAAGGATACTATACTCATATAGCTTGAGTAATGTACCTATAGCATCCAACACGCAAAGCTAAATGAAAAAGTGGCAATTGAACAACTGCAGCTACAAGAACATGTTAAGATAAAAAGATGCGGCCTGTTTGTCGATGACAAAATATTTTTCCTAGGCGCGTCACCAGACGGACTCTATAATGACGGGATAGTAGAAATAAAATGCCCCAGTTCCGCATTCGAGATGGATCCTGAAGATGCCATAAAAGATAAGAAAATTAAATTTTGGAACACTGATGGCACTCTTAATCAAAACCATGACTGGTTCTATCAGATCCAAGGGCAGCTACATATTACTAAAACATCAATCTGTCTTTTTGCTGTGTGGACCGGAAAAAAAATCCTTTTGAAAGTGGTATATATAGCAGACCTCTTTGCGGCTAATTCCCGGGTCGACGACCGTGGCCTGCAGCTACCCGCCATCGCCAACTGTGGCCACACTATGCCTGATATTGCACTCGACACGCGGAAAGCCAGTGGCCCTGACGGCATTCCGGCGGTGGTGCTACGAAAATGTGCAGCCGAGTTGTCTCCAGTATTAACGCGTCTGTACCGCGCGTCATACTCTACAGGGCTCCTGCCGGAGGTCTGGAAGGAGGCGAACGTACAACCGATCCCCAAGAAAGGGGATCGATCCGATCCAGGCAACTATCGACCCATAGCTGTCAACTCAGTCATTTGCAAGGTGCTTGAGATCCTTAAAAAAAAAAGCAGCTCATGATCGACAATATGGCTTCAGGCCAAAACGATCAACGGGTGACCTCCTGGCATTCGTCACGCATGTATGGGGTGGGGTTATGGAAAGGTACGGTAAGTCCTTGGCTATTAGCCTGGACATCGCCAAAGCTTTCAATAGGGTCTGGCATACTTCGCTCCTTTCCAAGCTTCCGGCATATGGTCTGGTCCTCAACTGTGCAGCTGGATTGCCAGTTTTAAACGAACGCCGAGTGCGGGTCCTCTGCGATGGCCAGGCTTCTCGCTTCTTGCAAGTGAATGCCGGAGTACCGCAGGGGTCCGTACTGTCACCAACTCTCTTTCTTCTGCATATCAATGATATTATGCTATCCCTCGGGAACATTCATTGCTATGCAGATGACAGCACATTGCACGGGAGTTACACGGTTCGCCCGACGGCGGCGGCGGGGCAATCTGAGATTGAGGAGGAGAGACGACGACTCGTGGCTGATCTCGACCGTAACCTCGACAGTATCTCTCAATAGCGTTCCGAGAATCTGGTCGAGTTCAATGCCCGCAAAACACAGGCGTGTTTTTGGCGAGGCATTTACTGCTAAGAAATCCCCTTTCCTTCCCCTACCCTCTCTTCAGAATGCATTATTACCAATGAAGGACAACCTTGACATCTATAATAAAAACTACAGCGAAAGATGTATAGGGCTAGCTTCGCGGAAACTAGGAATACTGAATATGGTAAAGCGATTCTTTACACCGGACCAGAGGTGTCTGCTGTACAAGACGCAGATTAGACCCTGCGTCGAATACTGCTCTCACCTCTGGGACGGCTCCGCGAAGTATCTGCTGGACGCTCTCGACGCTATGCTGCGACGGGCTATCCGTATTATTGATTGTCCGGAGGTAACGGGAAGCCTTGAGCCGCTAGCTCAGCGCCGAACAATAGCTTCCTTGGCCGCATTCTACAGTATTTATCACGGCGAGTGTTCTGAAGAGCTCTTCAATCTTATCCCACCCTCTTCCTTCCGATCCCGAGCAACGCGTGCCGGGCAGAGATGCCACTCCCACACAGTGGATAGCATGTTCGCGAGAACCGAACGTTTTAAACGTTCTTTTCTCTACCGAACGATAGTGGCCTGGAACGCCCTGCCTGTGCACGTGTATCCTCCCACATATAATCCTGGGTTCTTTAAGCGGAGCGTGAAGAGGCACATCAGTGGTGGGTGGGTAGGCATAACAAAAGGACTTTAAAATCTCCTAGTAATTAAGTATTTAAAATTATAAAATCTTAGTTATTTATTGTTATTTATGCAGTTATTTGTAGCCTGACTCACCTGCCCACTGCACAAGTAAAATCTATCCAACATTATCTCATACACATAAGCCTACACAAGACACATTATGGATGGCAAGTTGGAGAAAAGTCTTACTGACTTGGAAAAGATGTTCACCGCTCGACTTTGTGAACATGAGGCAAGGTTGCAGAAGGCTTTGGTGACCCCGGATCCTGCTTCTTCTGACTTGGCGACACTTTGCAGAGACTTTAACGAGTTCAAGTCCTTCATTTTGGAGTCTCTTGGACATCTTCGTACACAGGTACAGCTGTTGTCCTTGGGAATGGACAAACATGAAACTGTCATGCGTCGGAAGACCCTCCTCATCCATGGTGTACCGGAAAAGCAGGGCGAGGTTCTGCACAGCACCGTCACCTCCATATTGACCGACCGAATGAAGTTGCCTGATGCACATTCGGTTTGAGGGCTGCCATCGTCTAGGAACAGGCCAGGCCAAGCCTCGTCCCATCTTCATCCGGTTTAAAGACTTGGACCACCGACACTTAGTTTGGGACAACAAAACAACACTGAAAGGTACTGGATTTACTGTCTCCGAATTTCTTACTAGGGTTAGGCACCGTGTTTTCATGGATTCACGTAAGCACTTCCAAGTGAAACATGTGTGGACAACTAATGGGACGATCAACATTATAACGCCGGATAAAGTGCGCCACAAGATCGAATCTGCGGCCGAACTCAGTACTCTTATTGCGCGATTCCCCCTACTCTTCTACTGTGAGCGGTGGCGCTGAGGCTTCTGCACCTATGATTTCGGTCCCGGGAGCACCTGCTGCGTCTTCCACAACTGCGACCAAAGCACTGAGAAGCTGCCATAAATATTGACCGGTACAATGTTTTGTTTACATTCATAATTTACTTCTCAAATTGGACGGTTAACTATAATTGTGTACTTTTAGGTTCGTGTTACTTTCATTTTTCGCTACCGAGCAATTTAATTTAGTTGTATGTTCGTTAAAACAATGTAAACATGGGTATAGGTATATTAGTATATAGGTACCTACATATTTTATATTGTAAATTCAATACCCGCGATGTAATTATTGTGTATGTGACGTCTATTTGACACTACGCATGACGTTGTCAAGTTGACAATCTTTATTTTTTATCCTCTTCTGGGGCAGGCTATAGTCTATGACCATACCTCCTTGTTATTATTTCGTCAATTAGATCGCCATGCGCTTCTTTATACTCAAGCTGTCTTCAACTGTTGTTTTTTATTTGTGTGTATTATAAACGTAGGAAACATTGTGTGTCATCTCTTCCAGTGCAGAGGGCTGGTGTGTCCTGTTAATATTTATACTTTCCCCTTCAATAGACATTTAATTTAAATTTACATATATTTATTTACTTATCTTTTAAATTAATATATATATATATATATATACTTATATTTATTATATTATATTTATCTATATAGTATATTTATGAATAATTCGTTCGATAGCCTTGATAATGAAACCTTTCTTTCATGTTCTTCTTTTGACTCCAGTTTCGATAGTGCAGCAAGCCATAGTTCTGCAGCTTTGACCTTGAACGACGAGCTATCCTCAATCTTCTCAAACTTTCCTAAGAACCTTAACATAGTCCACATCAATGCCCAGAGTATTTCCCACCATCATTCTGATATTCTAGCATCCTTTAGCAGTGTTCGCGTGGACGCAGTCTTGGTATCCGAAACTTTCCTGAAGCCGTCCCATCGATCATCACTAGTTGCCCTCCCGGGGTTTGTACTAATTCGTAATGACAGGGCTGGCAAAGGCTATGGCGGCGTAGCGATGTATCTGCGTGAAGACATTCCCTTTCGCATTATTAGTACCTCGTCTCCAACAACTAATGCAGCAGAACATCTTTTTTTGGAAATATCTGTACATCACTGCAAAATGTTTCTGGGTGTGTCCTATAGCCCTAGTCTTCGCATAGATTATTTTGATGCACTGGATGCGCTGCTCAATGACTTGTGCCCAAATTATAATTAAATCGTTCTGATGGGCGATTTTAACACATGCCTCATTAAAGACGACCATCGTACCCACTCCTTACACTCTCTTCTAACTTCTATAAATCTACATATCCTTCCCCTTTCTGCTACTCACCATGTCCCTAATCGTAAACCTTCTCTACTCGACTTAATGATTGTATCTTCACCTGATCATGTAGCCTCACATGGTCTACTCACTGCTCCGTTTTCGTATCATGACCTCATTTATGCATCTCTATTTATTCGTCCACCTAAACGGAAATCACAATTTGCTGTGTTCCGGAATTTTAGGAGCATGGATCTGGAGGCTTTACGCGGTGATGCTGGCAGCTTAGATTGGGGACACGTCATTCATTGTGAAGCTGTCGACCAGAAGGTAGAACTTTTTAATAATGCCATTACCACTTTATATGATCGGCATGCACCGCTGCGTAGGGCAAGGTTAAAGCATGTCCCCGCTCCCTGGATTACGCTTGAAATCAAAGAGCTCATGGCTAACCGTGACCGGGCTAAAAGGAGGCTCAAGCGTAGTCCGACGGACTTCAATTTTGCTCGTTATAAGAACCTTCGCAACCGCTGTGGTCATCTGTGTCGTGATGCCAAACGCCGCCATTTTCACGAATCTCTTGTCAACCACAACTCTTCAGACGTCTGGAAATTCCTTAAAGCTAATGGAATCGGCAAATCACCAACTATTTATTGTCACAACATCGATGTTCGAGCCCTCAATAAGCATTTCTCTCTCCCACCTGTAACACTTGACCCGCTTGTTAGGGCCAACACTGCTCGATTTGTCTCTTTTGCCGGTCCCATCATGCCCTTCGTTTCATCTCTCTGCGGTTGGTGAGGATGACGTCCAAAAATCTCTTTTAGCCATCACTTCCTCTGCTGTTGGGAACGATCAGCTGTGTTCTAAAATGTTTTCTCCTATTCTCCCGTCCGTAATCCCCATTTTAACTCATATCTTTAATTTCTCCCTTTCCTCCGGCTGTTTTCCTAGTGCTTGGAAACAGGCACAAGTTATTCCACTACCTAAAACATCAAACCCTTCTCTCCCGTCCCAATTTCGTCCTATATCCATTCTACCATTCCTATCCAAAGTCCTTGAACATATAGTACATCGCCAGTTGACTAGTTACCTGACACGGAATAATCTCCTTAGTCCCTTTCAATCTGGGTTTAGGACAGGTCACAGCACTGTGACGGCACTTCTTAAGGTGACCGACGACATACGTTGGGCCATGGAGAGTAGATCTCTTACGGTATTGGTGCTACTGGACTTCAGTAGTGCCTTTAACTCGGTAGACTTTGACATTCTCCTTGGTATCCTTAAGTAGTTGAATTGTTCCATGGAGGCTGTGACCTGGTTTAAATCCTATCTCCAGGGCCGCTCGCAGTGTGTTCGCTACAATGACGCTCAGTCTGACTGGTGCAATCTCACTGCGGGCGTGCCCCAAGGTGGCGTACTCTCTCCTCTTTAGTTCTCCATTTTTATCAACTCCGCAGTTAGAGTCATTTCTTCCAACTTCCATCTGTATGCAGACGACCTACAGCTGTATAGGCACTTTACCCTCAACGAGTATCGGACTACCATCGCTGTCATGAATCATGACTTGAGTGCCATCAGCCTATGGGCAAGGTCATACGGCCTCCACATAAATCCCACTAAATCTCAGGCCATGGTAATTGGCATTCGGCAGATGTTGGCAGGGCTGGATATGGCATCTCTTCCAGCTATCGTGCTGGATGATATCCCTATCAAATACACCAATGCCGCTAAGAACTTGGGAGTTATTATCGACAACAACTTGTCCTGGGGCTCTCATATTAACGAGGTCAGCAAGAAGGTCCACTTCACCTTTCATACACTTAAATGTCTCCAGAGTTTCTTGCCCCACGATACTAAATCTCGCTGGCCCAAACACTAATCGTGCCGATCTTGGACTACGCGGACGCTTGCTGCCTGGATGCTACAGAGGAGCTCTTAAACAAACTTGAGCGGTTGCAAAACTTAGGTATCCGATTTATTTTTAAATTACGTAAGTATGATCACGTCTCAAAATTTCGCAGGAACTCAAGTGGCTCCCAATCCGCCTTCGTAGAAATACTCGGTTATTATGTCTCCTCTTCAATGTCCTACACAATCCCTCATATCCTTCCTACCTGCGGGAGCGGTTCACACTGATGCGTGCATCAGATGAATCGTGCCGGCCTCACCTCTCCTACCGCCTCAATTGTCCTTCCCACAAATCTGACTTCTTCTCCTACTCTTTCTCCGTTCATGCCGTCAGACTGTAGAACGCTCTCCCAACCGATATAAGGAACTGCAGAACTGTGTCTGGCTTCAAGAAGAGAGTCAAGGAACACTATCTCGCTTCCTTACCTTAATTATTGTACGTCTATGTATGTTTATATATCTTTTTATGTATGTATTTGTGTATTTATGTAGTTATAGTTTATGTAAGTTTATTAACCTGCACACACATGAGGACCTGTTTGCATCACGATCTCCTCTCTTAGGCCCACTGGAAGAGTTCTCTTTAGAGATAAGTGGCGCCATTGTATACATGTTTAGTTTGTATCCATTTACTGTTTTATTTATTGTGTGTGTACAAAAAAAAAAAAATTAAAAAAAAAAAAAAAAAAATCAGTAGGTCGTCAAGTTGAGGGCCACTCTCTATAGTATTGTGTGCTGTGAGAGTGGCCCACAATCGCTAGACGTCGTCACGACTTACCACCAGGCGGGCGGCGTCAATTTGGAGAACCAAATATAAAAAAAAACTTCTGGGTGACAAAAATTGTCTCCTCGGTTGATATGTATATCCTGCCTTTGGATATTACACACAGACAGCCTAACTGTCAACCCTCTCTCATAGACCTTATCCTGGTTTCTGACACCTACAAAGTTGCAACTCATGGTCAACTTACTGCTCCCTTCTCACACCATGATTTGTTGTTCTTATCGTATAAAGTCCGCCCTCCGAAGCTCAAGAGTAAATTTCTGTTACTTCGTAGTTTTAAAAACATTAATCTGGAGAGGTTGGAGGTTGATGTCGGTAATGTGGACTGGTCCTCCGTTTATGGCTGTGATGACCTGGATGGGAAGGTAGCTGCCCTTACTCGTGGTTTGTTGGATATCTACGATGTACATGCTCCGTTTAGGAGAGTTAAATTCAGACATCTGCCTGCACCATGGTTGACTGCTTCAGTCAAAGCTTCCATGGCTGAACGAGACAAGGCAAAGCGTAGGTACCGTAAATATCCTACTACAGATAATTGGGATACGTACAAAAGGCTCCGTAATCGCTGCAGTCGTCTGTGTAGGGATGCTAAGCGTAACCACATACACCATTCTATCCAAAACCTTAACACGGCAGAAGTGTGGCGATTTTTAAGAACTATTGGGGTTGGTAGGGTCAGGGACAGTGGTGTTGGCGATGTAGACCTCAATATACTTAATACTCATTTCGCTAAGTCTCCGACTAGTATTTCAAGTGATGTAAAGTTATCGACCTTACATTATCTTTCAACTCTTCATGCGCCATCAAATAGTTATTTTTCATTTCACCCGGTTACAGAGTCGGATATTAAAAAACAATTGAGGTCTATTTCTTCTAAGGCTGTTGGTGACGATGGGCTTCAACTCCAAATGATACTGCCGATACTGAACCATATTACTCCTGTCCTTACTCATATCATCAACCATTCCTTGTTATCCAACTGTTTCCCTTCTTCATGGAAAAAAGCTCACGTTATACCACTTCCCAAAGTCCCTAACCCTACTTCGCTCTCCCAATTCCGTCCCATTTCCATTCTTCCTGTCCTATCCAAGGTTCTTGAGAGTGTTGTACACAATCAACTGACTTGTTATCTTTCCTCTAACTGCCTGCTAAGCCCTTTTCAGTCTGGATTTCGTCGTGGTCATAGCACCGTAACAGCGCTGTTGAAAATTACGGATGATATTAGGATGGCCATGGAACACAAACAGCTCACTATTCTCGTACTATTGGACTTTAGCAGCGCTTTCAATTCAGTTGATTTCGACATACTTTTGGGAATCTTGGAATCCTTAAATGTATCCACCTCTGTAACCGCTTGGTTTTCATCTTATCTGCAGGGACGATCGCAGTCCGTTCGCACTGGTGAGACCTCGTCCAGCTGGTGCGACTTGACTGCGGGCGTCCGTCAGGGCGGTGTACTGTCTCCTCTCCTTTTCTCTGTCTTTATAAACGCAATCACGCCAGTATTGACTTCAAATTATCATCTTTACGCAGACGACTTGCAGTTGTACAGACATTTTAAGGTTGACGAGGTGGATGATGCTGTTGCCGCCATCAATGGTGATCTTGAAAGTATCAATAGATGGGCTCAATCGTTTGGTCTATTAGTTAATCCGAGTAAGTCTCAGGCCCTCATTGTTGGTAGTCGTTACATGCGTGGAATAGTGGATAAAAAGCCACCAATAATGTTTAAGCACGAACCTATTGAGTTCTCTGATAGTGCCAGAAATTTGGGTTTGTATATGGACTCTTGTCTTTCCTGGGATGTTCATATTGCCGAGATAAGTAGGAGGGTCTACTGCTCGTTTCAGTCTCTCAAAACTCTTCAGAAGCTCTTACCTTTTCAAACCAAAGTTACTCTTGCACAATCTCTTCTTCTATCGTTATTAGACTATGCTGATGTCTGTTTCTTAGATGCATCGGAGGAGCTTGTCACCAAGCTTGAGCGCCTGCAGAATTTGGGTATCCGCTTCATCTATGGCCTACGTAAATACGACCATGTGTCTGAGTTCCGGCGTAGATTGGGGTGGCTTCCTATTCGGCAGCATCGTAAAGCACATATCCTATCTCTTCTTTACACTATCCTTCACAATCCTTGTGCTCCAACTTACCTGCGTGAACGCTTTGAATATCTGGTCCCTAGGGACAAAGAGTGCCGTCTTTCCTCATCCCTTCTCCTTCGTACTCCTTCACATTTCACTTCCTGTTATGATAAATCCTTCACAATCCAGGCTGTCAGGTTATGGAACTCGCTTCCACACGACATTCGTGCGAGTCCGTCACTGGACGTTTTTAGGAAAAGAGTTAAGGAACTTTTTCTCTCTCAACCATGATTTTTATTTATTTTACTTTGATTGTATGTATTATTATATCTCTCCATATAATAGTATAAGTAGCATATATTTATGATTTGTAATATTATATAATATAAATGTGTGTGTTTGTATGTATCTATGGACACAACCTATTAAGTATTATGTTTTAAACGTAAGTTATAATGTTTTGTTTCTTTGTACCTATTTACTCTGTAGTTATTTATTATTATATTTATATATATATATATTATATGTAAGTATTTAAAAACACGATAAACACTTCTCCCTTAAATAAAACCTGGTCTCCTCTACAACTCTAAGGTCTGCTGGCAGATAAGTCACATTGACTTAAGCACGCCTTTGTGCATATTGTTTGTATTAAACGTTACAGCGTGTATTTGAACTATGTACAAGAAGATTAATAAAAAAAAAAATGGAGACAAAACTTTTTAATTTTTATTATAAATGTCTCTTACCAGAACTAGTCGATCCCAGAAAGGCACGTTCCATGCCATTGCGAAACACCTGCTTTTAAAAAACCGACGACTTTGTGCTGTTTTCATCTGGACTTTATTTGCCCCTTGATCTGGTTGTTATCGGATTTTATCATATCGGGTTCGTAGAACACGCATTCCCTGTGTAAATTTGCAAAAATCTTGACACAAGAACTACTACAGTAATCATCCTCTCATGCCTACCCAAATAGAGTACAATTATAACGCAATATGTGGTCTAAAAGTACCAAAGTCATTAGTGCGAGCTATACAGTTATAGTGTATAGTAGTGATATAAAAACCTATTTGCGAACTATTAGAATTTGTATAAACGCTCAAGACACATTTTTGACAAGAAGAAAAAAGAGTGAACCTGACGCCTTAAATATTTTGATCGTGATAATATTCAACCGAGAAAAACCGGAGGATGTGCTAAGTATTATGACAAAAAATACGAGCATAATCAGTTTCATAAGACCTTTGCTCATTAGCTCACGAACATTTGACTAATAACGTTATCGCGATAGTGAATTGATACACAGAAATCGACAGAGTGTTGGTCTACTAATGTGTGGTTCTATTAATTATAATAATAGAAGAGTAATACTAATTTATTCAGACATAATATGTACCATATTTCCAAGAGAAGAGTAGTGTTGTGATCTACTTAAATTCGTAATTATAAAAGTTAAGATAATATTCATAGATTTTAACGTTATTGGAGATAAATAACCCGTACCTATAATATATTATAATAAGGAATTTGTGATCGAAATAAGTTTATTCAACCAATCATTATGGCGCTACGAGTATACGGTTTTGAAGGGGATTTAGAAAATATAACAGAAACGCAACTGCAATTCATTAATGGTGTTATTCTTGAAAAGGGATTTAAAAACAGCAAAATACTTTTCGAACCAGTTGGTAAAGCTGGTGACAATTATGTAGCAAGTGTGAAACGAATTACTGTTGAAGGAACAAAAGGAACACTTAAAATAATCGCAAAAATAGCACCCACACTAGCACATATTCGTGAAACTATGAACACTGTTGTAATGTTTCAGAATGAACATACAATGTACAAGGAAGTCTTGCCGAAGTTAGTTCAACTACAAAAAGATGCTGATATACCTAACGAGGAGCAATTACAATTTGCAGAATGTTACGGATCATTTACAGAAGAACCAAACGAAGTTATCCTTTTAGAAGACTTGACAGTGTCAGGATTTACAATGTTGGACAGATTTGTGCCACTTAAAGATGACAGTGTGAGATCTGTGTTGAAAAACTTTGCAAAATTACATTCTTTGTCATTTGTTTTAAAACATAAAGAACAAGAGACTTTTAATAAATTTAAAAACAAATTAATAGATGCGTGGACTGGTGATAAAATGGATGATTTAAGAACATATCTCAAAGCGCTTGAAGACGATACACTTGCAATTTTGGAAGATCCGAAATATATTGACTTTGCACGAGGTAAAGTGAGTGGCGCTTTAGATGTGTCGGTGCAATGCGCAGAGATTGATAAAACTAGCGATTACACTGTAATTCACCAAGGTGATCCATGGACAAACAACATAATGTTCAGATTTGAGGTATGTTAAAATATATTTAAAAAAATACATAATATACCACTCAATTTTCAAATTCAACACCCAACTTTCCAGACTTTACAAATAGATTATTTTATTGATAAATTTTATTGTTAAAATAATTGAATGTACTAAATTACTATTTTTGTTTTAGGATGGGAATTTAAGAGAATCGATCATGATTGATTATCAACTTTCTAAAAATACTAGTCCAGCTAATGACATTCTATACATGATATTCAACTGCACAGATCACGAGACAAGGAAGGTGAAGTTCTACGATTGGCTTGACTTTTACTACGCAGAATTAGAAACGAACTTAAGCAAGTTTGATGTAAAAGTTAACTCAGCATACCCTCGCCATAAATTGGATGAAGATTTGAAACAATATGGAAAGTTTCAATTTGGGATATCAGTTCTTATAGGTAGTGTTTTGATAAGAAACACTGAAGATTGTGCAAAAGTGAAAGATGCAATGAACAGCGAAAATATATTAGAACAGACTCAAGAACTCTTAGTTTCCAAATTAGGCGAAGACTCAAAAACACTATTTCGGAAAAGAATTGTTGGAATTATAGAAAGTTTTATTGAGTTTAATATTTAAATATTATAATTTAATGTTACAGTTTTTTCTTTATTGGTTCTTTTTAAAGCTATGTATCTTCCATT
Organism: Nudaria mundana; assembly: GCA_963556515.1. Lineage (NCBI taxonomy): Eukaryota > Metazoa > Arthropoda > Insecta > Lepidoptera > Erebidae > Nudaria > Nudaria mundana. Next base: position 15,618,000 of record OY748302.1, on the reverse strand, counting down.
TAAATAGAAGTTCGAAATTTCCATCGAGATCTATAGGCTTAAGCAATCAATCAAAGCGCTAGCCGATCAACGGATGAGGCTATGGCAAAAGTAAAAGCTCCCGGCTAATGGTCAATATATTCCCGATCTCTTGTTGAGGGATTTTGCTGTTGACTATCAATGTTATAATGACGCTCTATAAGATGGCTCCTCAATATTAAAATGCTTTTGTATGTAAGTATAAAATATAATAGAAATATTAAAAAATCTTTACAAATAAGTGCGCGTATAAATATTAGTTCTGCTCATCTCATGCATCATCTCATCATTCATCATCTCTACCCATTTGCCGCCTACTGCTGGGCATAGGCCTTGCTAAAGAGAGGATCACAGCCAACATATACCACTCTGAACAGACGGGTTGGTATAGGGTTTTTGTGTCAAGTTTTCCTTCTCTTAACATGGTTATAAAGAATACGTGATCTAGATAAGTTTATTCAACCGATCAATTATGGCGCACTACGGTTTATAAGTAAGTAAGTATATAAAGTAAGGTATATAAGTTAATTTAGATAATATCATTACAATATTATTACTACTATGTATATATACTATGCTTCCATTATATACACTATACTTCCATGCTGGCCTGGGAGCGAAAAAAAAACATAGAATGTGCCAGCCCTAACTCAAAAAGGGGTATCGTAGAAGGCGACCGTGGGAGATTGCCTGGTGCATAACAACAGGCACTGGAGAGCAGTAGGCCCCCAACAGGCGGAGGGCAAACCGCCTACAATAACATTCCCAAGGAGGTTTGACTGCCGGTCGTAAAAACTCATAGCCAAAACCTTTTGCAACATGATAGGTAATAGTAGAAAGAGAGGGCGTACCCCACAAGCGACGCGCAGGGACAGCACCCGGTACCTGTGGGAAGTGGACAAGGGTTGTCGCATTAGGGGTAGATGCGACGTAAGACGCAAGCCTATCGCGAAAGAGAAGTAAGACTGAGATATGCAAGTTGGAATGTTGGGTCTACGACTGGGAAAGGAAGAGAATTAGACGATGTGTTTAAAACAAGAAGAATAAATGTAGCTTGTTTGCAAGAGACTAAGTGGAAGGGCGCAAGTGCAAGAGAGACTGGTAAAGGATATAAGTTATATTACAGCGGGAGTGATGGAAAAAGAAATGGAGTTGGTGTGGTACTGGACGGTAACCTGAAAGAACCGAAGGAGAAGATGCGAAAAAAAAAATCTCCACTTTACGTGTAGGGGAGGTAGATCAAAAACTAATTATCATAATTTTATTTTTAGCATTTGTCGGCGCAGCAAGTATTATCCTTGTAAAGTTTCATATTTTTAGCACTAGCCGTTTGGGAGGAAAGCCGAGGACGTACAGACGGACGGACGGACATGACGAAACTAAAAGGGTTCCGAGACTTGAACTACGGAATCCTAAAAAGCAATAATTAATATTATGGTTTCTCTTCAACTTTTGTCTGTTTCCTGTCATCGTCTTGTCTTGAATTTACAACAAGCCAAACTCAGTGAAAGTATCAATAATCCCGACAACTGCGTTTCTGAAACGCTTCTGTGTTTCTTCACCAAACTCTAAGATTCTCAATCTCCTTACAGCAGTTATCACTTCACCGGCTTTTATAAGGTCCATCACTTTAGCAAAGTCAACTGGATCTCTAAACAACATACTGGCAAGTACTACATGAGGCACACTAAAAGTTTTCGGACATTCCAATGCTGTTTATGACATTGTCACAGGAGACGAAACGTGGATTTATTATTTTGAACCCGAAAATAAAACAGCAATCTTGTGAATGAATGTTTGAAAATGAGAACAAGCCAACAAAAGTGAGGCAGGCGAGAAACGTTGGTAAAAAAATAATCGCGTTTTTTTTTCTCAGTTACCTCATCTGTACAATTCCACTTGAATATCAAAAGAGTGTTAATGCCGAGTGGTATTCTACCATTTGTTTACCCAGGGTGTTAGAAAAAGTTCGCGAAAGACGACCCAAAAGCTGCGTTCTCCTACATCATGACAACGCTTCTTCACACATGGCCAACAAAACAAAGTCATTTTAGCTTCCGAAAAAGTACAACTCGTCACCCATCCTGCGCATAGCCCCGACCTAGAACCCTGTGATTTCTGTATTTTCCCCAAAATCAAAGATTTGATGAGAGGTTTCACTTTTACCAACTCCGAAGAGGCAGTGATAGCGTTCAATCAGCACGTAGAAAACATGCCTTCAGATCTGTGGTCCTCCTGTTTTAAAAACTGGTTCGTTCGCATGAAAAAATGTTTTTAAATGTAAAGGAGAGTATTTTGAAAATCAATACTTAAACATAATATTTTGGTTTTAACATGTTGTTTTTTTAAGTTACCGAAAACTTATAGTGTGACCTACGATACACATACCACACATGGAAGGTAGGAAGATAGGAAGATACGCTATCTTTTTAAATCGATATTCAATTCGCCACGTGGATACACCACATTGGCGCTTTAATGAAAATAAGACAAATAATTATCTAATTCCACGTAATAATAATCAATCCTATCGTTAAAGTGTTTTTTTTTCTGGTAGCAGGGTCTGTACAGTTGATTAGCATGAATAAAATATCACCAACAGGACTACCATTTTTAGAAGCTGGGTAGTCTATTAACACCGATTCTTTTAACAAATCCTTCTAAAAAAATAATTAAATAATATGATGGAATGGCAACTAGGAACAATCTGATATAAAAAATTACTAATGTTAAAATACTTACATCAAATTTGAACACTATATTATTTGTCCAAGTATCACCTTGCTGTATACGTATATATATATACTGTATAATTATATATATACTCCTATAACAGTATTCTTAGAGTCCATATAAATTATAGCCAAAGTTCCCCATAAAGCTGCAGTATGTGAAATTTGATTTTTCCAACGTTGCCATACATTTTACTATCGATAATTGTAATTGTATCATTTTTGACGTAAATTATACTCTTTAAAATGTTGCATATCGCCAGTTAGTCTCTACATATCAGATAAGCTTACTTTTAAATCATTTTAATGTGCCAGTCCATTTTTTTTCAAGGCAAATGATAATGAGTGCAGTATGGTAAAATTTTTATGTATTGATTTGACATGATCGTTTTTTAGGGGTGAAAATGTATCCAGCGTTATGAAGCCGGATGTGTTTAAGTCTTCAAGAAGGATAACTTCATTCGGTGGGTCTGATCACGATCCATAGCAATTAGCATATCTTAATTGCTCTGTTTTAGGTATACCTGCTTCATTTTAAATATCTTCCATTTTTGGTAATACCTCAGTGTACCTACATTATATGCTCATTTCTGAATACGGCAGAAATGTTCATTGGTATTCGAATCTCATAATTCTGAGGTGCCATCTTGGCTATCATTTGAAAGTCTTGTCATTTGGGCGTCTCTGGTTACAAGCAGAACGTATTTCCAGTGGCGCCCGGCGGATCATTTGAAAGTCTCCACTGACTCCTTAAATAAACATAATTATATACTAAAAATATTTACATTACAAAATATCGTTTAAAAATCTTCCGCGTCATTGCCGATAGTAATTAATAATTAATTTGATAAGATGATAGATAGTGCACAGAACATATTACTATCTTTTTATTTGTGGTAATTGCATTTAATTACGATGTGTTTAAAATTAATATTTTCTTGACAATATTATTTTAGGAATCCGTTTATTATTATTTAAATATTTGTGTGGAGTTTTGGTTTTCAATGTATAAACATATTATGCTGGAAGTAGCTTCAACTCCAGGAATATTGTTCTCGTTGTCGTGATTAAAATCATTGTAAACCCAGCTGCGTCCACCTCTATGTCCAATGCCGGGCACCTCAGGTGCGCATTCGGAAGAATTCCCAGTGGCGTCCGGCGGACCTACTTTAACCCTAATATTAGTTTCAGAGTCTCTTGTTCTTATCTCATAAGCCTGGTTAAGTTTGAGAAGTGACGGTGTGACCATCTTTGCAACAGGGAGGACCCAGAGCGGCAGTCACCAGCTTTATCCCTAATCCAGTAACCAATGTCTGAGACATATCTCTTTGCCTCAGAGCCCCAACTGCCCAAGGTCTCCATCTGCTCAAAGTTTTATTAAGATTTGTGTATACTCGTATTTTGTACCAGTTAAGTAAATATTCTTCCTTTCTATATTTCGCAGTCCACAAGCAAAAAATATAACTTTACTTGTAGAGTTAAATTGCCAGTAAAACTATAACAGGCACTTGAATGCACCTATTGGTACTTATTCTGGCAAAGCGCAGGTTGTTATACTGAAATTATAGCTGATAGTACAATCAGAAGAATTAGGTACTCGCATGTTAACACCAGTAGAGGGAAGCGGGAGAGAAAACGTGAAATAGGTACCTACCTATGAAGGGAGCATTTACGTTTCGACGATGTGAGATACCTGGCCAGTACACTATTGACGTGAACCCACTCCTTATACAAGCACTTTTAGGTTACCTGGAGGGGTGAAAGGGAATGCCAGTAGCCCCTATTTGATGATATTAAAATAAAAATGGAAATAATACAGAAGTGAGCCAGTCTCACTTATAATCAGGTAATACTTTTTTACATGCAGGCCTGTGGTCCCGCTCCAGCGCCACCTTGTGCCATTGAAACAATGACGCAAGGGTTCTCGCTTCCAGGTCCCATGGAGGGGTCGCGGCTAGGAGACATGCAGCCTCTAGGGAGATCGTGCGGTACCCTCTTATTGTCCTGATGGCCAAGGTCCTCAACGATTTGTGTAAAATGGCAGCGTTGTTGGCCGTCAGTCTCGGCGCCCATACGGGAGCCCCGTACACACCCATACTCCACACGATCCCCAGGTACAGTCTCCTGCAGGAAGCGTTGGGTCCCTTTAAGTTGGGCATCAGTCGCGAAAGCGCGGCTGTCGCCCCCGTCACTTTGGGGACCAAAATTCGGAAGTGTGGTCCGAAGTTCCACCGGCTATCGAGTACGAGCCCCAGATACTTCAATGTGGGCTTGATGCCGATGCTAACGCTCCCTACATTTATGCTAGATCCTGGAGGTGACCCGCGCCGAGGTCCGTGAAAACACAGAGCTTCGGACTTATTCCGTGCCACGTCCAGTCCCAGCCGCCGTATCTGACCCACGACTTCAGCAACCCCAGTCGTGACCTTGAGTGTTGCCTCCTGGTGCGTTGCTTCCCGCGCCGTGACGAGGGTATCGTCGGCGTAACAAGGTACGCTGACGCCCTCAGGCAACGCACCCCGCAACACCCAGTCGTATCTGATTGTGATGGACCGACCCGTGAGGAACACCGCACGACACATCTCGCCGAGCTGACCCGAGCCAGCCAGGGTAAGTTATAGCCCTCTCGGATAAATATGCCCCGACAATACGACGGAAGTAGAGAGGCACTTCGTGGTATACCAGTGCCTCCCTAACGCAACTCCAGGGTAGGGTGTTAAAGGCGTTGGCGATGTCAAGAGACACTGGCAACACCACCTTGCCCCGCGAGACTGTTTCCTCCGCCAGGGTCTTCACGCGCATGATCGCGCTCACGGTGGACCGTCCCCGACGGAAACCGTACTGGTTGTCCGCCAGGTCTGGGCCTACACGCGTGAGATGCTCGACGAGACGTTCCGCGATAATTCGCTCAAAGACCTTACACACGTCGTCCAGCAGCACGATCGGCCGGTAACCGGACGGTGAGTCCACCGGCCGCCCCGCTTTTCGGATCAGGACCAGTTTCCTCGTCCTCCACACCTTGGGAAACTGGCCCCTTTCGAGGCATGCGCTGAAGAGCACCCTCAGTCGAGGCCTGAGTTAATCGAGGAACTTGATGACCTACCTAGTGATGTGCCTCTTCACGCTTCGCTTAAAGAACCCAGAGTTCTATGTGGGAGGAAATACGTGCGCAGGCAGAGCCTACCAGGCCACATACTATACTTAGTATAGTATTCTTTTATACTTGCTTATGCAGAATTATTATTGTTATTCGATGCTAAAGAAAAAATAGGTCAAGTTTATTCTTCGGTGTCGTGGTCGGTAGTGCATCGGCTTTCGAATCCGGAGTCTCCGGTTCGATTCCCGGGTCGAATCAAATATTTGTGTGATCCACAAATACTTGTCTCGGAGTTTGGGTGTTTTCTATGTTTATTATTTATTTATTTAAAAAAAGATAAGTATGTTTATCAGTTGTCTAGATACCATAGCACAAGCTTATAGCTAAGTTTCACTAGATGAGGTTGTATGAGAATGTTTAAAAATATTTATTATTATTTTGTCTTTAGTTTTAGCATTAATAAAGAAATAAAACGAGTATTATGTATCTAATCGAAGATATAAAAGTTTAAATAGCATTATCTGCACAGATAAACATTATCAACTTATTTGTAATTTTATATGATTTGACAAGGATCATTCAAAGCGTTAACTACAGTTAAACAACAATGACATCATTTAATTTTGAAGGAGATATAACTAATATATCTGAAACCCAACTAAAATTCATAAACAGTGTAATTATAGAACAAGGTTATGAAAACAGCAAAATAGTATTCGAAGCTGTCGGTAAACCTGGTGACAATTATGTTGCAAATGTTAAACGAATTATTATAGATGGGGGCAATGAAATATTCAAACTTATTGCCAAAATTGCACCAACATTTGAACCTATCCGACAGGCCATGAATACTGCTACGGCGTTCAAGAATGAACATACTATGTACACAAAAGTACTTCCAAAATTAGTGGAACTTCAGAAGAATGCAGACATACCCAAAGAAGAACATTTAAGATTCGCAAAATGCTATGGAACTCATATGGAAGAACCAAACGAAGTTATACTTCTTGAGGACTTGACAGTCTCCGATTTTATGATGTTGGATAGATTTACGCCTCTATCAAATGATTGTATAAAATCTGTGCTCAAAAATTTTGCTGTATTACACTCACTGTCGTTTGTTTTAAAGAGTAAAGATCCAGAAACTTATAATAATTTCAAAGAGAACTTGATTAATGTGTGGTGGTCTCTACGTAATATGGCAGAATTGAAAATTTTGTTTCAATCCCTTGAAAATGATACAATTCAAATGCTCGAAGATCAAAAACATATTGACTTTTTACGGCAAAAAGTTGCAAATACTTTAAACGTTGCACAAAAATGCGCAAAAATAGATAGTACAAGCAAATATACTGTAATACAACAAGGTGATTCATGGACAAATAATATAATGTTTAGATTTGAGGTATGTACCAGTATTTAATCAAAATTTTCCTGTTGTTAGTTTATATTTATTTCTGACGCTATGAGAGCAACTGGGTTATGTCCATAATATTAAGCACCATACCGACATTTATAATTTCTACTTTCATTATGTACTAGACATACTTTTAATCAAGTCGGTTTATTAGCTTAGTGAATAATGTTTTATTTAGATAAGGTTCTACTTATATAAGATTATAATATCGTAAGCCAACCTTGTTTCATCTGTTGTCTAATGAACGAGGTTCTGGCAAATGTTCACTAAAAGCGGCACAAGGCTCACTCCCTTTTATGTGAGACTGACCGTCTCGGCAAAATTCGTACCCCCATTCAATTAAAAACAACCTTCCCTGAACTGTCACGTACCTATATTTTAGGACCTAAATTAGGTAAATTCTTTGTCACTGAACTTCTGCTGAACCAATTTTGATGAAATTGTGTGTTCAGGTAGATTCGAAAATGGTTAAGATATACAATTAGACCCGGTATAGGTGGCGCTGCTGTCCCGGTGAAATTTGTACCGCCACAATAGCGCCGGGTCCAACTGTAAATCTAAACGATCCTCAAAGTTCCTGACCACACGTTATAAATTTTATTAAAATTGGTCCAGCGCTGTATAAGTTTGCTTGACATTGAATACCTATTAAACGGCTGGACCGATACCTCGTAGGTATTTGTATACGTATAGTAGACAGTTCTCGAAAATAGAATCAATGTTGTATCCAAGTGAGTTTGTACTTTTTGTTACTTACAAGCAATATTTGTATTTGTTCCAGGGTGACAATTTAAAAAATTCCATAATGATTGACTACCAAATATCCAAACACACAAGCCCTGTATGTGATATAATGTATCTCATCTTCAATTGCACGGATCACGAAACGAACACTAAGCAATTCTACAACTGGATTGACTACTACCATTCAGAACTAGACAAGAGTCTATCAAATTTCAATTTAAAAGTCAATTTTATCTATCCTCGAGATAGATTAGATGCTGATTTGAAACAGTACAGTAAATTTATATTTGGACTGACTGTTCTTCTAGCAAGTGTGTTAATTAGGAATACTGAAGATGCAGCTAAAATTAAAGATGCTATGCAGACTGACAAAATGACATCAAATACACCAGGACTTATGGTCTCATCATTGAATGAAGATACAAAATTACTTTTTAAAAATAAAGTTGTTGGTTTGATTGAAAGCTTTAGTGCATTAGGACTGTAAATAAAAAAAACTGCTTTTATAACAAAATTATTTCATATGTCATTAATTATCTCTGTACAGTAGCTTGCAACCCATGTTTATCATTTTCATAGTAATAGGTGTACGGTGTACCAATACTGCAACACCGCACATTTGCAATTCACGTTGTGCACGTTCAGCAAATCATTATTTCCATTGTTTTATGTAAAGCATCACCAGGTCAGTCCACATTCATACCGCGTCCGACTCACATCATACATTCACACCTACAGTTAAGCAATTATCAAATATATTCAGTTATCAGATTTACAGTGTTTTAATCAGCTTCTAAAGGTGTACAAACCCGTACATCTTTATGGTCCTTCGAGCTACCGTTCGCAGGACACCAGCGCGAGTGTTACAGGATAATATTCCCGTTGGATTGCAGTAAAAAATTTTCCCACGCCACGTAAGTGACGTAGCAGTCTCCGGTGAGTTAACCATTAATTACTTTACGCCGCTGAACTATCACCATGGAATATCTCCTAGCAACTCAGCAACAACTCACAGAAGCTATGCATGTGAGTTACCTTCCCTTCAAGAATTGTTGGAGTTTCTGGAGAGTAAATTCACCTCTTTGGAATCGTCTAGACGTAAGCAGGACACAGTAAAATCTAGCCAACAACAGGAGACATCCTATCAAAACAACAAAAAACCTAACAAAGACCCTTTGTGCAATAACAGAAGATCCAAACGACTTGGATTACCGTACTCCGTCTCATTTCTTATCGAGCGGTCCCATCCTAACGATAATAGAAACAGAAAGAGATGAAAGAACCAGATGGCAGCTAACACAGAAAATATTTAATGGTATATGGGTTCGATGGCGTACAGAGTACCTAGCAGGATTATCAGAGAGAAGCCAGTGGCGAACTGTACACCCTAATCTTAAATTAGATGATATCGTGATAATTCATGACGCCAATCTGCCCCCGGGAAAATGGGCTTTGGGCCGTGAATGCGCAGAATCCTTGACTTGAAATTAGACGACTTTGATGGTTTATAATTTCGTTTATTCCAGAAAGTGACACTTTACAGGAGAACAGTTATTTTGATGTTGTCGATAGCTAGTCTCAAGACGCACTGATTTTTAGTAGTAATTTGTAGATGGCAAATATTCACTACCATGACATGTTGCTATTATAACTTCGGCAGGTACTTATTGTTAGGCTAATTTGGCCTCAACATCCTCCCCCCCCCCCTCGGAATTCTTGGATTTTCGAGTATCTTTTCTTGACTCTTCTAAGGAGCAGAGGTTATGTACAGCTCTTCGGATGACGCCCTTGGAAGTGAAGACATCTGCAACTCGAGCGGTGCCATCGGATCCAAAGTAAAGTTTTTGGATTCGAGCAATGCGCCGCCTTAAAGGCGGCGTGTTTGCTTCCCTGACGATGACCAGATCCCCTTCCTCAAATCCTTCCTGCTGGAGTCTCCATTTAGACTTCTGCTGTAACTCGCATAAATATTCTTTATGCCACCGATCCCAAAAGTGTTGTCTCATACTTTCTATCAGTTGGTAACGGTCGAGTCGATTTGGATTGACGTTCTTCAAATCTTCTGAAGGCAGCGCAGTGAGTGATTTCCCGATCAAGATTTAAAATGATTACTGCTTCCCATAAGCCCCCAAAATGGGGGGAATAGGGGGGAGAAAAGGTGAAAGTCATCCCTTCCTCAGCGGCAAAATTCTCAAGGTCTTCACAGTTCCGTAAAAAATTTGTAAGTATATTACTTGCACCGACAAAATTGGTGCCATTATCACACCACAATTGTAAGGGCCCCCTGCGAGCCATAAAGCGCCGCAGACACAAGATGAAGCAATCTGTGGTAAGATCACTGGCTACTTCAAGGTGCACGGCCTTAGTACTAAAACAAAAAAAATAAACACATATAGGCTTTCGTTATTCGACAACCGCGACCCTTGCGCTCAGTAATGTAAAATGGGCCCCCGAAATCAATACCACTAACATGAAATGGTTGATGTGGTGTGACTCTATTCGAAGGTAAATTCCCCATTATCAGATTGTGACCCTTGTGGCCTTCATAATTTTACAAATTTTACAATTATTAACTGTAGACCTAGGCAATACTCTGCCTCTTAAAGGCCAGAAACTATTTCTTAAATCGTTCATCAAAAATTGAGGACCACAATGTAAAAGTTTCAAATGAAAATGTTTAAAAAGTAACTTAGTGAAAATGTGATTCGTGTCTAGCAAAACTGGATGTTTCTTTTTATGAGGTTCCTTAGAATTTTGTAGTCTACCTCCAACACGAAGAAGACCGTTATCGTCGATGAATGGACTTAGACAAAATTCGAGACTTAGATGGCAAGGTTTGATTATTATTTAGGATTTTAATTTCATTAGTAAAACATTCACCTTGATGTTGCTTCATCAGAATTCGTAGGGATTTATCCAGTTCCTCGACCTGTAAGGAACCCGAAAGTTTGGAATCTCTATGTCTTGTATTGTGAATAAATCGCAGACAGTATGCTACAGCTCTTTGCAAGCATCGCGAGAATCGGTCAAACTTGACAACGATTGTAGGTTGCATAAGATTAGTTGTGAGTAACGTTGTAACATAAGCTGTAATTTTAGAACATTTTGTTTCAGGTAATTGTTCAGAACTATGTTGTCCTTTATACTGAGGCCATGTACTGGGGTCCTGAGCAAGAAAAGAAGGCCCATTCCACCATAAGCCAGCTGATTCAATAGAATTAGGACAGATGCCTCGCGAAGCTAGATCCGCTGGATTTTCGACCCCTGAAACATGTCTCCACATACCGTCCGCCGTCAGTTCGTGAATCTAACCAATTCTGTTTCCAACGAAAGGTTTTAACTCACGAGGCTGATGAGAGAGCCAACCCAAAACGATTGTCGAGTCGGTCCAAAAGTAAGCTATGTCAATTTTACAACGAAGGGCTTTCAATACTTTGGCACTTAGTCGAGCTGACAGTAGGGCCCCGCATAGCTCCAGTCGAGGTATTGTTGTAGCCTTTACTGGAGCGATCTTTGTTTTGGCACATAGCAACCTAACGATGACATGCCCTGCGTTGTTAACAGATTTCAGATACACGGCAGCCGCGTATGCTACCTGAGAGGCATCGGAAAATGAATGAAGTTCAATTGTAACTGCGTCTGGTATTAAAACGCACCTAGGTATTTGGAGATTCGATATTGAATTTAAGTTTGACGCGAAGTTCGTCCATTTTTTAGCAATGGAGTTATCCATTGGGTCATCCCATTCCAATTTGGAAAGCCAAAGTCCTTGTAAAATTATTTTAGGGATTATCGTACATGGGCTAAGCAAACCCAAAGGGTCGAAGAGCCTTGCTGAGTCGGATAAAATGGTTCTTTTTGTGGTTACCTTGTTGAGTTCCAAACTGGTAGAAAACTGCAACGAATCCTTCAATGGATCCTAATTTAGACCTAAAATAGTAGACTGAGACATGGGGTCTAGAATTTTAGGTTGAGAGGTGCTCGATTCTTTTTGAAAAAGTGTTGGTAGATTAGTACGCCACTTGCGCAATGGAGGGCACGCAGCTTTATGTTCAGCAGTGACTGAATCCACCAAGCGACGCAGGTCGCCGTCAGTTTCAGCCCCTGACAGGAAGTCATCGACGTAAAAATCTTCCTTGATGATGGCAGCTAATGAAGTATCACGGCACTCCTTCGACAGTTGCAATAAGCATCTAGTGCTTAGATAAGGTGCCGAGGCCGTTCCGTAGGTAATGGTGCTCAATTGAAATACCTTGATTCGATGTGTAGGTTCATCGCGCCACAGAATCAATTGTAAGTGGCGTTGCTTTGGTTCGATCAATATTTGACGGTACATCTTCTCAACGTCCGCTGAGACGACATACCGATGCTGCCTGTACCTTAAAAGAATCGAAAATAAATCGTCCTGTACTACAGGTCCAATATATTGTAAGTCATTGAGAGAGACACCGGTAGAAGTCCTTGCGGACGCGTCGAAAACGACACGAAGCTTGGTAGTCTCACTTGACTCGCGGATCACGGCATGATGAGGCAAGTAATATCCAAACACTGGTCGTGGAATCGCGCTCATATGACCCAAGAGTTCATATTCGTGAATGAATTCACTATATTGTTCTTTGAGAGCTTTTTATGAATTTTCGTTCCAGCTGCAATAATCGTTTTAGGTCTACCTGGTAGGAATCACCCAAGGCTTGAGTAGATTCTTTAATATGAATCCGGACACAAAATCTACCGTCGCCATCTCGGCAAGTAGTGCTAGTAAATAATTTTTCGCAATAATCATCATCATCAGACTCGACTTTAGATTGTATAAAAACAATGGTAAGTAAAATGTTTTAAGAAAAAACTTTTTAAAATTATATAATAGCATTAATTTTTCGCAGAATCAAAAAGACAACAAAACGTCGACAATTGTTTCGCCTCTAAACGAGGCATTATCAAGACTGTCTCAGAGAGAACAGCAAATTGTTGGCTGTAAAACATTTTACTTACCATTGTTTTGTCATGGATTTTCGCCAAGTAACGCCTGTTTCTATCCAATATTTTAGATTGTATTTCTTCGAGTTCCCAAAATTTACGAAGTTGCTGGTTTATATCTAACGATAGATGACAATGTATCTTAGAATTCCGTTTATCATTATAAATAGGTGTGGGGCCGGCAACAATCCAGCCCAGCTGGGTTTCTTGCGAAACTGGCCTTTCAGGTCCCAGTTTAATCCTGTTCGTACCCAAAATATCCCAAAAGATATCACAACCTAGTAGAATATCAATATTAGAAGGTTCAAAAAACCTTGGGTCGGCAAGCTGGACATGATGAGGAATGTCTAGATATTGCATACGCACTGCAACATGGGGCAGCCTGTCCGTAATTCGAGGTAGAACGAAACATTTGACGCGCATACTATATGAACTAGTTAGTGAACTGAGATTTAAATAACAATGCTCAGTGACATTCATCACAGTACTACCTATACCCGATACGCAGTGATAGTCGTGATTATATTTTTGTAGACCTGTTTTCCTTTGAGCCCGGTCCGATATACAGGATGACTGGCTGCCACAATCCAGTAAACCTCTAAAGGTAAATGTTTTACCGTTACCTACTACCTTGACAAAGGCAGTAGGAAGAAGTGAGTGATTCGTAGACGTCGCAGCCATAGTAACCGAAGCGGAGGTACTCGCTGGTTCGGATTCGGTGACCAGACTAGGTAAGGTCTTACACTCATTATTATTGGTACTTGGGTTTTGCTCATTGGAAGATGATCGTAAAGAATGTTGTTTGTGTATTAACGAATTATGTTTCTTGTGACAAATCCTACAACCGCCCATATTACACTGATATGAATGATGACCTTTACGAAAACAATTGGAACATAAATTCAGCAATTTAATTTTAGAAATTTTGCCCGAAAGCGGTAATGATTTAAATGTAGTACACTCGTATAATTTATAATTTTCTTTACAGACAAAGCACTGAGCGTTAGGTGGAGATTCAACAGACGAACTAAGAAATGATTTTGTATTGGGTAAACTATAACGTTTGTCACTCCTGTTGGGTTTACTACCATTCCTCGTTTCCAACACAATGGAACGCTTTCGGAGAAAGTCGTAAAATTCCTCTAATGTAGGCGAGTCCGTATCACTCCTGTATTCCTCCCACTTAGGAGACACCAACAACACCGTCCAACAGCTAAATAGATAATTAACGTATCCCATTTATCGGTAGGTTGGCCTAATATCTGTAAAGCGTGTAAAATTTTTAGATAAAGTGTCGATAAGTGTACGTATACCGCTGTGGGATTCTTTGATCAACATTTCAATCGAAAATAAGCACCTTATGTGTTCATTTATCAACAAGCGCTTGATGTCATATCGTTCACACAGCATTTTCCACGCGATAGTGTATTTGTCTGATGATACGGTGACCGAGCTGACAACAGCGCTAGCCGGCCCTTTCAAATAAGTCCTAAGGTAATGAAACTTGTTTATGTCGTCAATAGACTCGTTGTCGTGAATTAAAGACAAATATGTATCTCGAAAAGACAACCACTTATCCGCCTCACCCTTAAGGGCCCAGACCGCGCACGGACGAAGTCGATTTTGAGCGACAGCAGCGCTATTGTTTTCCGAATCACCCGACGGGCGGGTGAATGACCCAGAGAGACCGCGATTTTGAAAATGTTTTGCGACAAACGTTCCACGTTGAGTTATTGTTATTGAAGTTGAATATTTACAGCATAACAAAAATGTTGAATTATTGGAAATAAACGACTGCCTATTTGTAAAATATTCTAAGAGTAGTTTTCGTTATAAAATGATCCTAATTACTAGATAAATAAATAAGAGTAGTTTGAGACACAATTTTAATGATTTTCTATTTATAATAAACAATCAAGAGCAGGTCCGGACTGACCTTTTAGTATTCTACTTACCTAAAATTCCAACTACGAGTATGTATTTATTTGTAATTTTACTACCAAAGTTTATTCTTATTTCGTAAAATTATCATTCAATAAAATAATTGCAAATTCAGTAGGAAGTACGGTCGAAATAACATCAAGCCTTTCCTCGCTAGTGTTTATATCTACGCAAGGAAATGTGCCTATTGCGTAAACTCAAATACTTTTTGTTTACGATCACCTCGCAATCTAAAAAATCTTCTAGGGTTGTACAAAAAATTGTCAATAAATGAAACACAAGTATAAAAATGGTTCATGTAATTAAAAGTAAGTAAACAATAACAAAATATGAGTCGCCATCTAAAAAGCGTGCTAGGGTTGTGCAAAAATTAGTTATAAACAAACATGAAATTTATAAATTATTCATATACTTAATTAAACGAAAGTAAACAATAACAAAATACGAGTTCAAAATTCTAATGTTTTTTTCATTTTAATGATTACTGATCAAATTCTGATTTCTACTAATTTGATGATAAAATCAATTGCTATTGCAAAACCTATCAGAATGAAAATGTTACCAGCTGCCCGATTCACGTAATAAAAACCGTAGCGTAGTGACTTAAAAATGTCACTTCGCACACTTTTTAACCGACTTAAAAAAAGAAGAAGATTCTTAATTCGCTGTATTTTTGAACCGATTTTGATGATTCTTTTTTTTATTTGAAAGCTGGTGCATCCCGTGTGGTCACATTTTAATTTCATTAGGATCGGACCTTGGGTTTACACCAGGTAACTCTTCAAAATCGTATAGGAATTGTATAGAAATTGAGCTATTGGAAGATTTATGACAATCCAAGACTAGATAAGTAAGTGCGTTAAAAACAGAAAGCCAAAAGGCGATTTCTAAGTTTATAAGTTAAAACGACTTTTGGACTGGCGTGTTTACGTGAATCGACCGGCTGGGTAGTTAAGTTACCTCAGTCTCTTTCAAAATCATTATGCGTTCTTCTCTTTCAAAACACGTAAAGCTCTTTCTTTCCTCTCTTTCATAGCCTCTATGACATTGGGCGGGTCACGAATAGGCATGCTTCGTGACTACCGAGGATCAACTAATTCTGGAAGGAGGCAATCGTAATAAAATCTAACTAATTTCATCTCCATTTTCTCCTTCCAAAATTTGTCGTCCTTTTCTATAATATAAACTTTCATAGGTACAGTAGCACCAAACCAGATGCCAAGCATGCAAACGTTTCTTTTAGTTATATGTAGCTGTCCCTGAATTTGGAAATACCAGTAATGATTTTTATTTATGACATAACACGTAATAAAAACCGTAGCGTAGTGACTTAAAAATGTCACTTCGCACACTTTTTAACCGACTTAAAAAAAGAAGAAGATTCTTAATTCGCTGTATTTTTTGAACCGATTTTGATGATTATTTTTTTTATTTGAAAGCTGGTGCATCCCGTGTGGTCACATTTTAATTTCATTAGGATCAGACCTTGGGTTTACACCAGGTAACTCTTCAAAATCGTATAGGAATTGTATAGAAATTGAGCTATTGGAAGATTTATGACAATCCAAGACTAGATAAGTAAGTGCGTTAAAAACAGAAAGCCAAAAGGCGATTTCTAAGTTTATAAGTTAAAACGACTTTTGGACTGGCGTGTTTACGTGAATCGACCGGCTGGGTAGTTAAGTTACCTCAGTCTCTTTCAAAATCATTATGCGTTCTTCTCTTTTAAAACACGTAAAGCTCTTTCTTTCCTCTCTTTCATAGTCTCTATGACATTGGGCGGGTCACGAATAGGCATGCTTCGTGACTGCCGAGGATCAACTAATTCTGGAAGGAGGCAATCGTAATAAAATCTAACTAATTTCATCTCCATTTTCTCCTTCCAAAATTTGTCGTCCTTTTCTATAATATAAACTTTCATAGGTACAGTAGCACCAAACCAGATGCCAAGCATGCAAACGTTTCTTTTAGTTATATGTAGCTGTCCCTGAATTTGGAAATACCAGTAATGATTTTTATTTATGACATAACCCTTGGAAGCCTTGTCCTTAACCCAAAAGGTATGTTTGGCCATTGCTTCATTAAGAGTCATGCCAGCTAAAGAATGTGGGCACTTAATTTCAATTAAACCGTTTGCATAAATGCCATCTGGTGTAGTACCAAGAAATTCATATTGATCGTCGACGAACAAACCGCAACCCTGTATACTAATATTCTCTTGAATTTTTAACTGTCTAATTGCAGTTTCTTCGTTTTCGATACCGTACCGTACAGCAGGCAAACTGGAGATATTACTACCATAAACGATTTTACAAACAAGAGCAGCACAACTTGTGCTCTCTCGTTTTTTACAAACTTCCCCGAACGATGATGAGGTTAGTAATTTTCTCCTTGTACTCATCCACTCAGCACTACTTCTTTGCAAATGGATCGACCTTTCAAGCTCCTCTCTTTCAGCACAAGACAACTTTAAATCAACTAAAAAAGATGACTTGGCTTTCTCATATAATTCTGGACTCAGATCAGGTTTTTCGCAGTTTGGTCCATAGTGAGCGTCTTTCGATACAGCGCTGTGGCTTTTTTTTCAATCTTAATTTAGGTTTAGCAATTAAACGGTTTCTACGATTACTATTTTCCACTTTCGCGATCAAAGGATTAGGACTAGATTTAAATATGACTTCATGAGTTTTACTATGAATCGATCCCGTATTAAAAGACACAACAGCAGCTGCGCATCGGCCCGCATAAGAACCACGGGAAGAATAATTTACACGCTTACCCCCAACTAATTTGGCAATTACTCCGTTAAAACTTTCAACTATATTACTTGTGCAATTATGAATTAAACTTCTAGAATGGTATGACAGTCTTTTACTTAAAATTTCTACCGCGTCCATTAATCCGCATCCAACAATTGCTGGAAGTAACCCAACAGGTTCTATTCGACGAGTGTCAGGTCTACAAAAATACTCCTTGCAATGTTGGTGATTACCAAATACGTGTTGTGGACCATTTAGGATATCTTCACTAAGATTTTTTATTTTTTCTTCGAGTGACTGATTTTGATCCCCCCAATATTTAATCGCGCACCGGACCGGACCTATCCTTCAGGAATTCACCAGCATCAAGCTGCAGCAACTGTTTCCAAGGAAAGTGCATCCATCCATTCCACTAATTGTATCCTTGAAGAGATCCCGAACAACGCGTGCCGGGCAGAGATGCCACTCCCACACAGTGGATAGCATGTTCGCGAGAACCGAGCGTTTTAAACGTTCGTTTCTCTGCCGAACGATAGTGACCTGGAATGCCCTGCCTGGGCACGTTTTTCCTCCCACATATAATCCTGGGTTCCTTAAACGGAGCGTGAAGAGGCACATCAGTAGTGCTGTGAGAGTGGCCCACAATCGCTAGACGTCATCACGACTCAATTTGGCGAACCAAATATAAAAAAAAAAACCGCAGTTAGACTGGAAAGTTGATCCCAACTGCGTTGGGAAAAGTCTCGGTGGATGAGTGATTGTCATTAATATTATTTGTCTATAGTCTTCTATGATTTTTTAAAGTATAAATATCTATATTACCTTTAGTAGGTACGTTAAAATTACGATCGAATTTCCATCATTGGCAGTCCACTAATAATTGTAAATACATATACACATATACAAGTGCTGGTGTACTTAAATAACCATTTTTGTTTTAGGATGGGAATTTAAGAGAATCAATCATGATTGATTATCAACTTTCTAAAAATACTAGTCCAGCTAATGACATTCTATACATGATATTCAACTGCACAGATCACGAGACAAGGAAGGTGAAGTTCTACGATTGGCTTGACTTTTACTACACAGAATTAGAAACGAACTTAAGCAAGTTTGATGTAAAAGTTAACTCAGTATACCCTCGAGATAAATTAGATGAAGATTTGAAACAATACGGACAGTTCCAATTTGGGCTATCGGTACTTGTAGGTAGCATTTTAATAAGGAAAACTGAAGATTCTGCAAAAGTGAAAGATGCAATGAATAGCGAAAATTTGTTTGAACACGCTGAAGAACTATTAATTTCGAAATTAGACGAAGACTCAAGAACATTATTTCGGAATAGAATAGCTGGAATTATTGAAAGTTTTATTGAGTTGAATATTTAAAAAGTAAAATTTAAAGTTACAGTTTTCCTCTATCATTGTGTTAACTATTTCTAAAGATAATCATGCCCTGTCTAAAATTTCACGACGTGGAGCTGGAAAATGTACTAAATGACTAGTGGGATTGGCATTGAGACTCGAATGATCGTTGCCAACGCTTTAGGTCCTCAACACGACGTTTTAGACAGGCATCTTAGGGGCACAAGCAAATAATTAGGACACCTGCTGATCAACGTAGAAGGCTGTCGCAAAACTATAGATTCGCCCTGTAACCAATGAAACTAGTTATCCCGGCGAACTTTGTATCACCTCAAATATAAATAAAAAAAAAAAAGAATATTTTAATATTTAATGCAAATGTATGTAAATTGAAAAACGCGACGGACGGACAGACAGACAGACAAACAAATTGTCGTATTAAATATATAGATAACACTACACAGTTATAAAACTGGCAAGATTGTTTTATTGGTACTTTAAATAAACATTCTACATAGGTTAAGACGATTTATGATTCTACAGTTTTTAATTTTGTATTGATTAAAATAAATGAATGTACCCTTTACAATCATTTTTTTTTGAGAAATTATTGACCAATGCTATTTGAAATGGGTTTGAAAGGATCTCACGAAGACCTTAGAAGCCCAATCCAACTTCACCCACAAGTGGAGCACCTGCCGATCAACGGACGAGGTTCAGCCAAACATAATTGTGCCCGATTAGTGACAATAGTTTCGACTCCAAGATTCCCCAGCAGAGTTTGGAAATGTGGGCAAATAATCTGCCTCAGCCTAACCCTTCAGGTAAACTGGCGTAATTATAAGTATGTATGTATGTATGTATGTATGTGTGTACTTTGTTGAAACTGAGAACTGAGTTCACTAATGTGTACGTTCCCACATTACGTTATCCCATTCTTTTATTTCCCGTTGACTGTAAAATAATTCGAGCTCAATCGAGCTCATAAGTTTAAAGATCGCAAAAGTATTAAAATAATTGTTTATTCAACCTCTAGTTTGCAAAAGAAACCATTCAAAGTTACAATCCATTAAAAAGGTGGTCCTTCAATTTAAACAATTTTCGCATATGTAACTCAAACAGACCAAATATCTCCCCCCTTTTTGTTTTTTTTTCTTTTAATTCTGCGGGACCGCGGCCGCTACCATGTCCCTTGCCGGGCGTTTCTAGTGACCCCCAGAAGGTATTTCCAGTGGCGCCCGGCGGACTTTGGCCTCCCGTGTGGCCTCTTCGGGGGTTTGGTCGGAATTAAAATCCCGCGTCGTTGGGGTTGGGTTTTATCCCGCGTCGGTGAGTGAATCTGCGGGGCCTTTGCCCCACAGCACGCAACCCTTCTAATGTCTCCTCCCTCTCTAAAAGCTAAACAGCTCGAAAAATTTGGAAAAATTCATGAATCGGCATAGTTCAACGTACCGTTAAGTCCGAAATTTGGTTGCTTTGTGTGAGTAGCCCATGAGGAAAACCACGTGTTAGGTAACTCTGTTAGTTCAGGAATTATATAGTTAGGGTGACTACGGAACCCAAATTCTATGCGTGGCCAAACAAGCAGTTGGCTGGTTTTTTAATGTTCTTGATGGATAACTGGGAGAACATCCAGACCATTTAAAATGGATGTCGTGATGGCACTCTGCAGTGAATCTAGTTGTCAAACTGCAGTTTCAAAAGGGATCATACAAGTTTAAGTAAGTAGAAAAGTAAAGAAACCTTCGGCGTCAGGCCATTAATACATCATAACTATTAAGTTTAAGTAGAAGTCAGAAATACCAGGGTGAAACGCACAAAAACGAGATTCAGAAAAGTTCTATCCACCTTCTAGGTCAATCATTTACAGTTGGTACATCCCATTGGTTTATAAAAGGTCCAATTGAATATAATAGAACTATTATTCGTCGCTGGGATCAAGAGCATAAATGCTATAACAGAGATCTAGAAGAGCTCCTCAACAATAAAATAAAATGTTTGTATGTTAGTATAAATCTTATATCTACATATATTTCTAAAAGAGTACGTGAAGTATACTATGTAAGTACCCCTTTTTATGAAAATATCGCGGACGGAGGAGACTAAAGTTTCACACACCTCTTAACGTAGTATTAAACAAAGTCGCTTGCAGCTATCTGTCAGTCCCTATGTGTGCAGATTTTTAAAACTAAGCAAGGGATTTTGATGAGGTTTCCACCAGTGGTTTGTAACACGGTTGGAAACACGGTGTGTGAGAACCACTCTGGTTCTCACACACCGTGTTTCCATGCCTTAGTTGCTGAATATGTCTCTATGAAATCCTGGTAAAGTTCTATCATTTCTAAATGAGATCCTAGCGGAGTAAATCACACCCATGAAGTAACAAAACCACTTCTTTGGAAACTAACCTATTTTATTATGTTAAGAAACATTTTTGACATGAAGAAATAATAGTGATGGTAACCAGAAATATTTTGGCCGTAATACCATTCATGTGAGCAAAGCCGAAGGATACTTCGAGTATCATCACACAAAAGATAAGTATAAGCAATTTCGTAAGACCTTTGCTCACTCTTGCTCACAAACATTTGGTTAACGTTCTCGTGATAGTGATTGATAAACAAAATTGAATGAGTGGTGGTCAAGTTATACGAGTAGATCAATTGGTTCTTGCAGTTATACTAGAAAAGTGACTTGCATTATGTTATTTTTTCATACATAAAATATTATATTGCATTTGTGATTTTGAATAATATATTTTTTAATAATTTTTAAAATTTTATAGTTAACGTTATAGGAAGTAATAATAAGTGAATAACATCGTTTTGTATTATAATATCTAATTGGGCTGGAAAAATACTAGCCTTCTGGTCCTAGGAAACATCAATCAGACGTTTATATCTTATCAACGAATAGGGCAGTATTTATTATTTAACTGTATTATCTAGACTGATAAATAACCCATACCTATATAATAAAGAAAACGTGATCTAATTAAGTTTATTCAACCAAATATGGCGCAATACGGTTTTGAAGGGGATTTAGAAAATATAACAGACAAGCAACTACAATTCATCAATGATGTCATTCTTGAAAAAGTATTAGAAACCAGTAAAATTCTCTTCGAGCCTGTTGGGAAAGCTGGTGACAATTATGTAGCAAGTGTAAAACGAATTACTGTTGAAGGAACCAATGGAACCCTTAAAATAATCGCAAAAATAGCACCCACACAGACACATATTCGACAAGCCATGAACACTGCTACAATGTTTAAGAATGAGCATACAATGTACAAGGAAGTCTTACCAAAGTTAGTTCAACTTCAAAAAGATGCAGAAATACCAAAAGAGGAGCATTTACAATATGCAGAATGTTACGGATCATTTACAGAAGAACCAAACGAAGTGATCCTTCTTGAAGACTTGACAGTGTCAGGATTTATAATGTTGGATAGATTTGTGCCCCTTAAAGATGACAGCGTGAGATCTGCGTTGAAAAACTTTGTGAAATTACATTCCTTGTCGTTTGTTTTAAAACATAAAGAACAAGAGACTTTTAATGAATTTAAAAGCAAATTAATAGATGTGTGGTCGCAGTTTGATAAAATGGATGATATAATAACATATTTCAAAGCGCTTGAAGACGATACACTTGCAATTTTGAAAGATCCAAAACATATTGACTATGTACGAGGTAAAGTGGGCGGCACTATTGATCTGTCGGTGCAATGCGCAAAGATTGATAATACCAGCAATTACACTGTGATTCAGCAAGGTGATTCATGGACAAACAACATAATGTTCAGATTTGAGGTATGTAGAAATAAATTAATATAAGCATTAGAAAAATTTAATACTCGAACTATTAACTGATGCAAAGACCTACAGAATTAATGAGCAAAGAATAATTATACGAGGGTGGATTGAAAAGTAATCGCCCTAACCAAGAAAACAAATACATAATAAATGAAATATATTTTTATTTTTCAACGTAATCACCATCAAGTTCAATGCACTTATGCCATCTTCCCTTCCAAGCATTTAGCCTGTTGAAAAAAAAATTATTCTTCCTTAGAGTCAAAATGTGCGTCTACTGCTGCTTTGACCTCGTCATTTGTCAAAAATCTTTGACCTCCCAAGTGCTGTTTTAGATTAGGGTACATAAAAATGTCTGACGGTGCCAGATCAGGTGAATAAGGTGGATGCGGTAACAGTTCAAAGCGACAGTTGTGAATTTTCGCCATTGATTGGACAGACGTGTGAACACGAGCGTTATCTTGATGAAACAGGACTTTTCGTCTGATCATTCTTGGACGTTTTTCTTTTATTTCCTCTCGTAAACGACGTAGTAAGGTGCAGTAATAATCAGAGTTTATAGTCTGACCCCTTTCAAGATAATCAACCATAATCACACCCTTTGAGTCCCAGAATACTGAAGCCATCTCCTTACTTGCCGACAAAATCGAGTTAGCCTTTTTGGGGGGTGGTGAACCAGGTCTTTTCCACTGTTTTGATTGTTGTTTTGTTTCCGGTGTACAGTAATGAACCCATGTTTCGTCCATAGTAACAAAACGATTCAAAAAAGCACATTCATCAGCTTCAAATAACTCCAAACAGTCGCGTGCATTAGTCAATCGCATCCTTTTTTGCTCAACTGAAAGCAGTCGCGGAACCCACCTCGCAGACACCTTGTGGAAACCCAACACGTTGACTATTATGTTTTGAGTACGTTCATAAGAGATGCCTATAATCTCGGCAATCTCTACTTTTTTAACATTTTCGTCAGTAGTGGACGTCGAAGGCCTTCCAGAGCGGGGTCCATTTTTTGACGGATGAATATGAAAGAGCGCAATCCCCTAATGTACTGACCATATCATCATGGATGGTTTTTGATGACAGCCTCTTCTTATGGAGGTACTTAATGACGGCACGCTGCTCGATTTGCTCCATTTGTGGAAATGATGTCAGATTGCTTTATAAATATAATAATAAAATAATAAATAAATTTATAAAATTAAAACTAATTATCGCACACGTTTCAAAAGGTCTGAACTGAACTTAATAATGTGGGTAGATTTGATTTTTTGAACTAAATGGATCAGTGTTAGGCCGACTACTTTTCAATCCACCCTCGTAATTAAAACTAACTCACTGAGCGTTTTCTCTCAAACATTGCACCTCAACTCATCTGTTATAAACATAAAGAAGAATACATAGAAAACACCCAAACTCCGATTTCCAGATCGTCAAATATTTGATCATTGTTTTCGTGTAGGACAAACAGGAAATTTCTATTGATACCTAACTCAGTATTTATGTAAATATGTTCAATTATGTCACATTGTTTGTGGATAATTTACTTCATCAAAATCTGTTCTCGCGAAACGAGCCAATTTGCACAAAGTTATGACATAACTTAGTACGAATTGGGTCTTTTTCGAGTCTTCATGAGGCGCGCCTTGTAACATATCTTCACTCTAGATCATTGCTTTGAATTACTGAATGTAAATTATGTTCTTACATACTTATGTACGCAAGGTGACAACGCACATGTTAATGACAAACATGTTGTTGTTATGGTTAAAACACTTGTACTTAAATAACATTTTTTTTATGTTTTAGGATGGGAATTTAAGAGATTCAATCATGATTGATTATCAACTTTCTAAAAATAGTAGTCCAGTCAATGACATTCTATACATGATATTCAACTGCACAGATTACGAGACAAGGAAGGCGAAGTTCTACGATTGGCTTGACTTTTACTACACAGAATTAGAAACGAACTTAAGCAAGTTTGATGTAAAAGTTAACTCAGTATACCCTCGCCACCAATTAGATGAAGATTTGAAAAATTATGGAGAGTTTCAATTTGGGTTATCGGCTCTTTTATGTAGCTTTTGGATAAGAAAATCTGAAGATTCTGCTAAAGTGAAAGATGCAATGAACAGCGAAAATATGTTAGAACGCACTGGACAACTATTAGTTTCAAATTTAGACGAGGACTCAAAAACACTATTTCGGAAAAGAATTATTGGGATTATTGAAAGTTTTATTGAGTTTAATATTTAAATAGTGTAGTTTTGTATAATTTTAATTAAAGTGAAAATTATTAAATTAATTACTTTAATTCAAGTTACAATTTTCCTCCATCATTTTGCTTAACTGTTAAACTCTTTTAAACTACCAAAGGTTTTACAGGCACAATCAATTAAACAAAGCATCTGCCAATCAATGGACGAGGCTCTGGGATAATAATATATATCCCGATTAACTGCAAAAAGTTCTCTCCATAATAAATGGGACCAAATAAATAACTGGTGGAAAAGTGGGCAAATAAGTTTACCCCTGTCTATCTCTTCGGGTAAATTTTTGTAAGTTAGTTTGTCTTGTGTTACTTTCTTGAAGCTGAAAACTGATTAGAGTGATTTACTCACTGTTCTATGTCTCTGCAAATCGATTGGCTAGTTGTAAACTCAATCGTCTGTCTGTCAATGTTCAGTTCAGTCATTGTTAAGTCTTTTATCTACAGCAATAGATAAATGTATATAAATATTATATACCGCGTTATATAAAGCATTTCGAACAAGCCAGTAACAATGACACAGTACAATTTTCAAGGTGATTTAGATAATATTTCTGATCGTCAATTACAATTTCTTAACAGTGTTATCTTAGATTTGGGTTACGTAAATAGCAGAATTTCCCTCGAGAATGTTGGTAAGCCTGGTGACAATTACGTAGCCAATGTAAAAAGAATCAAGATAGATGGCACTAATAGAAGTCTTAGAATTATAGCAAAACTAGCACCGACAGTTGAATCTGTTCGACAGGCTATGAATACGACTATGATGTTCAAGAATGAACTTATAATGTACAATGAGGTCTTACCAAAGTTTGCACAGCTTCAGAAAGATGCCAACATTTCTGATAAAGGACTTTTGAGATATGCAAAATGCTATGGATCACTTTCAGAACAACCTGACGAAGTTTTACTTCTTGAAGATTTAAATGTCACTGAATATGTAATGCTGGATAGGATTTCACCTCTTTCATGTGATTGCATAAAATCTGCGCTTGAAAACTTAGCAGTACTACACTCACTATCATTTGTATTAAGACACAGAGACCAAGAAAAATACAGTGATATAAAAATAAAGCTGTCAGACGATTGGTCGGCCATGGCTGAAATGGATTACGTAAAAACCTATTTTCAAGAACTTGAAAATGATACGATTGCAGTAATTGAAGACCAAAAATATGTTGATTTCCTAAGACACAAACTGACGAAGACCCTTGAATTAGCTAAAACATTTGCGCTGAACGATATCACAAACAAATATACTGTCATTCAACATGGAGATACTTCAACTAATAATATTTTGTTCAATTTTGAGGTACGTTCTATTTTATCGATAGATGGCACTTAGTGGAAAATACTAAATGTATATTAATCAACCCAGCAGAATAATATTTCGTTATAATAATCATGTTAGAGACTTATTTGTTTGTATATATCCAGTTGTTATCGTACACGAACAGCGTATTAAGAGTATATCACTGATAACTCACTAGGTACCTTATAATATAACACGTGATAGTATGTATGTTTCTAGAGCAATATACATAATTATGGTGACAAGGTGCTAAGGGGCATGAACATCTCTGACCGCCTTCCTCTACCTAGAGACACTTTCTGTCAGACTGAGTGTTGCAATATTTTAAATGGCTGGTCCGCTCTTATTAGACGTAGAGTACCTACGTAATATAATCGAGAAAAGACTAAAGTCTTTCTCGATGAATGAAATACGCAACCCATAGAACTTTTGAGTACATAGACAACATAGAACTTATTGGAGATTACCGCAATAAAATCCGTTGCGTAGTTCTAGCATACATATGGAACGGGCGACTTTGTTTTATACTCTGTTATGATAGAAAACATTTTATTTTAGGGGGAAAATCTAGTTGATTCAATCATGATCGACTATCAGAATTCGAGATGCAGCAGTCCAGCCAGTGATATTCTATACTTGACTTTCAACTGTACTGATCACGCCACAAGAAGCAAACATTTCCTTAAATGGATAGACCATTATCATTTGATACTAGAACAGTCTTTATCAACATATCGTCTAAAAGCAAATATAATTTATCCAAAAGATAAATTGGACGTTGATTTGAAACAATACAGCAATCTACTATTTGGACTATCCATATTTCTAGCAAGTTTAATGATTAGGAAAGCAGATGACGCTGAAAAAATCAAAGATGCTATGAGTAACGAGACTTTGGGTGATGAAACACAGAAACATCTTGTTACAAGTTTAGACGAAGATTCTAAGAAGCTTTTTAAAGATAAAGTAATAGGATTAATTGATACTTGTATTGAGTTAAAACTAATGTGAAAATTGTTAAAATTTTGTAGATGTATAGATAAAACTTCACATAGCTGTTTTTTTTTTTCACTGGAACCTATTAGTTATCGGGACAAAATCATTCAAAGTCATTGCAGAATGGGATGGTTCCCAGAATACTGACTGAGTTGCCATGTTGGATGGTGATACTTATTCTTTGGGCCAGAAAATAGCCAGCCTTCTGGTCCTGATAAGCATCGATTAAGTGTAATAAGTGCCCTGGATCTCAACCAAATATCACCAATATTCGTCCAGGCATATTGATGTTACCTGATAATCAAATAAAGAACCAAACACATCTATTAACACACATGTTAGAGAAGGAACAGATGCGTATTTACTGTGTATTGTTATTAGCTGTCAAGGGCAAACGGCGTGAGTGTATACTTTGGTATTTAACCTTGAATTGAATGAATAAAACAGGATTGAATTTTTGCTCAAAATAATTAGATACTAGATTCTCAGCTGTATCTTTTTCCTGGCATCCGATTTTAATGAAACGATTTCTTTACGTGGCCATGAGTTAAGCATAGTCTGTGTCATACCTGTGAAACAGCTCAAAATACCATCGAAGATTATCGTGTAGGTACCTACTACATACATTCTTGTCTATCTACAAGAATAAGGAAAATACCTGGTTTATGTTCGCTTTACACATTTGATTGTCGGCACTTCGTGGTACTTGAGACTTGAGGTGCATTATTTAGTCTAAAAATTTAATTTAGAACCAAAATTATAGTACCTATAAAAAAATTAATTTAGAACTCACAGAATAAGGAAATAGTAGGACAAGTAAGTAAGACAGTTGAACTTACAAGATGAATGGGGATGATGATAACTGATTTTGAAAAACTATTCTAAAGTATTCTCAAGTATCTACTATTACCAAAAAATATAATATTTCTGCAGGAAAAGATCAAATACGTGCCAAAACGCTAGCCAGTGTCATGGCGTTTGCCAATGACGTGGACTCTGCTTTAAACGTAGATATACCTATAAACTTTGTAGGCTTTGTGCATAGATTAACCTTCATACGAAAACAAAGTGTAAGTTAGCGCGTGGCAAAAACTAATATACATAATTGTACGAAGTTATTGTTTTGAAATCTTATTATTGACGTTTTTCAATAAAACGTGGCGCCACCACTGGAACCTCAACTTATACTTGGCAACCCACGTACAAGAGTTAGTCATTATTCACTCTGATTGGTGTTCAACTAATGATGTCGGAATGCTGTATTTTATAGTTTTATTTTATTAAAAAAATATCGATCTCGCCCTCAATATGAAAGTAAATACATTTTTACAAATCTATTAATCTTGTATAATTCTAAAAACACATTATTTTAGTGCTCTTTAATTCAAATCAAATTAATCAAATCAAATTTATGTATAGAAATGGTGAATGTAATTTTTGTCCCCGTAGCTCTCGAGAACTGTTTATGCTCCAATGATTGTTGACCCCTCTATGGATAGCCCTCAATCTGGAGGCAAGCCAAAAACATTAAAATTTGGCCTAGCCCTAAGAGGTCAAAAGTTATTGGCTAAAACCTATGGTACTTATATTATTAATTATTTCACACATAGGTATATATATTTATAGGCAGCATGTGAAGAATATTACCTAATTATTATTTCCAGGTACCTCTGTCATCAATATAATCTTTCATTGAATAATAAGAATTTTATTCATTAGATACTTTTTAATAGTAGTTTTAAACTTTCCCTCGGTAAGATCTAATATACTCGTAGTTACATAGAATTACAGCCATCATCCCTATTGTGTCTACAGGGTCACTATAACAATGTAAATATTTATTGTGTGTGTATTACAATAAACTATATTAACTGGTAGCACGATAATTGAGTATTTTAACCCACGGAGTAAAAATGATTAATGCCTAATGTCTGAAATCTAAAATTTTGGCAAAAATGACCCCCTTCAAATTACCGGATTGGGACCAAATAATTGTCGGAAGTCGACCAAATCGAAATTAGACAACACGGGAAACAACAGCTTTCTATTAATAAAAAGTACAAAGTCGGTTCACTCAGTCGAAAAATAACAAAAATAGGGTCGAATTGTGAACCTTCTCATTTTTTGAAGTCGGTAAAAAGAATTAGACAATGATAAGTACTGTCCAATAATAAATTTCCCTACACTCGTCCACCCGCTTAGAAATTGGCAATACTGAATAAAATGTTGGGAATTTCCCTAATAATAGTACGACGCCGTATAATAGCAGTGTGACCTTGACGCGTTACTGGTCAAACTCGACGTGAATCAGCGCACGCGCGCGCATGATAAGTGCTATAATATATACCTACGTAAGTCCATGCTTGTTATGCCTTGAAGATAACAAAAAGAGCATTATATTTATCGCAAGTAATGTACCTACTTCGATTTTACTCGCGTTCCATTATTAAATATGGATTCTATTATTGAGTATGTCGGTACAAAGTGCTTCAGATTGAATGAATACTTTCTGAGATTAGTGCTTACTATACAAACTCCTCAGTTTCATAAAATCACAACCCAATTCAATGAATTTATAAATTCTAAACAATTAGGTAATTTCTGTGTTATAAAAATATGTTAAACAAGGTTTTAAATTGAAGCTAAGAAAAAAATACTACGTGTATATTTCTAAGGATTCAAATTGCCTAAACAAGTCTGGCGAAGGGTGTTAAATTGAATCAAAATTAACATTTTAACATAAAGGCTACATAACGAATTATGTAACGCTACAGAATTAAATAATTTATGTTTTATATGAAAATATAAATCTAGTTCTGGCAACACAAATGTATTTAGTTTTTAAGCTATTGAACTCTTATCTATTTATAAAAGCAGGGGATTTTGCACGTTACTGTCTGCCTAAACGTGTGTGGTTAGTGTTTAATACAAATCTGGAAATGCTTGACGTACATTGTGGAATTTGTGTGAACCTTGTGTTACAGTGTATTTTTGTCTAAAAAATATAATAATAATGAAGTGGGATTCTTTACAAACCAGTGTTTAGCAGTTTTCTCAACACTTATTACCACGGCACGTAGTTAAAATGGTTCTAAGCGAGGAGGATAAACTTTTATTAAATGGTGAATTGTTTTATTTTCTACGTACATATATACGCAACAAGAAATCTGAGGCCGAAATAATCGAGAAAATTGAAGAACTATTGAAAGACGGAGCAGATATAAACGCCTGCGATAAAAATGATAGCAACAATACAGTACTGCATATTGCGGTTCATAAAGAGAAGAAAGAAATTGTGACGTACCTCTTGAATAAGGGGTTTTCCATTCAGGATAAACGAAGGCTGTTAAACTTGGCTTCACAAAATAATACACCTGTAGGAAAAGAAATAGCAGATATTCTCTCAAAACAACCCGCAACATGTTCTGATGCTCCGTGTGGAAGTGAAAATGAAACTAAGTTAAGGAAAGAGTCAAAT
This sequence comes from Nudaria mundana, assembly GCA_963556515.1. Classification (NCBI taxonomy): domain Eukaryota; kingdom Metazoa; phylum Arthropoda; class Insecta; order Lepidoptera; family Erebidae; genus Nudaria; species Nudaria mundana. The sequence goes on along the minus strand of OY748302.1, from coordinate 15,587,078 downwards.
CACAGTATAGTGGAAGCTACTGGACATACGTCAACAACAACCCACGTGGACAATACTCAATACACGTATTCCAAGCGTGCAGGAACTTCAGGAATTAGTGGACAATTCTATGAAACTAAGTTGTTAAGTTTAATTTTTCATCGAGCTTTGCATGATAAAGAGACAAAAGAGTTTTATTTAGCAGTTAATATTAACGATATTGGAGATTTTGATGACGTGTGCTTCAGATATAATAATGTTTCTTGCTTTATGCAAACAAAACATAGAGAAAATATTGATAAAGCAAAACTCACAGTTGCTAGTGCAAGAAGTAATGCAGGTAAGCTAGGCACTTATTTTGATAGTTTCTTAAAAATTAGACGAAAATTTTCACCAAATTCAACGGATCCTATGTTTTTGGGTAAATTCGAAGAAGTCGATTGTTATTTTATTTTTTATACACCTCTTAAAGAAAGTTTTGACCGAAAATTAAAAGAAAGTAAACCAATGTGTAGTAAACTTTATGACATTATTAATACCAGGGGAAAAGAAAATGAAGGTCGAATTAATACTGATCTATTTCAATTTGATTTTGAGGAACGGGATTTAGATTATTTAACTACGTTTATTAAACGCGAGCACCTTAAAACATTAGCAAAAACTTTTCTGGGATACATTTTATCAAGAAATAAACTGGAAGCAATGATGGCGGGTGATTTAATCAAAATCTACCATCCCGCCATGGGTCAAAATGTAATATTGGTTACAAGAGAACCGAACAGTGATATACATATTGGTAAATTTCGAGAAGAATTTTTCGACTGTGAGAATATTAACTTGATGCTACTAAGAGATACATTTTGTAATGAAATAATATATAGTCATAGTGGTAAAGTTACAATTTCTAAAGATGAACTAAAGCTAAAACTACAAGATATTGCACGTAGTCCAAGTGCTGAAACAATAAGCGAGTTAATTGGTTCTCCTCTAAAGTTTGATGATAGTAATGACAAACTTTGGCTTGATGTCGATAAACTACCGAAAAATTCGTATAAGCAAGATGAAGTTCAACAAATTAAACTCAGCTTGCAAAAAGTACAAGTAACAAAGCGAATGATAACAGAAGCTGTTTATATCGCTGGTAAGAAAAAATTACAATCGCTCACTTTTCAACTCCCGCAAACTTTTGGAAATATTGACATCATTATAAATAAAAAGAAAAACGTCAGTAGACTGCATGTACTGGCTAAAAAATTTCATGAATTAATTGAGTACTACTCGGAAATAAATAAAAATCAAGAAATTAAAATTCTGGACATAAGTTGTGATGTAGTAGGGCCCGGTAAGATACTTGAAACTTCACATCTTAATTCAAACGGCATTGGGGGAGCAGTCGGGAACTTACTAGATTTTGATACAAAAACTGAATTGTTCACTTTTAAAGACAAAAAGGAACTATCAGATAATGCTCTAAATCTACATGACAAAATCAAAGAGTTGGTTAATGAAGATTTGAGTAAATATAAATTTAAGGTTTTAGTAGATGGGTTTCCAAGAACTTCGTTTGATATTTATAAATATGACAAAAATCTTGGTTCACAGTTTTTAAGTAAATTATGGTTCTTTACTAATCAAGCTCAAGAAGAAGCGGTAGAAGCCACTATCAAACGAGAAATAAATATGTATTATAATGCTGATAAGCAACGAAATCAATTTTTGTTTCATGTTCACTCAGATGCTATATTCCTTAGGTTTCACGATAAAATGCAAAAGTGGTGGAAAGCAAAGTCTGCACAGTACTTGACTAAAAATACCAATATTTATGAAGAAGCCAAAAAAGGTATAGTAGACAGTCCGCTTCTCACTGTGCTGAGCGTTATGTTTATTCGAAGAAGCAAAGAATTTGGTCTCGAGTTTAGTAAACATGCAAAGGATACTGTCGTTTTGCAGGAATATAATAATTGTAATAAAAACGTAATCATAAATATAATCAGTGATGCAGTTGTCTTAAGTGCTTCTAAAATAATGCAATATAATGAATATCATAGCAACTATACGTACATTAATCTAGATTACGTACATATTCTTCCCCAATACGATTACAAAATAATGATAGAAGAACTAGGAGTATTGAAAAATGTTCTTGTTATCATTATTGAGTCCCTTTTAGACGAAAAATTACAAGATACACTTTTAGATATTCTAAACAACTTTTCCAAATCCTTGTCAGTAGACAAACAAATTATTATTATAACTACAGTTATATTGCCGGCTGCTTTCCAGTCTTTTAATAATTTTGAATTTGTAAATTTTAAAGACGACAATGTTAATTTGGCGGACTTGACTCCTCAGTCCAGGAAACATATTTTGGAAACATGCCAGATAATTTACCAAGGGCAAATAATTGAAGTGACTAAAGTTGTCGAAGAGGATTCTATGGAATTAATAAACGCGAAACTACTGTGGTCTTTACTGAATAAGGAAAAATTCGAAATAGGTCATGCCATTGAATGCCAAAAATACAATGAAATTATGAATTATTATATTGAGAGAGATTTAGAATATGACGGTGAAATGTTTACCGTACAGACATTGTACGATTTAGACAATCAAGTAGTTTTAATTTCCTCAAAACCTTGTATGGGCAAAAGTATTCTAATTACACACTTATCATTAGAAACCAAAAAAGTAAATCCAAAGCTTTGGATAATAATAATTGACATGTCTTCTTACGCCAAAGATCTTGAAGCATTTAAAAATCGTAATCCCAGAACACTATTCACATTTTTGGCTAAAATTGCGCTTAAAAACGCTGACGAAATAGAAAAAATATCTTTTATTGAAATAGATAATGAAACAGTTGCAATAAGTAGCGAAGGACATATTTCGTTTGAGTTACAGCTCTTTATTCATTTTTACAATAACGGAAACATTATATTTTTATTTGACGGCTTCGATAAAATTTTTCCACAATACACAAATGAAGCGTTAACACTATTTACGGAGCTTGAACAAGCCAATAAGCGAATGTGGATAACAAGTGATTGTTACGTCATTAAAGTTCTTCAGGAAAGATTTGGTTTACCTTATAGTTTGCAACGACTCAACACAACACAACAAAAAAATTTTCTTGAAAGATTCTGGTCGACTAATCTTCAACTTGAAAAACTGAATTATGAGCAGTTTAGTAATGTTATATTATTTTTTGAATACATTCTAAAAAATTTTGACTCAAAAATTGATATAATGGATGATTTCGATGCCCGACATAAGTTACCATTCTTAAGTGTATCACTGCATGTAATATATCTCTCAATACTTGATCATTTTAAGCACGAATCACATAGTTTATCTCCTCATTATTTTCAAGAGAAATTTAAAAAAGAATTTAACCTTGACTCATACACAGGTATGGATCGTTATCTCCAAAATTGCGCAGAGGATGAATCCTTACAGTTAGCTGGGACACCGTTACATTTATACATTGCAGCAAATTACTTTGCATTTCAAATAACAGATCGCTTTGATTTGCATTTTGATACAGACATGATACGACATCAGTCAAATATTTATATAAATACTTTAACTTGTTATGAACGGTTCCTTAAATCAAATATGAAAATAATTTGTGAAATAGAGAACAAAACTGCAATATTGGAAAATCAAGAAAAACAGCGTGATGATTTTTTTGAAAAGCATAAAAAGTTAGCACTCTACGCAATTTATAAGGAAAAAGATATATCGAAAATTTTGACACCATCTGAGATAATCGAAGTGAAGAAAACAATAGCTATGATAGAATCAGGGGAAATTAAGACGGATCTTATTGACTGTGTTGTTGATGGCATACCCAGATTCGGCCACTTGCTATTTGCTGAATATTTTATTGTTGAAACTCTAGCAAACTTATTAAATCGTGTTAAAAGAGGAGATTTTTGTGACGTCAATATGAATTCGTTTTGGGATTTTACTGTTAACGTGGTCCTCGTGACTGGTCCTGCTAGCTTAAGAAATGCTTTTGAATACAAATTGAAATATGACCCTGATCTAGTTGAAATTGCTTCAAACGATTACAATGGTAAAATCATATTTAATTTGCTTTTAAAATCCAACAATGATGAAGATCCTATTACCCAACATAATGCTATTAATACAGTCGCTGGTGAAGGGTTAATCACAATAACCAACTTTTTATTAAGTAGTATTCGTAACAATGTTGATAATGACAGTGCAAATAGAGTGATGGCTGTTTTACAAGGTAGTGGTCAAATATTAGATGCATTGGACCCTTCACGATCGATGGTAAGTGAGGATATTGTGAGATATATCCAGAACTTTAGCGGTGAAACATTAATCAGAGTTTTGAATTTAAATGAAGTAAATCATGAATTAAACGATACAATAACGACAAAGGTTGTTGAACCAGTCAAACAATTTATGAACCAAGTAATTCAATGGAGTGATAATAATGAAAACTTAGTGACACTTGTAGATGAACTTCCGCGGCATCTGCCTGATTTTATACGTAGACTGTTTGATGCAAGTTGATAGGTTTAGGTTAATACTTATCATATCTTATTAAAACAATCACTTAAGTGACAAAGGACATTTTTGCATGTCATTAAGAGTGATTTTAGATGTACATTTATTTTATTTATTTTATTTATTTATTTTACTTATCATATCTTATTAAAACAATCACTTAAGTGACAAAGGACATTTTTGCATGTCATTAAAAGTGATTTTAGATGTACATTTACTGCCAAGTTCACAGAGCAACAGGTAAAGCCTATGTGTATGAATCTGGCAAGAAATCTCTCGGGAACTTCTTCCTCGGGATTCAATCATTGTCAATGAACAATTATTATTTTAAAAAGTACATATAAGCCGTTTCTGCGGTTATTTTTCTAGTCTCGGTAGAGTAGTCAAAAATGTTTATATCATGGTAATTTTATATAATCCATAAATAGTACATACCAGAGTTCATGTGTTTTCTTTATATATATGTTTTATGAAAAAATAAATAATACTTATGACCAAAACTAGAGTAGTACAAGCTTTTCTTAGTTTGACACTAGGTGCTGATGTATGTTAATGACCTGTTTGAAATGACATGGTTTATTTCGATTAAGCTTAGTTACTATATTTTATTTATTAAATCTAACATTGTTGTGTAACAAGTAGGCAGTTTGCGGAACTGATTCTATTTTAATCAAGCATTTATAACTTATTTAGTTCAACTCAATTATGTTCATATTTATCATAAAAAAATAATGTTTCTTTCTTTCTATTTTCTGTCATGTAGATATTTTCTTCATAATATTATATTTCAATACTACTCGTATTAAATATAATATTATGAAGAAAATACAAATACAATTTTTTTATTTCGATATTATACGTGGAAAGGGTTGCATGGAAGAGAATGCTTTTTAGCTATTCTTTTTTGTGTACAATACAGAGTATTTGATTTAAAAAACCAGCCAGCATTCTTGGAGTCAGAAATAACGCAAATTTAGTTATAATTAGGTTTAAACATTGCATAATATAGAGTTAAGTACAAACAATGGTGCATTCTGTATCAGTTTAGTTGTTTTTGTTTGTTGCATTTATTGATTATACATCTTTGCTAATTATACACAATACAATTTAGTTAATAATTCGTTAAACTTTTTTAAGTTTTTATTTCTGTATCTTGTCTATTTCATCAACATCAACTGCTTCGGTGGCGTTGACGGTGGTGCATCGGCTTTGGACTCCGGAGTCTCGAGTTCGATTTCCGAATCAAATATTTGTGTGATGTAATGGTTGTTTCGGAGTTGGGGTGTTTTCTTTGTATGTATTTAGAAATATATAAGTATGTTTATCAGTTGTCTAGATCCCATAGCACAAGCTTATAGCTTAGTTTGGGCTAGATGACGATGTGTGAGAATGTCCAAAAACATTTTAAAAAAAAATTGGTTAATATTTTTGCCCTATAATGTTACTAAGATACTTATTTTAATTTATTTTATTTTATGACACTTATGAATTAGGTAAGTTAAGTTATAGTCGTTAAACTTAAGTCTTACTTTTACTTATGTAGTTTTAAGAGTAGATGAAATAAAGATTTTTTTATCACTTTTTTAATTTATTTTTGTATAATTTTCTGCCACTACAAAGTTACATACAAAATTGTCAAATAACATTTTTTTCTCCTATCCTCAAGAAATTATCGATAATATTCAAAACACATTAAGGCAGTATGGTCGATAGACTTTAGCGTGTTATTGCTAGTAAACTGTACTATAATGACTAAAAAGGTACTTTATGATACAGATTTGCCTAAAATCTCTTAGAAAATCTGTTTTATAAAATAACTTATTTTTTTTAATACTACCTACTGGTGTCATAACCATAGGCTTTATATGTCAACTTTTGAAATCATAATTCGAAGTTTTCGACTTTTGAATATCATTGGAAAATCATAAGGTTTAAGAACAAAAATGTTTTTTTTTCTCTCTTTCTTAAACTATAATTATGTACAAAATTTCATTATGTAGAGTGGATATCATTGGACACGTCTTGTTCTGTATATGTATCATGTTTGTTATTATCTGAAACCAGAAAATAAATTTAGTTAAAAATTGTTGCTTTGGGGCTCCACCATAATATGTAATACTGAGGGTGAGACAACTCCTTTAGCGTTCGGTAATCCTCGACAATCATCGGGGATGATCGAAATTACACGAGTACCTAATGAAAATCCTACCATAAATGTAATTTTTTGATGTAGACCATACCATACCATACCAGTAGTAGATACCATTAGATGTGGCTTGATTTAATTTTTTCATCACATTTTGTAATCAAAATATGCAGGCGGACAGTTATACTGTTCTTCTTCTGATTGCGTGTTCGTAAACAAGTTGGGGTTCAAAAGCCAAGTTTGTGAACACTCCAGGTAATGAATGACTAGGAGTCAGGAGGCCAACAATAACAACATGAGAATAGTAAAGGTAGAGGAGTAAAGCGAGGGTACTCCCCTGAAGGAAGTTTCCGGAACTATATTATGACATACCTTCGGTTTCGTCTTGAACGATTTTTTTATTAGAGCAAGCCATGCGTGTGCAATAAGATGTTCCGTCTGCACTGCAGACGCATTTATTGCAGCTTAACATGTATGTGCTGAAAGGTTGACACTGGCTTGAATCAGCTGTAACAGAAATATACATAGGTACATACAGACACATGCTAACTACAATTTGTGTACAGGGTTACTGGTAATTCGATGTCTTCCGGATAGGCGGGGGCATATGCAGTAAAATTTAACCCCCCTAATGTATGACCGAAAGTTAACAGTTTTGGAGATATTGTATAAAACCGGTGTTTTTCAAAAAGTTTTTGGTGTTTGTGATCAAATAAAAAAACTGACAAATGGTAGATAATTTAAACATCTTTTTGTTTGCAGGCATGCTATAAACGTATCTTGATAGCCTGCAAGCCATTACAAAATACGAATATGAATGAATATGAAATATGAATGTTACGCCTTTTTTTTTTTTTTTTTTTTTAGTTCCGCGACCAAGGCCGCGGCCGCTTTAACGTCCGTTGCCGGGCGTCTCTGGTTACAAGCAGAACGTATTTCCAGTGGCGCCCGGCGGACTTTGACCACCTCTGTGGTCTCTGCGGGGGGTTGGGTCGGGATGAGAATCCCGCGTCGTTGGGGTAGGGTTTTATCCCGCGTCAATGAGTGAATCTGGTTGCGTGCTATGGGGCAAAGGCCCCGCAGCACGCAACCCTTCTAGCCTGCTTCTGTAAGGACGACGGGTGGCGATCCCGCCGTCCTCAGGCCCCGATCATGGAGGTCGATGGTCTTGGGCGTAGATGAGTCTGCGGCGGCCTCGCCGCTGACTACGGAACTCGGCGGGGAGGGCACGCTCCCTCTCCCTCTCGGCCGCCTCCTTCGCGAGCACGACTTGCTCGCAGAAGGACACGGCCGCGTTCCACCTACTCCCGCTGGAGACCATGGCTTGAAGCATGGTCTCCAGCGAGAGGGTATCCACGCGCAGACCCACTACGAGGTCCCGGCGCTGACTCGCCCACGCTTAGCACTCCACCAACGTGTGGAGTGCGGTGTCGTCGTCGGAAACCTCGCAGTGTTGACACCGGGGTGTGACCTCACGATGGATGCGAAACAGATAGCTACCGAAGCATCCATGCCCGGTAACGATCTGCGTCGCACGATACGTGAGGTCACCATGCTGCCTCTGCAGCCAATCGTCCATGATCGGTCTCACCGCCGCGATGATGGTGGCACCCCACTTGGGTTGCTCAAGTCGCACCCTCCATGACTCCATGAGATCCTGGCGGAGTTGGGACCGCCGGTCATCGATTTCTCGAGACGCAGGCCTGTGGTCCCGCTCCAGCGCCTCCTTGCGCCATTGGAACAATGACGCAAGGGCTCTCGCTTCCAGGTCCCATGGAGGGGTCCCGGCTAGGAGACATGCAGCCTCTCCGGAGATCGTGCGGTAGCCCCTTATTGTTTTGACGGCCAAGGTCCTCAACGGTCTGTTAAGGAGCGTTGAGTTGTTGGCCGTCAACCGCGCCGCCCATACGGGAGCCCCGTATAGGGCCATACTCCGCACGATCCCCAGGTACAGTCTCCTGCAGGAAGCGTTGGGTCCCTTTAGGTTGGGCATCAGTCGCGAAAGCGCGACCGATGCCTGTGTCACCTTGGGGACCAAACTTCGGAAATGTGGTCCGAAGTTCCATCGGCTATCAAGTACGATCCCTAGATACTTCATCGAGGGCTTGATGCCGATGCTAACGCCTCCCACATTTATGCTGGAACCTTCAGGTGGACCGTTCCGAGGTCTGTGAAAACACAGAACCTCGGACTTGTGCAAGGCCACCTCCAGTCCCAGCCGCCGTATCCGACCCACGACTTGAGCAACACCCGTCGTGACCTTGAGTGCTGCCTCCTGGTACGTTGCACCCCGCGCCGTGACGAGGGTATCGTCGGCGTAGCACGTTACGCCGACGCCCTCAGGCAACGCACCCCGCAGCACCCAGTCGTAGCCGATGTTCCACAGAAGCGGCCCCAGGACCGACCCCTGCGGAACACCGCACGACACATCTCGCCGAGCTGGCCCGAGCCAGCTGGGGAAAGCTATGGCCCTCTCCGAGAGATAGGCCCCGAAAATACGAAGGAGGTAGAGAGGCGTTTCGTGATACACGAGCGCCTCCCTAACGCAGCTCCATGGCAAGGTGTTGAACGCGTTGGCGATGTCAAGAGACACCGCCACCACCACCTTGCCCTGTGAGACTGCTTCCTCCGTCAGGCTCTTGACGCGCATGATCGCGCTCACGGTGGAGCGTCCCCGACGGAAACCGTACTGGTTGTCCGCCAGGTCTGGCCCCACAGTCGAGAGATGCTCGACGAGGCGTTCCGCGATAATTCGCTCAAAGAGCTTACACACCTCGTCGAGCAACACGATCGGCCGGTATCCGGACGGTGAGTCCACCGGCCGCCCCGCCTTACGAATCAGGACCAGCTTCCCCGTCCTCCACACCTTGGGAAACTGGCCCCTTTCGAGGCATGCGCTAAAGAGCCCCATCAGTCGAGGCCCGAGTTCTTCGAGGGCCAGGACCCATGCACGGCCAGGAATGCCGTCGGGTCCGGGGGCAGTGATTTTCCGGCGTTTAAGCCGGAGTACTGCCGCACCTAGCTCCCCCACCCTGACTTCGGGTACGTCGTCTTCACTGATGCTATCCGCGTCGGGCAGAGACGGAGCCATGCGCGGAGGGACGTGCTCCTCCGCGCTCGTCGGAAACAGGGAGCCCATGACCCGCTCCAGCTGCTGCGGCTGGAGACTCTGGGTCAGTGGGGGCGCCCTAGGTCGGAGTTTCTCCCTGACCTGTAGGTACGGGCGCCCCCATGGGTTCTGCTGCAGGGTTTCCAGGAGCTCCTCGCGGGCCGCCGTCTTGGCCCGCTTTATTTTCTCCTGGAGATTACCTTTAGCCTCCCTGTAAGCCTGATAAAGCTCCGCCTCTCGGGTTGCCGCGTCGTCTGGGCGGCGATGCCTCCGGCGAAACCTGGTGTACTGGCGGCGGGCGGAGATGCATGCTGCGCGCAGCTGTGCAATCTCCGGCGACCACCAGTACACCTGCTTCCTTGCCGGTCTGGGTGTAACCCTAGGCATCGCCGCATCACAGATTTGCGACATGGCTCTCCTGAACCACTCCGCCTCGGCATCCACATCAGCAGGCCGGTCCGGTGCCGGAATCCAGGCCTGCACGATGGATGCCTCCAGGAGAGCCTCCCGATCCAGATGGTGAAGTGCCCAACGCGGATCCGGGGGATTTTCTACCGGCTGTGGGAGGTCAGGTGGGGGGACGACATCGAATCGGATGTACCGATGGTCCGAGTGCGTCTCCTCACCCTCCTCCACGTGCCAGCCAGTAATACGGGCGGCGAGGGCAGAGGTCGCGAACGATACGTCCACGACCGAGCTGGTCCCCCGCCGCCAGAAGGTGGCGACATTCCCCCGGTTGAGGACCTCCAGACCACGTGTTCTGGTCCAGTCCTCAAGAAGCCTCCCCTTGTCCCTGGTTTCCCGGGAGCCCCACGCCTCACTCCAGGCGTTGAAGTCTCCCAGGAGCAGGACAGGGCGAGGACGGCACGCAGCGAAGACGACGTCGAGCTCAGTGAGCTATAGCTCAAACTGAGTCTCGTCCAGTGTCGGGGAGATGTAGGTGGCCACGACTGCCAACCCGTCATATTCCGCCGCAACACACCCGCGGCCCCTTGCAATGATAGCAAGGCGCGAGTTGTCTGCGGCGGACCCCCCGAAGATAAAACAGGCCGAGCCGTCCTCGTCCACCGGGCTTTCCGGGTGGACGTAGTACGGCTCGGCGACCACGGCCAAGTTTATGGACCACTGCCGGATGCTCTGGTACAGAAGATCCTGAGCAGCGCGGCAGCGGTTCAAATTCACTTGCAGGATGCGGATATGGGCGTCAGACATTAATGGACGTCCATATCAGCATCCCGCCGAGAAACATCTGGCCGTGCAGTAGCGGCACCCCCACCGCTCTCAGCGGACGGACGAGGCTTTGGCCTCGAGGCGGCGCAGGTTGTGCTGCCGACCCGGTGGTCCGCAGTTTTGCCCTCCGCCTCGCATCTAAAGCAGCGAGGCGGGGCATCACAGGCACTTGCCTTGTGACCGGGCCGGCTGCAGCGGAAGCACCGATCGCCCACGGTGACTTCCGCTGTGCACTGCACTCCGACGTGCCCCACCACCATGCACCGGAAACATCTAGTTTCCCGGGCACGAAGGAGGTGCACCTGCGCCTTTAGGAAGCCCCCTACGAGGAGGCTTCGTCCGTCCGTCACTTTCAGTGCCGCCGCGACGGGGCACTGGACGACTGTCATCCCATGACCAGTGGTGCCGAAGGAGATGTCTCCAGCCTTCACCTGGTCACGGGGGCAGCCGCCCGCCTCCACGACGGCGGAGATTACTTCCTCCGTCGTGGCCGCGTCATCCAGACCCGTGATGCGCAATGCAGCGCATTTGGTGGGCCTGGTGACGCGGACGGCTTCTGCGTCCAGCGCGTCCCTAAGCTGCGCTGCTAGGGCGTCAGCTTTAGGGCCGCTGGAGGCGCCGGAGACCTCGAGGAGGCGAGCCCCGGTGCGTGTCGTCTTGCACCGGAGACCCCCCTGGATATCGAGGGCTGAGAGGTTGACTGAGGACTTCACGGTCCTCAGGACATCAGCGTACCCCACACCCCTCTCCACACCCTCCGTCGTCACCGTAAGGACGACGGCTGTGGAGCGAGGAGCGCGGGGCCTCTTCGGCGCCTTCGCCGCGGCGGCTTTGGCCACTTTCTTGGCCGCTTTCTTGGCGGCCTTCGTCTTCCTCTTCTTGGCCCCCACTACCTCCCATCCCTCCCGTCCGGAGGGATGTAAAGGAGCAGCGGGAGCGTTAGAGGAAGAGGAGGCGGCAGGGGTGCCGCTCTTCTTGCCGCGCCCCTTCGCCTTCCGCGCCTGGGCCGCGGTCTCGGCCGGCAACCGGTACGCTGGAGCGGACTGGGGCGGAGCGGGGCGGCGGACAGCGGGTGTGCCGCTTGGTCCTGGAGCGGGAGAACCGCTAACAGCCGCCGCGTATGAGAACGCGGGACGTGCTAGCGGAGGGCGGTACGCCCGGTCCTCCAGGACCGCGAGGCGCCTCTCGATCGCCGTCAGGACCTGTACCATAGTCGGCACAGGCTGTGGCGGCGATCCGGGCGCCGTGTTGGGCACCGTGGTGGGTGCCATGGTGGGCGCCGTGGTGGGCGCCTTTTTGGACGTCGTGGTTGGCGCCGTCGTGGGCGCCTTGGTGGGCGCCGTGGTGGGCGCCGTGTGTGGCGCCGTCTTCGGCGCTGGTCCAGCCGTCGGAGGAGGAGGCGGCAGCATGGGACCGGGAGGCGCCTTGACCACCTTGGTCAAGTCAGCGACCTCCCGCCACAGGTCATCCATCTGCTTCCTGGAAGCAGCGAGCTCCGCCTCCAGGCTCGTCACCTGCTTCCGGAGCCTCGCCTCCTCCTTAGTGACGCTCCGCGCGAGGAGCTTGTTGAGGGAAGATTGGGCTTCATCCACCAATGAAGCCACAATCTTCTTCCTCCCCGCCACGTTTTTGTTGCCCCGCATGGCCGCGTTCATGCGGGCAAAAACGCTCATCAGCTCCCGCGCGGGCGGCCCACCGATTTCCCGGCGACTTCGCTGGGACAGTTGGACCGAGGACGGAGGAGGAGTTGGCGGCCGCCTTCTGTACGCGTCGAGACGCGTACGCACCGTCTTGACCGGCACCTCCTCCTCCGAATCGGTGGAGAGGAGGGACCCCCACCCGGAGCAGCTGGTGCTACGGTCGCGCGGCGGCCCCCCCTTCTCCTCGAGGGTCCTCTTCTTCGTCGCAGAAGAGCGGCCCTTCTTCTTCACACTGCTGGGAGCTGACCCATCGTCAGTCCCAGCAGCATCAGTTCCTTGGGGCGTCGACATCGCGCTGCAGCTAGGCGGCGCGGCGCGAGCCCCCAAATCAATTTGCATCGGAGTCCGTGATGGATGCGTAAAGTCGTCGGTTGATACTGCCCGGGAAAGGGCAGTATCGGGACCGGGGGTATCGTCGGGTTCACTATTCATAATGATCACAATTTTTATTGGCACCAAGTTCAGACTAAATACGTTCGGTCACCCAACTTGCCACTGCGTTACCGTGGTCAAGTTGGGGTCCAGGGCGGACGGCGAGGACGTAGTATCTAATCACTTGGGGCCCCGCCCCGAATGTTACGCCTATTATAGATTGCTTCGGTGGCGTGGTCGGTAGTGCATCGGTTTTCGACTCTGGAGTCTCGGGTTCGATTCCCGGGTCGAATCTAATATTTGTGAGATCCACAAATGTTTGTTTCGGAGTTTGGGTGTTTTCTATGTATATGATGTATGTATTAAGAAATATAAAAGTATGAGTTTCAGTTGTCTAGATCCCATAGCACAATCTTATAGCTTAGTTTGGGCTATACTGACGTTATGTGAGAATGTACGAGTACAATTAAAAAAAAAAAAAAAATATAAGTTAAAAGTCTTATACTGTAAAAAAAGTCAATGACGTATAAACTATTAGAAAAACTGCCACAGTTCACAAGCTATACGAAACTGTATAATAACAGAATGAAACAAAGTGAATATGTATCCTAACAAAATATTTTTTTTTAATCTCCGGAAATTATTTTCTAACGTTATATCCAGACAACCCGTAGATGTTCAAATATTTTTTGTTTAATTTCGTTTTTAGTTCTGCTGAGCTTACGGTTGTCTTATAAACAAATTTTCTAATACTAATAAACAAAATAATAAAAAAAAAACACCATGGGTTGAAATTTAACGGAGTTAGAAAGCGACTTTGCATAGGCCAGTGCAGTGGTTCTCGTTAGCAAATCCTTTCCTGAGATTGCATAAAATTGAATTGATACAAACAAAAAGATGTTTAAATGACCTTCCATTGGTCAGTTTTTTTTTTAATTTACTGCATGAAGGGTTTCAATTTACTACATCCTCCCTCCCCTGTACCCTCCTACCCGGAATACATCGAATTACCAGTAACCCTGATTTATCAAGTACTTATATATATCATACCTACATTAGTAGTACGTTTGTAGTAACTTACACTCCCTATTGCTATCTTATTACTATTCTACGAATCTTATTTCTACCCAACTTAGCTCTCTAATTGCGTTCGCCTTCAGTCATCTTTTTATTAGGTAGCTCAAATAAAAACACGTCGAAAATTTACACAACAACCGACTTCAAATTACCGAAATGGGACCAATAATTGTCGGAGTGGGACCAAATTGAATGGACCACCATGACACACAATAATTCAAAATCGGTTAACTCAGTTCAAAGATATGAGATAAATGACAAACATATCACTGCGAGGCTTCCGGCGAAGACACGGCATTCCACACGTTGGTGGAATGCTCAGCGTGGGCGAGTCAGCGCCGGGACCTTGTTGTGGGCCTAGGCGTAGATACCCTCTCACTGGAGACCATGCTACGAGTCATGGTCTCTAGCGGGAGCCAGTGGAACGCGGCCGTTTCCTTCTGCGCGAGCAGGAGCTCGTGAAGGAGGCGGCCGGTAGGGTGATGGAGCGTACCCTCCCTGCCGAGTTCCGAAGTGTGCGGCGGATTAGCAACCCACCGTCCTTACATAACCAGGCTAGAAGGGCTGCGTGCTCACCCCACACACGCCTTCACTCACCGGCGCGGGATAAAACCCGACCCCAAAAATGCGGGGTAACACCCCATCACCCCTCAGCGGCCACAAAGGTGGCCAAGGTCTACCGGGCGCCATTGGGAATTATTTCAGTGTCTACCGGAGGCGTTCGGCAATGGACGTAGGTTCGGCCGCGGATAAAAAAAGCGTTTACAAACATAAAAAACAAGCATTAAAATTGAGGACCTCCTCCTTTTTTGGAAGTCGGTTGTAAAAAAATTTCACAGTTTTGAAACTTACTGTACTTAATGCGTATTTGTAACTAATCTTTCCTATCTCGGGATTTTCATTAAAGATCATTTTTATTCAGTTAGTTAAAAGGTTACGTTGATAAAATGCAGGCGATTACCCTACTTTTGACGACATTTATCGCGGTCTACTTGCGATAGTGCTCGAGACGAGACCCAGGCTGAAGGAAATGGTGTCAATTTGTATCGGTAAACTTGAGAATACAGCCATCTATCGGTAAATTGACGAAAATATCTCATACTACATGTAGGTATTATGCGATAAGACCACATAGCAAGTCAAACGCTTCGCTCCATGATAAGACACAGGCACGTAAGTTATTCATTGCTGACTTCTTAGACAGGTTTATACCTAGAGATTTTTAAGGGAAGAAGGGAGACTATATAAGAATACGCTGAAAAGAAGGGTTAGAAAAGCACTACTAGAAACTTACAATGCTACATAGTTCTCATCTTCATTTACTATTAAGGTTTGATAGGTTTTTAGATGGTATAATTTATAGATATTAGGTATTAATTGTAAAAATAGGTAAGGAGTGCAAGTTTGCCAACAAACTGCGTCTGCAGTTTGGCGAGATATTATGTAAGTAAAAAATGTAATGCCTAATCTGGAATTAAAATTAAATTAAAAAAATACAACAATATTAGTCGCTTGTTTATCACACCCTTGGTCCTACGTAATAGGGGCCACCCTATTGCCGCTAACCGGGCACTTTTGTGTTTGTCAGAGTCTAGTCCGTCAGTCAACCGCACTCCACACGTTGGTGGAGTGCTCAGTGTGGGCGAGTCAGCGCCGGGACCTCGTAGTGGGTCTGGGCGTGGATACCCTCTCGCTGGAGTAGGTGGAACGCGGCCGTGTCCTTCTGCGAGCAAGTCGTGCCCGCGAAGGAGGCGGCCGAGAGGGAGAGGGAGCGTGCCCTCCCCGCCGAGTTCCGTAGTGAGCGGCGAGGGCGCCGCAGACTCATCTACGCCCAAGACCATCGACCTCCATGATCGGGGCCTGAGGACGGCGGGATTGCCACCCGTCGTCCTTACAGAAGCAGGCTAGAAGGGTTGCGTGCTGCGGGGCCTTTGCCCCATAGCACGCAACCAGATTCACTCACTGACGCGGGATAAAACCCTACCCCAACGACGCGGGATTCTCATCCCGACCCAACCCCCGCAGAGACCACAGAGGTGGTCAAAGTCCGCCGGGCGCCACTGGAAATACGTTCTGCTTGTAACCAGAGACGCCCGGCAACGGACGTTAGAGCGGCCGCGGCCTTGGTAGCGGAACTAAAAAAAAAAAGTTCGTCAGTCAGCAAATGCACCGTGTGTGGGTGATGAAAAAGGGGATCCCAAATTCCCAACGGACCAAGTGGAACGTCGCGGTTCCCATGACACTCAAGTGCTAACGTGTTATGTACAGGCACATAACACGTTAGCACTTGAGTGTCATAACCTACCCCTTCGAAGGAATAAGAGTCACTATATTTATTTTTCTCTATAAAAATACTTCTTTATTAAAAAGTGAAACTTACATCGTCTCCAGTATAAATACATGTCTTCTTCCAGTGGTGCCTTCGTCGTTTCAGCTAACATAAGTGTCTGGAATATTTATAAAAACAGGATACCTATAAGCTTGATATTCTCTATATTTAGAGGATTAGTCGATACGTGTATTGTCTGCACATTTACCTAATTTATTTTTGTACACACTATCATTCACCAAGCCTTTTTTTAAACTCAGTTGGGGTCGGCTTTCCAGTCTAACTGCGATTGTGAAGCGACTGCCATCTGAATTCCACAACCAATGGGCGATATCGAAGTTCTGTAGTTAGACCGGTTGGATTTTTAATTTTGGGCTCCAACTACCCCTAACGACTGCCATAGATGTATAAAAAATGACTTGATTTTATTTCATTTCACTGATTTTAATTTATTTTAATTTAATTTGATTTACATTATGAAATGACTCACTTGTACAGATATTCCACAATTTTTAATTATTAGTAGGACCTGACCGGTTTCGCTCTATGGCATCTTCAAAGGTGCTCCACACTTATTCACATTACATATTTTAAAAAACATTTACAACATACTTTGTGTTAAATAATCGTGAAGCTAACACTGGCCTCCATACTTGATTATAATATAAAACAAAAACTAATGTGGGTATAAATAAAGTTAATGTCACAGTATAAGAAATTTACCCAAACAGTAGGGAAAAATTACCTTTCTCCAAATTAATATTAATGTTTCTCAATTATTACAATAAAATGTCAAACTTCATTTGAATTGGTATTAAAATGACTCATGTCATTTCATAATGTAACTATATGTTCCACCAAGTGCCGACAATCGAAAGCATAAATGATTAATTTGATTTATCTATTTATTTAATTTAAAACTTCATTACAATTAGATTATGTTTTTTGTTTCTGATTTGAATTTGTTAATATAGGGTAACTTATAATATCGTATTAGCGCAAGCTGTAAAGCGATATTGTACAAGTCATGATAATTAAATAAATACATAACAACCGGGACCGACGACGGCTTAACGTGCTCTCCGATAGTCACACATCTTAAGACCGGCCGGACTAGATGTGTTAACATTGTCGGTTACCACCGAACCACGAGCCCCTCGTTCATTTGTATACACACATGAAGGTCCTAAGGTAAGAAGAACAATAAAGGTAGGTAGAGTAATATTACAAAGGCACTCTAAAAAAATATACAATAAGTATTAGGTACATTTGCGTATATGTTAGGTTCATAAATTGTTTAGAAACAATATGGACATGGATATTTCGTCCAAAAAAACCTCTTAAATTGGTGCAGAAACACTCCAATCAACGAATGGTTGCTAAGAAATTAAAGCCAATCTACGTCTTTTGAGAAGATGTACAGAGACAAGTATTTACAAAAAGAAACATTCTACCGGCAGAACTCTCTGAAATATTTGATTTGACCATCGAACCAAGGACCTCAGACGGCAATCGCATACACATACCACTGCACCACCGAGGCAGTTACCAATTAATTAACAGCCGTTATTGAGTGTACGTATCTGAAACCCTTTCAGAAAAACAGGCGTGAAAATATGCAAAAATAAATTAAAAGTACTTACAGAAAATCCAAGTAACGTTAAAACTGCTAACATGTTGATTAAAAACTACAAGTTTATGAGAAAAAATTTAATCAGCTTCAGTAGTTTTCATTACTTCGATTGTATTATTAAATCGATTTTATATGGTAACTAACCGACGCCCTTGGTTCGACCTGGAGCGTAATATAAGCCGGACTAGAACTTTTAATTATCAATTACTAGCGGGCGGCCGCGGCTTCACCCGCTGGACAAATTACACACAAAAACCTTCCTCGAGAACCACTCTATCCATTGGTGAAAACCGCATTAAAGTCCGATGCGTAATTAATAATCTATATATAGAAATGGGGAATGTAACTTTTGCCCCCCCTTAGCTCTCGAGAACTGCTTATGCTCCAATAATGGTAGACCCCTCTATGGATAGCCCTCGATCTGGAGGCAACCCAAAAAAATCAAAAATTTTACCTAGCCCTAAGGGGTCAAAATTTATAGGCCAAAACCTATGGCGTGGTGCGGCGCGAAGCTCCGCGCAAGACACCGTACTAGTAATAAATATGTTAGCACAATTCACACAACGCCATCTAGTCTCAAACTAAGCAGAGCTTGTGATATGAGTACTAGATAAACTGATATAAATATTTACATACATTTTTTTGTAAATACATACATATTATAGGAAACATCCAGACTTCGGTACAAACGTGTGTATCATCACACAAAGTTTGTCCCGCCCGGGAATTGAACCCGAGACTCCCGCGTCGAAAGCGGATGCACTACAGACCACGCCACCAAAGCAGTCTTAGCATATTTACATACATAGGGAACAGAAGTACAGAATAGGGAATAGTACTTACATACAGAACTTGCACTCCGACGTTAATTAAAGCACATTCTTTTGTTTAGAGAGCACATCATTCGAACGTTAGGGTTGTCAGGAAAGTACCAGCATAATTTGACCAATAATTATGACGTTAATGCCTCAATATCAACTCTATGGTCAATGCTGTATCACAAACAAGAGACAACCCTTACTGACTTATAATAATATAATAATAATATGTTAGGACAATTGACACAACGCCATCTAGTCTCAAACTAAGCAGAGCTTGTGATATGAGTACTAGATAAACTGATATAAATACTTATATAATTTTTTTTTTGTATATACAACGTTTGTATCATCACACAAAGTTTGTCCCGACCGGGAATCGAACCCGAGACTCCGGCGTCGAAAGCGGATGCACTACCGACCACGCCACCGAAGCAGTTACAACTTCAAGTTGTCGCTGACGTCACGTATTTTTTGCGACTTTTAGGCGAGTGACATATGCCTGACAGAAGCGACTTTGTTTTATACTATAATGATTATAATAATTCGGTATTTAAACAATCGGTAATAAAACAACATTAATAAAACACGTCAAACTTTGACACTAACTTAAAATTACCAGAATGAGATCAAACAATTGTCAAAGCAGTAGCTTTCAATTAAAACCCAATTGAAAGATACCTATGAGGTAACAAATTAAAAAAAAATTGGTACAGTCGAATTGAAAACCTCCTCCTTTGAAATCGGTGAAAAAGGGAACAATAAAAATTGTGGCAGGCAAATAATAACACCCAACTACGTATTACCCTGTGTGTAACTGCCCGGCTACACGACTCGACGAATGGTGAATGAAATAGCGATCATCCAGTGGCCACTTACACGTGGTCTAGTGGTAACCGACAATGTTAACATATTACCAAGGTTAAGTAACATCAAATCAGTCCGGTCTTAGGATGGGTGACCATTTCTTAAGACATTAAGACCCCTCCTTGCCTCGGAGAGCACGTTAAGCCGTCGGTCCAGGTTGTCATACAAACAGTTCAAATAAACAAACATACAAAACTTTAACATAATATTATTATAGTTGGATAATACAAAGCAATGCTAATATTAATTTCTTTCTCGATTTATGATTTAATAAAAATATCTACTTATTTTTAATGTTTAAAGTAATTATTTAGTTATAATAATAATAATGTGTTATCCTATCCATATTCTGGCAAGATATCCTTTGGATGCCCGAAAGATAGACTAGATAGATAGATAGATGTCTCTATTTGTGTCCTGCCCCCTAATCGACTACGCCGTGAGTTCAGGAGTTCGTGAGTTGAGGAATACCACCAGAGCCCGGGGGGATGATTCATCGATGGGTGTTTTCACATTGCACGATATCGTCACGATAATTTACATTTTTACCTTAAAGTTATTGCTGCTACTGACGATATCGTGTGTCGTTATCGTGCAATGTGAAAACACCCATTCGCGTCGAGCGAGCGTCATGTCCGACCTCATCTCTCTAATGGGCGTTTTCACATTGCACGATAATGACACACGATATCGTAAGTAGCAGCAGTTACTTTAAGGTAACAATGTAAATTATCGTGACGATATCGTCACGATATCGTGCAATGTGAAAACGCCCAATTCGTCTTGTTTATACATGTTCACCAACAGCAAATGTTAATTGTCATTAATGACAGAGAAGCGGAAGCGGGAAGGGTGAATGTTGCCAGTCCAGTTATTATTTAATGTTTTTTCGTCGTCATTTTGATTGTGGGTGTGAATCAATATTTATATGCATAAGTATTAAGAAAAGTGGTACATAATTAATGATCAATACTTGGAGGGGCTCGTGGTCTAGTGGTAACCGACAATGTTAACACATTGCAAAGGTTAAGCAACATCGACTCAGGCCGGTCTTAGGATGATGGGTGACCATTTCTTAAATAAAATAAATCTAACTACTTTGCAATATTCCGCCACATGCAAATTACCCAACTCTCGTATTTATTCATGCACAAGTCCGCCCTCCAATCCCACTTAGGCCGAAAGAATAGAGAAATAATTTTGAAAATAGAATAGATATGAGAGTTGTGTTATCGTGCAAAAAATAATAAAAAACCTCGACACGTGTTTCGCCCCCAACCAGGGGCATCATCAGGAGATGTCGATGGCTCGGCGCACGGCGACCGAATGAGCCACAACTCGTAAACCGCACCTATTTATATCCTAGGTTTTTTATTTCTACCCACAACCATAATACCATATTATTTTATGTCTACCCACCACCGTTGTTTGAATGACGTATACCTACCCGCAGCAAAGGGGAAGAGGCGAAATTAAGTTGATCATTTAAAATATTAGGGTTCAAGCGTCTATGTTTGTAGATTTCTAATTGTTCCAAAACCGAAAGCCTCAGTCCTTTGTTGCAGGTGTGCAGAACGTCATAAGTGTGAGGATTAGGTAGGGAGTGACCGGAGTCTAACAAATGTTTTGCGAAATGAGACCGTTCTGGGCGATTGTTTCTAAAAGCTGATATATGTTCTTTATACCGCGTCGCGAAGCTACGGCCGGTTTGGCCAATATAAACACCCTCACAATCCCCACACTTAAGCCTATACACACCTGACTTCCTGTCATCCCCAATTTTCTCCTTAACATTGCAAATGTTTCTCCGGATAGTGTTGTCCGTTCTAAAAGCGACATGAATATTATTTTTACGCAAAATTTTGGCAACTTTATCAGATATCGGACCTAAATAAGTTAGACTAGCTCTATACCGATGGACGTCACGATCCGGGGGAACAGCATATAGTAAACTACGCGTAATTGAGGCTCGCCGCCTTCCAACTAAGTTATCCACAAGCTTGGTACTGTAACCATAAGATTTAGCAATTTGATAAATAATATTTAATTCGCGGTTAAAATTTATTTGAGAAAGTGGAACCGAAAATAGCCTGTGAACATAGCTGTGGAAGGCGGCAAGCTTGTGCTGCCAAGGATGACAGGAAGTAGCAGGAATTACTGTGTCAGTATGAGTGGGTTTGCGAAAGATCCGGCAAGGCAATAGCATTGTTGTCTTGGAGCGTGATGACTATAACCAGAAAGTCGATGATGTTCTACAGACCGACGACTTTGTGGTGCTACGATCGTAGCACCACAAAGTCGTCGGTCTGTAGAGTCTGTATGAAGAGTCTGTATGAGTAATTCCTGCTACTTCCTGTCATCCTTGGCAGCACAAGCTTGCCGCCTTCCACAGCTATGTTCACAGGCTATTTTCGGTTCCACTTTCTCAAATAAATTTTAACCGCGAATTAAATATTATTTATCAAATTGCTAAATCTAATGGTTACGTTACGTTATCGAGGGCTAGTCCGCTAGTATACTCGTAATATAGGTAAGTGAAAGTAAAACAACAATTGCAAAAAGGAGTCGATATATTCCACATCAGTAGAGTGAGGATCTAACGTTACTCCGGGTTGTAATGCTCCAGGGTACAACCCTACCACAGGTACGGTTTTTTACCCTTTTCTTACCCCTCATCTAATTGGATCGCATCCTCATAGACGAGGAAGAAATGAGCATCGATTCAGTAATAGCTCTTTTCAGTCACTGATTTACTGTGTAGAATAGGACTCCTTTAATTTAATATTCGATTACAATCGGATCAAGTACAATTAGATAGTTCGTTACAATAACTGCATCAGAGAAGGAATAAAAATCTCGCCGTATTAAGGACAGCCATGGATAACTATTAACAGAGCCATCTTTGTGCTGCCATCTAGTAGCGAATGGAGGAACTTATTATCTTATTTAATTTTATTTTTTAGTAGAAATATGGGAGTGTACTTCTTCTTTCAACAAAAAATATCTGCTTCAAAAAAAATTAGAAACTGAATTAAAGTAAACAAATCCAATTTCAAATCTTTTTAATACTACTTAGAAAAACTTATACATACACAGTAAATAGCTTTAGTTTGGGAGAAATTACTGAAAGTAGTTTTTAGTAGGTTTTATGTGAACTTTTGACTTTAGCGGGATTTGCGACGAATACTATTAATTTTAGTGGGATTTGATTAAAACACGGCCCTATTTTTTTACTTAATTGCGTGACGCAACGCCGCGGCCGTTCCTACGTGTATTGCCCAGCGTCTCTGGGTACGCTCCCTCTCCCTCTCAGCCGCCTCCTTCGCGAACATGACCTGCTCGCAGAAAGACATGACTGAGTTCCACTTACTCCCGTTAGAGACCATGGCTTGATGCATGGTCTCCAGCGGGGTCCCGGCGCTGACTCGCCCACGCTGAGCACTCCACCAACGTGTGGAGTGCAGTGTGTTCGTCAAAGGCCCCGCAGTATTGACACCGGGGTGTGACCTCACGATGGATGCGAAACAGATACTTACCGAAGCTTCCATGCCCGTTAATGATCTGTGACGCACGGTACGTGAGGTCACCATGCGACCTCTGAGTGACCCGCACCTCATATCTGGCGCCCAACGTAAAAGAGGCCGCTTCGCGAAGTGTTGTGTATGTAAGTGACTCCTTCGTCGTGAACAATGTGCACACGAAGTAAAACGCGTCGGGTCGAGTTCGACGGAGAAGAGCCAACGCCACCGTCGTTTCCCCCTTCCGACCCGACCGCGTCCACAAGCAGTGAAGACGCCGATCCTGCCCTCAACCCCGGCTACACCGATGCGACGACGCCACGGCACCCAAGCCACGTGCAAGAGGACGCCTGCGCCGCCGACACCGGTACAACGCCAGTAACGTCGACGCCAATCGCGACGACGTTTTCTGAGGATAGCGTTACGGCAATCATCACCGCTATGCAAAAATCTCAAACAGAAACCATTCAAAGCCTCATCGCGAGTATGATGCGTACATCCCCAGAGGCCACGCCCAGTGATACCGCTACCATGGCCCGGTGTAAGGCTACCTTTGGAGGAACAACAGCTGAGTCCGTGATGGCGTTTATGGATAGCGTCGACAGCTACGTCGAATGCTGTAAGGTAACAGATATAAATATTTTAAAAGGCTTGGCCATGTTGTTAAAGGGCAATGCTGCGATTTGGTGGACAGGCATAAGATCCCAAATCCACAGCTGGGCAGAGGCGAAACAAAATTTAAGTAGCGCTTTTGGAGATCGCCGCCCCCCACACAAAATATATCTAGAAATCTTTAATAGCCCCCATAGGGAAGAAAATACAGACCTCTTCGTAGCCAAAATAAGGGCAAACTTTTCAAAGTTACCAGTTGGGGACCTGTCTGAAAATGCTAAACTTGACATAACTTATGGCCTGTTACATTATAAAATAAAAAACAAATTAAGAAGGGAAGAAATTTCATCATTCGCCGAGTTGTTAGAAAGGGCTAGAAACATAGAGGACAGCAGTGATGAATCGCGAAAAACCGCACGCGGCATACAAGCCACGCGGTTCCCCGCCCCATTCCCCGTCTTACACGCGCCCGGCCAAGCGAAGGCGCATGCGCGCGCCGCCGCCACCGCCGCGGTGCCGCCGCTGCGAGCTGCGCCCGAGACACCCCGAGACACGGCCGTTGCAGCCGCACCGGAGTCGCGCGACTCGCACGCCGCCGACGCTAAGGTCACCCGCCCACATTGTACTTATTGCCGACGGTATAACCATACCAGAGAAAATTGCCGTAAGTTGGCAAGTCAAAGTCAAGGTCAGTTAAATTTTTCAAACTTTAAAGTGTGTGATAATAGTGATAACGCTAATAATGAAGAAAGCTTTTACAGTGTTGAATTCAAAAATAAGTGTGTACAATCATATATTAATGCATCAAATAATTATTTGAACTCTAGTATGAATACTGATTGTTATAAACCTCTAACTAATTCTTTGTATGTGTGTTTACCGACTGCGAATGAGACAGGAACCAATACTCGGAACAATTTTCAAAATTGTTCACTCAGTGGTCGTAATAGTGACATTGAACTAGAGATGTCTTGTATGCCGAGCCGAGATGTGAATACACAAACGGAATCACATTATAAGAATAATAGTTCGTGTCCCATTCAAAGTTATCGGAATCGAGTTCCGAATAATCCCGAATGTTCGTGTAATCTTTCTAATTCGGATTTTGTATGTAATGTTGATTCGAAACATTATTATAATCACAAAATTGACGCGGTTACATGTAAAACTACGGAAGCAAGTAGCATGCAATCTTCACGACTGCTTGATGAGGGTATGGTAGACAGTGGTTATAATTTTTCACGTCAATCCAATCATGGTCAAGGAGTCAGTGGTTCTCAATCTTCACGACTACTTGAACAGGGTATGGTAGACAGTGGTTATAATTTTTCACGTCAATCCAATCATGGTCAAGGAGTCAGTGGTTCTCAATCTTCACGACTGCTTGATGAGGGTATGGTAGACAGTGGTTATAATGTTTCACGTCATTCCAATCATGGTCAAGGAGTCAGTGGTTCTCAATCTTCACGACTGCTTGATGATGGTATGGTAGACAGTGGTTATAATGTTTCACGTCATTCCAATCATGGTCAAGGAGTCAGTGGTTCTCAATCTTCACGACTGCTTGATGATGGTATGGTAGACAGTGGTTATAATTTTTCACGTCAATCCAATCATGGTCAAGGAGTCAGTGGTTCTCAATCCTCACGACTACTTGATGATGGTATGGTAGACAGTGGTTATAATTTTTCACGTCATTCCAATCATGGTCAAGGAGCCAGTGGTTCTCAATCTTCACGACTGCTTGAACAGGGTATGGGAGACAGTGGTCCAAATTTTTCACGTCTTTCCAACCATAGTCAGGGAGCCAGTGTAACACAAAGCTTACAATTTTCTAATTATAGTCTAAGAGCTAATAGTAACAAAATGTGTTTAAACAATACTGTTATTGATAAAGATATGGAAAATTGCTTATATAATGCTGACGATGTTTTTACGCTTGGGGACGTCCGTGATTGGTCACACGCATGCCGCGAAGTACGTCCAATTTTTAAAATTAATATATTGGGATTTAACGGTACAGCATTAATCGACACGGGCGCTAAGCATCGACGCAACGAAGTGCTTGCTATGAATTTATTCGGGCCGTTACCAGCAGGAGACCAGGGGGAGCGTTGGGTGTTGTTATTTGAAGACAACTCTCCAACTGACCCGGTTATCCCAATGAAAAAACGCGGTCGACCGATGACTAAAATGAAAGGGCTAGTCCAGGAGCGAGGACGCCCTCCTGAACTAGAGGGGGAGGATATAGTAAACCGCGTTACAACACTACCGATTAGGACCACTCGCGGTCGTCTCCCCGCTCGATATAATATGTAAACCGTCGCCTGTTGAACGAACGTCCAACACTAGTTGGCGTCGCCAGGCAGTCGCGCCTACGCACCGCTCGTGAGAGCGCGCGTGCCTCCGTACCTACTATTTTGTAACTGACATTTTGGACAATTACAATCCTTTCACCCTTTCTTGTGTTTACTTTCATGTGAGGACCCGCACCTCATATTCTACAATTTTCTTTATTACTCTTTCATTTGTCATCCAATCCAAAAAATATCATTTAAATGTTATTTATTGTAAGCAAGGAGTGTGTGTGTGTAAAGTTTCATGCAAATCGATTGATAAATACGGTCTCAAACATGATTTGACAGAACCCGTAGATGTAGAGGTACATACGAAAGAAATTCTCCCCAGTCAGCAAGTTGAAACGGAGTCAATTAAGAGTGGCCCTCAACTTGGCGCACCAGTGATGTGCCTCTTCACGCTCCGTATGAAGAAACCTGGGTTGTAAGTAGGAGGAAACACTTGCGCGGGCAGAGTGTGCCAGGCCTCGATCGTTCTACAGAGGAACGATCTCTTTAAACGCTACCCAACTTAATAAAAATTGAATAAAGTCAATATTTTGGGGGGCTCCCATACAACAAACGTAATTTGTTTTTTCGTTTTTATACAAAATGTTACCTACCCCTTTGTGCGCGAGCCCGACTCGCACTTGTTTTAAACTTACGCGATTTTCAATCATAATAACTAAAAACATCTAAGCACGATACGTTATTGTTTCCCGATGTTTGGGGTAGATTTCACCATTGTTGACTCCGTCAACCTGTGACGTCATTTCTCGCGATACGGACCAAACCTAGATGTTTCCTTGTGACGTATTGCTTAAAGAGCTGGGTATTCCCTGTACTGGGTACAGTACCTGCTGAAAATTTTAGAGCAACTGTTATGTTTATTACATTGCTCATCGATAATGTACAGGGGTCCCATCGTAGGAGCATCATTATTAAAAAAACACTGCCACAAAAAGTTGTTAAAATGTTGCCAAGTCTGGTAGAGAGCCATTCTCTTGGTTCGGCTCTTTACTTGACACGTCCTAACCTAATGTTGTCTAATAGCGTTCTGAAGTTTCAAGTTTTCTTAAAACTATCAAATGGTCAAATGTATGGCTTGGCTGTTTTGTTGTTGTTATTCAAGGACCTATGCATATGCACTGTTGATAGCTTTTAATAAGCTCTTAAACTATAGGGGTAAGTCTACCATAATCTGCAAAGTTAAGATAAAAATTTCAGAAATTTCACTATACAACATACCTACTCGTATTCAACTTTTTGAAAAATTACTTATAATGAACTATCTTGAAAACGATAACGCAAGTATGAATATTTTTGGCCAAATTTGACCTTAAATAAATTTGTACCTATGTGAGGGACTTGGGACTTTGGGACCCTAAAAGATCTTGGATCCTACATCCTTCTTTATCTACTTTGACCAGACTAAAACGGTTAACTGCTATTTAAACTGGAAACATGACAGCTTCAATTCACTAATCTATTCAAGAGCGATGACTGAGAAAATTAATGGTGTTGGGGTTTGTTTAGTGGACTGTATTGTACTGGTGTAGTTCAAAATTGGTGTATTTCTGGTGGTCTGGTACATGCAGGTTTAACTTAGGTTTAAACTATATTATACACAGGGGCACGTGTACTTCGTGTCAGTATTGATCGCGTGATTATTATAATTCAACTGGCCTCGGGGTAAGGGCGCCCTAGGGCCGCGAGCTTGGCTTTTAGCTGGCCAGCGGACCATTAACGAAAGCGGTAGCACGGGCTATTCAACGCTTTGCTAGATATTATGTTATGGGTTAATCCCAAATTAATGTTGGCGGCTCAACAGATGGGACATTCTAGCTCTATATATCTTTCTAGAGAGCTACTAGAATCAGCAGGAACAGATTGTCTGAAAGGCAATTACAACACGTAGTGGTCTCGCCATAGATAGAACTTCGATAATAGTCTCTTAATAATTGGGAATTATATAGAGTTGTCAATGAACATTTTGTCAATAGTTTTAAAGATTAAATTATCATCTCGTACGTTCGTCAGTAAATGAACCTCATGCAGTTGAGAATAGCTGGGCCTTATTAGAATTAAAGATGTTAATAAGGCCCGTTAATTTGTTCTTCAAGTAATAATTCAGTTATGATAGCATATTATTATTAACCTTATAACAGCACTAGCGAACGCCCGCGACATACTTTCACGTGGAATTCTTACACGTCAAGTTTCTTTGCTATATGGTTGGTGGTGAACTAATAGGTACGTACTGTACTGTAACCGTTTTTTTTTTTTTTTTTTTTTTTTTTTTTTTTTTTTTTTTTTATATTTGGTTCGCCAAATTGACGCCGCCCGCCTGGTGGTAAGTCGTGACGACGTCTAGCGATTGTGGGCCACTCTCACAGCACACATTACTATTGAGAGTGGCCCTCAACTTGACGACCTACTGATGTGCCTCTTCACGCTCCGCTTAAAGAACCCAGGATTATATGTGGGAGGAAACACGTGCACAGGCAGGGCGTTCCAGGCCACTATCGTTCGGCAGAGAAACGAACGTTTAAAACGTTCGGTTCTTGCGAACATGCTATCCACTGTGTGGGGGTGGCATCTCTGCCCGGCACGAGTCGTTCGGGATCGGAAGGAAGAGGGTGGGATCAGATTGAAGAGCTCTTCAGAACACTCGCCATGGTAAATACGGTAGAATGCGGCCAAGGAAGCTATTGTTCGGCGCTGAGCTAGCGGCTCAAGGCTTCCCGTTACCTCCGGACAACCAATAATACGGATAGCCCGTCGCTGCATAGCGTCGAGAGCGTCCAGCAGATACTTCGCGGAGCCGTCCCAGAGGTGAGAGCAGTATTCGACGCAGGGTCTAATCTGCGTCTTGTACAGCAGACACCTCTGGTCCGGTGTAAAGAATCTCTTTACCTTATTCAGTATTCCTAGTTTCCGCGAAGCTAGCCCTATACATCTTTCGATGTAGTTTTTATTATTGAGCTCTCGACGAACGTCTATGCCAAGGATATCAAGGTTGTCCTTCATTGGTAATAATGCATTCTGAAGAGAGGGTAGGGGAAGGAAAGGGGATTTCTTCGCAGTAAATGCACACGCCTGTGTTTTGCGGGCATTGAACTCGACCAGGTTCTCGGTTTAGACTCAAATCAGGCTTTTATGGTTTTTAGATCTCTGTGACCTAAACGAACAAACGTTTTTAATTTTGAGAATGTATTTCATAGGTTTTAACCACTCTATATTATATCCAATATACTCTCTCAGGAAGCACCTACAGCATTGAGTTGTGTATAATTTTTCAACAAGTTCCAACTAATTAGAGCCCCGTAGCTTCGGGCAATTGTTCTTATATTTAAGGCGAAGTGCTGATATCGTAAAGAATACTCTCTATATCCCATTTTTCCAACTCGACATGAACTTTCTCGTTTACTTTTATCATCTTCAACTCTTTGCCGCTAACTTCTGATGGAACTTTCTCGTAGAAAGAATAGGAAATTAGTTTTACAACTCATTAAAGTTTTACTAAGTACTTACATACTATTCCCTATTCTGTGGTTATACATACAATTTTTTTTTTATTTCGCTTTTCATAATCTGTTTTTTATTTTGACACGAGAATTAACACAAAATACGGGCGGTCCTACACAGAGTGTAACATTCAAATAGGTCAGTGTGGGAAAGTCTGAAACTATAAGACATTGAAGATCTGTTCTTAGGAACCATATCATCGATTTCAGTAAAATTAAAAATGTATATTTAAAATAAAAACAGATGTCTACAGCTAGGTGACGATTGTAAATTGAGGAGTAAGGTACTGTGGGTGATTAACGCCCACCTAACATTAATTTCAAATAATTTTGTTATTTAAATGAAAAATAAAACAAAGAACTTACTAAACAAATGATTGTTTATTTCGGCTACAAAAAATGACACATTACAATGAATTTTACTCAAAATACTCATTGATATCCAGCTTTTAAAAAAAGTGTAGTTTGGGCGTTATTAAAATGTATGCGTCTATTGACGCCCGTCTTATAAACTAGGCTTTAATTATAGAACTAGACTCTAAATAAAAAAAATAATCTCACAATCGAAATCTCACTTTGTAATAACGAGATTACACTAAAAATAAACAAATAAAATCAACATTTAAGATAGACTTTGTTCAATTTAACAATACAACTAATATCACATGGTATATTTGTATTTGGTCATATATAAGGAACTTTTTGAGAGTTTTCAAATAACATATCATGATCATTTTGAGTACTAATCGTTTTTAGGGCAGAATTAAGATAATCATTATTATGTTCATTGGGCGCAATTACACCGTCAGCGGGTAATACCGCCCGGAGGTAATAAGTTTTCCTTTTTGTACAATTGAAATTATGTTTTATGTCAAATCTCTCACAAAACATAAAGGCTTGTTTTCTGATAAATTTTGGTGTGAGAGATATTCCAATATTTGCGAACCTCTTGATTCTGTAACTCAAATCGTTTTCCTGAGCCTCTGTTAAAACAGGTTTTCGTCCCATACGTTTCACATCTTGACCGGTTTTTATATGGTCCCTTAGTGTTCGTCGCGGTATGTTATACTTCAGAGATGTGGCTCGCTGACTCAATTTTCCTTTTGCTAACAGCTCTCAACGCGGCTTTCAAATCATGTTCTAACCAGGATTCTCCTCTCTTTTTACGAGGCGACATCTTGATATCTAAAAATAAATAAAGTAATATAATTTTTTTTTTTTTATATATTTGGTTCGTCAAATTGACGCCGCCCGCCTGGTGGTAAGTCGTGACGACGTCTAGCGATTGTGGGCCACTCTCACAGCACACATTACTATTGAGAGTGGCCCTCAACTTGACGACCTACTGATGTGCCTCTTCACGCTCCGCTTAAAGAACCCAGGATTATATGTGGGAGGAAACACGTGCACAGGCAGGGCGTTCCAGGCCACTATCGTTCGGCAGAGAAACGAACGTTTAAAACGTTCGGTTCTCGCGAACATGCTATCCACTGTGTCAGTGGCACGAGTCGTTCGGGATCGGAAGGAAGAGGGTGGGATCAGATTGAAGAGCTCTTCAGAACACTCGCCGTGGTAAATACGGTAGAATGCGGCCAAGGAAGCTATTGTTCGGCGCTGAGCTAGCGGCTCAAGGCTTCCCGTTACCTCCGGACAACCTATAATACGGATAGCCCGTCGCTGCATAGCGTCGAGAGCGTCCAGCAGATACTTCGCGGAGCCGTCCCAGAGGTGAGAGCAGTATTCGACGCAGGGTCTAATCTGCGTCTTGTACAGCAGACACCTCTGGTCCGGTGTAAAGAATCTCTTTACCTTATTCAGTATTCCTAGTTTCCGCGAAGCTAGCCCTATACATCTTTCGATGTA
Source organism: Nudaria mundana (assembly GCA_963556515.1). NCBI lineage: Eukaryota > Metazoa > Arthropoda > Insecta > Lepidoptera > Erebidae > Nudaria > Nudaria mundana. The sequence continues at coordinate 15,555,420 of OY748302.1, read as the reverse complement.
CTTTTTATTATTGAGCTCTCGACGAACGTCTATGCCAAGGATATCAAGGTTGTCCTTCATTGGTAATAATGCATTCTGAAGAGAGGGTAGGGGAAGGAAAGGGGATTTCTTCGCAGTAAATGCACACGCCTGTGTTTTGCGGGCATTGAACTCGACCAGGTTCTCGGTACCCCATTGAGAGATACTGTCGAGGTTACGGTCGAGATCAGCCACGAGTCGTCGTCTCTCCTCCTCAATCTCAGATCGCCCCGCCGTCGGACGAACCGAGTAACTCCCGTGCAGTGTGCTGTCATCTGCATAGCAATGAATGTTCCCGAGGGATAGCATATCATTGATATGCAGAAGAAAGAGAGTTGATGATAGTACGGACCCCTGCGGTACCCCGGCATTCACTTGCAAGAAGCGAGAAGCCTGGCCATCGCAGAGGACCCGCACTCGGCGCTCGTTTAAAAAGCTGGCAATCCAGCTGCACAGTTGAGGAGGTAGACCATATTCCGGAAGCTTGGAAAGGAGCGAAGCATGCCAGACCCTATCGAAGGCTTTGGCGATGTCCAGGCTAATAGCCAAGGACTCGCCGTGCCTTTCCATAGCCCCACCCCAGACATGCGTTACGAATGCCAGAAGATCACCCGTTGATCGCTTTGGCCTGAAGCCGTATTGTCGATCATTGATTAGCGAGTGATCCTCTAGGAATTGCATGAGCTGCTTATTTATAAGGAGCTCAAGCACCTTGCAAATGACTGAGGTGACAGCTATGGGTCGATAGTTGCCTGGATCGGACCGATCCCCTTTCTTGGGGATCGGTTGTACGTTCGCCTCCTTCCAGACCTCCGGCACGAGCCCTGAAGAGTATGACAGGCGGTACAGACGCGTTAATACTGGAGACAACTCAGCTGCACATTTTTGTAGCACCACCGCCGGAATGCCGTCAGGGCCACTGGCTTTCCGCGTGTCGAGTGACCGCAGCACTGCCCGTACATCACATTGCCTGATAACAATATCAGGCATTGTGTGGCCACAGTTGGCGATGGCGGGGGGCTGCAGGCCACGGTCGTCGACCCGGGAATTAGCCGCAAAGAGGTCTGCGAGCATATCCGCTTTCTCTTGGGCTTTGTGAGCCAGTGTTCCATCTGGGTAACGCAGCGGTGGCAGCGAGGGCTGACAAAAGTTAGATTGCACGGCTTTGGCCAGTTGCCAGAATCCACGGCTGCCCGTGGGATGGGAAGTGAGCTCCTGACCAAGCCGCGCGACGCGCTGGGCATCCGCTCTCTTAAAGGCCCTCTTACTCGACTTTGTGGCCCGGTTGTACGCTGCTTTGAGGTGGCCCACGTTTGGGATGCACAGCCCGGGCCCTGATCCAGGCGCGATATGCCGACTGTTTTTGTCGAACAGCTTTGGCACAATCTCGCCCGAACCAGGGACGGGCTCTGCGGATACTGGCGACATCAGTGAAAGGGATGTAATAATCCATCCCTAAACTGATCTCGCCAGCAATAGCAGAAGCACTATCCGAAGGAGCCTTTCCTACAAAGCAGCGCTGGCTCCAGGGGACGGACGCATAATAATCGCGTAGACCGTCCCAATCCGCTGACGAGTAGTGCCATAGTCGTCGTGACGTTTGTACAGGACGTGCAGGAGGTGACACCTTCATGCCAGCGTGAACAACACAGTGGTCGGAACTACCCAGTGGGGCTCCTACCGAATAATAACATCATTACATTTATATATAATAATATTCTACCACATTCACACAACGCCATCTAGTCCTAAATCACTACATAAATACATATTTTCTATACATAGGAAACACCCAAACTCCGAAACAAATTTCTTTGCAGATCATACAAATTATTTTGACCCAGGATTCGAACCCGAGACCTCTTGCGTAGCAGTCGTATACACATACCACTGCGCCATCGAGGCAGTTACCTATATATATTAATTTCATTCTTATTAAAGAAATATTTAAAAGCATAAACGATTACTTTTATGAAAATAAATATTGGGGATTCATATTGCTCGCGTCGATAATAATTAAAATTACATTAATGATTTTTATACAATTAATTATGAATATTAAAAAAAAAATGTGATTCACTACTAAACTTACCGAACAGCTGCTTAACAAACGTATTATTATATTAAGTATTAATAGTTTCTGAAATTATAAATGCGCTACCTATGTCTATGGTAATAGCGCCCATGTAGTCTAATAGCACCCAACTCTTATTTTAACGGGCGTTATTAACCATATTATCTATATTATCTATATTATCTGACACTGATTCAAATGACACGTTTTTGGGAAAAAATATTGAAATCGACACCAAATATTCAAGCAATAGTGAACTAAGTTTATCCTGAAGCGATTAAATCCTAAAAATTAACCCAAAACGCATAAAAACACATAAAAAACTTACGATTTCGTTATGGCACTTCTTATAACAGCGTGGTACGTGTCCGATCCTGCCGGAGCGCGGCGTCACACTGCCGCGCGTAGTGGCGTGAGCGCGTCGTCGCTCGCCTTGCGGTTTCTTATTGGTTCATTCTATGTGTGCGTGGAGTATTAACTGAATAGTTCTATATTTAGTATGTTTTCTGCTACCTGGGCGTTGATAGACCACGGGCGTTAATCACCCACCCTACCTTACAATACCCGGGTTCAATATCAGGACATATTTATGTTACATAATTACAAAGTAATACTGTAAAGACACATAATTTTGAATTTATTTTTATTTATAGGTATTTAAATTGTCATGGTTGTTAACATTATCTACTATTAGTATGTTCGGAATATTTTCCATGGAACATATTGAGTCTCCGATATTTCGGCGATCTCCGATATGAAAGAAAGAAAGAAAAACGTTTAATTTGGACACAGAATGACACAATACAAGGTAGGTACACAATTCCGCACAGAACATAAAACAGGCAAACACAAAACGATAGATATAATATAAAATAGTGGGAATTGGGCATCCATACGCCAGCGCCGGTAAAGCCATCAAGTGTCAAGCCCAATGCACAAAGGCCTTTCTTTAGGCCCTCTCTCAGTTCAATGCTATTGTTAAACAGCGCTGGTTTTCAGAGAGGGCCCATTTGTCAAGATGGCGCCACTACCCGAACCAAAATAAAAAGAAATAAATAATTGAGCGAAGTGAGCAAAGTACAATCTTAGGCGACTCATGTATTTCGTTTGACCGTATACTCCTCCTAAAGGCCTGAACCGATCTCCTTCAAACTTACCACAGTGATAACGTGTGGCGTGCCATTTAAAACCTTTTCACTTGGCTGTTGGCGCTCTTCGAGGTAGCATCCATAACAAGTCCGCTGTGTTAGAACAAGATAATAATTTAATTTACTCAGTAGCATTGTTTTAATATGGTTATACGATAGTTCTTCTACCTACAGTGATTGTTTGGAATAAAGTTAATGTAAAGCTGTACACAGGCAGTTTTACCACACTTATAATTTCAAAATCGGTTCACCTATACAGGGTGTTACGTAAGGGTTATATGAATCCGAAGACACCCACATCAGCTGGTCGACCAGAACCCGTTTCGATATGTGCCAAACAAGAAAAAACTATCATCCAAAAAAAAACATTATTACCAAAAAAAATACTCTTATTTGAACAACACAAGCTGATATCAGCTGATTCGGTCATGGACATCAAGTATAGGTAGTACAAACAAAGCGCGCCTGTGAAAAATCTTCTCTCTCTCTCCTGGTTAGAATATTTTGTCTCTGTTTCGCTTCAAGGTCGCGTGTCGGTCAGTGAGCGACGCCGCCTCCCGCCCCGCCCACCATTGTCTTTTAGTATTTACGTCAAGCACTAGTGTTGGGAAACGTTTGTTTTGATTTGAAATAACGCATATAACGCTGTTTTTATGATGAACTTTTTTTTCTTGTTTCGCGGTCGAAACATATCAAAAGGCGTTCTGGGCGATCAGCTGATGGGGGTGTCTTCAGGTTGATATAACCCTTATGTAACACCTGTATAATATTACAATATGAACCACAAAAGCAATTAGTATTGGGCTAGACTGGAACCAGCGACTGATTCCTTTCCAGGAGGATCGTTCTAACCAACTGACCAAGACACCACTCGGTTGACCTAATCGAAAGATATTAAGTAGGTAGGGTCGAAACATATCGGTACCTAACGACTAACAATCATAAAAAATACACGTCAAAGATTGACACAACAACAGACTTCAAATTACCGAAATGGGACTAAACAGTTGTCGGAATGGGACCAAATTGAAAAGGAGTCACTACGGTAGTAGTACTTAGCTTTCATTAAAAAAAAATCAAAATCTGTTTACCCAGTCCAGATATATGAGGTATAGTAACAAACATAAATAAAACAGTCGAATAGAGAATCTCCTCCTTTCGTAGTAGTCGGTTGAAAAATAAAAAAAATACATTTCAAAAATTGACAGCAACCGACTTCAAACTACCGAAATGGAACCAAACAGTTATCCGTATGGGACCAAATTGAAATGGGACAATTACGGAAGTAATTGCTTTTATTTAAAAAAAAATCAAAATCAGTTCAAACAGAGATATGAGGTAACAAACATAAAAAAGACACATAAAAAACATCCTTTTTGAAAGTCGGTTAAAAACAAAATCGTACGTATAATTCTTCTTTTTTTTAAAGTTGGTTAATAAAGCTGCGTTTCCTATTAAATGCATGTTTGCGATAGTATAGAGGGCGCCCCTCCACATGGACATATATCTATCGGAAGATATTCTTGACGACGCGCAACGGCTCACTGAACTGGAATTATCCGTATTCAACTGCATCCAACAAAATAATGCTCTTCGACATGTGAAAAATTGTATCTCAAATCTATTTATTGTATGCTTATGCTATAGGGAAGGTAATATTTGTATGTTATCCTTCCTAGGGCGTAGGTATCCTAGGGCGTAGGATGTGATCCTAAGCTACGCCATTAATAACTCATATTATTTTGTTTGATTTGAGGGGCTCGTGGTGTAGTGGTAACCGACAATGTTAACACATTGCAAAGGTTAATCAACATCTAGTTAGGCCGGTCTTAGGATGGGTGACCATTCCATAAGACACTGAGACCCCTCCGTGCCTCGGAGAGCACGTTAAGCCCTCTCGGTTGTCATACGAACATCCATGGCAGTCGTTAGGGGTAGTTGGAGCCCTAAATCAAAAATCCGATCGGTCTAAATACAGAAATTCGATATCGCCCGTGGGTTGTGGAGGTCAGAAGGCAGGCGCTTCACGGAATATATCGAAGTTCAGCCGAATCGCAGTTAGATTGGAAAGCCGACCCCAACTGAGTTGGGAAAAGGCTCGGTGAATGATGATTATTTTGTTTGATTTAAGAATATAAAAAAGAAAACCGGCCAAGTGCGTGTCGAGCCACGCATAAGATAGGGTTCCGTAATTACCCATAAAAGCCTCTATAACTCCTTAACTAACAGAGTTATACCATCCGTTATAGTTTTCCTTGAAAGTTCATAATATTGACTACCATCACGATTTTCTTCAGGTTCTTTACGCCAGCCATTTAGATTTAGAGGGAAAGGGGGGGGGGGATAGGGGGCGAATATCATCCCCACTTTACGTGTAAAGGATGTATCCCAAAAAATATCTTTTTCAGACTTTTATTGCAATACTATGTTGGCGAAGTAAATATACCTATATATCACAAGTTTCATGTTTTCATTGTTTCAAGTTTCATGTTTATAGCACTAACCGTTTGGGACGGACGGACATGACGAAACTAGAAAGAAAGAAAGAAAGAAAGAAAGAAACCAAAAAAACGGAACCCTGAAATGATACTAAAACTCTGTATCATAAATATTTGAGACTACCATGCAGCATTCATAAAAATAAACGAATTTAAATAATTGGAGCCATTTAATCACATTAGGTCTGACGTCGGACTATTCTGTCAGTTGGAACATCCAGCGTTCGAAATTCAAATGTTTACAAACAACTTGAAATGAAACACTTTCATTGCATCAACTTTTTAATTCAGCTCAAGAACTCAGGCAGGGGTCAGTTAAAAATAAAGCCTAGTCTATTTATGTCATTTAATGAATGAGTATACTTACACTGAATTTGTGTTGTCTGTCCTTTTTCCAGTCCAATCGATCGGTGTGTCACCGCATTTTCACGGCCATTGAGCGGAGAACTTGCTTTAATTAGAGTTTGATTGAAAGTGGTGTGGTTTAATCAGAACTTTGGAGACTGTTTAATAATCACGTCTTTGTTTCAATAAGGGAAGGTTCCACATTTGGTTAATTGATTGATTGATTGATTCATCTTCACCTCCATTTGGTGACATACTGATAGGTAGACTATCACGTGACGCCTGGAGTGAGGCGTGGGGCTCCCGGGAAACCAGGGACAAGGGGAGGCTTCTTGAGGACTGGACCAGAACACGTGGTCTGGAGGTCCTCAACCGGGGGAATGTCGCCACCTTCTGGCGGCGGGGGACCAGCTCGGTCGTGGACGTATCGTTCGCGACCTCTGCCCTCGCCGCCCTTATTACTGGCTGGCACGTGGAGGAGGGTGAGGAGACGCACTCAGACCATCGGTACATCCGATTCGATGTCGTCCCCCCACCTGACCTCCCACAGCCGGTAGAAAATCCCCCGGATCCGCGTTGGGCACTTCACCATCTGGATCGGGAGGCTCTCCTGGAGGCTTCCATCGTGCAGGCCTGGATTCCGGCACCGGACCGGCCTGCCCGAGAGGCGGAGCTTTATCAGGCTTACAGGGAGGCTAAAGGTAATCTCCAGGAGACAATAAAGTGGGCCAAGACGGCGGCCCGCGAGGAGCTCCTGGAGACCCTGCAGCAGAACCCATGGGGGCGCCCGTACCTACAGGTCAGGGAGAAACTCCGACCTAGCGCGCCCCCACTGACCCAGAGTCTCCAGCCGCAGCAGCTGGAGCGGGTCATGGGCTCCCTGTTTCCGACGAGCGCGGAGGAGCACGTCCCTCCGCGCATGGCTCCGTCTCTGCCCGACGCGGATAGCACCGGCGAAGACGACGTACACGAAGTCAGGGTGGGGGAGCTAGGGGCGGCAGTACTCCGGCTTAAACGCCGGAAAATCACTGCCCCCGGACCCGACGGCATTCCTGGCCGTGCATGGGTCCTGGCTCTCGAAGAACTCGGGCCTCGACTGATGGGGCTCTTTAGCGCATGCCTCGAAAGGGGCCAGTTTCCCAAGGTGTGGAGGACGGGGAAGCTGGTCCTGATCCGTAAGGCGGGGCGGCCGGTGGACTCACCGTCCGGATACCGGCCGATCGTGTTGCTCGACGAGGTGTGTAAGCTCTTTGAGCGAATTATCGCGGAACGCCTCGTCGAGCATCTCTCGACGGTGGGGCCAGACCTGGCGGACAACCAGTACGGTTTCCGTCGGGGACGCTCCACCGTGAGCGCGATCATGCGCGTCAAGAGCCTGACGGAGGAAGCAGTCTCGCAGGGCAGGGTGGTGGTGGCGGTGTCTCTTGACATCGCCAACGCGTTCAACACCTTGCCATGGAGCTGCGTTAGGGGGGCGCTCGTGTATCACGAAACGCCTCTCTACCTCCGTCGTATTGTCGGGGCCTATCTCTCGGAGAGGGCCATAGCTTTCCCCATCTGGCTCGGGCCAGCTCGGCGGGATGTGTCGTGCGGTGTTCCACAGGGGTCGGTCCTGGGGCCGCTTCTGTGGAACATCGGCTACGACTGGGTGCTGCGGGGTGCGTTGCCTGAGGGCGTCGGCGTAACGTGCTACGCCGACGATACCCTCGTCACGGCGCGGGGTGCAACGTACCAGGAGGCAGCACTCAAGGTCACGACGGTTGTTGCTCAAGTCGTGGGTCGGATACGGCGGCTGGGACTGGAGGTGGCCTTGCACAAGTCCGAGGTTCTGTGTTTTCACAGACCTCGGAACGGTCCACCTGAAGGTTCCAGCATAAATGTGGGAGGCGTTAGCATCGGCATCAAGCCCTCGATGAAGTATCTAGGGATCGTACTTGATAGCCGATGGAACTTCGGACCACATTTCCGAAGTTTGGTCCCCAAGGTGACACACGCATCGGTCGCGCTTTCGCGACTGATGCCCAACCTAAAGGGACCCAACGCTTCCTGCAGGAGACTGTACCTGGGGATCGTGCGGAGTATGGCCCTATACGGGGCTCCCGTATGGGCGGCGCGGTTGACGGCCAACAACTCAACGCTCCTTAACAGACCGATGAGGACCTTGGCCGTCAAAACAATAAGGGGCTACCGCACGATCTCCGGAGAGGCTGCATGTCTCCTAGCCGGGACCCCTCCATGGGACCTGGAAGCGAGAGCCCTTGCGTCATTGTTCCAATGGCGCAAGGAGGCGCTGGAGCGGGACCACAGGCCTGCGTCTCGACAAATCGATGACCGGCGGTCCCAACTCCGACAGGATCTCATGGAGTCATGGAGGGTGCGACTTGAGCAACCCAAGTGGGGTGCCACCATCATCGCGGCGGTGAGACCGATCATGGACGATTGGCTGCAGAGGCATCATGGTGACCTCACGTATCGTGCGACGCAGATCGTTACCGGGCATGGATGCTTCGGTAGCTATCTGTTTCGCATCCATCGTGAGGTCACACCCCGGTGTCAACACTGCGAGGTTTCCGACGACGACACCGCACTCCACACGTTGGTGGAGTGCTCAGCGTGGGCGAGTCAGCGCCAGGACCTCGTAGTGGGTCTGGGCGTGGATACCCTCTCGCTGGAGACCATGCTTCAAGCCATGGTCTCCAGCGGGAGTAGGTGGAACGCGGCCGTGTCCTTCTGCGAGCAAGTCGTGCTCGCGAAGGAGGCGGCCGAGAGGGAGAGGGAGTGTGCCCGCCCCGCCGAGTTCCGTAGTCAGCGGCGAGGCCGCCGCAGACTCATCTACGCCCAAGACCATCGACCTCCATGATCGGGGCCTGAGGACGGCGGGATCGCCACCCGTCGTCCTTACAGAAGCCCCATAGCACGCAACCAGATTCACTCACTGACGCGGGATAAAACCCTACCCCCAACGACGCGGGATTCTCATCCCGACCCAACCCCCGCAGAGACCACAGAGGTGGTCAAAGTCCGCCGGGCGCCACTGGAAATACGTTCTGCTTGTAACCAGAGACGCCCGGCAACGGACGTTAGAGCGGCCGCGGCCTTGGTCGCGGAACTAAAAACAAAAAAAAGACTATCACGTGGGACCAACAAAGCTCTGGCAAATTGTGAGTGTGTAATACATATCTGCCTACCCCCTTGGGGATAATATGAGCGTGATGTACTTATTTCATAATCATAACATACTATAAAACAAAGTCGCCCGAGCTGTATGTATGCTTAGATCTTTAGAACTACGCAACGGATTTTGATTCGGTTTTGACCAATGGATAGAGTATTTTATCGAGGAAGGTTTTAGTATACGATTTGTTAAGAAGACAAAGCTGCAGGCGTCCGCTAGTATTAAGTATAAAACAAAGTCGCTTCGCTGTTTCTGTCTGTCCCTATGTATGCTAATATCTTTAAAACTATAAAACGGATTTTGATGCGGTTTTCATCAATAGATAGAATGGTTATCAAGGGAGATTTTAGTATATAAATTGTCAAGTATGCAAAGCCGCGGACCTCCGCTAGCTTTATTAATAAAATTCTATTCCATTCTTCGAAATATAAAGCGCCTAAATATTGATAAGTACTCTTATAAATTTTCATGGTCGTTGATAAGTAAGATTTCCTTGCGTATTAATTTGAACAATGCGGCGGTTTTCGGGACACAACTTTTAGAATTAATAACTCAATATAAATTAGTCAAAACGACTTATTACTGGCAGATGGAATAATTTTTAGCTATGAATAATTATTTGGACATATTAGGTATATGCAAAGAAAATGAGATGAAGGTTATACTTGTTTGAATCGATTATAGGTTGTCGGCACTTGATGGAGTCTGTAGTAGGTACTACTAATACATGATAAACAAACACACTTGTATGAAACCCTTTGATAAGATTCGGTTGGGTTTCGCTTTATCTAAGCGAAACCGGTCAGGTTTTAATAGTAAAATCAGTGGAATAGTGTACCTACATGTGTTTCTTCATCTTTTATTAAAATTTGATGATGTCCGGGCTCTCATGGCTATTATACTGTGACACGTCAGCCCCCCTCCTCGCGCGGAAAGCGGTGGAAATACTTTCCGCGCTTGATGATAAAAACCTTTGTAACAGCTTAAATATAATAGATACAGCGAAAATAAAAATACTGAAAAATAGCTGGACGTATCTATCTGTAGATACACAAGTTTTATCTATTTGAAACTTTCTATTTCACGTTTTTGACATATATATATATATATATATATATATATATATATTATAATATACTATAGTAACTGTGACTTAAGACACTGAGACCCCTCCGTGCCTCGGAGAGCACGTTAAGCCGTCGTTCCCTTTTGTCATACGAACATCTATGGCAGTCGTTAGGGCTAGTTGGGTCCTAAATCAAAAATCCGACCGCTCTAACTTCAGAACTTCGATATCGCCCATGGGTTGTGGAGGTCAGGTGGTAATCGCTCCACAGAAAACATCGAAGTTCAACCGTATCGCAGTTAGACTGGAAAGCCGACCCCAACTGAGTTGGGAAAAGGCTCGGTGAATGAATGATGAAAATGAAACTTACACACACTATTATAGGTACAATACAGAATAACGCAACGTAATTATAAGACAGCAAATAACGGCTACAGTAGCTCAAAAAATGAAAACTTTAACCATTTTCTTGAAAAATCCAAGTGTTTGTGCACGTCTGATTGTCACGGGCAGATAATTCAATAGACAATTTCGTAGGTCACCAGTTGTACAAGTTCAATATTTCAACAGACGTTTACAATAGAAATAATGATTCAAATCTATTTGCACAAGTGTTTATGGTAACATGATATATATATATGTTTATTTGTTTTAGTAGAATTATAATGATATAAACACCAATCGCAAACTAAAAGTTAAATTTGTATCAATTTTACTCGTCCAAGATGACAGCATTGGCCATCACCGCTAGCTTCAGTTACATTTTTCTGGTGAGAAAATAATTTATAAATAAAATATCTATGCAAAAATAAATTCTATATTTCGTAGTTAATAGGTATAACGTGTTTTAGAATTAAAAAAAATAGAGACGTCTAAAGGCTTAAAGTTAGGACTGAAACATTGCATTCCTTCGTGTCGGAGTGGATAAAATGCGTAAGGAATCCACACGTTAAAAAACCGGCCAAGCGCGTGTCGGGCCACGCATAGAATAGGGTTCCGTAGTGACTCATAATAGCCTCTATAACTCCTGAACTAACAAAGTTATGTAATCCGTTATACTTAGTTTTTGTTCAAAGTTTATACATAGACTACCATGCAATTTTATTTTTAATTTTTCGAGCCAGCCGTCTAGGTTTTAGAGAGGGAAGGGACGCTCTGTTTTAACAAAAAAAATTACCTTTACAGTTAAATATCTTGCAAACGGATAGGTACTTAAATCAAAAAATTGTTTTAGTAATCTCTGTTTATTCAAAATACCTATCTTATGATATCTCGCACTATGATGTTGATGCAAGATAAATAATAATTCCCACTTTACGTGTATGAGGTGGCTACTTCTCGCCAAAATATTTTTTTTATAATTTTATTGTACCACTTTGTCGTTGTAGTAAATACACCATGCAAAATTTCATATTTCTAACACTAACCCTATGGGAGGAAAGCTTAGGACGGACATGACGAATTCCGAGGCTTTTACTCAAAAACATGAAATAGAAAGTTTCAAATAGATAAAACTTGTGTATCTACAGATAGATACGTCCAGCTATTTTTCAGTATTTTTATTTTCGCTGTATCTATTATATTTAAGCTGTTACAAAGGTTTTTATCATCAAGCGCGGAAAGTATTTCCACCGCTTTCCGCGCGAGGAGGGGGGCTGACGTGTCACAGTATAATAGCCATGAGAGACCGGACATCATCAAATTTTAATAAAAGATGAAGAAACACATGTAGGTACACTATTCCACTGATTTTACTATTAAGAGTCCGTATGCAGAATCGAAACGGGCGGAATTAGGTATTTGACACATTTTGTGCGTGAGTCCGGAGTTACCGATGGTGGTCAGCCAGTAGGTACGGCGATTACATGGTTTTGATCTTTTTTTTTTCATTTTATAATAATAGTGTCTTGTGTGGGGGAGGTGAAAAGAGGGCTAGGAGGGGGGGTGTTTTTTTTCTCTCCTTAAATTCAAGAAAAGACCCTCTATACTCGTATGATCCCGTAATCAAAACTCCTCTACCTTTCCTCTGTCGTTGCACTCTCAAAGGGGGGGCGAGGGCTAATTTTTTTTCCTAATCAAAATCATTTGACCTCCTCTATACAAAGGGGCTCTACCAACATATTTAGGGCCCCAGCGAACTCATCTGCTAGTGGCGCACCTGCTGATCAACGGACGAGGCTCGTTAATTTACGGTACCTATGAAGTGGCTTCGGTCCCTACGTGGGTACCGGGTGTTGGTCCGGGGGGTGCCACCGTGCAACTGTGCTAAAGCCCCACAAGTAACCCAGCCCAGGCTGGTTGCGTAAGGGGTTCAACAGCTGCACCGCCGGGCCCGGGGCCATGTATGGTGCAGCAGGCATGGAACCAGTGGGGGCAAAGCGGAGTCTAGTGTGGGTGGTGTGGGTCGATTCGCTGGCCAGGGAGACCCTTAGCAACGGCGTTGCCGCGGCCGCCCGCAACACAGTCATGGGGCCCGCCTGGGACCAACCACACCAGGAGGCTGCCCCACATGTTCTCGCGCATAATCCTGATGTGGGATCGCCGCTCCGGGTGGTAACCGGTGTGGGATAGCGGCGGCCTTGCACCAGGGGGGTTTGGTAGCCCTTCCGTCCGGCGGGTCGGCTCCAACCTAACCACACGGTTCCAGACGAAGTTAGCCCCTGCGCTTTGTCACTTATTACTGCTGCACCAGATGTCGCCCTGTCTTCACGCTTCTTCTTCAAATTTATAATGGCAGTGCAACAGAAATAAGTAAACGTTCCACAGCGGCCCCAGGAAACCCCACAGCTTCACTTTTCGAGGTGGAGTTCACCAACATCCGTGGACTCCATGCGAACCTCGATGCCGTCCACCATACCTTGAGACGGCTCGGCCCGCTGTGACGTTTCTCACGGAGACACAAATACGTCGCCCTGACAACACGCCTTACCTGTGTTGCCCCGGTTATGTATATATGTATCGAGGAACAATACCGGGGCGCCGCAGGGGTCCTTGCTGTCACCAACTCTTCCTTCTGCAAATCAATGATATGCTATCCCTCGGGAACATTCATTGTTATGCAGATGACAGCACATTGCAGGCGTATGCATTTACAGCGAAGAAATCCCCTTTCCTTCCCCTACCCTCTCTTCAGAATGCATTGTTACCAATGAAGGGCAACCTTGAGATCCTTGACATAGACGTTCGTCAAGAGCTCAATAATAAAAACTACATCGAAAGATGTATAGAGCTAGCTTCGTGGAAACTAGGAATACTGAATAAGGTAAAGCGATTCTTTACACTGCATCAGAGGTGTCTGCTGTACAAGACGCAGATTGGACCCTGCGTCGAATACTGCTCTCACTTCCGGGACGGCTCCGCGAAGTATTTGCTGGACGCTCTCGACGCTATGCAGCGTCGAGCTATCCGTATTATAGATTGTCCGGAGGTAACGGGAAGCTTTGAGCCGCTAGTTCAGCGCCGAACAATAGCTTCCTTGGCCGCATTCTACCGTATTTACCACGGCGAGCATTCTGAAGAGCTCTTAAATCTGATCCCATCTTCCTTCCGATCCCAACAACGCGTGCCGGGCAGAGATGCCACTCCCACACAGTAGGTACATGTTCGCGAGAACCGAACGTTGTAAACGTTCGTTTCAGTGCCGAACGATACTGGCCTGGAACGCCCTGCCTGTGCACGTGTTTCCTCCCACATATAATCCTGGGTTCAGTAGGTCGTCAAGTTGAGGGCCACTCTCTATAGTATAGTGTGCTGTGAGTGACCCACAATCGCTTGACGTCGTCACGACTTACTACCAGGCGGGTGGCGTCAAATTGGCGAACCCAATACAAAAAAATAAAATACTACCTCTATAAAATTATTACTCATTTTGACTCTACTCGGGAGCCCCCCTTGGGGGACTGGTGGGCAAATCTCAAAAACTCGGAATTTTCCCTAGGTCCCCGAACCCCCTTTACATTTCTGCAAAAAAAACATAGGTACCTTCCCCTCCACCATCAAGGAGAACAATAAAATTGTATCAGTGAGTGAGTGAGTAATCCAGCTTTATAAAATATAACAGCTTTTTTTAACAAAAACAATGATAAATACATTCTACATAATCACTTGTTGTATTTAAAAAGAAGCCTAATGATCACAAAATAATAACTAATATTACCAAAGTATCAAAATCTCACGCCACGCTACATTCGTCTGTAGACGGCGTCGAATTTTGGCGCGCAGAGCGACACGTCCTCTCCCTGTAAGCGCTTGGCGCGGACTGTTTACTTGAGGCATGCGTCGAGTATTATAAAGCGAAATTTAGGTGTTTTTAAAAGATTATTTACAGCCTATTTTTTATTATTTAGCTTTCTTTTTTTTTGGAAATGGATTGACTTTGAACCAAGGTTTATTTATGTTGTTTTAATTTTATGAACGAGAGTTTTATGTAGCCGAAATAAGAACCAATTCATTGCCCATTTTCTCTAAAATTTGACTAAGTTAAATATTTGTTTACTCAATTTTTTTTTATGAAAGTGATAAAAAGTAATCCATACATTTGATAGATGACTTTTACAAGAATACACTGTATTTTTGTAATACTTTTTAGACGTCAAAACGATTAGTGAATTTGTGATATTCTAGACCTCTTCCAGCAAAAGATACGAAAAACTACCGATTGTTTTAGGTCGATTAATCAAAATTTAATAACAAAAATAAGAAAGTAGCTCACTTATTAGATCATTATTGAAATGATATTTCATGTTGTGCATTAAAACTTATAAAAATACAGTATTTTCAGTGTAAAAACACGTCTGTAAAATCAGCGAAAACGGTAAAATTTAATAGGAGGACTCTTAAAACCTGACCGGTTTCGCTTAGATAAAGCGAAACCCAACCGAATCTTATCAAAGGGTTTCATACAAGTGTGTTTGTTTATCATGTATTAGTAGTACCTACTACAGACTCCATCAAGTGCCGACAACCTATAATCGATTCAAACAAGTATAACCTTCATCTCATTTTCTTTGCATATACCTAATATGTCCAAATAATTATTCATAGCTAAAAATTATTCCATCTGCCAGTAATAAGTCGTTTTGACTAATTTATATTGAGTTATTAATTCTAAAAGTTGTGTCCCGAAAACCGCCGCATTGTTCAAATTAATACGCAAGGAAATCTTACTTATCAACGACCATGAAAATTTATAAGAGTACTTATCAATATTTAGGCGCTTTATATTTCGAAGAATGGAATAGAATTTTATTAATAAAGCTAGCGGAGGTCCGCGGCTTTGCATACTTGACAATTTATATACTAAAATCTCCCTTGATAACCATTCTATCTATTGATGAAAACCGCATCAAAATCCGTTTTATAGTTTTAAAGATATTAGCATACATAGGGACAGACAGAAACAGCGAAGCGACTTTGTTTTATACTTAATACTAGCGGACGCCTGCAGCTTTGTCTTCTTAACAAATCGTATACTAAAACCTTCCTCGATAAAATACTCTATCCATTCTTACTCTATCCATACTTATCCATCCAAACTTTCTATTTCATGTTTTTGAGTAAAAGCCTCGGAATTCGTCATGTCCATCCTAAGCTTTCCTCCCATAGGGTTAGTGTTAGAAATATGAAATTTTGCATGGTGTATTTACTACAACGACAAAGTGGTACAATAAAATTATAAAAAAAATATTTTGGCGAGAAGTAGCCACCTCATACACGTAAAGTGGGAATTATTATTTATCTTGCATCAACATCATAGTGCGAGATATCATAAGATAGGTATTTTGAATAAACAGAGATTGCTAAAACGATTTTTTGATTTAAGTACCTATCCGTTTGCAAGATATTTAACTGTAAAGGTAATTTTTTTTGTTAAAACAGAGCGTCCCTTCCCTCTCTAAAACCTAGACGGCTGGCTCGAAAAATTAAAAATAAAATTGCATGGTAGTCTATGTATAAACTTTGAACAAAAACTAAGTATAACGGATTACATAACTTTGTTAGTTCAGGAGTTATAGAGGCTATTATGAGTCACTACGGAACCCTATTCTATGCGTGGCCCGACACGCGCTTGGCCGGTTTTTTAACGTGTGGATTCCTTACGCATTTTATCCACTCCGACACGAAGGAATGCAATGTTTCAGTCCTAACTTTAAGCCTTTAGACGTCTCTATTTTTTTTAATTCTAAAACACGTTATACCTATTAACTACGAAATATTGAATTTATTTTTGCATAGATATTTTATTTATAAATTATTTTCTCACCAGAAAAATGTAACTGAAGCTAGCGTTGATGGCCAATGCTGTCATCTTGGACGAGTAAAATTGATACAAATTTAACTTTTAGTTTGCGATTGGTGTTTATATCATTATAATTCTACTAAAACAAATAAACATATATATATATCATGTTACCATAAACACTTGTGCAAATAGATTTGAATCATTATTTCTATTGTAAACGTCTGTTGAAATATTGAACTTGTACAACTGGTGACCTACGAAATTGTCTATTGAATTATCTGCCAGTGACAATCAGACGTGCACAAACACTTGGATTTTTCAAGAAAATGGTTAAAGTTTTCATTTTTTGAGCTACTGTAGCCGTTATTTGCTGTCTTATAATTACGTTGCGTTATTCTGTATTGAACCTATAATAGTGTGTGTAAGTTTCATTTTCATCATTCATTCACCGAGCCTTTTCCCAACTCAGTTGGGGTCGGCTTTCCAGTCTAACTGCGATACGGTTGAACTTCGATGTTTTCTGTGGAGCGATTACCACCTGACCTCCACAACCCATGGGCGATATCGAAGTTCTGAAGTTAGAGCGGTCGGATTTTTGATTTAGGACCCAACTAGCCCTAACGACTGCCATAGATGTTCGTATGACAAAAGGGAACGACGGCTTAACGTGCTCTCCGAGGCACGGAGGGGTCTCAGTGTCTTAAGTCACCCATCCTAAGACGGCCTGACCTATATGATATATATATATATATATATATATATATATATATATATATATATATATATATTAAAACGATATTAAAACCTGTTTATGTATTTTATATTGGTGTACAATAAAGTTTTATTTTATTATATTCTACCTAACACCATGTCATTGTATTTAATAATCAAAAAGTGTATCCCCGCATCATTGCACCTGTGGAGTAGCCGTCGATAATCTGGGACACCATGGCCTTTCTTGTAGCAGAAGCGCAGGTCGTATACCTCGGCACGCTACTCTAAACGACATAATTCGTAGGGCTCTTTCCACCGCAGGTCTTCCGGCCGTACGCGAACCAAATGGTTTAGCACGAAGCGATGGAAAGAGACCGGACGGTATGTCGTTGCTACCGTGGAAGATGGGAAGGCCTTTGGTGTGGGACGCTACATGCGTTGACACCTTAGCACCTTCACACCTTCCAAGCACATCCGGATGTGCCGGCGCTGCTGCTGCATCGGCTGAAGGCTTTAAACGGCGTAAATATGCTAACCTAGCAGGTGATTACATATTTGAGCCGTTTGGGGTTGAGACACTGAGGTCATGGGGTCCGAGTGCTCGCCGCCTTTATAGAGACATTGCTAAACGTCTAATCGATGCTTCTCAGGACCAGAAGGCTGGCTATTTTCTGGCCCAAAGAATAAGTATCGCCATCCAACGTGGCAACACAGCCAGCATTCTGGGAACCTTCCCAGTCGGCAATGACGCGGAGGATTTTTTAAACGATATTTTGTAATGTAAATATTTTATGTTTATTTTGTATATTATTCAAAAAGTTACTTCAAAGTCAACGTAACATTGTAATATAATGCTGTAAGACATAATGATGGTAGGTCACCTGGTTTGTGAAGGTGTAAGGTTTCAATGGCTGCATTAAGTATGTTGCGTTCAGCTCATGGCACGACGAAGGTAGGTCGCCAGACGCATCATAGTGCTCGATATGCATTTCATATAATTTAATTTCATTTCATATAATTTCATTTCATTTCATATAATTTCGTTTCATAGGTTTCTACTAACCTAACCAGGGTCATGAGGTCCGAGCGCTCGCTGACTTGTTAGAGATATCGCTGAAGACTGGCTATTTCCTGGCACAGAGAATTTGTATCGCAATTCAACGTGGCAACGCAGACAGCATTCTTGGAACCTTCCCAGTCAGTAAACACAGGGAGGACTTTATTCTTGACTGCTTTATTTTTGACTGCTTCGGTGGCGTGGTTGGTAGTGCATCGGCTTTCGACTCTGGACTCTCAGGTTCGATTCTCGGGTGGAATGAAATATTTGTGTGATCCACAAATGTTTGTTTCGGAGTTTGGGTGTTTTCTATGTATATTATGTATGTATTTAGAAATATATAAGTATGATTCAGTTGTCTAGATCCCACAAGCTTATATTAGTTTCATTTGGGGTAGATGACGTCGTGTCAGAATGTCTGTGTATTTATTTATTTTATTCTATATTTGCATTGATAGAAATTTAAGCGTTTTGGTATTATAGCTCAAACCAATTACGTTGTTAATAATCGGTATTGGTGTAATTAAGTTTGATTACAAATACACTCGCACAAAATCACGTCCTTATCCCTAAAGGAGCAGACAGAGGCGTACATTGTTCTTACATTTAGACAGTCACTGTTGGTACAGTAAAACAACAGTAGACCTAAAGAACACTATATTTTTTCTGTGAGTAATAGGAGATGTGATTTTCTTGATCTTCTATAACTGTAGAAATTTGAAGAAAATTATCAAAATTTGAGTGTGAGCGATCTGGATACACGTAATAATATTGGTGTGTCCAGATGACGAAAGAATACGATGTTATATAGTTGATTTTCACCAACTGACCATACGTGTGTAGAGTTCTTCGTGTCCAGTCAGTGATTAACCCTATATTCTTGTCTGTATGTCTGTCTGTCTGTATATAAGTACGTGATAATTTATTATATGGATATAAGATATTTAATTAATTAAATATCTTATATCCATATAAGATATTTATGGACGTAATGATGCATGAAGATATTAAATATCTTATATCCAAGTTAGTGTAGGTGATACAGAAATTTAGATGAAGTTCAACCCATGGCAATAGTTCAGACGTTGGTTCATAAAATAGAATAATATAGAATAAGAAAAAAACCGGCCAATTGCGTGTCGGGCTACGCATAGTATAGAGTTCCGTAGTTACCCATTATAGGCTCTATAACTCTTAAACTAACAAAGTTAACTGTTCCGTTATAGTTTTCCTTTGAAGTTCATCATATGGACTACTATCATGAATTTTTCAAATCCATCGAGCTAGACGTTTAGATTTTGTTTAACGAAAAAAGCGCTTTAAAGTTTAATATCTCGCAAACGGACCCCTAACTCAAAAAATTGTCTTAAGCCTCGTCCCCACTAGGAACAAGAACAAAAAAAAAGAGAAGATGGTGGATTAGCAGTACTTGCGAAACAAAACAAGTGTTTTTAATGGGCTCATTTCATAATTTCACTCGGATGTCATCAACAGACTTTGAAATACTCTTGTGTAAAATATGCCCATCAATATCTAAACAGAGAATTAGATTCTTCCCACGCGTCATGCTTCTTATTTAATTTTTTATAATGATTATTCTTTGCATCCCACAAATATTCATAGGAGTGATATAGTTCAATAAGTCGCAGCACTACGTCGTTCGACCACATTGTCGCAGGTTGCACGCACGTCCAGACTGTGTCACTACTCACTACTCTTAATCGACTGTGCGACAAGGAACAAGTTCGACAATGTCGCGGTGATGTCGTCCAACGTCGCCCGGCATCGCCCGATGTCTCCGGGGACACATGTCGCTCGACAAATGTTCCTGGTGGGGACGAGGCTTAAGCAATCTCCCAATGTTTTAAAAAGTCCTATCTAATGATACCCCATACGATGGGGTTGTCCCGAGAAAAAAAATCATCCCAATTTTACTTGTAGGAGAGAAAAAAATATTTTTCATAATTTTGTTTTAGCACTTTCGTTTTAGCCCATAATTTCATCTTTCTAGCATCATTGGGAGGAAAGCCGAGGAGGGACGGACACGACGAAACTATAAGGGTTCCGAGACTTTTATTATGGAACCCTAAAAATGGTCTTAAGCACACAGCTAGTAGGTAATAAACAAAATGGAATCCAATACCTACAAAACCCAAAGGAATTCTTTATTCAATATACGGAATAAACTTTGTCGTTCAAACTACAGGAAATGGATCTGAGCGGCAATGGTCGTTGTTTCCGGCTGAAAGTGATCCCGAGCCGGCCATATCCGGTGACTAGTCGGCCTGCTATGTCGTCCTGCTTCCGATTTCATCGAAGCCTTAGGCCTTATATTTTTATGACTCCACCTAACTTTACCTGGATAGCCTTTATTGCTTTGTGAGCTCCCTATAACTCTGGGTGTTTTATTGAACTGTGTCATGAGCATTGCCGTGTAGACTGAAGTCGTTCGACTTATTCAACCAATTATATTGCAGAATATTTCAAACTCAAACTCAAAAATATTTATTGAGCTGAGTTTACGAAGCTCTTTCTTACGCGACTCGTGTATTTCGTTCGTGATCGAACTCCTCCTAGACGACTGTACCGATCTTTTTGAAATTTGGCACAGTCATAGTGACCATCACCATGAGTGTGTGGCATAAATAATAAGAGAAGCTTTAGCCTATTCGTAATTAGATGTCTTGTAGGTGAATAATCTGAATTACCTACCTACTATTCATAGTATTCTATGTCTTACATAACATACAAAGCTTTATACTAGCACTGGTAGTCTATCAGGAACCTTTTTTTTGGGCCTGTCGTGTTAGTTGAATTATTTTAAACTAGGTGGCGTTACGGGTAATGGTTCATAATATTTAAACAATATCTTTCGTTTTAGTCAGGAATTCCATTCTAGGATAATATCACTATATTTTAAAAGTTTTTCTACGATTAAATAAGTAGTTTTCGGGTCTTTAAAACTCCAATTTAAGTTTTTTTAATAAAATGTCATCACAGCGCCACGGTACACGTGTCGGCTAGAATAGGTACTGCTATAAATTTGGCTGGCGATGGTTTGTCATCAATAACTCTTGCTAAAGCACAGATAGATGTCGCTGATATTAAAATTGAATAAGCCCTCTGGTTACGTAACTTTTGCACAATAGGATAATATTATTATAATATAGATTTACATTTTCACCTATTGATACCTATTTATATTTATTTAGAAGCAACTTAATAATAAAAACAATAATGAAATACCTACATACCTGTCTTGAATAAAAAAGAAACAAGAAAAAACTGTCCAAAAAAAGAACAAAAAACTATATAGTCAAATTGAGAACCTCCTCCTTTTTAGAAGTCAGTTGAGAATATAAAGAATTTGTTAACAAAAGCAAAAACTAATTTCCTAGGATTTGAACCTGGATCATCTTTGATGTTTGCAGTATGTTAAATATTATATCCAGTGTCATGCACCTACGCTATTTATGGAATTTAATATAATGGTGAAATACTGTAATACAACACAAACGGGGAAATGATTCGGTAATAATATAAAATTTTATAGTGAATGTTTCTTGTAGTTTTAGCCCTAAAAAGGCCTCTTTCATCGCTCCAGTGTGACTGCTATATTATTATAATGATATAGAGGTGGCCTGTTTTCAACCGTTTACCAAAAAAGGAGGAGTTAAGGTGTTTGATACCTCATATCTTTGGACTGGGTGAACGGATTTTGAAATTAATTTTTTTAATTGAAAGGGACTAATTCCCGAATGGTCCTATTTCAATTTGGTCCCATTCTGACAATTATTTGGTCCCATTTCGGTAATTTGAAGTCGGTCGAGTTGTTGAGTCAATTTTTGACGTGCTTTAGTTTTCCAAGGGCGTAAGCAGAGATATATTTGCCCAGTTTTCGCCACATACTACACCGATTTTGAAGGTTTACAAATATGTAACTACTTAGCCTAGGTAGGTTAGGTAGCTAAAGTAAAAGTAGCTAGGGGTAGCTCTCAGGGAAAGTACCTACTTTCCAAACCAACCTCATCTGCCGCACGACCGATCAACAGACGTGGCTGTTCTGACAAACATAAAAGTTCGTGGAAATTACTGGCTAGGTAGGTAGCTACCTATATTGTCCGTGTCGGTGTCGACCGTGTCGAGCGCGTGCCACTGCCGAGTGCCTAGATGCCGAGTTTGAGTTCATGTACTTTTTTGGTTGACTTACATACTAAGTGACGCTCTCGGCTCTGCCCGCGTGGAATGACTTATTGATTGACGATGTTCTTTTCGTTTTAGCCGATTTAGAGGAAACAAAGTCAATTTGCACACATACATACAAACAGGGTAAGCAGAGGTGCATTATACACCCACAAATTGCCAGTAATTTGTTGATCCCACGTACCTAATATGGGCAAGCCTATTGCCGTTGCCGGGTACTATAGAAAATCCATAACTACTCTGTAATTTAAGCCAGGACAGATGTTACATACATACATACATACATACATACCTACAACTAATAATAATCTTAGCAGTTCGAGCTTAGTGTCCTTATTCTGTCTGTAAAAACTGCAAGAATAGACTAGTATAGACAGATAAAAAGGCAGACAAAAGTAATAAATAAAAATACATTGCCCTGTTTTATTAATTATTAATTTTATTTATCGCCTACTCTTAATTTTACCTCGCTGCGTCATTCATTCCTAATTAGTCTCATCACTTACCGGCTTAATTTACTTAAATTAATTATTATTATAATATAATATATATAATAATAATTACACGATTTGTACTTAACATTTTATTAATTACTAGTGGTCGCCCGTGACTTCGTCCGCGTGGTAATTTGGATTTTTTCCATTTCCCGTCGCGCCGCGTCATATTTTGAACAATTCACACAATATCTTTATAAATTGTAGCCTATGTGTTATTCTGATGTATAAGCTATATTATTGTAAAGTTTCATCAAAATCCGTTCAGTAGTTTTTACGTGAAACAGTAACAACATCCATACATACAAACTTTCGCATTTGTAATATTAGTAGGATATAGAGGTTTTTTTTTTAATTCCGCGGTCCAAGGCCACGGCCGCTCTAACGTCCGTTGCCGGGCGTCTCTGGTTACAAGCAGAACGTATTTCCAGTGGCGCCCGGCGGAAGGATATAAAGGTTTTTGAAGTCCTTTATTTTTCCAAGGGCGTGAGCAGAGATATTTTATATGCACAGTTTTCGCCACATACTGTACCTATCTTCTATACTTATAATAAATCTGTAGAAGTGAAAATTCTGTACATTGAAATATCAAAAAAAATAAATGGCAGGGGGTGTTACTAGACCGACACCGAACCCAAAAATGTGATTAAAAACAATTTTTGTCTGTCTGTCTGTCTGTTTGTTCAGGCATCACGCAAAAACTACCGGTTCGATTACGATGAAACTTGGTATAATTATTCTTTAATATCCTGGGCACCACGCTGGGTACTTATTATCCCGGAAAAGTATATACAATAAAAAACAAACTTAATTTTGTGGTTCGATCCCTAGACTCGATTACTGTAATAAGTTTGTCGTAGGTTACGTCACCCGCAGTGGAGTTCACTTAGGGGCGCTGCACATGGCTAAGAGACTATAATATTTCATTTTAAGATACAATATCGCTCAACAGCTATCTATATATATATCTATACTTATAATAAATCTGTAGAAGTGAAAATTCTGTACATTGAAAATATCAAAAAAATAAATGGCAGGGGGTGTTACTACACCGACACCGAACCCAAAAATGTAATTAATAACAATTTTTGTCTGTCTATCTGTTCTAACTTTGTCGTAGGTTACGTCACCCGCAGTGGAGTTCACTTAGGGGCGCTGCACACGGCTAAAAGACTATAATATTTTATCTTAAGATACAATATCGCTCAACAGCTGTCTTCTGTACTTATAATAAATCTTTAGAAGTGAAAATTCTGTACATTGAAAATATCAAAAAAATAAATGCCAGGGGGTGTTACTAGACCGACACCGAAACCAAAAATGTGATTTATAAAATTTTTGTCTGTCTGTCTGTTTGTTCAGGCATCACGCAAAAACTACCGGTTCGATTACGATGAAACTTGGTATAATTATTCTTTAATATCCTGGGCACCACGCTGGGTACTTATTATCACGGAAAAGTATATACAATAAAAAACAAACTTAATTTTGTGGTTCGATCCCTAGACCCGATTACTGTAATAAGTTTGTCGTAGGTTACGTCACCCGCAGTGGAGTTCACTTAGGGGCGCTGTACATGGCTAAGAGACTATAATATTTTATTTTAAGATACAATATCGCTCAACAGCTATCTATATTTTAGAAGATGGCTTTTCCACTTTTATCGAGGAAAAAATTCAAAATTTTGATCAGGTTATTGATAGTCTATGTAATATCAGTATTCATTCAGCTTTCACTATTCTTCGTTTTTGTCTTTTCGTACCCAAATTTACACATGCCCTCCGTTCAGGACAATTTTGGAAAAATGTAGAAATTTTGGGCAGACTAGACAACTTAATACAAAATTCTTTGTGTAAAATTTTAAATGTAAATATTAATGACCGGGCCCGAGTCCAAGCGTCTCTTCCAGTTCGCTTGGGCGGGCTAGGTATTCGTAGAATCACAGATGTCAGTCTGCCAGCATTTCTGTCGTCGGTCCATAGCACCGAAGAATTAAAAGTCAGGAAAATTTTGTCAAATACACTGATTGATTCCGAGGTGCGATGCAAGACCGATGCCATAAATGCTTGGAGGATGTCTTGCCCCGACACTGACCTGCCCTCACGCCTAGGCTCACAGCGACTGTGGGATTCACCGCTCTGTAAATTGAGAATTAATACACTAATTGACACTTCTGTCAATATTTCAGAGCGTGCACGCCTACTAGCTGTTCGAGAATGGGAGTCAGGGTTATGGATCCAGGCGCTCCCATCGCCCAACATCGGTACAATGTTGGACGACACTACCTTCCGCATTGCCACTTGCCTTCGGCTGGGTACACCTTGTATATCCCCGCATCATTGCACCTGTGGAGTAGCCGTCGATAATCTGGGACACCATGGCCTTTCTTGTCGAATTAAATTGTTGAATTAATAAAACAGGGCAATGTATTTTTATTTATTACTTTTGTCTGCCTTTTTATCTGTCTATACTAGTCTATTCTTGCAGTTTTTACAGACAGAATAAGGACACTAAGCTCGAACTGCTAAGATTATTATTAGTTGTAGGTATGTATGTATGTATGTATGTATGTATGTATGTATGTAACATCTGTCCTGGCTTAAATTACAGAGTAGTTATGGATTTTCTATAGTACCCGGCAACGGCAATAGGCTTGCCCATATTAGGTACGTGGGATCAACAAATTACTGGCAATTTGTGGGTGTATAATGCACCTCTGGTTACCCTGTTTGTATGTATGTGTGCAAATTGACTTTCCTCTAAATCGGCTAAAACGAGAAGAACATCGTCAATCAATAAGTCATTCCACGCGGGCAGAGCCGAGAGCGTCACTTAGTATGTAAGTCAACCAAAAAAGTACATGAACTCAAACTCGGCATCTAGGCACTCGGCAGTGGCACGCGCTCGACAAGGTCGACACCGACACGGACAATATAGGTAGCTACCTACCTAGCCAGTAATTTCCACGAACTTTTATGTTTGTCAGAACAGCCACGTCTGTTGATCGGTCGTGCGGCAGATGAGGTTGGTTTGGTAAGTAAGTACTTTCCCTGAGAGCTACCCCTAGCTACTTTTACTTTAGCTACCTAACCTACCAGGCTAAGTAGTTACATATTTGTGAACCTTCAAAATCGGTGTAGTATGTGGCGAAAACTGGACAAATATATCTCTGCTTACGCCCTTGGAAAACTAAAGCACGTCAAAAATTGACTCAACAACTCGACCGACGTCAAATTACCGAAATGGGACCAAATAATTGTCAGAATGGGACCAAATTGAAATAGGACCATTCGGGAATTAGTCCCTTTCAATTAAAAAAATAAATTTCAAAATCCGTTCACCCAGTCCAAAGATATGAGGTATCAAACACCTTAACTCCTCCTTTTTTGGTAGTCGGTTGAAAACAGGCCACCTCTATATTATTATAATAATATAGCAGTCACACTGGAGCGATGAAAGTACTCATGTCACAAGCTCTGCTTAGTTTGAGACTAGATACCGTTGTGTGAATTGTCATTACATATTTCTTTAATTTATTTTACTGCTGTTTCCAGGCAGCTTAAATACTTTGACCGCCAACAACTGCCTTGTCTGTTTGTTAGTACGTGTATGATTGATGGATGATTTGGGCCCAAATTGTAATCGAACTCTATTTATTGTCGTAGAACTATATAAATGATTGATGTTAGTTGCCACAATGTCTTGTACCATTATAAACAAGCCGTCAAGTTCGCTAATTAACTAAATAAATAAATAGTGATGTTGTTAGAACACCTTAGCACACAAGAGTTACCTAGGGATCGTACTTGATAGCCGATGGAACTTCGGACCACATTTCCAAAGTTTGGTCCCCAAGATGACGCAGGTGTAGCCTACTCCACAACACAGACAGTATTACGACGTCGGGGTCACCAGTATGGTGACCATCCTTTTTAGAGTTTTCGAAACGAAAATCTCTTATACAACAGTAATGTCTGTCCGTCCGTGAACTACTTTCAACTCAAGAACGGTAAGAGCTAGAGACTCAGTGTAAACGCCAATAGACTCAGAATGGTCAAAGACCTCTAAAATGAACTTGACCTTTGACCTCTAAAATCAAGGTCATGGTTAAAACGAGGTCAAATCGAGAACGGTAATAGTTAGAGACTCAAGACCAGCTGCAATCAACTCAACATGGTCAAAGACATCTAAACTGAACTTTACCTTTGACCTCTGATCTCAAGGTCAAGGTCAAAACGAGGTCAAATCGAGAACGGTAATAGTTGAAGACTCAAGACCAGCTGCAATCAACTTGACCTCTGATCTCAAGGTCAAGGTCAAAACGAGGTCAAATCGAGAACGGTAATAGTTAGAGACTCAAGACCAGCTGCAATCAACTCAGCATGGTCAAAGACCTCTAAAGTGATGTTGAACTTTTATTTTATTTTTTTAGGTTTTATGAAAAAACTTTCGAAATCTCTAAAATATATGGCAAATTTTTGCCATATCTGTAACTTGTTACTTACTGAATAAGATTCTATTTTATGTTTTTTAGGGTCCCGTAGTAAAAATTTTAGGACCCTTATAGTTTCGTCATGTCCGTCTGTCCTTGGCTTTTCTCCCAAACGGTTAGTCCTCAAAACATTAAATTTTGCATGGATATGGATATTTATCGTATGTAGGTACCTAGGTAGGATACGTGTAGGGGACACGTAAAATGAGAATGATATCCATCGTGTGGACTATCATTAGATCCTTTGTTGCCCGTGGTACTACCAGTAGTACCACGGGCAACAAAGGCATTAGATGTCTTATTAATTCATTAAGAGGTTGCTAAAGTGATTTTTTGATTTAAGTATCCATTTGCGAGATATTTAGAGCTTTGAAGAACATATTTTTGCTGGCTTGAAGAACCTGAAAAAAATCTTGATGGTAGTCCATTTAATGAACTTTAAAGGAAAACTAGAACGGATGGTAATTTACCTCTGTTCAGGAGTTATACAGGCTTTTATGGGTAACTACGGAACCCTATCTTAGGCGTAAAAGGATGTTCAAATTCTTCATATTAATTTGGTCCCGTTCCAACAATTATTTTACCTCATTTCGGTGATAGGAAGTTGTGTCAATGAAGAAACGGCTTTTGGGCAATCTCCTTTCTCTCTCGCTCGCTTTTAGCGACGAGACCGCCTTCTTTACTGTCTTTAAGTGATGCGTATCCTTACTGTATACAGTAAATAATATTTTATTTGATCTAAAGTTCTGATTGCATATGAAATCAGTGTTTAATTGGCTTACAGATGCAATAATGCAATACCTAATGCTGCGGCCAAACGATGTCCGCTACTTGTTGCTCCTCGCGTTGCCGCAAATATTTCCCCAGTGGCCAAACGCGCCCCTACTCGCTCCCCTAGTATATCTCGTGTGTGATAAGTTGAGATCTGAGCGCTGTGATCTTGGTTCGAGCGCAAGTCTTATCTTATCACGTACGAGAAGTACTTTACTCGCCGCGCGTGACGAGTGACGAGACGAGCGGCAAGTCAAGTAAGTGGTCACACGATGTTCCTCCCTATTCTCCTCGCTATTTTCCTCGCTATTCGTCGAGTCATGTAGTTCGCCGCCCGATAATGTTAAAACATAAATCCCTCGTGCACAGTTGCTTGTAATTGAATTGAAACAGTTTGAACTTCACTAAAATTGCTTAATCATGAGAATCCTGTTTGCAACAGACGTTCAGGAAGTTAGTTGCAACTTGCAAGAAGTTCTATACCACTAGGTTATAATATATAATTTTAGAAAAATATCTGATTTCAAATACCGGAATTGGACCAAATTGGACCACATGGGATGCGCTAAATTTCAATAAAAAGAACATTTCAAAATCATTTCCCCAGTCACGAATTATAAGATAACAAACATTTAAAATACATTTAGTCGAATTGAGAACCTCCTTCTTTTTTCGACTTCGGTTAAAAACAGTAGATCATTAAGTAGCGCGGGTGGAGCTGCGGTCAGTTAGTACCTAGTATTAATAAAACAGTTGAAATCGTTAGTCTTTGTTACAGAACTGATAAATTTTAACACTTATTAAAAGAAAATAGGCTATTGAAGTAAATACTAAGCAGACAAAATCATATACCTACCTAAAGCTTCTGTAGTCTGGCTAAAGGGGTAGGTAGCTAGCCTTGCGTTTGGGCAACGTGAGTTCGATCAAGCCCCTTACTATTTAGGCGTCTTCCATGGTCGATGATTAATGATGAATTATTGAGAAAGCCAAATGAAAAAATAGGCAAAACCAATGACTGTTCGGCTCTGATAAAAGTCCACCCAAGTCTGGGTTAAAATGAATCATTATTCTTGACAATTTAAGTGAAGTTTAAGCTCTCTATAAAAACCTTTCATTGACGACTTAGCTAATCTTTGCTCGGCACTTTCTTTATATTCTAACTCCATGGTTCCAACGAATGTCCACAAAAGTTATAATCGGACTTGCGCACAAAGGTTTCACTACCATAACGCCAAATCAAAAATCACTATTAGTTCTATGATAACCCTATATTTTGTTTTTTTAGTATTTGTTTTTGTTATAGTGGCAACAGAAATACATCATCTGTGAAAATTTCAACTTTCCAACTATCACGGTTTATGAGATACAGCCCAAGACAGACGGACGGACGGTCGTGAGAGGCCGCTCTCAGGTCCGCTGCCGGGCGTCCCTGGTCCGCACGTAGAAGGTATTTCCAGTGGCGCCCGGTTGACTTTGACCACCTGTGTGGCGGTGGCGAATGTTCCATACATTCCCATAAGCCCGGAATTCCCATAATAATATTGTACCATTGACCCTAAAATAATATTGTGTATTGTAATATTAATATTGACCCTAAAAAATGTCGAATGCGTCCAAAACGATTATTTAAAATTAAATTTCGCGCGCTTAGGGTCTATCACATATACCGCTGACACGAACCATTCCTCTATCTATGCGTTGTGGTACTGACTGGTACTCTGTACGGTGTTGAGTGCGCGGATGCCATTTCGCTCGCACAAGTTGTAAGTAGACGCAATGCATGCCAGTTATAATCGGGCTTGCATTTTCTTATTCACACCTATGGATATTTTCGCTAGCATACCACAATACTTAGTAGGTTGGTATTGCAAAATCTACCCGCCCATAAGCCTGGTTTTTGCTCTGAAGTTCGTCGCACAGTCAAAATAGTTTTTTATTGTTTAAAAGTTGTGAATTCGTTTATTTGAGTGTTAAATATGGAAGAAATTGTGCCTTGTGATGATTTGAGGTGCTGTAACGTTTTATTAAAAGACCAAAGGGTAAAATCATTAAGTTTTGATCAGAGAAAGTCGTTAGTTGTTTCTCCTAAACCAACGCCAGATTTGTGTATTTCTAAAGTAAGTAAAACTCATAAACGTCAGTTTAATAGAACTGTTTACAAAACCACTTGGATTACTGGATGTTCACATTCCAATAAATTATATTGCTGGTGTTGCATATTTTTTTCGAACGATAAGAGCGCATGGAATACTACGGGTTACGAAGATTTAAATAATTTACGTACCTCAATAAAAAGACATTCTCAATCACAAAAACATTTGAGTGCATTAATTTCTTTTACGAATTAAACAGCGCATAGAAACTCACTTGTCACGCCAATTTGCTGAAGAAATTTCAAAACACAATCAGCAAGTTGACCAAAACCGTAGTATTTTTCAAAGACTTGTAGATGTAGTTTGTCATTTAGCACAACAGGAATTGCCTTTTAGAGGACATGACGAGTCCAAAGATTCATTAAATAGAGGTAACTTTTTAAAATTAGTTTCATTATTATCGAAATATGATAGCGTTTTGGAAAAGCATATGCAACATCAACAGAGCGACTAACCCGGGCCGAGTTATTTATCATCTACAATTCAAAACGATATTATTCACTCTGTAGCCGATATAATAAAAACTCGCGTCGATAATTGACGAAACTCCGGACGTTAGCCACCGCGAACAATTATGCCTGATTTTCCGATATTATTTTGGAACCGATATTCATGATCGGTTTTTAGGATTTATCGATGTCTCTGAAAGTCACACAGCTGACATCCTTTCAAATATAATTTTAGAGTCATTACGTAAACATGACTGCACCGCTAAATTAGTAGCAGCACAAAGCTACGATGGAGTGTCATGTCGGGTGTACGAAATGGAGTACAACAAAAAATTAAAGATGTTTTTCCACAGGCAACTTATATATGGTGTAATGCACATATTCTAGCACTAGTTTTATCAAAATCTTGTAATAGAATTGGAGAAGTTAGTTCATTTCTTTCTGCTCTCCATAGCTTTAGTAATTTTTTCAGTCATAGTACAAAACGTGCCGCATTTTACGATAAGTATTGTAGTAAGAAACTGCCCCATACACCAGCGACTCGATGGACGTACACGTCACGAGTTGTATTTGTTATCAATGGACAAAAAAGTAATCTTAGTCAGTTATTTTCTAGTATTTGCGACAACCCGCTCGATTGGGACGGGATACCATATTAGCGGCGGATAGATTTGCTAACATATTAGCTTTTTTTAATTTAAATTTTTTTCTGGCACTCTTTTATAAGATATTTGAAAAAACTGACACCTTGTATAATATTTTACAAAAATCGCAAGGCGATGTCGGTTATTTCAGTATAAAATAAAGGAATTTTAGTCATGGTTACGTAACGAATTTTAGGTTCAATTTGATAGTATTTACGATAATACTTTAGAAAATAGCTCGGCTCCACGGTTGCGTCGCAATATACCTTGTGCTCGCACAGAGTACAAACGTCTGTTCGTTCAAGTAATTGACAACATATCCTCCGAAATAACTTATATAGATTAGATTAGATATTCCGAAGTTTTTAAATTAAATTTTTTTCAATTGTTAAACAATAAACTTTATGATAGATTCCACTTAGATTTTCCCACTGAAGTTTTTATTTCATTGTTTGAGATTTACTCCCAGTATTATGACAAACAATGTTTAAAAGCACAATTAGTTTGCTTATATTCCTCCCCAGAACTTAAAGAACTTAACGTATTCCAATTAATAGATTTCATTAATGAAAATAGCCTAGATAGTGCCTTCCCTCAGTTATTAAAATTAGCTCTTACCTCTTTGTTACCATACCTGCGGGTATATACATACAAGCGCTTCCGCCGAAAGGGTTTTTCCTCTCTTAAGCGTATTCAAACCTATTTGAGAAATACACAGGATCAAGAGCGCATATCTGATTTCTCAATGATCGCGATTGAAAAACCGTTGTTGGTAGAATTAAAACGTTCACCAACATTTTATGCAGATATTATTAAATCATTTCTTAAGAAGGATAGGCGGTTTAAATTCGAATACAAAATAATTTTTTTAACGTTTAGTTTATTGTTTATCAGTTTTTAACACACTTTAGGTTCTCACAAAGCTCAACTTTGTTTCAACCGCTCCGTCCAGCAACTTACACGAAACGAAACGGTTTTTATCAACGCCACCGAAGGTATGCTGTAACTGCTGATATGTTTGATTGGAATTCTATCTAGTAGTAGTATGCATTCAGTGCGCTTTGGTAAACTCGTCCACCATGCGAATAAACAAGCTGAAAGTTTAAGACACACAGGAAAAAAGGTACCCATCATTTTGATTTAACAATAACGAGGTAAAAAAGAGAATTTGGTCAAACTTGTTAATCGGGCATGCAGTCCTCAGCTTATGAAGCTTCGCCCCTGCTGTGTGGCCTCTTCTGGGGTTTGGTCGGGATGAGAATCCCACGTCGTTGGGGTAGGGTTTTATCCGGCGTAGGTGAGTGATTCTGGTTGCGTACTGTGGGGCTGAGGCCCCGTACCACTGTACCACGGGCACATGCAAATAAGAATAACTAGGGGTCTCTCAGCTTCCTCACAAAACAACCCCACCCTACTTAGAAGGGTAAAAAACATTCGAATTCACTCCTCTTTCGTAAAGTCAGTCTGCCAATATCAAACTAGATTGGACAATACAATAAAAACCCTCTTTGTTCGGTAGTATTATAAAATTATCTCGACACAGTACCTTGAATAATTAATTAAGTACATTTATTATTGTGCTTTCAGAGTCCCACAAAATGTAACCTCATTTAGTCAGCGAATATGTTTTTAATTCATTATGGAGGTGTACTTAAACTTAATTAAATAATTCAAGCATTTCAAGTGACTTTTATTTGTTTTAAAATTTATAGTAATTTAATTCATTATATTGTAGTATAGAAAGAAAGAAGAAAGAATATAGAAATATAGAGTATGTATACTAGCTGATGGCGCGGTCCCGCCCTCATGAAATATTTTTCTTATTCCCAATTCCTATGAAGAATTCCGGTAATGTACCAGGATAAGCCCCACGTCAGCATAAGCTGAGAGGAGACCAAATTCCACGCAGATGTGACACGTACTAGCATACAACCGACGGATTTTTTACTCTAAATTTCCCCTGTGTAAATGTTTAGCTATCTAAGATGCTTATAAGTAATCGCCATATCTGTGTTTGCGAATTAAACATATTT
This sequence comes from Nudaria mundana, assembly GCA_963556515.1. Lineage (NCBI taxonomy): Eukaryota > Metazoa > Arthropoda > Insecta > Lepidoptera > Erebidae > Nudaria > Nudaria mundana. The sequence goes on along the minus strand of OY748302.1, from coordinate 15,521,845 downwards.
TCTTTTCTTTCTTTCTTCCAGGATAAAAAAGTAGGTAGCCCATAGCAATCGGGTATAGCTAAGTTTTATTGAAAAGACTAGTTAAAGCCCGCGGCTTCACCTGCGTGATATAATTTTCTTCTTAATTTCCACAGCAACACTTTACCAGTGGTGCGAGCACGGCTTGTCGACATATTGTCGGTCCTGTATGCACATTGTTGAACATGAGAGTATGTTTGACAACAACCTTTGATAATGCCATAAAGTGAAACCGGTCAAATTAAATCCTATAAATAAATAATAGTGAAACTGTGTACAAGTGTTTTTTGTTAGCATGATAGATACTTACTTACTAGGTACCTAAAAGTTCCCTAATAGGTACCTAGGACTTCACTGAGAAATAGGTATATGACTAGTGTGTATGTATGTATACGAAGCTATTGCGTAGTAAGGAAAGCAAAATCGTTTTCCCCCTAATTTGGCGAACCAATTTACGTCACTCAAGGCATTTATATATTTTCTTCGTATAAAGATTCCAAGTACATTCCAAGGTTGCCAGATCAAAATGTAAACTAACCATAAATAAGAGGTCGTCAGATATTTTGATGGTTTAACTATTTACCCAGCCACGAACCATATCCAGAAATATTTGGATCTAGGTATAGAGTCTAGTCTGATTGTCAGGAGGTTCATAGGGCCTTAGAGCTCTTGATGTATATATTAGTAAATAGAAATGAATATAAGAAGAGTTTACAAATGATAAATTGTTTTGAAATAAACTCTCTTGTACTTTCACAATTCTTTTTATTTTATAAAACCTTACCAGTCTAATGTCAGCTGTGGATAGCTTCAAGGTGAATTTCTTAAGTATAATAATACTCGTATAATGAGTTATTAAATACTAAAGGACAGTGAATGTAGTGTTGTGAATTTATAGAAATACCTCTGATGATGTCATAAGGCGAAATCGGTAAGGTTTTATAAAATAAAAACTATGTTATGATGAAATGCAATACTTTAAAAGTTAATACTGACGTTTTTCTTAAACAGCTTTACCTATAAACTTGGCAAAACAATATCTGGTACGTTGGCAACACTCTCATCCCGTATTCGCTGACTCACACGTATTCTGTAAAAGCTCGTCATGATATTCGTTCGTGCACGTGCCTTGCGCCCTACAACTTGAACTTGTGCCGTGACTCATCACAAAACGACGACGTATGAGTCAAAAGCTCTGTTATCGACAAATACTGGAAATACCATTTTGTCAACGCAACAAATAGATTAATGACAGACACATATCACATCTACATAGGTAGTGGACAGAGGTGCATAAGACACCCACAGTTTGCCAGTATTTTTGGTCTCACGTAATAGGAGGCAAGCCTATTGCCGTTATCGGGCACCGGTTATGTCCAAAATGGTCAAATGAAAAATTATGATATGTGTGTGTATGGTTTTCTCCAATCATGGGAATTTTTTAACGTAAGCTTTGCGTCCACCTTGCTTCTAAAAAGCTTTATATGTATAACTCACCCCTCATTTATTTAACTTTCTAAACTAAAATGGTAAAACTAGTTTTCTACAAAACAGTTTGGAAATTAGAACAAGTTTCTAATCTACTGATGTTTAGTTTTGGACAAGGGAATGTTAATGGGAAAGTTTTCAATATTGGGAAACGGGAGGAAAACCGCCGTCGAGTAGGCGCCGACAAATTGGTTGACCGGTAACGTAAACCGCAAATACCATTGGCCCTTGTGGTATCTGTGTGGGGTCACAGTTGCAGCGGGAACAGCACCTATAAAGAAATCAATAGTAAATGTATCCTTGCACTCAAATAGTGCTTAGATACAGGAGTGGAATATTAGAATTGGGCGTTTTATTTATTTATTTACACTTCATGCACAGTAACAGTACATAGGCGGACTTAATGCCATAGGCATTGTCTAACAGTCAACCTTAGGGTGATGCAGAGAGAACTAGTAGTAGGTGCTAAGAGGTTATAAAAGTTATGATGACATTAGAGAAATAGGATAAACTTAAATACTAATAACTACATACATAGCTAATACTAACAAACATATATATATATATATATATATATATATATATATATATATATATATACATACATACACATACATAGACATATACAGCATATATTACGCCCATAAACCTACATAATATATACTATGTATTATTAATTCAATAAAGTGTCTAAGGAATATCTGCACATTATGTCTATATACAATACATAAACTAATAAAACACAACTATGAGCTATGACTGCATTAAATATAGGCTAGGACTCTGTTTATGAGTCGCGATATAGTTCATATACCTTCTTCCTGAAAACGAAGCGGCTGGTTGACATCCTAATTTCCAACGGAAGCACATTCCAGAGAAGAATAGACTGTACGTAGAATGAAGAGTGAATAAGTTGTTATCAGGCAATGTGATGTACGCGGGCAGTGCTGCGGTCACTCGACACGCGGAAAGCCAGTGGCCCTGACGGCATTCCGGCGGTGGTGCTACGAAAATGTGCAGCTGAGTTGTCTCCAGTATTAACGCGTCTGTACCGCCTGTCATACTCTTCAGGGCTCGTGCCGGAGGTCTGGAAGGAGGCGAACGTACAACCGATCCCCAAGAAAGGGGATCGGTCCGATCCAGGCAACTATCGACCCATAGCTGTCACCTCAGTCATTTGCAAGGTGCTTGAGCTCCTTATAAATAAGCAGCTCATGCAATTCCTAGAGGATCACTCGCTAATCAATGATCGACACTACGGCTTCAAGCCAAAGCGATCAACGGGTGATCTTCTGGCATTCGTAACGCATGTCTGGGGTGGGGCTATGGAAAGGCACGGCGACTCCTTGGCTATTAGCCTGGACATCGCCAAAGCCTTCGATAGGGTCTGGCATGCTTCGCTCGTTTCCAAGCTTCCGGCATATGGTCTACCTCCTCAACTGTGCAGCTGGATTGCCAGCTTTTTAAACGAGCGCCGAGTGCGGGTCCTCTGCGATGGCCAGGCTTCTCGCTTCTTGCAAGTGAATGCCGGGGTACCGCAGGGGTCCGTACTATCACCAACTCTCTTTCTTCTGCATATCAATGATATGCTATCCCTCGGGAACATTCATTGCTATGCAGATGACAGCACACTGCACGGGAGTTACTCGGTTCGTCCGACGGCGGGGCGATCTGAGATTGAGGAGGAGAGACGACGACTCGTGGCTGATCTCGACCGTAACCTCGACAGTATCTCTCAATGGGGTACCGAGAACCTGGTCGAGTTCAATGCCCGCAAAACACAGGCGTGTGCATTTACTGCGAAGAAATCCCCTTTCCTTCCCCTACCCTCTCTTCAGAATGCATTATTACCAATGAAGGACAACCTTGATATCCTTGGCATAGACGTTCGTCGAGAGCTCAATAATAAAAAGTACATCGAAAGATGTATAGGGCTAGCTTCGCGGAAACTAGGAATACTGAATAAGGTAAAGAGATTCTTTACACCGGACTAGAGGTGTCTGTTGTACAAGACGCAGATTAGACCCTGCGTCGAATACTGCTCTCACCTCTGGGACGGCTCCGCGAAGTATCTGCTGGACGCTCTCGACGCTATGCAGCGACGGGCTATCCGTATTATAGATTGTCCGGAGGTAACGGGAAGCCTTGAGCCGCTAGTTCAGCGCCGAACAATAGCTTCCTTGGCCGCATTCTACCGTATTTACCACGGCGAGTGTTCTGAAGAGCTCTTCAATCTGATCCCACCCTCTTCCTTCCGATCCCGAACGACTCGTGCCGGGCAGAGATGCCACCCCCACACAGTGGATAGCATGTTCGCGAGAACCGAACGTTTTAAACGTTCGTTTCTCTGCCGAACGATAGTGGCCTGGAACGCCCTGCCTGTGCACGTGTTTCCTCCCACATATAATCCTGGGTTCTTTAAGCGGAGCGTGAAGAGGCACATCAGTAGGTCGTCAAGTTGAGGGCCACTCTCAATAGTAATGTGTGCTGTGAGAGTGGCCCACAATCGCTAGACGTCGTCACGACTTACCACCAGGCGGGCGGCGTCAATTTGGCGAACCAAATATAAAAAAAAAAAAAAAAAAAAATAAGGCTAGAAGTGTGAGAAGGACAATGTAAAAGTAGATTGTTTGAAGAACGCAAGTTTTTGTTAGATATTATATATAAAGATAAGATAAGATATTATAAAGATGAAGGAAGGGATCAGTCGCTATTTCGACTTCAGCCCAAGACTATAGTTAATGTGATTCACATTGTAAAAAAGTTTTAGAACTATGAATTAAATTTTCAATCAACATTAGTTATTAATCAAAATTTCATATGAAACCTTTTCAGGTGTACAGACGAATCAGCGCGTGACAAACGAGACCGCAGTGCTTATTGGGATCCAGACCTCTTGGGTAGGGTCCTAATGTTAGCGAACTAGGAGCTTACAAGCTCTTTTGTGTAAAATAATACCAAACCCATCAAACCTATTCACGAAATTTCAAGTGAATATTCTCTCTTTTCAGAGGTCCGTAGTATAAGTCTCGGAACCCTTATAGTTTCGTCATGTTCGTCCGTCCTCGAGCGCTTTCACACTGCCACGATATTGTCACGATATCGTGCATTTTATCGTAGCGATATCGTGACGATATAGGGGAAGGAAGGGTGCATAATATCATAAATATTTTTTCTAAGATTCTAATACTTTTAAGAGATTTTTTTATTTTTTATTTACGAAATACTCGTAATTAACGGTTACTCATAACAATTACAATAGAAGAGATTTAAAGTTTTTGTTTTTTTATACACACATACAAATCACGCATATATCGCCGAAGGGGTAGGCAGAGGTGCATTACACACCCACAATTTGCCAGTATTTTTAGTCCCACGTAATAGGGGGCAAGCCTATTGCCGTCACCGGGCACACATATAATGGGTTATGTTCAAACTGGTCGAATGAATTTAATAAAAAGTAGCAGTTATATCGTAATTTTGAAAAAAGTCCTGGGCGTCTCCGACTATTGATTTTTTTAGCATAAATGAATATATGTATAAAAACATTAATTTTTGTATTAAATATCCCATTTGCTACAAATCTATACTTATAATAAATCTGTAGAAGTGAAAATTCTGTACATTGAAAATATCAAAAAAATAAATGACAGGGGGTGTTACTCTCGGAGAGGGCCATAGCTTTCCCCAGCTGGCTCGGGCCAGCTCGGCGAGATGTGTCGTGCGGTGTTCCGCAGGGGTCGGTCCTGGGGCCGCTTCTGTGGAACATCGGCTACGACTGGGTGCTGCGGGGTGCGTTGCCTAGGGGTGTCGGCGTAACGTGCTACGCCGACGATACCCTCGTCACGGCGCGGGGTGCAACGTACCAGGAGGCAGCACTCAAGGTCACGACGGGTGTTGCTCGAGTCGTGGGTCGGATACGGCAGCTGGGACTGGAGGTGGCCTTGCACAAGTCCGAGGTTCTGTGTTTTCACAGACCTCGGAACGGTCCACCAGAAGGTTCCAGCATAAATGTGGGAGGCGTTAGCATCGGCATCAAGCCCTCGATGAAGTACCTAGGGATCGTACTTGATAGCCGATGGAACTTCGGACCACATTTCCGAAGTTTGGTCCCCAAGGTGACGCAGGCATCGGTCGCGCTTTCGCGACTGATGCCCAACCTAAAGGGACCCAACGCCTCCTGCAGGAGACTGTACCTGGGGATCGTGCGGAGTATGGCCCTATACGGGGCTCCCGTATGGGCGGATAAGTTGGCGGTCAAGGGGAACGTGACTCTGTTAAACAGACCACTTAGAACCTTGGCCGTCAGAACCGTACGGGGGTACCGCACGATCTCCGGAGAGGCTGCATGTCTCCTAGCCGGGACCCCTCCATGGGACCTGGAAGCGAGAGTCCTTGCGTCATTGTTCCAATGGCGCAAGGAGGCGCTGGAGCGGGACCACAGGCCTGCGTCTCGAGAAATCGAGGACCAGCGGTCCCAACTCCGCCAGGATCTCATGGAGTCATGGAGGGTGCGACTTGAGCAACCCAAGGGGGGTGCCATCTTCATCGCGGCGGTGAGACCGATCATGGACGATTGGCTGCAGAGGCAGCATGGTGACCTCACGTACCGTGCGACGCAGATGGTTGCCGGGCATGGATGCTTCGGTAGCTATCTGTTTCGCATGCATCGTGAGGTCACAACCCGGTGTCAACACTGCGAGGTTTCCGACGACGACACCGCACTCCACACGTTGGTGGAGTGCTCAGCGTGGGCGAGTCAGCGCCGGGACCTCGTAGTGGGTCTGGGCGTGGATACCCTCTCGCTGGGGACCATGCTTCAAGCCATGGTATCCAGCGGGAGTAGGTGGAACGCGGCCGTGTCCTTCTGCGAGCAAGTCATGCTCGCGAAGGAGGCGGCCGGGAGGGAGAGGGAGCGTACCCTCCCCGCCGAGTTCCGTAGTCGGCGGCCAGGCCGCCCCAGACTACGCGACTACGCCCAAGACTATCGTCCTCCATGATCGGGGCCTGAGGACGGCGGGATCGCCACCCACCGTCCTTACAGAAGCAGGCTAGAAGGGTTGCATGCTGCGGGGCCTTTGCCCCATAGCACGCAACCAGATTCACTCACTGACGCGGGATAAAACCCGACCCCAACGACGCGGGATTCTCGTCCCGACCAAACACCCGCAGAGACCACAGGGGTGGTCAAAGTCCGCCGGGCGCCACTGGACATACCCTCTGCTAGTAACCAGGGACGCCCGGCAACGGACGTTAGAGCGGCCGCGGCCAAGGGCCGCGGAATTAAAAAAAAAAAAAAAAAAAAAAAAAAAGGGGGTGTTACTAGACCGACACCGAACCCAAATAAGTGTATAAAAAAAATTTTTGTCTGTCTGTCTGTCTGTTCAGGCATCACGCAAAAACTACCGGTTCGAATACGATGAAACTTGGTATAATTATTCTTTAATATCCTGGGCACCACGCTGGGTACTTTTTATCCCGGAAAAGTATATACAATAAAAAACAAACTTTAATTTTGCGGTTCGATCCCTAGACCCGAGTACTATACCAACCGCAAATAATAAGTTTGTCGTAGGTTTTAGGCGATTTTTTTTTAATATTTCATATTTTCGTAACTTAAGATGAATTTTTATGGTATAATAGAAAATATAATAGAAGATATAATAGATAAACTGGTGTAGGGGGGGCTATATGAACGCAATAAAACCCAAAATAATGGTTTTTAGAACTTTTGTCTGAATGTTTGAACACGCTAATCTCAGAAACGATTTGATTTTTTAGTAAAAAAGTTATGTAGATCTAAAGTAACACGCAGGCGGAGCTGCGGGCAACAGCTAGTCAATAAATAAAACTTGACATAACAGCCGTTTAAACTCAATCAAACTCAAACTCAAAAATATCTATACTTATAATAAATCTGTAGAAGTGAAAATTCTGTACATTGAAGATATCAAAAAAATAAATGGCAGGGGGTGTTGCTAGACCGACACCGAACCCAAAAAGGTAATTAAAAATATTTTTGTCTGTCTATCTGTCTATCTGCGTCTATCTGTCTGCGTCTGTCTGTCTTGCGTGATGTTCAGGCATCACGCAATAACTACCGGTTCGATTACGATGAAACTTGGTATAATTATTCTTTAATATCCTGGGCACCACGCTGGGTACTTATTATCCCGGAAAAGTAAATACAATAAAAAACAAACTTAATTTTGCGGTTCGATCTCTACACCCGAGCACTGTACCAACCGCAAATAATAAGTTTGTCGTAGGTTTTCTTTTTTTTTAATATTAGGTTCGCCAAATTGACGCCGCCCGCCTGGTGGTAAGTCGTGACGACGTCTAGCTATTGTAGGCCACTCTCACAGCACACAATACGATAGAGAGTGGCCCTCAACTTGACGACCTACTGATGTGCCTCTTCACGCTCCGCTTAAGGAACCCAGGGTTATATGTGGGAGGAAACACGTGCACAGGCAGGGCGTTCCACCCCACTACCTATCGCTCGGCAGAGAAACGAACGTTTAAAACGTTCGGTTCTCGCGAACATGCTATCCACTGTGTGGGGGTGGCATCTCTGCCCGGCACGAGTCGTTCGGGATCGGAAGGAAGAGGGTGGGATCAGATTGAAGAGCTCTTCAGAACAGGTTACCTCACCCTCATGGAGTTCACTATTAATGGTTTTTAGAACTTTTGTCTGTTTGTCTGAATGTTGTAACGCTAATCTCAGAAATGATTTAATTTTTTGATTTGAATTTGCGGTTTGGTTTTCAATCGCTTTATTAATAAAAAAAGGTAATGTACATCTAAAGTAACACGCAGGCGGAGCTGCGGGCAACAGCTAGTTTATTAATATAACGCTTATATATTAATACAGCGCATAAGAATTTACATTTAAAGCCAGATTCACACAGCAAAGGGTGGAGCCACGATCGCTAGACGTCGTCACGACTTACCATCAGGCGGGCGACGTCAATTTAACGTACCTGATACATGTAAAAAAGAAAAAGAACTTGAGAATGCGTCAATTTTATATTATAATATGATTATCTTTCTAGGGCTTATCACAGTTATTGCTTACTAAGAATAGTTATTTGTTCTTAACTATACATTTTTTGCTCCAATTTTGTTCGAAAGCCGATGTGATAAATGGCTTACGAAAAAAAGTCTATAGTTTGACTGCTATGCAGATAGGTATACAATTACACAAGTGCAACTTATGAAACCTCTCATTTTTCATCGGGAGTTAGAAATGTTACATACAGCTCAGTTCAGCGCCTCCAGTGGAAGCAGAGCGGAACTAACGTTACTAATTGTAGAGCTCTACCTACAGAGAGAGTTACTATTACCTATTCTGTGCTATTGTTCAATGTATTTCTGGTATAACATTGCATTTCTCTATTTGAGAGCAATAAGATTGGTTTTGCTATTCTTATTTTTTTAATATTAGGTCGCCAAATTTACGCCACCCGCCTGATGGAATGCCGTTGCGACGTCTAGGGATTGTGGGCGTCTCTCACAGTACGAAATATGTACTATTAAGAATGGCCCTCAACTGCGCGACCTAGTGATGTGCCTCTTCACGCTCCGCTTGAAGAACCCTGAGTAAGTTGGAGGAAATACGTGCGCGAGCAGGGCGTTCCAGGAGATCGTTCTACAGAAGAACGATCTCTTGAAACACTCAGTTCTTGCGAAGATTCTATCCACAGTATACGGGTGGCATCTCTCGGCACGTGTTGTACGGGATTTAAAAGAAGAAGGTGGGATTAGGTGTAAGATATTTAGATCAGACCCACGACCTTCATCGGCTTTTAAGTCCAACTGCGATGCAGCTGAACTGCGATGTGTTCCGTGAAGCGACTTTCATCTGACCTCCACAACCCGCAGACGATATCGAAACTCTGTAGTTAGAAGTCGGATTTTGTTTTAGGGCTCCAAATACCTGTAACGACTGTCATAGATGTTAATATGAAAACTGGAAACGACGGCGACGGCTTTACGTTCTCTCCGCACGGAGGGGTCTCAGTGTCGTAGAAATGGTTACCCAACCTAAGAACGATCTGGCTAATTGTTGCTTAACCTTTGCAATGTGTTAACCTACTCGGTTAAGTGACCAGCCACGTTAAGCAAGATATTACTATACAAGTTCGTTAGAAAATAAGCACTATGTTAGTACAAACCACAGAACCATACATTAGGTTGGACGTACGCCAGACCCAGAAGGCGTAGCATGCGGTCTGTTCGTTCTGGATTTATTGTTTCTTAATCCACTGCTAGTTTGGAGTAAAACTGTAAGTCCGATATAATTTTCGTGTGGTGCTAAGGTTTGCTCTGTAGATATACTATTTAGTAATACATCTGTCCTAGCTTTGGAATTTTGGTTTGAATTACAGAGTGGATGAATTTTCTGGGGTGCCGGTAACTGCTATATATAGGCTTGCCTCCTATAACGTGAGATGAAAAAATACTGGCAAAGATAGGGTGTGTTATGCACCTCTGCCTACTCCTTCAGAGACGTAGGAGGTATGGCTGTCAGTATTAAGGGCCCATCGATGATAATGTCATGTTGTGTGTCATTCTAGAAAACGCACCTCATGAGCAAGGTAAGTATCAGAAGAGTTAGTCCATCTATACTAATATTATAAAGACACAAGATTTGAATGTTTTTTTTGAAGCGAATAGGCTCCGTAACTAATGATCCAATTTTGTTTTTTTTTTTTTTTTTTTTTTATTTATTTAAACTTTTTGCACAGTTATTGTACAGTGGCGGACTTAATGCTACAGGCATTATCTTCCAGTCAACCTTAGGGTGATGCAGATAGATCTAGTAGTAGGTGCATAGCAGTATATTTCTTTCACTGATATGTAGCTACATTATCCCTAGTAACATAGGCTACTTTTTATCCCGGTAATTTGTTCCCACGGGAAACGGGAACGAGAAAATTATCACGCGAGCGGAGCCGCGGCGATCCTCTAGTAACCAATAATATCACAGATCTGTCACATGACCCAATTGACACATTTTTTGAAGTTTGCTGCGAAGTCATTCAAGCGCTGTATAGTAAGGGGGTTCAACAAGACTGTGGGAAAAAGCTAGTGAAGAAAGAATCTCGGTCTTCACGCGGACATATTTTGCTCTTGTATATACACGTATTGAGTTGTTAAGTATTTAGTCGACTAAATTTTAACTAAACGTCCGGGATGCCCAGGACTTTAATTGGCTGTGCCACAGCGGTTGCCTTTCATAAACATTTCATCGGAAGACAACGGGTCTCAATATTTTCTTTTCAAAATTACAATATTGCTGCTACTTTTTATTAAATTCATTCGGCTATTTTGGACATAACCCATTATATGTGGGCCCGGTAAATTCTACCTAAATTGTAAGCAAATTTAATAGTGTAAACAATTAATTCAGTTGTAAGTTACAAGTATTTAGTAATAAGCTACAACTTAGAATTTAGTGCGCAAGTAAATAAGTAAATCAGACTATTTTCAGGTGGCCCTTACCACTAACTTACCACATGCAAAATTTAGTTTTCTCAACCATGCTTGCAAATAAGTGCATTAGTTTCACAACCAACTTGAGTTACGTGAACACACTTATATAGCTACTTATCTACTTAACCCCCGAAGAGGCCACACAGGTGGCCAAAGTCCGCAGGGTGCCACTGGAAATACCTTCTGGTGCGTACCAGAGACGCCCGGCAATGGACATAGGAACGGCCGCGGCCTTACTTATCTACTTGACGACTTAAACCAGCCATAGCAACACCGCCGGGCGCCACTGGGAATTCTTGCAGTGTCTACCGGAGGCGCTTGGAATGGAAAAAAAAGCCATAGCAACAACTAGAAATGTATATGGTCTCTGTCTACAACCCTCCATTTCTTCCTAATACTATTTTGATAAACATCCATACAAAATTTCGCGTTTAATATAGTCCGAGACGCCCAGGACTTTAATTGGCTGTGCCATAGCGGCTGACAAGATTTTGTTGCCTTAAATCAACAACTTTAGGCAACGGGTTTCAATTTTTTTTCAAAATTACTATATAGCTACTAAATAAATAATAGCTACTTTTTATTAAATTCATTCGGCCAATTTGGACATAACCCATTATATGTGTTTTTTTTTTTTTTTTTTTTTATATTTGGTTCGCCAAATTGACGCCGCCCGCCTGGTGGTAAGTCGTGACGACGTCTAACGATTGTGGGCCACTCTCACAGCACTCATTACTATTGAGAGTGGCCCTCAACTTGACGACCTACTGATGTGCCTCTTCACGCTCCGCTTAAAGAACCCAGGATTATATGTGGGAGGAAACACGTGCACAGGCAGGGCGTTCCAGGCCACTATCGTTCGGCAGAGAAACGAACGTTTAAAACGTTCGGTTCTCGCGAACATGCTATCCACTGTGTGGGGGTGGCATCTCTGCCCGGCACGAGTCGTTCGGGATCGGAAGGAAGAGGGTGGGATCAGATTGAAGAGCTCTTCAGAACACTCGCCGTGGTAAATACGGTAGAATGCGGCCAAGGAAGCTATTGTTCGGCGCTGAACTAGCGGCTCAAGGCTTCCCGTTACCTCCGGACAATCTATAATACGGATAGCCCGTCGCTGCATAGCGTCGAGAGCGTCCAGCAGATACTTCGCGGAGCCGTCCCAGAGGTGAGAGCAGTATTCGACGCAGGGTCTAATCTGCGTCTTGTACAGCAGACACCTCTGGTCCGGTGTAAAGAATCTCTTTACCTTATTCAGTATTCCTAGTTTCCGCGAAGCTAGCCCTATACATCTTTCGATGTAGTTTTTATTATTGAGCTCTCGACGAACGTCTATGCTAAGGATATCAAGGTTGTCCTTCATTGGTAATAATGCATTCTGAAGAGAGGGTAGGGGAAGGAAAGGGGATTTCTTCGCAGTAAATGCACACGCCTGTGTTTTGCGGGCATTGAACTCGACCAGGTTCTCGGTACCCCATTGAGAGATACTGTCGAGGTTACGGTCGAGATCAGCCACGAGTCGTCGTCTCTCCTCCTCAATCTCAGATCGCCCCGCCGTCGGACGAACCGAGTAACTCCCGTGCAGTGTGCTGTCATCTGCATAGCAATGAATGTTCCCGCGGGATAGCATGTGTGCCCGGTGACTGCAATACGCTTGCCCCCTATTACGTGGGACAAAAAATACTGGCAAATTGTGGGTGTGTTATGCACCTCTGCCTACCCCTTCGGGGATATAGGCGTGAAATATGTGTGTGTGTGTGTTATTATAGTTAAAAAGAATAGTTAACTATCAGACCACGTGCATAAGGGAGTGATAGTTTTCAAAACCAATACGTCGTAAAAGTTCACTGACATTACTTTTGTAGAACAACTCCTGTTTTCAAAGTAGGTACTATCTGATATGATCTACGACGTAGCCATTCGTAGCAGTTGCTACACGTTCGCTTCATATTTTTCGAAGCATGCAGAGAATTGTTTATTTAGAGTTTTCTTTCGAATTTTCTGACTGTCGCAGTCGATTGTGTAAATGAAGAATAGAAGTAAAATGGAAAATTATGAATCGAAAATAAAAAACGATTAATAAATTAGACTGATATTCATAAATTTTTTTTTTTTAACTACTCCAAAAAGAGGAGTTTTTCGGTTTGACTGTGTTTTTCAAACGACTTCCAAGAAAGGAAGAGGTTCTCAATTTGACTGCATGTTTTTTTAAATGTTTGTTACCTCATCCTTGAACTGAGTGAACTGAATTTAAAAAATACTAGTTATCACGGCGAACTTTGTATCGCCTCAAATATAAAAAGAAAAAAAAATATTTTAATATAGCATGCAAATGTATGTATTATTAATTATAATTGAAAAACGCGACGGACGGACAGACAGACAGACAAATTGTCGTATTAAATATATAGATTTTTACTACTACCCAATTGGTAATTGGTCCCATTCCGACAATTATTTGGTCCCATTGTGGTAATTTGAAATCGGATTTTGTGTAATTTATTTGACGTGTTTTTTAAATTCTTATCATTTTAATAGAATTTAAAATATGAAAAATTATTACACTATGGGCCTTTACCGGGATCGACAAAGATGAAAAATAATAATTTTACCATAAAATAACGCTTGAGTACTACTTTTTGTTTGTAAGCCCAAAAGTTGGGCTTTTGGGCTCTATCCAGACCGAATATTCTATGAGGATACGAAAACAAGTAGAGAAAACGTACCTAGATAGTGCGCTTCGCTGTTTGCAAAGGTAGTGAACTTCGCTGTCTTGTCTTGGCTGTGTCACTTCCGTGAACCCAGGCAGATAAATACCTAAGCTTAAAGAATCAACTTCCTGCTCCTCTCCTACAATAAAATATTTCAGAGTAAGTAAATAAAAAAGTATTTGATCCTTGACAAATCACTGAACTCACAAAACAAGCTTGAATTTCGTCGAGTTTCGACTCACGATTGTCGCACATTCACCCTTTTTGAGCGCCTGTCCAATTTGTAATAGCAATGATCATTCACGCGCCAACGAGCCGTATTTGCTATAAAAATTTGATATTGTAAAAATATTTGCAATACTGGATTGAAAATTGTCACAGTAAATGAGGTTTGACTTAATAGACGCTCTAGGATTAATATCATCCACCGAGCCTTTTCCCAACATAGGTCGGCCTTCCAGTCTAACTGTGATTTGGCTGAACTTCGATATTTCACGTGAAGCGACTGCCATCAGACCTCCACAACCCATGTGCGATATAGAATTTCTGTAGTTAGACCGGTCGGAGTTTTGATTTAGGGCTCAACTACCCCTAACGAATGCCATAGATGTTTCTATGATAACCGGGACAGACGGACGGCTTAACGTTCTCTCGGAGGTACGGAGAGGTCTCAATGTCTTAAGAAATGGTCATGCATCCTAAGACCGGCCTGACTAAATAAAAATAAATAAATATGTTAAATAAATATGTTAGGACAATTTACACAACGCCATCTAGTCTCAAACTAAGCAGAGCTTGTGATATGAGTACTAGATATTACTAATATAAATACTTAAATACATTTTTTTTGTAAATACATACATATTATACATAGGAAACACCCAGTCTTCGGCACAAACGTATCTGTCTTCACACAAAGTTTGTCCCGACCGGGAATCGAACCCGAGACTCCGGCGTCGAAAGCAGATGCACTACCTACTACGCCACCGAAGCAGTCAAACTAACAGACTAGATGTTGGTTAACCTTTGCAATATGTTAACATTATCAGTTACAACTCGACCACGAGCCCCTCTTTTCTGTGTAATATTATCGAAATTTCTACGTTTTCATATTCAAATTAAAAGCATTATGGAAAGAGACCGGACGGTATGTCGTTGCTACTGTGGAAGATGGGAAGGCCTTTGGTGTGGGACGCTACATGCGTTGACACCTTAGCACCTTCACACCTTCCAAGCACATCCGGATGTGCCGGCGCTGCTGCTGCATCGGCTGAAGGCCTCAAACGGTGTAAATATGCTAACCTAGCAGGTGATTACATATTTGAGCCGTTTATGGTTGAGACACAGGGGCCAGGGGGTCCAAGTGCTCGCCGCCTTTATAGAGACGTTGCTAAACCCTTAATCGATGCTACTCAGGACCAGAAGGATGGCTTTTTTCTGGCCCAAAGAATAAGTATCGACATCCAACGTGGCAACACAGTCAGCATTCTGGGAACCTTCCCAGTCGGCAATGACGCGGAGGATTTTTAAACGATATTTTGTAATGTAAATATTTTTAATTATGTATATTGTAATTCCTATTGTAAATAATTTTTAATGCAAAGCTTTATTTATTATAATATTAATAGTATTAATATTCGGTATTACATTGCAATTGAGCGTTTCCTTTGACAACGTTTTCTGAAAACGTTTCCTTGTCCCGCACCGCGAACTAGTTCAGAGTTGCTAGTTCTTCTGTGCGGGAAAAGTCAAGCATTACCTTGACATTGATGAAATCATCGATGAATATCGATGGAGCCACGTTTTTAAACAAAGAAGAAGATAATTAACTATTCAACTAATGAGTATTCATCCAAAATATAAGCATTTAGAAATATAAATATAAGTTTGTTTATCAGTTATCTTGATCCCAAAGTACAAGATTAAGTATAGCTTAGTTTGGGCTAGATGACGTTGTGTGAGAATGTCCAAAATATTAACATTTATTTCATGGTAATTTTATTGGTACTACAAACCACCCAGTTTGGAGCCTGTACCCACTAACCACAGCCTTTTGTGAGTTTTACCCTTTTTAGAAATCAACCAAACTATTTTTCAAGCAGTTTGCAAACATGAGTAATGCATTCAGGCCTCTCATTATTTAGCCAGTAACATTCTTTCTGTTCGTGCTTAGTGGAGGTCAGTGATCGGCTTATTGCAAGGGCAGGTAAACCGCAACCTAGTATTACCTATCGTTATACAATGAAACTGTGCTATTGTATTGCATTTTTGTGTTTATTTAAGTTTGTAATTTCTAAATTATGGTGACTCATTATTGCAATTTAGTGTGATTTATTACGTGCTTTTAAAGAATATCTATGGGTACCTAGTTTCGTTTTCTTCTTCTATGACATACTTAGTAGGTCCTAGGTCCTCCATAATCAGTATTACATGGGGCACACTAAAAGTTTAGCACTTCTAGCTAATCGGAACTATTTGAATATCGAATGTTATATTTTTTGGAGTTTACTCCTTAAGAATCGATTTTCATATATAAGGCGCCCGGTATGAGAAAAATCCGAGGGGTAAAACCTACTAACAAGTAACGAAAATTGTGTCACGTTTTTGGTGCGCACCTCTAGTGCGCAACTTTCTAATTTGTTATAGTTAGATACTCGTACTCAACCTTCTTAGTAATAAAAAAAAATAAATTGGAGGGAAATCATTTGTCAATTGTTTTTTATCACACATCAAAGTTCTACGTATGCAACGAAAATGGGATTAAGTCGAAAAGATTTTAGAGCGACGATTTTTTATGATTTTAAAAGTTCTCTCTCTCCGCAAGACTGTGCCTCTCGTCTTCAAAATGCTTTTGGGACAGAAGCACCTTGTTTGAGCACCGTGAGGCAATTGTTTGCTGAATTTGAGAGAGGTCGAGTTTCTTTACATGACGAATTTCGTGAAGGGCGGCCTTCAACTACCGTCAACGAAAATAATGTGGCTACTGTTAAGCGGATTACCTATGAGACAATTCGAGGACTATTGGGGATTGGTATGAGTCAAATCCAGAAAATTTTACACGAAGAATTGAAAGTTCGGAAACTTTGTTGTCGTTGGATCTGACAGCGGAGCAGAAGCGGGCTCGCGTGGAATGGTGCTCACAGACGCTACTGAAGTACGACGATGGACATTCTAATGCTGTTTATGACATTGTCACAGGAGACGAAACGTGGATTTATTGTTTTGAACCCGAAAAAAACAGCAATCTTGTGAATGGGTGTTTGAAAATGAGAACAAGCCAACTAAAGTGAGGCAGGCGAGAAACGTTGGTAAAAAAATGATCGCGTTTTTTTTCTCAGCTACGGGTCCCATCTGTACAATTCCACTTGAAGATCAAAAGAGTGATAATGCCGAGTGGTATTCTAGCATTTTTTTACCCAGGCTGTTAGAAAAAGTCCGCGAAAGACGACCCAAAAGCCGCGTTCTCCTACATCATGACAACGCTTCTTCACACACGACCAACAAAACAAAGTCATTTTTAGCTTCCGAAAAAGTACAACTCGTCACCCATCCTGCGCATAGCCTCGACCTAGCACCCTGTGATTTCTGTATTTTCCCCAAAATCAAAGATTTGATGAGAGGTTTCACTTTTAACAACTCCGAAGAGACAGTGATAGCGTTCAATCAGTACGTAGAAAACATGCCTTCAGATCTGTGGTCCTCCTGTTTTAAAAAATGGTTCGGTCGCATGAAAAAATGTTTAAAATGTAAAGGAGAGTATTTTGAAAAGCAATAAACATAATGTTTTGGTTTTAACATGATGTTTTTTTAAGTTACGCAAAACTTATAGTGTGACCTACGTACTATGGTAGATTGCCTCGATATGACTGCCTCGGTGGCGCAGTTGTATGAGTATGCGACTGAGGTCCCTGAGGTCCCAGGTTCGATTCCGGGTCGAATCAAATTATTTGTGTGTTTCGGAGTATGAGTGTCTTCTATGTATAATAAGTAGGTATTTAGAAATATATAAGTAAGTTTATCAGTCGTCTAGATCGTACATAAGCTTATATTGTGAAAAATAGTGATAATCATAATCTAAACTTAAGAAATAAGGATAAACTGGCTCTTCCTAAATTTAGGCTTCATAAAGTAAGTAATTCTTTTGCGGGGAACTTTATTCGAATGTACAGTACATTGCCAACCGAAATAGCTAATTTATCTGTCAATAAATTTAAAAAACTAATAAAAAGTAAATTGTGCCATAAAGCTTATTATAGTATTAATGATTTCTTAGATGACAAGACTGCCTGGTTGTAACACGAATTGCTCCTTTCTAAATAACTCAGTATTAGATTTAAGATGAAATATTTTGAAAAAAGCCGAACTGAGTTTCTTGAGGGCTCTTCTCAGTCTCGTTGCATTTTGGAACCCTCGGTAGAGTCACACCAACTTTTGACGAATGCCAAGGTTCAGATTGGGCTATTTTTTATTTTGCCGGCCACTAAAAAAAAATGCTTGATTTTGATAGAACACAACATTGTAAGCATTCTTTATTACTACACCAAAGTTCTAAATCGATTTTTTGAGATTTTATTTAGGGTTAAATATTTAGTGTAAAGTGTGACTAGCGTAAACGTAAAACAGCTTTGTTTTGTCTAAACTTAATAAGTAACTACTATTGCTACTGTTATGGTTATCTAAACGAGAGAGAGAGACGGCGATCCCGCCGTCCTCAGGCCCCGATCATGGAGGTCGATGGTCTTAGGCGTAGATGAGTCTGCAGCGCGCTCGCCGCTGACTACGGAACTCGGCGGGGAGGGTACGCTCCCTCTCCCTCTCGGCCGCCTCCTTCGCGAGCACGACTTGCTCGCAGAAGGAAACGGCCGCGTTCCACCTACTCCCGCTGGAGACCATGCTCCAGCGAGAGGGTATCCACGCCCAGACCCACTACGAGGTCCCGTCGTTGACTCGCCCACGCTGAGCACTCCACCAACGTGTGGAGTGCGGTGTCGTCATCGGAAACCTCGCAGTGTTGACACCGGGGTGTGACCTCACGATGGATGCGAAACAGATAGCTACCGAAGCATCCGATCCATGTCCGGTAACGTTCTGCGTCGCATGATACGTGAGGTCACCATGCTGCCTCTGCAGCCAATCGTCCATGATCGGTCTCACCGCCGCGATGATGGTGGAACCCACTTGGGTTGCTTAAGTCGCACCCTCCATGACTCCATGAAATTCTGGCGGAGTTGGGACCGCTAGTCCTCGATTTCTCGAGACGCAGGCCTGTGGTCCCCCTCCAGCGCCATTGGAACAATGACGCAAGGGCTCTCGCTTCCAGGTCCCATGGAGGTGTCCCGGCTACGAGACATACAGCCTCTCCGGAGATATTGATTCCATCGGCTATCAAGTACGATCCCTAGATACTTCATCGAGGGCTTAATGCCGATGCTAACGCTTCCTACATTTATGCAGGAACCTTCAGGTGGACCGTTCCAAAGTCTATGAAAACACAGATCTTCGGACTTGTGCAAAGCCACCTCCAGTCCTAGCAGCCGTATCCAACCCGCGACTTGAGCAACACCCGTCGTGACCTTGAGTGCTACCTCCTGGTACGTTGCACCCCACGCCGTGACGACGGTATCGTCGGCGTAGCACGTTACACCGACGCCCTCAGGTAACGCACCCCGCAGCACCCAGTCGTAGCCGATGTTCCACAGAAGCGGCCCCAGGACCAACACCGCACGACACATCTCGCCGAGCTGGCCCGAGCCAGCTAGGGAAAGCTATGGCCCTCTCCGAGAGATAGATCGACGAGATAAATCCCCGACAAAACGACGGAGGTAGAGAGGCGTTTCGTGATACACGAGCGCCTCCCTAACGCAGCTCCATGGCAAGGTGTTGAACACGTTGGCGATGTCAAGAGACGCGCTCACGGTGGAGCGTCGCCGACGGAAACCGTACTGGTTTTCCGCCAGGTCTGGCCCCACTGTCGTGAGATGCTTGACGAGGCGTTCCGCGATAATTCGCTCAAAGAGCTTACACACCTCGTCGAGTAACACGATCGGTCGGTATCCGGACGGTGAGTCCACCAGCCGCCCCGCCTTACGCATCAGGACCAGTTTCCCCGTTCTCCACACCTTGGGATACTGGCCCCTTTCGAGGCACGCGCTAAAGAGACCCATCAGTCGAAGGCCAGGACCCATGCACGGCCAGGAATACCGTCGGGAACAAAACAATCCTGGCCGGTACTGTGCCGCCCGCCGCCCGCCCCGCCCGCCACGCGGAGTGCGCTACACGCTAAGTGCGAGCGAGATGGCATGTGGCGCAGGCGCATCCAGCGGGCCAGCCTGAGACTAGTAAGAACACTGTAACTGAGACCTTTTATAACATTCTGACTCGCAATTACGACAAAATATTGCAATAATTAGGATTTTTTCACAAACTTTTGATGGTGAATATAATCTCAAAGAGTTGACTTAGGGCTTTGGTCTAACAATAAAAAATGTTTATTTTGTTATACTCTATTAGAATATTAAGTTTATTTTTGTTGGTTAACTTTCAAAATTAGCCCAGATAAGTATGGGGAGTGAATCTTCTCCTTTTCTAAAAATTTCAAAGATAATAAACGTTATTTTATTTTATTTATTTATTTTATTTTAGCTTAATTTGGGTTAGATGGCATTGTGTGAGAATGTCCAAAATATAAAAAAAAAATTGTGCGTTTGTATAAAAAGGGCGAAACTGATAACAAATATTATCAACAGTGTGCACACTGTTAATAATATTTACTATCAGTTCATATTGGAATGCACATATTTCAGTGTCTCAGGCTAGCGGGTCTAGGTTAGATGGTAGAACGTTCCTGAAACGTTTCGAATGTGGAAAGAGATCAGTAGCCGGATCGAAGTCGCCCAAGACATTAGTTTTTGATATTTATGTTATAAATGTATGTATTTTGAAATGACCATAATTTTACTAAATGTTTCTGAAAGTAGGTATTATCTAAAACAATTTAGAAATTTTTTGGCTGTTTGTCTGGTTCTGTCAAATCTCTGGACCGATAAAGGTCGATTCACATATGCCAGTGAAGCCTCAGTTCCAACCGGCACAGTTCAGTATCAGTGCTAAATATTCTTTCATACATTTCCTATGAACATGTCAGTGTCAGTGATGACTGAGCGGTATAAATTTGACACTGACGGACGTATTGACCCGTTCCTACACATGGTTTTATTTTACTTTTCTTGTGATGTGTATCTTGTTTACGTCGCTTCTGTATTTGTGCAATAAACGCCTATAGCCTTCCTCTGTAAACTTTTCAACAAAATAAATAATTTTTAAATCGAACCAGTACTCCTGAGATTAGCGCATATAAACAAACAAACAAACTCTTCTTTTTATAATATTATATAGTATAATAGTATAGTATAGATATGCTTCTGTTATTTAGAGAATTCTAACGTTCTTTTTTACACGGCCCTCCTGGGCACTTGTAAAAGATGATGAGTCTACCTCCGCGTTCTAAAATGCAGTTTCCTCAGAAGAAGCCCGAGGAAGGATCTCCTTGCTGGCTCTTTTTAACAAAATAAAGAAAATAATGTTTTACTTACATTTTATATTTAGTCCGAGACGCCCAGGACTTTAATTGGCTGTGCCATAGCGTCTGGCATGTAAGATTTTTTTTTTCAAAATTACAACATTGCTCCTACTTTTTTTAAATTTATTCGGCCATTTTGGACATAACCCATGATAATGTGTCCGGTGACGGCAAAAAGCTTGCCCCCTATAACGTGGGACTAGAAATACTGTCATGCTGTGTACTTACATTGTCCATAAACATAGTAAACTGGTACTCCTCCGTTCTTCTCTTTAAGTAAAAAATAAAGATTGTTGTTAGTACAAATTCTGCGATAAGTAAGAAACAAAAGTGTTTATTAAACAGGCACTTTTTTGGATGAGGCTGTACAATCAGTACGGGTACTTACAACTATGTTTAGTGCACGTTGCTAACCGGGAAAATAGGCACAGTGTGTTAGAGCAAGACGAACAAATTTCCCCGCTACTGCTCACTCACCGAGCTGGTATGTTTTCGGCCGAACAATTCAGTGTTGGCCGCGCCACTGACTAATGCTGTGGTGTACTCCAACCAATCAGCATACGATAACTTGTTGTAATCATAATAATATTACAATATTATTTATGTTTTATGTTGTATAACTAAATAATCTACATTCGTAACTAATATATCCAGTATTATTTGAAGTTATTCATGTTTTTTTGTCATTGTTTATATTTTGAAACATCTTTATTTTGACCGGGAAAAAAGCCGGTAGACTTTTGATATATTACATTTTGTGGAAGTGACGTTACAAATATTGTGAATAATCCTGTTGTTAGTGCTTTTTTTTTTGCTGTTTTTTTGTTGTTTGTTATCTAGTTTGATTTTTCCGTGTGCCGGCGGTGCTCGATCACGTGTAATATCGATCGTCGGTCGCAAAAGGTGAGTACTATCAGTAAACATGAACGAATAATGTAAAGTTCTCGAGCACAACAGATAACAGGCAACTGAAGCCTTACATTGTCGATATTATCCATGATTTCGGTTGGTATTTTATGTTATTCAAGGGATTACTGTCTTGACATATCAAAGCCGGTGGTACTTTTGTTCGCGTGGTTAATTAACATCGAGAACATGTTTTGGAGATTATGAAACCATATGTTTTTACGTGACGTCGATCGAGTGGAATATTTACGTGTAGTTTCTACGTTTGATTATTTACTTATACTGTACCTACATACATTATAATCGCTCTTTTATCTTCTACAGGGTAGGTTATATGCCCAATTTTCGCCGGTAAATTCAGGTGTATTGTCCGAAATTGGGTATCTACCTAGGTACCTTCTTTATATACCTATGACAAAGCATTGTTAATGATTTTCTTTAAATACACACATACTTCTAGGCAAGCCTCTCAGATCTTCGTGTTGAGCTGAAACGTAAATAGAAAGACGCTAGATTTTGATTGAAGAGACTCCACACACAGAGAGCCATGTCGATAGAAATCACGATTATTTATTTTATTTATTTATATTAAAAACTTAGATGGCGCAGTGGTATGAGTATGCGACTGCAGGCACTACAAATGTTTGTTTCCGAGTAATGTGTTTTCTATGTATAATATGTATGTATTTAGAATTATATAAGTATGTTTATCAGTCGTCTAGATCCCATAGTACAAGCTTATATTAGCTTAATTTGGGCTAGATGGTAGTGTGTGAGAATGTCTAAAAATATTTATTTATTAAGTAACATTATTTATAATGAAGTAGGTAGGTACTCGGTAAGTACATACCTCGTAAAGTTTTTTTACAATAGTTTGTAAGTAAACCTATATTTTTTTCTTTGTTCCGTACAATATAATACACCTACATATTTTATATCTAACTTATAATGGAGGATTATGAATTATTTAATCTATATATTTTTAATACGACAATTTGTCTGTCTGTATGTCCATCGGTCGCGTTTTTCAATTATAATAAATAATACATACATTTGCATGAAATATTAATAGAAGTTTAGGGAAGGTTTTTTTTTTATATTAATTTGAGGCACTACAAAGTACGCCGGGATAACTAGTTTAAATTATTGTTAGCATCATTGAATATTCTCAGGTGTAATGACAACACTAGCTGTATCTCACATCCTTTATGATTCTCAATGGTCGGGATTGTGTCATGGCTAGAGTGGCTGAAAATGTTCTAGAAGTAATTAATACAGTTTTGATACTAAGTAGTTCAGTGTTTTATTTAAAGAATTGAGTGATGGCAAACATGCTTACCTGTATGTTCAATTCATTATAATAACGTTGTTTGTTACTGATATAGAATTGACTGATAATGATCCCTAAAAATCTACTAACAATAGTGGTGCAAACTTTTTAAATAAATCACAACGACACAGACATTAAAATCCTTCCTTTTTCGAAGTAGGTTACAAGTTTCAAAACGATACAGCGAGTGGAGCATGTAAGAGTTAACTAAATTGACTCTATCTGCCTGTATAGTCCATTTGCACTGGATCGTTTACCGATTTCGACATACGACCCACGTGCTAAAAGCAAACCGTTCACTGCATTGCTTATAAATAGGTGTATTACCTTTTCCTTTCAACATATTTCTTTTTTATTATCTTTTTAAGAGACTATCACAATCACTATAGCGCTAAAGTGATTGTGATTCTTCGTAAGTATTTAGGTTTTAGAATTAATTTATTTTATTATTTTATTATTATATATAAAAAAAAAAAGTTTTAGAATGAGATTTTGAGTTTAGGTTTGAGTCTATAATTATGTTGAAAATAGCCAGCCTTCTGGTCCTGAGAAACATCGATTAGGCGTTTAGCAATGTCTCTATAAAGGCGGCGAGCACTCGGACCCCATGACCCCAGTGTCTCAACCCCAAATGGTTCAAATATGTAATCACCTGCTAGGTTAGCATATTTACGCCGTTTAAGGCCTTCAGCCGATGCAGCAGCAGCGCCGGCACAACCGGATGTGCTTGGAAGGTGTGAAGGTGCTAAGGTGTCAACGCATGTAGCGTCCCACACCAAAGGCCTTCCCATCTTCCACGGTAGCAACGACATACCGTCCGGTCTCTTTCCATCGCTTCGTGCTAAACCATTTGGTTCACGTACGGCCGGAAGACCTGCGGTGGAATAACATTAAGTTAAAGGAAATAATAATAAAATAATAACTATCCACCATCCTTATTTCGAATTAGTTTTTTCGTTTATTAAATAGCTGTAAAGTACCTAGTCTTGGGACTCGAACCAGCGACTGATCCCTTCCCAGGAGGAATGTTCTACCAACTAACCGAGACACAACTAGCCCAACACATCTATATATTTAATACGACAATTTATCTGTCCGTCCGTCGCGTTTTTTAATTTACATACATTTGCATGAAAAATTATTATTTTTTTTTTTATTTGTGGCGATACAAAGTTCGTCGGGATAACTAGTCTAATTTTAAGATCGCGACTTACAGCGTCTTGTTTCGCTCGAATTCGGGAACGGCTGGACCAATTTGTCTAATTTTGTTCTTGAAATATTCGTAAATGTTCAGGAAAGGTTGAAAAAGGTGTAAGTTTTGCGGGACAGCTAGTTGGTGGAATAAAAATGAAATGCCGTTGGTTTGTCTCGCTAAAATTCGAAAACAGCTGAACCGATTTGTCTAATTTTGGTCTTGAAATATTCGTACAGACTAAGGAACGGTTTAAAAGGTTAATTTGAGGATTTACGAAGTTCGCCGGGATAGCCATTAATAAATATTTTATGCTTCTCCTACAGCACCTCATCAAACTAAAAGTAAGCTATCATAAGCTTGTACTATAGCATCTTGATAACTGAACCTCAATGTTTATTTATCTTCTTAGTCAGCCAGTGTCAATAGTCGGACGTTGATCGCTTAAATGACGTAACGATATGTGTTCTCACAACTGCGTGTGCACCGATTTCTTGTACAAGTGCAATCAGTGCGTACTTATACAACGTTTGTTGTGAATGAATAAGTTCATAGCGTCTGTGAATAGTTTGCATATTATCATATGGTTAAGAACATGAGTTTAGTCGGTATTATATACCTATATAACTATACCTTCCGTCATATAAAAATAACGCAGACCTGCATACTGCGCAGTTGACGATTTATCGATATTTATGGCGGTAATAGCGAGTAAGAGCGAGAGTAGCGATGCGCAAACACACCCTTCCCACTCTCGCCCACCGTTCTTCTTGAGTGAACACCAGTATACTACTAGCGGTAAGGCCAGCGCAGAGAGATTATATTTAGAGGCAAGTATATAGTTGTATATCCCTCTAACAGCTAAACGGCTAACTCGAAATTAAAAATAATACATCGTGTGGTCCATGTAATCAACTTTGAAAGAAATCTATAACGGAATGTTGACTTTGTTAGTTCAGTAGTTATAAATGCTATTATGGGTGACTAGGGAACCTTATTGTATTCGTGGCCCGACATGCACGTTTCTGGTTTTTTTAGTCTAAGCATATTAGCAAAAGAATTTTCAAAATTGAACAATTTGGAAAACCAAACAATAAAATCTTTCCTTTTTTAATTTAATTAACTATAGATTAATGCAACAGTAACCAAAAGTCCGGAAAAACTCGGGGTGTACCGGTTCCTTTTAAAAGCAAGTCCCGAAATTCCCGGGTTTCTATTTTAGCACTGGGACTTCATTCCCTAGTATGTGCTGTGCTGGCTGCGGGAATTTTAGTTTGAATTTCAAAGTGGTTTTGAATATTCTACGAGTATTGTGCCGGGTAACGGCAATAAGCTTGCACCCTCTTAATTGGGACCAACGAAATTACTATCAATGTGTGGGTATAATGAGGGGCTCGTGGTCTAGTGGTAACCGACAATGTTAAGACATTGCAAAGGTTAAGCAATATCGACTCGAACGGGTGACCATTCCATAAGAAATTCTTAAAAAAAATTTAACAAAATTCCCTCTATAATAATTATAGACCTACCATTGAAAAAGTTTAAAAAACATCTGAAGTCATGATTTACTCAGTTAATGAATTCATAGTGGAGAAATAATGACATGATAATTTATAAATAAATAATAAATAAATAATGTTGGACATTCACACACAACGTCATCTAGCCTAAACTAAGCTATAAGCTTGTGCTATAGGATCTAGACAACTGATAATACATAATATACATAGAAAACACCCAAACTCCGAAATAAACATTTGTGGGTCACACAAATATTTGATTCAACCCGGGAATCGAACCCAAGACTCCGGGGTCGAAAGCCGATGCACTACCGACCACGCCACCGAAGCAGTTAATTTCTTTGTATGACTTTAATTTTTATATTTTTTTAATGTGTAAATACAATAAGAATTACAATATACAAAATAAACATAATTTGCTTTCACTATTCTTCGTTTTTGTCTTTTCGTACCCAAATTTACACATGCCCTCCGTTCAGGACAATTTTGGAAAAATGTAGAAATTTTGGGCAGACTAGACAACTTAATACGAAAAGACAAAACGAAGAATAGTGAAAGCTGAATGATTACTGATATTACATAGACTATCAATAACCTGATAAATAACTTGATAAAAGTGGAAAAGCCATCTTCTAAAATCGGGGACCCTAGGAGGCGTAAAGAAGTTTTGTCCAAAACTTTTATGTTGGGGGCCAAACAGTTGAATTTGGAGATTGTTGTTAATTTATCTGTGTTTTCAGATATAAAAATCTCACATTTATTGGGGTTCAGTTCTAAGCCAATTGACTGAAACTCGTTCTTTATTAGGGCTAAATCTTGTAAAACTGTCTCTACTATGTGTAAATTAGATTGACATTCCATGACATTTATTCAAAATAAATTTTACAATTTAATACGAGTAGCTAGCTTATAGACATAATATTTGCATGTCGTAGTTAATTGACGAAATATGTGAAACATAAATATAATTGCAAACACCTCATGTACCACATTTCTGCGAATGAATATACGAGTCGCCCATGGGTTGTGAAGGTTAGATCACAGTCGCTTCACGAAAAGTATTGGAGTTCAGCCGCGAGCAGTTAGACTGGAAAGCCGACTTAAACTGAGTTGGGTAAAAGGCTCGGTGGGTATAATGCAACTCTATCTATCCATTTCAAGATATGGCGTGATTATGTACAAGTAATGTTTATAAGGTGTAGACGAAAACTCGAATAAACACAAATGATTCATAAGGTAATCCTACCTAATCTTATCATAACTTAATTTATTCACCGCGAACAGAATACCTAACGACTTCAGTATGAACATTGAACATGTTATGCAAATTTGCATTAATGAAGCTGTCAGCTAGATTTTATGATTTTACACATTCACGACGAATATTCGGCTACTTATATTCAGAAACCTATGTGGTTCAGTGGGTAGACACTGTCTAAAGCTAACTAATGGAATCGGAGATCATGGGTTTGAATCTCACCACCAGGACAAAACGGTGGTGTGAAATTAGTTTTGTTGGCTGGATTTGACCAACTCGAAGTTACATAGGCTTAAACTATCACAGTGATAAATTTTACTCCGACTTAAATATATGTGAGATATTATTTATACTAGCTTTACTTCAAATGTCATAATAAGTACTTTCTTCTTCTTCTTGTTTTAAAAACGTGGCTCAATCAATGTTCATCGATGATTTCGCCAATGTCAAGGTAATGCTTGACTTTTCTCGCACAGAAGAACTAGTTACTCGCGGTGCGGGACAAGGAAACGTGTCGTTCGGTATTGCAATTGAGCGTTTGGGCCTGGATTATTGTCCAGCGTCAGAGGTTAACCTAAAAGGCAACCATCCACGCGCTCCGCAAAAACCCAAGTCGTCATAATAATTTAATTTTGTTGTATAATATGGAGTCAATTGTCAGTGTCAACATTTTATACGTTTCATGGTATTATTCAACAAAATTAATTTATTATGACATTTCAAGTGGAATAATAGAAATAATATCCCACAGATTTTAGTCGAAGTATATTATTACAGTGATAGTTTAACAGCAGTGTAACTTTGAGTTTCGTCGAATCTGGCGCTCTCATAATAGGGTATAACCCTATTGCCGTTACCGGTTTCTGTATATTTTGTAATCCAAACCTACTTTTCAACAACCAGGACCGATGTGACGTAGGTTATCTTCAATATCGGGTTTTATTCTCACGAGCTAAGGGAATAATAATTATTCCTTAGTAAATCTGAAAGTTCACTGGTTGCAGGAATTATAAATAAATAAGTTTGGCTCTGTATAATTATAGTATTCTGATTTCATAATATGTGGCTGTTTCGTTTGAGCCTAGATTCTAAATACGAAATGAGGAAATTATCTAATTAAAAACTTCTCTCTATTAATATATGAGAAGAATCTTCTTGTTTTCTAACTTGATAATTACCAAAGTTTGTATTTAAACAACGGTTTAGTTTGTAACTAACCTTTGTTGTTTACTTTGCAAGTTGATACCATGATACCATTGTAAAATAAAATAGATGAAATGTAATTGTGTAGTTTTTACATATTTATATGTACGCACTAGACACGGCCACAGAATAGGGAATAGCACTTACATACAGAACTTGCACTCCGACGTTAATTAAAGCACATTCTTTTGTTTACATAAAACATAATTCGAACGTTAGGGTTGTCAGGAAAGTGCCAGCATAATTTGACCAATAATTATGACGTTAATGCCTCAATATCAACTCTATGGTCAATGCCGTATCACAAACAAGAGACAACCCTTACTGACTTACAACTTCAAGTTGTCGCTGACGTCACGTATTTTTTGCGATTGTTAGGCGAGTGACATAGGCCTGACACGGCCTTCTAACTTACTTTTTCTTTTTACATATTTTACGTATTTACTTTTTCTAAAGGTTCCCTTCCGATTAATGCAGTACGCAGCAACCGCAACGTGCGTCGCCTGTCATTACGAGTACGCGGCGTGACTGATAAACCACGATGGGTGTTTTCACATTGCACGATATCGTCACGATAATTTACATTCTTAACCTTAAAGCGACTGCTACTACTTACGATATCGTGTGTCGTTATCGTGCAATGTGAATTACTGCTGCTACTTACGATATCTTTTATTTATTTTTTTAATTTATTTAGAAACAAGCAGTCATATTTATATAACCAATTTTACAGAACCTTCATATAATTGTAGACTTGCAATTTCCTGTATTTTAGAAAAACTATATAAAAAAAGAACAAATTTGGCAAAAATTGAGTTATAATTAGAATCAGATAATTATATAGAAGTCGTCACGATATCATAGATGATATCGTCACGATATCGTGTGTCGTTATCGTGTAATGTGAAAACGCCCTTTGAAGGAAGAAAGGATTTTGACAGAAATTCATACAAACGTATGGAGGATCAGTCGTGCATGTTTTGTGTGCTGTATGTCTGCAATTTGCATGTGCTGCATGCACCACTGATTGGCAATGAACCTTAAATCCTATTTAAGTTGGAACAAAATTTATACAGAGGTTTCGAAGTGGTGTAAGAGACAGATGGACTTCGTCGTAACTACTACCTACTCGTGCGAATTAACATGGCACCTGGCTCTAACGTATGACGTTTAAAGTACTGAGTGCAAAAAAAACTACTATACTACTTCTTTGGCGTAATAAAATCAAAACGTGCAAAACGTCGTAGGTTTTTTCTTTTTTTTTTTTTTTTTTTTTTTTATATTTGGTTCGCCAAATTGACGCCGCCCGCCTGGTGGTAAGTCGTGACGACGTCTAGCGATTGTGGACCACTCTCACAGCACACATTACTATTGAGAGTGGCCCTCAACTTGACGACCTACTGATGTGCCTCTTCACGCTCCGCTTAAAGAACCCAGGATTATATGTGGGAGGAAACACGTGCACAGGCAGGGCGTTCCAGGCCACTATCGTTCGGCAGAGAAACAAACGTTTAAAACGTTTGGTTCTCGCGAACATGCTATCCACTGTGTGGGGGTGGCATCTCTGCCCGGCACGAGTCGTTCGGGATCGGAAGGAAGAGGGTGGGATCAGATTGAAGAGCTCTTCAGAACAGGTTACGTCACCCGCAGTGGAGTTCGCTAAGGGGCGCTGCACACAGCTAAGATACTATAATATTTTAACTTAAGATACAATATCGCTCGCCATACAATTCAATGGACTATCACACACGACGTAGATGATAAATAATATTTAATATTTTCGTATCTTAAGATGAATTTTTATGGTACTCGTATAATACAGAAATAGAAGATATAATAGATAAACTGGTGTAGGGCGGCTTTGCTCTCTTTCTTCTGCATATCAATGAAATGCTTTCCCTCGGGAACATTCATTGCTATGCAGATGACAGTACATTGCAAGGGAGTTACTCGGTTCGTCCGACGGCGGGGCGATCTGTGATAGAGGAGGAGAGACGACATCTCGTGGGTGATCTCGACCGAAACCTCGATAGTATCTCCCAATGGGGTGCCGAGAACTTGGTCGAGTTCAATGCCCACAAAACACAGGCGTGTGCATTTACAGCGAAAAAATCGCCTTTCCTTCCCCTACCCACTCTTCAGAATGCAATATTACCAATGAAGGACAATCTAGACATCCTTGGCATAGACGTTCGTCGAGAGCTCAATAACACAAAATACATTGAGAGATGTATTGGGCTAGCTTCGCGGAAACTAGGAATACTGAACAAGGTAAAGCGATTCTTTACACCGCACCAGAGGTGTCTGCTGTACAAAACGCAGATTAGACCCTGCGTTGAATACTGCTCTCACCTCTGGGACGGCTCCGCGAAGTATTTGCTGGACGCACTCGACGCTATGCAGCGACGCGCTGTTCGCATTATAGACTGTCCGGAGGTAACGGGAAGCCTTGAGCCGCTAGCCCAGCGCCGAACAATTGCTTCCTTGGCCGCGTTCTACCGTATTTACCACGGTGAGTGTTCTGAAGAGCTCTTCAACCTGATCCCACCCTCTCCCTTCCGATCCCGAACAACGCGTGCCGGGCAGAGATGTCACCCTCATACCGTGGAAACCGTCTTCGCGAGAACCGAGCGTTTTAAACGATCGTTTCTCTGCCGAACGATGGTGGCTTGGAACGCCCTGCCTGCGCACGTGTTTCCTCCAACATATAACCCTGGGCTCTTTAAGCGAAGCGTGAAGAGGCACATTACAGGGTCGTCAAGTTGAGGGCCACTCTCTATAGTATTCCTGTGTACTGTGAGAGTCGCCCTCAATTGCCAGACGTCGCCTCAGCTTACCATCAGGCGAGTGGCGTCAATTTGTCGACCTAAATATAAAAAAAAAAAAAAAAAAAAAAAAAATGTTAGCTCGTTATGTACTGTAATTTCATACTATTAGAAAACTGTGGCCGTGAGTTTTATTGCCCGGTTCTTTCTCTCAGGCTCTACCAATTGTTTTGCGAATCTGACAGTAAATGTAAGTTTAGTAGCAATTTAGACTTTAATTGTAACCTTTATAACTGACTAACTTTCAAAAGGGTTACCTTGTAACCCACTACCTCTATTAACATGTTAATTTATTGAATTACAAGAAATTTACAATCGAAATAAGATATTTTTAAGTGTAGATACATAAAAATATCTTATTTCAATTCAAAATTTCTTACCTTTTCTCTCTTTTAAATAAATGGATTTTCAAAAAATCGATTAGCTAAAATTATAATCGTTTTTTTTTTCAGTAATATTAATCGTAATATTATTTTAGCCTACTTAGGTAAATACTTATGTGTGGTATAACTTATAATTGTGATCTGTTTCCCTGCCATCAGGTTTTGATAAAACAAAGTATCGTGATATAATAGAAGAGGTATTTTTGGTTTATTTTTACTTGCCGACCTAACTGTTGTCTCGTTCCTAATTCCCACGGTAACGCATTACTGGGATAAAAAGTGTCACTAGAGGGTAATGTAAAATAATAATAAATAAATAAAAAAAAAAAAAAAATTTTGGACATTCTAACACGACGTCATCTAGTCCAAATTAAGCTTATATAAGCTTGTGCTTTTTTTTAATATTTAGGTCGACAAATTGACGCCACCCGCCTGATGGTAAGCTGAGGCGACGTCTGGCAATTGTGAGCGACTCTCACTGTGCACAGGAATACTATAGAGAGTGGCCCTCAACTTGACAACCCAGTAATGTGCCTCTTCACGCTTCGCTTAAAGAACCCAGGGTTATATGTTGGAGGAAGCGAGGAGCGTTCCAAGCCACCATTATACATAGAAAATACCCAAACTCCGAAACAAACATTTGTGGATCACACAAATAATTTGATTCGACTCGGAATCGAAGCTGGGACCTCCGGGACGGCAGTCGCATACTCATACCACTGCGCCACCGAGGCAATCATGTAGTCAGTAATGTAGTCACAAACAGAGTTTTTAAATCGGTTTATTATTTACGGAGTAGAAGTAAGAAGCCTGTTCAATGCTAACAAACAATAAAAACTTGTATCTTTATAATACATAATAATGTAAAAAAAAATGAAACATTAACACATATTATAAGCAGCGTATGTCTGTCTCTCTGTCTGTTCGCGATTTTCATGCTGCTTTGACTAATGGATAAAGTGGTTCTCGAGGAAGGTCTAGTATATAATTTGTCACGGGCGAAGCCGTGAGCGTCCGCTAATTATTAATATTAACAACAGAAACACAATTTCTATATTGAGGTAGATCACTTTACGTGAAAATATTGATTTAGACATCGACTATGTTCACACAGGTCAAGAACTTTGTGAAGTGTTACTTAACAATCATTAATTGGTAGTCCTTGCCAATTTCCGCTGACTGAAGACCTTTTCACCTAGTATTTCGCAATGCAATTGTCTTATCGACCCACTGGTTAAGTATTGGCCCGAATTTGTTGAATTGTGTGAATAGTCTTACCACGAGAAGCCCAATCCAACCTCACATTAAAGTGATACACCTGCCGAACGGATAAGACTGTTGCAATCTAAAACGACACCTGGTATTTTAAAGTCCGCAGCTCAAGGCCGCGGCAGCCCCTACGTCCATTGCCGAGCACCTCTGTTGAGTACACAGGAAATTTGTCATGGCGCTCGGCGGAAACGACACCTGTTACGTAATTTTGTCAAAGTGCATTTTAGTAACTTTACAGTACGGCCATTTGTAAACAGATTATTCATGATTATGAACACAGACAGTATCTTTATTACTATTGGCATGTGTGAAGTAATACCTTCATTAACATGATTTCAATTCAAAATTTAATTTGTCGAAATAACTACCTATAATATAAGTACTTACTAAATTCTAAATTTTTACTGGGTTTTCCAAAAAGTCACATTTAGATAATAGTCACGCTTTTATTCCCCTAGGAAGCAAACAGAGGTAACGATCTAAAACCCTGCAGTCCGGGTATGTAAGTCTTGTACCTACTATTCCCTATTCTGTGATCCGAGGTATAAAAACATAACAAAAAAGTTAAATAAAATGGTTATTATGAACTCAAATGTTGAAGTGAAATGCTTGGAACTGAAATTTGAACTCGGACCTCGTGAACTGGATTAAACTGGATCAGACTAGTCTTAACTAATTTGAATAATATCACAACTCGTAATACGACTTGATATAAGTATATTTTTGTATTTTAAAGCAATGAGCTTGCTAAAACTATTCTTAAAATTTAAAATTAAGAAAGAAATTATAAATAGATCACAAAAACTGATGTAATCGGCGGATCTGTTGTGTGTCGTTTGCGGTGTGTTTCTGTTGCTCCATTATTACGCGAATCAGCCCATTAGAGACCCACTGTTGGGCATAGGCGTACCCCAAAGAGGAGGGAATTCAGCCTACATATACTATGCTGGTCAGACGGGTTGGTATAGAGTTTTGTATCAAGCTTTCCTTCTCTAAGTAAAGTACTGCATTGCACACTACAATGTGCCACGTAATAAGAGGAAAGCCTATTGCCGCTATCCAACTCTATATCTATATATAAAGATATGATTGTTTGTTTGAATTAGGCTCCGTAACTACTGAACCGATTTAATTTTTTTTTTATTAATATGTTAGCTACATTATCCACAAGTGATACAGGCTACTTTTAATACCGGTAATTTGATCCCGTGGGAATTGGGTTCCCAGGCGGAGAAATCTCTATAAAATCAACCTATCTGTAAATCGAAACTAAATTTCAACAGGCAGGACTGATGATACATAATATATCTTTGAACAATCGCTGCAGATCTATAAATTTATTTGTGGGCCTTAAGGACATAGCTCAGTTGTAGGCCTACCCTCAGAGTAACTATCTATAAATACCTAGTACTAGAGCGCTATTCACTAGTCTGAACAGTTGGCGACTACTGTGAACAGTCAATTGCGACGAATCCGATGACGGAACGTCACTATCAGAACCCCTTACCACAGATAATTGCCTAATTTAAGTGCTTACGATCGACATGTATCGCACTCTGTAGTTTTTCTCTCTGTATTATGTATCCTATAAAGTTGTACCAACATCCCACACCGAATTATCACTATATGGAGATCACCGATATTATGTCGCCGATGGGGCTACATTGACACTAGAGAGAACCAGTGTGGTTTTCACCACAAACCATCAGCGTGTCCGGATTGCACACAGCTGTGCACTTTAGATGACCTGTACGAGGCAAAGCTAGTGCGATTCGCTTCGCACTGGGCCAAGATAATATAAGTATTAAGGGACGGTGTATCACATGCGACTTACACCACGCATTATGACATCTGAACAGGATCTGGCCTATACAATTTGTATGGTAACGTACACACTAGTCATTCACCACGCTGTCTTACGCGTCACCGCCCCAGACTCGCGTGTTCCCATGCTATCCCACGCGTACGACACTGTCACACACGTAGGACCAGTGTGTCGCTGTTTCCCACGTCGCGTGGCATAATGTCGTATTTGAAGGACCACTGTGTTTTAAGCTGCATAGTGTTGCCCATCGACACGAGAAGAAGAATACCGATATATCTGCGTTCCAAGAGATTCTGTACAAAAACAGTCTCATAATATGTACGCATAATGTCATATAAATTATGACGATTCATACCACAACGTTTTGAGAACACCATCAGTCATAATCAATCTGAAACTTTTCAGCCGTCACAAACTGGGGTGAAAGAACAAAACATACGAATATAATTACTCGTTTACTTCGATAAGAGTAGAGAGGTCTCTAAACTTGTTGACCTGCCTGAACTGAGGGTGAGAGATTTCCCGTCTGCTAAGTTTTTGTGAGCACGTTAAATAACTTGGAGGGTGCGACTTGAGCAACCAAAGTGGGGAACTACCGTCATCGCGGCGGTGAGACCGATCTTGGACGAGTGGCTGCAGAGGCGGCATGGTGACCTCACGTATCGTGTGACGCAGATCGTTACCGGGCACGGATGCTTCGGTAGCTATCTGTTTCACACCCATCGGGAGGTCACACCCCGGTGTCAGAGGGAGCGGACCTTCCCCGCAGTCAGCGGCCAGGGCGCCGCAGACTCATCTACGTCCAAAACCATCGACCTCCATGATCGGGGCCTGAGGGCGGCGGGATAGCCACCCGCCGTCCTTGCAGAAGCAGGCTAGAAGGGTTGCGTCTGCGGGACCTTTGCCCCACAGCAAGCAGCCAGATTCACTCACCGACGTGGGATGAAACCCAACCCCAACGACGCGGGATTTTCATTCCGACCAAAACACTGAAGAGGCCACATAGCTGGCCAAAGTCCGCCGAGCGCCACGGGAAATACCCTCTGGGGTCACCGGAGACGCCCGCAGCAATGGACATGGGAGCGGCCGCGGTCTCGCGGAGTTAAAAAAAAAGAAAAAGCACGTTAAATAAAAAAGAATTGTAAAATCTTTTTAAGCAAAATAATACTTCAATATGTGCATCTTTTATTGATCTCTTATTCTGTATTTGTTGTTTTACACGTAAAAACTTGCATAAGTATTTGGATACCTACTTTGATTCCAATTTATAGGTAGTTATGTAAATTTAACACTCTCGAAATCGCGGAAATAAACAATTTTGACAAGATAAATAACAAGTTTTGGATTGCAATTCAGACTTAATCTGTATTCTTAATTTTATTTTCATCTTTATCTCAATTTTTAATCTGTATTGTATAATAAATATTTTTTTTTCACATTTCAATGACACCAACGCTATGTTCACAGAGGTCAAAAAGTTTAATCTTAACACACGAAGTCTCCCCTTAGTAAACTAAGTTACGTGTACCTCCATCTTTTATTTACTTAAACGTACACAATTTTGACTTGTGAAATTTCAAAGTGCCTTTAAAGTTAATAAATACGGGCGTAGATAACTTGCGCGCCCGTTACGGCACACGCGTAAGTTTTATATAAGTTTATTTAAAGATTTCTATGTAGTTACTTCTCTTCTTTGCTAGTTTCATAATGAAGCATCTACTAAAGGTATATGAAATTTGGTTACTGTTCGCTATAGGTCTTTCACCGCGTCGGTAACACGGGAACCTTATTACTGAGACTTCGCTGTCCGTCCGTCCGTCTTTGATAACCCGTCTGTGAACCGTGATAGTTAAAAAGTTGAAATTTTCACAGATGATGTAGATGTAGATGTAGAAGAGAAGTCTGTTGCCTCTATAACAACAAATACTAAAAAACGTTTTTTTTGGTACGGAACCCTTTGTACGCTAGTCCGACTCACACTTGACCGGATTTTTTTATTCCGCTACGTCCAAGTGCCGGGCGTCCCCCCCAAGTGCGTACTCAGAAGAATCCCCTGTGGCGTACAGATATGGTAGGTAAGTATATTGTACTCGTATTAAAAGATATATTTTGATTTTATAGGTAAGAAACTACTACTATACAAATAAATAAATAAATATGTTAGGACAATTCACACAACCCCATCTAGTCTCAAACTAAGTAGAGCTTATGATATGAGTACTAGATAAACTGATATAAATACTTATATACATTTTTTTGCAAATACATACTTATTATACATACGAAACTTCCAGACGTATCTGTCTTCAAACAAAGTTTGTCCAGACCGGGAATCGAACCCGAGAATCCGGCGTCGAAAGCGGATGCACTACCGACCACGCCACCGAAGCAGTCAATACTTATCATCAAAAGTAACAATATTATGAACTACGAAAGTATAATAATATCGGCACTACAAAAAATAAACCTTCAAAGACTTACTTCCTACTATCGTTTATTTCGTCGAATCCGTCATGATTAATGATCTCACGATGATTTTGAAACTTTACACGCCACTAAATCGTTTTAACTGAATAGTATCTACACATAAATCAATATTCAGTTAGTATGTACAAATAATTGTCAATAGATTTTGATGTTTAAAATACTATTTTTCTTGTCATTCTCGTAA
Source organism: Nudaria mundana (assembly GCA_963556515.1). Lineage (NCBI taxonomy): Eukaryota > Metazoa > Arthropoda > Insecta > Lepidoptera > Erebidae > Nudaria > Nudaria mundana. The sequence continues at coordinate 15,484,169 of OY748302.1, read as the reverse complement.
TATTCTGTATATATTTCTGGGAATAACAAAAACACGTCTTTATACCCTATGGGGTAGATCGAGGCGTTTTAAGTCTACATTTCGCCAACCACTGTTGGTTCCACGTAATAGAACGTGCCTGTAACTGTTTCCAGGCACTTAGAATATTACCAGACAGCGATTATTAACGAGAATATGGAAAACAAACTAACTGATCCCCACGACTTTATCCGCTATAAACTAGCCTAGAGCTAACAGGAGCTGCCGGACGCCACTGTGGAAATTCCCTGTGTGTTCACCAGAGGCGCTCGGCAATGGACGTAGGGGGGGTTGCAGGCCTTCGGCCGCGGAAAACATTAAAAGTCCTGGAAGATGCAGCGTAGGGTATATTGGCTTAATTTGGACTTGATGATGTTATCTGAGTCCAAAATAAAATATTTATTTATTTAAATAAGTGAAACGCCACGTCAATTCTTCCCCCGTATGTTTCCACACATCCTCGCCATTCATAAATTTAAATATGACGCATTAGTATTTAAATTGTATGTGAAAAGTTAATGTGTTCGGAGTATTTACCTAAATTCTCTACGTAAAACGTGAATAGGGGTAAGAAAGCACTCATTACACACAAACACGCACAGATCACGCCTATATCCCGAAGGGGTAGGCAGAGGTGGATTACACCCCCCCAAATTTGCCAGTATTTTTAGTCCCACGTAACAGGGGGCAAGCCTATTGCCGTCACCGGGCACACATATATAAAGAGGTTATGTCCAAAATTACTAGTAACTTTGAAAATAAACCCGTTGCCTTGCGATGAAATGTTGATAAAAGCAGGCCCCTCTTTCCCATTGAGCACTATGGGCACGTGCCCAGGGCCCCGCGATCGATAGGGGCCCCCTACTTCCTGCGAGTTCACCAAATGCTAACTTGTTTACAAAGGAAAAACATGACTCCCATACCTATTAGTTTTTACATGCGTGAAGCTACTCTTCTCTCGGTCGAAATATGCCTTGCAAGGGGCCAGTTTCCCTAGATGTGGAGATCCGGAAAACGTAGCGACCGGTGGACCCACCGTCTGGTCATAGGCCGATCGAGTTGCTCGACGAGGTTCGTAAGCTCTTTGAGCGGATAATTGCGGAACGCCTCGTCGAGCATCTCACGAACGTGAGGCCAAACCTGGCGAATAACCAGTTGGTATGGTTGCCGTCGGGGACGCTCCACCGTGAATGCGAGCATCACATCACATCTTATCTTAGGGCTTAGGCTTATTTATCAGAGATCGCCATGGCTTACCACAGCTGTGATCTCCACAGAAAAGGAGTTTAAACTGATCTTTGAAGACCTAAACCTAGAGGCTGCATCTGACCTGGAAGCGAGAGCCATTGCGTCATTGTTTCAATTGCACAAGGAGGCGCTGGAGCGGGACCCGGGCCTGCGTCTCGAGAAATCGAGGCTCAGCGGTCCTAACTCCGAAGTTGGTGGAGTACATAGCGTGGTCTAGTGAGTACCGGGGCCTCGTCGTGGGTCTGGGCGTGGATACCATGATACCTCTCACTGGAGACCATGATACGAGTCATGGCCTTCAGCGGGAGCAAGTGGAACGTGGCCATGTCCTTCTGCGAGGAGGTCATGCTCGCGAAGGAGGCGGTCCAGAAGGGGAAGGAGCATACCCTCCCCGATGAGTTCCGAAGTCTGCGGCGAGTGTGCCATTGACTTATCTACGCGAAGGACCATCGACCTCTATGATCGGAGTCTGAGGACAGCGGGCTAGCAACCCACTGTGCTTACAGAAGCAAGCCATAAGGGTTGCGTGCTGTGGGGTTTTATGTGCTTATTATGTGAGAGCAATCTGTCAAATTTTCATATTGCCTCAAACTTCTTCCCTATGTCTACGAGCTCTCGCTCTATTTAAAAGTCATTAAATAAAAATATTTGGCGCCCAAAAGCCCAAATACATTTTTTATTCACTTCATTTGACACCTCATTCATCGAAATCTATCCAGTTGTTATAGGCCTATAGAGAAGAACAAAGAAACATGTACATACATAGATAAATACGTGTGTAAAACATAACCCTCGGTGACACAATCGGGTAAATAGTGGTCTGTCAAGATCATAGTCCCCTTCATCCTACTATGCGCAGGGCCACAAATAGTTAAAAGACGGCCCTGGATAAAAGGCAACAAAATCTTACGTGCCAGCTGCTGTGGCACAGCCAATTAAAGTCCTGGGCGTCTCGAATTCGATAATGATTTTCCGTCATAATAAATAACCGTTTAATAGTAACCTGTAGTACCAAGTTAACCTGTCATTCTCCATGGGGTTGTTCACATCATCACATCTTTTAATATTAACAGTGTAGTCAATTTCATATAAATTGATTGACTATTAAAATTTAAAGGAATTCTATAGGGCGTTTTCACATTGCAAGATATCGTGACAATATCGTCCACAATATCTAACGATAATTTACGTTCTTAGCTTAAAGTTACTGCTGTTACTTTCGATATCGTCACGATAATTATGGACGATATCGTGTGTCGTTATCGTGCAATGTGAAGACGCCCATTTCAGACAAGCTCAAGTTAACTTAAGCTGTTTATGTCACAGTTGGTACACGGCGCGTAGGTGAGTATGACTGTCTTGGGTCTCTAAGTTTTTTTTTTTTTTAATCCCGCGGCCCAAGGCCGCGGCCGCTCTAACGTCCGTTGCCGGGCGTCCCTGGTTACTAGCAGAGGGTATGTCCAGTGGCGCCCGGCGGACTTTGACCACCCCTGTGGTCTCTGCGGGTGTTTGGTCGGGACGAGAATCCCGCGTCATAGGGGTCGGGTTTTATCCCGCGTCAGTGAGTGAATCTGGTTGCGTGCTATGGGGCAAAGGCCCCGCAGCACGCAACCCTTCTAGCCTGCTTCTGTAAGGACGGTGGGTGGCGATCCCGCCGTCCTCAGGCCCCGATCATGGAGGACGATAGTCTTGGGCGTAGTCGCGTAGTCTGGGGCGGCCTGGCCGCCGACTACGGAACTCGGCGGGGAGGGTACGCTCCCTCCCCCTCCCGGCCGCCTCCTTCGCGAGCATGACTTGCTCGCAGAAGGACACGGCCGCGTTCCACCTACTCCCGCTGGACACCATGGCTTGAAGCATGGTCCCCAGCGAGAGGGTATCCACGCCCAGACCCACTACGAGGTCCCGGCGCTGACTCGCCCACGCTGAGCACTCCACCAACGTGTGGAGTGCGGTGTCGTCGTCGGAAACCTCGCAGTGTTGACACCGGGGTGTGACCTCACGATGCATGCGAAACAGATAGCTACCGAAGCATCCATGCCCGGCAACCATCTGCGTCGCACGGTACGTGAGGTCACCATGCTGCCTCTGCAGCCAATCGTCCATGATCGGTCTCACCGCCGCGATGAAGATGGCACCCCCCTTGGGTTGCTCAAGTCGCACCCTCCATGACTCCATGAGATCCTGGCGGAGTTGGGACCGCTGGTCCTCGATTTCTCGAGACGCAGGCCTGTGGTCCCGCTCCAGCGCCTCCTTGCGCCATTGGAACAATGACGCAAGGGCTCTCGCTTCCAGGTCCCATGGAGGGGTCCCGGCTAGGAGACATGCAGCCTCTCCGGAGATCGTGCGGTACCCCCGTACGGTTCTGACGGCCAAGGTTCTAAGTGGTCTGTTTAACAGAGTCACGTTCCCCTTGACCGCCAACCTATCCGCCCATACGGGAGCCCCGTATAGGGCCATACTCCGCACGATCCCCAGGTACAGTCTCCTGCAGGAGGCGTTGGGTCCCTTTAGGTTGGGCATCAGTCGCGAAAGCGCGACCGATGCCTGCGTCACCTTGGGGACCAAACTTCGGAAATGTGGTCCGAAGTTCCATCGGCTATCAAGTACGATCCCTAGGTACTTCATCGAGGGCTTGATGCCAATGCTAACGCCTCCCACATTTATGCTGGAACCTTCTGGTGGACCGTTCCGAGGTCTGTGAAAACACAGAACCTCGGACTTGTGCAAGGCCACCTCCAGTCCCAGCTGCCGTATCTGACCCACGACTCGAGCAACACCCGTCGTGACCTTGAGTGCTGCCTCCTGGTACGTTGCACCCCGCGCCGTGACGAGGGTATCGTCGGCGTAGCACGTTACGCCGACACCCCTAGGCAACGCACCCCGCAGCACCCAGTCGTAGCCGATGTTCCACAGAAGCGGCCCCAGGACCGACCCCTGCGGAACACCGCACGACACATCTCGCCGAGCTGGCCCGAGCCAGCTGGGGAAAGCTATGGCCCTCTCCGAGAGATAGGCCCCGACAATACGACGGAGGTAGAGAGGCGTTTCGTGATACACGAGCGCCTCCCTAACGCAGCTCCATGGCAAGGTGTTGAACGCGTTGGCGATGTCAAGAGACACCGCCACCACCACCTTGCCCTGCGAGACTGCTTCCTCCGTCAGGCTCTTCACGCGCATGATCGCGCTCACGGTGGAGCGTCCCCGACGGAAACCGAACTGGTTATCCGCCAGGTCTGGCCCCACACTCGTGAGATGCTCGACGAGGCGTTCCGCGATAATGCGCTCAAAGAGCTTACACACCTCGTCGAGCAACACGATCGGCCGGTATCCGGACGGTGAGTCCACCGGCCGCCCCGCCTTTTGGGTCTCTAAGTTGTACAAAATAGGCGATCCCATTAAAAAAAAAGAATACATACATCTCATTCACTTTCGTAACACGTATAAATTAAAAGCAAACTAACTTGTATCCATACTTTAGAGTACCTCACATCTGTCGGTCCATTACAAAACTTCCAAATTAACCCTAATCCTGCTTCGGAGTATATTTACCTTAAAAAATCGGTCAAGTACGATTCGGACTCGCGCACGAAGCGTTCCGTACCAAAACGACAAAAACATCACGTTTGTTGTATTGGAGCCTCTTAAAATATTTATTATATTCTGTTTTTATAGAGGCAACAGAAATACATCATATGTGAAAATTTCAACGTTCTAATTATCACGCCTCTCGACTACCTCTGTGGCACAATGGTACTATGTACGGACTGCCACGCTCGAGGTCTCGGGCTCGATTCCCGGGTCTGGTTGATAATGTAAATTCTCTTCAGAATTTTACCCAGATAATTATCCCAGAGTCTGGAACTTGTGCCTGGTAAATGTCAATAGGCTCGCCCCTTGTTACATAGGACCTAACATACCTGGCGAGATGTGGATGTGTTTGCACACCTCTGCCTACCCCTTCGGGGAAAAAGACGTGATGCTATGTATAATGTATAATTATCACGGTTCATGAGATACAGCCCAAGACAGACGGACAGAGTGACGGTCAGTGAAATCTAAGTAATAGGGTTCCCGTTTTACCCTTTGGTTACGGAATCCTAAAAAGCAAAGATGAGTAAGCGAGGCTATCGGTCCGCACGAGTGAACATCGCGGAACATCCAGTCTAGTATCTTCAAGTTATCAAGACGAGAGAGATATCCTTATTATAAATGAGGTACCATTTAATAAGACTGCACAGTTTTGAATAAATTTATATACCTACTTAGTTTATTATGAAACTTTTATGACAGATTACTGTTGGTAAATAATCAATACTGTTACTGTTACTGTTTCGGTGGCGTGGTCGGTAGTGCAACCGTTTTCGACGACGGAATCTCGGGTTTAATTACGGGTCGGGACAAACTTTGTGTGATGATATATACGTTTGTACCGAAGTCTGGAAGTGTCCTATGTATAATATGTATGTATTTGCAAAAAAAAATGTACCTATATAAGTATTTATATCAGTTTATCTAGTACTCATATCACAAGCTACTAGATGACTAGATGAGACTAGATGGCGTTGAGTGGGGCGGGGCCCCAAGTGATTAGTGACTACGTCCTCGCCGTCCGCCCTGGACCCCAACTTGACCACGGTAACGCAGTGGCAAGTTGGGTGACCGAACGTCCTAGTCTGTACTTGCGATTGGCCAAATTCTTTGAGATTTTTGTGTTCCTGCTATGGATAACCCCGAAGAGACCTCCGGTCCCGACACTGCCCTTTCCCGGGCAGTGTCAACCGACGACATGATGCACGAAATATTGATTCCGATGCCTATCGACTTGGGGGCTCGCGCCGCGCTGCCTAGTTGCAGCGCGATGTCGACGCCCCAAGGAACTGATGCTGCTGGGACTGACGATGGGTCAGCTCCCAGCAGTGTGAAGAAGAAGGGCCGCTCTTCTGCGACGAAGAAGAGGACCCTCGAGGAGAAGGGGGGGCCGCCGCGCGACCGTAGCACCAGCTGCTCCGGGTGGGGGTCCCTCCTCTCCAGCGATTCGGAGGAGGAGGTGCCGGTCAAGACGGTGCGTACGCGTCTCGACGCGTACAGAAGGCGGCCGCCAACTCCTCCTCCGTCCTCGGTCCAACTGTCCCAGCGAAGTCGCCGGGAAATCGGTGGGCCGCCCGCGCGGGAGTTGATGAGCGTTTTTGCCCGCATGAACGCGGCCATGCGGGGCAACAGGAACGTGGCGGGGAGGAAGAAGATTGTGGCTTCACTGGTGGATGAAGCCCAATCTTCCCTCAACAAGCTCCTCGCGCGGAGCGTCACCAAGGAGGAGGCGAGGCTCCGGAAGCAGGTGACGAGCCTGGAGGCGGAGCTCGCTGCTTCCAGAAAGCAGATGGATGACCTGTGGCGGGAGGTGGCTGACTTGACCAAGGTGGTCAAGGCGCCTCCCGGTCCCATGCTGCCGCCTCCTCCTCCGACGGCTGGACCAGCACCGAAGGCAGCGCCACCCACGGCGCCCACCACAGCGTCCACCAAGGCGCCCACCACGGCGTCCACCAAGGCGCCCACCACGGCGCCCACCACGGCGGCCACCAAGGCGCCCACCACTGCGCCCACCACGGCGCCCACTACGGCGCCCACCACGGCGCCCAACACGGCACCCGGATCGCCGCCACAGCCTGTGCCGACAATGGTACAGGTCCTGACGGCGATCGAGAGGCGCCTCGCGGTCCTGGAGGACCGGGCGTACCGCCCTCCGCTAGCGCGGCCCGCGTTTTCGTACGCGGCGGCTGTTGGCGGTTCTCCCGCTCCAGGACCAAGCGGCACACCCGCTGTCCGCCGCCCCGCTCCGCCCCAGTCCGCTCCAGCGTACCGGTTGCCGGCCGAGACCGCGGCCCAGGCGCGGAAGGCGAAGGGGCGCGGCAAGAAGAGCGGCACCCCTGCCGCCTCCTCTTCCTCTAACGCTCCCGCTGCTCCTTTACATCCCTCCGGACGGGAGGGATGGGAGGTAGTGGGGGCCAAGAAGAGGAAGACGAAGGCCGCCAAGAAAGCGGCCAAGAAAGTGGCCAAAGCCGCCGCGGCGAAGGCGCCGAAGAGGCCCCGCGCTCCTCGCTCCACAGCCGTCGTCCTTACGGTGACGACGGAGGGTGTGGAGAGGGGTGTGGGGTACGCTGATGTCCTGAGGACCGTGAAGTCCTCAGTCAACCTCTCAGCCCTCGATATCCAGGGGGGTCTCCGGTGCAAGACGACACGCACCGGGGCTCGCCTCCTCGAGGTCTCCGGCGCCTCCAGCGGCCCTAAAGCTGACGCCCTAGCAGCGCAGCTTAGGGACGCGCTGGACGCAGAAGCCGTCCGCGTCACCAGGCCCACCAAATGCGCTGCATTGCGCATCACGGGTCTGGATGACGCGGCCACGACGGAGGAAGTAATCTCCGCCGTCGTGGAGGCGGGCGGCTGCCCCCGTGACCAGGTGAAGGCTGGAGACATCTCCTTCGGCTCCACTGGTCATGGGATGACAGTCGTCCAGTGCCCCGTCGCGGCGGCACTGAAAGTGACGGACGGACGAAGCCTCCTCGTAGGGGGCTTCGCAGGTGCACCTCCTTCGTGCCCGGGAAACCAGATGTTTCCGGTGCATGGTGGTGGGGCACGTCGGAGTGCAGTGCACAGCGGAAGTCACCGTGGGCGATCGGTGCTTCCGCTGCAGCCGGCCCGGTCACAAAGCAAGTGCCTGTGATGCCCCGCCTCGCTGCTTTAGATGCGAGGCGGAGGGCAAAACTGCGGACCACCGGGTCGGCAGCACAACCTGCGCCGCCTCGAGGCCAAAGCCTCGTCCGTCCGCTGAGAACGGTGGGGGTGCCGCTACTGCACGGCCAGATGTTTCTCGGCGGGATGCTGATATGGACGTCCATTAATGTCTGACGCCCATATCCGCATCCTGCAAGTGAATTTGAACCGCTGCCGCGCTGCTCAGGATCTTCTGTACCAGAGCATCCGGCAGTGGTCCATAAACTTGGCCGTGGTCGCCGAGCCGTACTACGTCCACCCGGGAAGCCCGGTGGACGAGGACGGCTCGGCCTGTTTTATCTTCGGGGGGTCCGCCGCAGACAACTCGCGCCTTGCTATCATTGCAAGGGGCCGCGGGTGTGTTGCGGCGGAATATGATGGGTTGGCAGTCGTGGCCACCTACATCTCGCCGACACTGGACGAGACTCAGTTTGAGCTATGGCTCACTGAGCTCGACGTCGTCTTCGCTGCGTGCCGTCCTCGCCCTGTCCTGCTCCTGGGAGACTTCAACGCCTGGAGTGAGGCGTGGGGCTCCCGGGAAACCAGGGACAAGGGGAGGCTTCTTGAGGACTGGACCAGAACACGTGGTCTGGAGGTCCTCAACCGGGGGAATGTCGCCACCTTCTGGCGGCGGGGGACCAGCTCGGTCGTGGACGTATCGTTCGCGACCTCTGCCCTCGCCGCCCGTATTACTGGCTGGCACGTGGAGGAGGATGAGGAGACGCACTCGGACTATCGGTACATCCGATTCGATGTCATCCCCCCACCTGACCTCCCACAGCCGGTAGAAAATCCCCCGGATCCGCGTTGGGCACTTCACCATCTGGATCGGGAGGCTCTCCTGGAGGCATCCATCGTGCAGGCCTGGATTCCGGCACCGGACCGGCCTGCTGATGTGGATGCCGAGGCGGAGTGGTTCAGGAGAGCCATGTCGCAAATCTGTGATGCGGCGATGCCTAGGGTTACACCCAGACCGGCAAGGAAGCAGGTGTACTGGTGGTCGCCGGAGATTGCACAGCTGCGCGCAGCATGCATCTCCGCCCGCCGCCAGTACACCAGGTTTCGCCGGAGGCATCGCCGCCCAGACGACGCGGCAACCCGAGAGGCGGAGCTTTATCAGGCTTACAGGGAGGCTAAAGGTAATCTCCAGGAGAAAATAAAGCGGGCCAAGACGGCGGCCCGCGAGGAGCTCCTGGAGACCCTGCAGCAGAACCCATGGGGGCGCCCGTACCTACAGGTCAGGGAGAAACTCCGACCTAGGGTGCCCCCACTGACCCAGAGTCTCCAGCCGCAGCAGCTGGAGCGGGTCATGGGCTCCCTGTTTCCGACGAGCGCGGAGGAGCACGTCCCTCCGCGCATGGCTCCGTCTCTGCCCGACGCGGATAGCATCAGTGAAGACGACGTACCCGAAGTCAGGGTGGGGGAGCTAGGTGCGGCAGTACTCCGGCTTAAACGCGACGGAGGAAGCAGTCTCACAGGGCAAGGTGGTGGTGGCGGTGTCTCTTGACATCGCCAACGCGTTCAACACCTTGCCATGGAGCTGCGTTAGGGAGGCGCTCGTGTATCACGAAACGCCTCTCTACCTCCGTCGTATTGTCGGGGCCTATCTCTCGGAGAGGGCCATAGCTTTCCCCAGCTGGCTCGGGCCACCTCGGCGAGATGTGTCGTGCGGTGTTCCGCAGGGGTCGGTCCTGGGGCCGCTTCTGTGGAACATCGGCTACGACTGGGTGCTGCGGGGTGCGTTGCCTGAGGGCGTCGGCGTAACGTGCTACGCCGACGATACCCTCGTCACGGCGCGGGGTGCAACGTACCAGGAGGACTCAAGGTCACGACGGGTGTTGCTCAAGTCGTGGGTCGGATACGGCGGCTGGGACTGGAGGTGGCCTTGCACAAGTCCGAGGTTCTGTGTTTTCACAGACCTCGGAACGGTCCACCTGAAGGTTCCAGCATAAATATGGGAGGCGTTAGCATCGGCATCAAGCCCTCGATGAAGTATCTAGGGATCGTAATTGATAGCCGATGGAACTTCGGACCACATTTCCGAAGTTTGGTCCCCAAGGTGACACAGGCATCGGTCGCGCTTTCGCGACTGATGCCCAACCTAAAGGGACCCAACGCTTCCTGCAGGAGACTGTACCTGGGGATCGTGCGGAGTATGGCCCTATACGGGGCTCCCGTATGGGCGGCGCGGTTGACGGCCAACAACTCAACGCTCCTTAACAGACCGTTGAGGACCTTGGCCGTCAAAACAATAAGGGGCTACCGCACGATCTCCGGAGAGGCTGCATGTCTCCTAGCCGGGACCCCTCCATGGGACCTAGAAGCGAGAGCCCTTGCGTCATTGTTCCAATGGCGCAAGGAGGCGCTGGAGCGGGACCACAGGCCTGCGTCTCGAGAAATCGATGACCGGCGGTCCCAACTCCGACAGGATGTCATGGAGTCATGGAGGGTGCGACTTGAGCAACCCAAGTGGGGTGCCACCATCATCGCGGCGGTGAGACCGATCATGGACGATTGGCTGCAGAGGCAGCATAGTGACCTCACGTATCGTGCGACGCAGATCGTTACCGGGCATGGATGCTTCGGTAGCTATCTGTTTCGCATCCATCGTGAGGTCACACCCCGGTGTCAACACTGCGAGGTTTCCGACGACGACACCGCACTCCACACGTTGGTGGAGTGCTCAGCGTGGGCGAGTCAGCGCCGGGACCTCGTAGTGGGTCTGGGCGTAGATACCCTCTCGCTGGAGACCATGCTTCAAGCCATGGTCTCCAGCGGGAGTAGGTGGAACGCGGCCGTGTCCTTCTGCGAGCAAGTCGTGCTCGCGAAGGAGGCGGCCGAGAGGGAGAGGGAGCGTGCCCTCCCCGCCGAGTTCCGTAGTCAGCGGCGAGGCCGCCGCAGACTCATCTACGCCCAAGACCATCGACCTCCATGATCGGGGCCTGAGGACGGCGGGATCGCCACCCGTCGTCCTTACAGAAGCAGGCTAGAAGGGTTGCGTGCTGCGGGGCCTTTGCCCCATAGCACGCAACCAGATTCACTCATTGACGCGGGATAAAACCCTACCCCAACGACGCGGGATTCTCATCCCGACCCAACCCCCGCAGAGACCACAGAGGTGGTCAAAGTCCGCCGGGCGCCACTGGAAATACGTTCTGCTTGTAACCAGAGACGCCCGGCAACGGACGTTAGAGCGGCCGCGGCCTTGGTCGCGGAACTAAAAAAAAAAAAAAAAAAAAAAAAAAAAAGATGGCGTTGAGTGAATTCGTCCTAACGTATTTATTAATTAGGTATGTAAAATTAGATTGGGATTACATATACATAATACCTTGTTAGGTATTGGCTTTCTATTGGTACCTCATGGTGCCCGGTAGCAGGCCTATGTCACTCGCCTAACAAGCAAAAAATACGTGACGTCAGCGACAACTTGAAGTTGTAAGTCAGTAAGGGTTGTCTTTTGTTTGTGTTACGGCATTGATCATAGAGTTGATATTGAGGCATTAACGTCATAATTATTGCTCAAATTATGCTGGTATATATTTTACTTTCCTGACAACCCTAACGTTCGAATTATGTTTTCTGTAAACAAAAGAATGTGCTTTTATTAACGTCGGAGTGCAAGTTCTGTATGTAAGTACTATTCCCTATTCTGTGCCGGTAGTGGCAGTAAATAAGCTTGACATCCAAAACGAGACCTTGCTTTAATTGTGTTTTTCTTTTCTGCACTCCTTGGTAAGTCTTTTTTCAATAATGGTATAAAAGATATGAAACACAAAGCTTATTTTTGTCATCATTGTACAAGACATTTTGTAACTTTGATCCACCTACGGAATATTCTACGTTTTGAAACTATGACTTTTTGAAACATTCAGAAACTACACTGATATTTCTACGCGTTCTCTACCTATCCCTTCAAGGATATTAACCGTGTTATGTGGCATACATGGTGGCTTAAAAAACCTACAATTTTGTAAGTAGTGAAATTATCTGTCACACGTTAGATAGATAGAATAGATAAAAAGCTCTTTATTGTACACCAACATAATAATAAACAATCCAAGTAAATAATTTACAGCAATTACATGTACATCGGGCGGCCTTATCGCTTAAAGCGATCTCTTCCAGACAACCTTTGGATGAACTGGAATGAGGTTACGCACATGTGGATGATGGTGCAATTACAAGAGTAAATTGAGTACAAGTATAGGTAAAAAGGAAATTATACATAATACGGGAAACAAAAACATCCTATTGAGTGGTAGATGACGTTGGTTCTAAAAGAGTTTATGGTTTGAGCACGTTTAATAGGGTGCGTCTCATTAGGTATTAACTCATTTGGTCTAATTTCATTTTATTATCGTTCATAAGATATAATCAACGTGATTTATACCAACTGTAGATATAATTTCTTTACATATAACATTTATTTATTCTAAAACTTAATTAGTATAACGTTGTTTGATATAACGTTTATGTAATCGAAAATCATTTGGTCTAACGTTTCATATAGTATATAAGAAACGTCATTATGGTTAACACCCCGACTCAGAATACCCCGACTCGGGCTTTTTAAGCCACCCAGAAATAGGAGCCCCGCGAAGCGATTATCAGCGATAAATCAAATGATTTATTACAGCAAACAATCTTCAGACAATAAGATTGTTAAAACCAAATGGATAGGTTAGGTTAGGTTAAAACTGTGAAACAGAAACGACTTGCATTAACAGAAAAAAGTGATTGTTTTTATAGGTTACCCGGAACTGAACTATTTAGATTAGGATAATTACCTATTTAAAAAAAATGGTTATTTGACTAAATAATAAATGTTAAAAGTACTAGTTGGTAAACAAGTTATAGTTTAAACGTTCATTTCCCAAACTTTAGGTTTGCGTTACAATTTTTTGTGTATAGATTTGGCAAATGCAATTATGCGAAAAATAATACATTATTTTGTCAAAATCCTTTCGGTCAAACAAGGGAGACCCGTTTTCATCATATTAGACCAAATAAGTTTTATATTTTTTGAGTGGTATGTCAAACGATTTTATATTTAATGTATGTAACAATCACTTTTTTCTGTCCACGCCTGCGAAGGTATTTGAATCCACTGTCCACGACAGTATCTACATGCAGGTGAGAGAACAACTGACAGACGCGCAGCATGGCTTCCGTCCAGGTCGAAGTGTCACTAGCAATCTTCTCAATTACATGGCTGATATTGTACCGGTGGTGGACAGTGGACTACAGGTAGACGCCGCGTACTTTGACTTTAAAAGAGCCTTTGATCGGGTACGGAATGACATCCTTCTTCAAAAGTTAGCGGGCGTTGGTTTCACCCCCCATCTACTGCGGATGTTTGCCAGCTATATGAGCGATAGGCGGCAGTGTGTTGAGTACTCCGGACACGTCTCAGAGCCGTATTATACGCGATCTGGCGTAACCCAGGGCAGCAATCTCGGTCCTCTGGAGTTTATACTGATGGTCAACGATCTGCCGACGGTTGTAAGCGATGCGAAGTGTCTGCTGTTCGCGGACGACCTTAAGTTGTACACGGCTATCGGACATCCAGAGGACTGTATGAGGTTGCAGCGGGATATCGACCGGGTGGTAGAATGGAGTGATAGGAACGGTTTACAGTTCAACACTGCCAAGAGTGTTACTATTACCTTTAGCAAGTCGCGCGCCCCCATGCAGTACGAGTATAAAGTGGGTGGAGAGTCCATGGCTAGGGTAAACGAGGTCAGAGACTTGGGCGTCGGTCTTAATGTAGGGCTCACATTTGGTGACCACATAAACACAGTGTGTAAGAGGGCTTATAGAAACTTAGGGTTCATGTTACGGAGAGCCAAACATTTCACTAACATAGGTGCGATTATAGTTTTATATAACGCCCTAGTTCGAAGTCAACTGGAAGGAAACGCAGCTGTTTGGTCACCACATGAGGCGAAGTATAGACTAATGTTGGAGCGGATACAGAACAAGTCTATACGGTATCTGTATTTGAGACTTTACGGTGTTTATCCATTTTATCCGTTAAATTATCCGACCTTATTTGTTTTAGGAATGGTTGGGTATACAGAGTTGAGAGTTAGGCGAGAAGTTGACTCTCCTATATTTTTAAGCTGATGAGAGGTAAGGGGCATAACCCAACGATACTGAGCGCATTGTCTCTGAGCGTACCGGACCGGTACGTGTGGCGCCGGCACCGGCCGCCTCTGCTGGCTATTCCGCGCGCGCGCATATTTCTCCTGGCCGAGACGCCGTACGTCCGCGCTCTTCGCGCCCTCAATGCTATATCGGAAATAGTAGATGTGTTTTCGTGTCATTTGAGTGAGTTCACAAAGGCAGCATTATATGTAATTAGTTACAAAAGTTACTAGCTATCGCATTGGGGTAACCTGTAATGATAGTTATAAGTATGGTAAATAAATAAATAAAATAAAAAAAAATGTTATGTAAAACGATGCTATATTTAATGTACTCGTATGTTATGCTTATAAAAATTAGTTATTTTAAAATTATATCAATCGTTCATTATATTAACTAATCGCTATATTAAATAAAATTATAGGTTCCGTAGTTATATATTGTTAATATTAGAATTTTGTTGTTATATCATCTATTACTTACCCCGTTTAATATCCACAGGTAGTGCATTCCACAGTCGTATGGCTTAATAGTGAACGATTTCTCACACGTTGTTAAATAGGAGAATGAAACTCCGATATTATGATATATTTTTCTCCCGTACCTTTGACAATCGTAGTCCCACCTAAATAGATTATAATCGAGCCCTGAAAAGCCTCGGGGCTTTCAGACCGTTATTAGGTTACCGACGTTTCAGGCTGGTGACGGACATAATTTTATTACGTTAGATTTCAAGTTCACCGGCCGAAGTTTACTAAATGCTTTGATACATTTTATGAGTGAGATAAGTCTCTCAATTTTTTATCGATATTATCCAACGTAAATAGTATTTTGATAGGTTTTATTGTACGGTTTTTGAACAGACTTGTCACTGTACTATTATAAAGAGGAAAAAAATGTGTAATTATATTGAATAGGCTTCACGATAAAACTGATTATGAAAATTCTTTCACTAATATGTTCCTATAGCTACATTATCGCTGAGTGAAATACTTAGTCTTCTTTTTATTCCGGTAATGGGTCCCCGCGGGAACTGGGAACGAGAAAAATAAATCTCGCGTTCGGAACCGAGGTAAGTTATAACATAGGTAATCATCAATTCGGTCGCCGTGCGCCGAGCCATCGACATCTCCTGATGATGCCCCTGGTTGGGGGCGAAACACGTGTCGAGGTTTTTTATTATTTTTTGCACGATAACACAACTCTCATATTTATTCTATTTTCAAAATTATTTCTCTATTCTTTCGGCCTAAGTGGGATTGGAGGGCGGACTTGTGCATGAATAAATACGAGAGTTGGGTAATTTGCATGTGGCGGAATATTGCAAAGTAGTTAGATTATTTTATTTAACATAGGTAATCAGTTAGTATAATCTATATATAGAAATGGTGAATGTAATTTTTGTCCCCCCTTAGCTCTCGAGATCTACTTATGCTCCAATGATGGTTGACCCCTCTATGGATAGCCCTCGGATCTGGAGGAAAGCCAAAAAATCGAAAATTTGACCTAGCCCTAAGGGGTCAAAATTATAGGCCAAAACCTATGGCGTGGTGCGGCGCGAAGCACGCGCAAGACACCGTACTAATATTATAGATTTATACAAGACTAGATATTACCACTAGTCTGAGACGCCCAGGACTTTAATTGGCTGTACCACAGCGGCTGGCACGTAAGATTTTGTTGCCTTTCTTCAGCATTTCATCGCAAGGCAAAGGGTTTCATTTTTTTTACTACAATTTTGCTGCTACTAACCCATTATAAGTGTGTTTGATGACGGCAATAGGCTTTCCCCCTATTACGTGAGACTAAAAATACTGGCAAATTGTGGGTGTTTAATGCACCTCTCCGGCTACCGTTTCGGGGATATAGGCGTGATATGTGTGTGTCTGTGTGTAGATATTGTTACGAGCCGGGGTTCTACGGAATGGAAAATGTCGATCGAACTACCTCAAAACACTTTATTTATTACACCACTAATTTACACTTCACTATAAGCTACACTTAAAGTCACTGAATACTTTTAATCGCACTTGAACTCGCAGGTATAACTCGTATTATCGCTCTGGAAATACTGATGATCCGCCACCAAAGTGCTCCGCCTTTATAGTACGGTCATTACTCTAGATTACTCTAGAATCTTCACGGAATAATTATCGCGAACATTCCACACTTTCGAGATGCTTCTAGATAACTCGTTATATAGAAGTACCTTGACAAAACAATCCAGAAAGACGTTACGTAGTAGTACTGCGATTTGCTACTAGATGGCGCTGAATTTGGTAGTCTTATTACTCGCTACGAGATGGCGTTACATTGCCCCCTCCTAAGACATGCTCGTCCCGAGCATTGTCAGGCCCATAATATCGCGCCAATCGATCCACATGAACTATCTTTGGCGCACTTCTTGGACTCTTCCGTATTCGGTAAGTGACATCGTTAATCTTGGTCACAACTCGGTATGGTCCATCCCATTTAGCTTGCAGTTTAGGAGACTTCCCTTTACTGCGGACTGGGTTATGTAACCACACTAACGAACCTTCATCGAAGCCCTTATTGTTTGTCTTTCGGTCGTAACGGGTCTTCATCTTTACAGACATTTGTTGACCTGATTGTCTGACATGCTCATAAATGTCATTCATCCTGCTGCGCAAGTCATTCGCATAATCGGTGATATTGCGTGGAGCGTCAGGCGGTATACCGGTTATTAAGTCGGCAGGCAACCGTAATTCTCTTCCAAAGTTCGCATAAGCTGGTGTCACTGACGTGCTTTCGTGAACCGCACATCGGTGAGACAAAAGAAACGGTTGGATGTGCTTGTCCCAATCTTTTTGCCTGCTTTCCACAACTTTCGCCAAATATCTCTCCAATGTCTGATTAAATCGCTCCACCATTCCATCTGACTGCGGGTGGTAAGAGGTCGTTCTGATTTTGTGAGTACCCATGACCCGACACATTGCCTGGAACACCTGAGATTCAAAATTTCTTCCTTGATCGCTATGGATTTCTAGAGGCACCCCGAAACGACAGAAGACTTCGTGAACAAATTTATCTGTGACGGTGGTAGCTTCTTGATTAGGTATAGCGAAGACTTCTGGCCACTTCGTGAAATAATCCATCACAACCATGAAGTACTTGTTTCCGCTTTCACTTTCAGGAAACGGTCCCGCAACATCTAGGGCTATCCTTTCCCATGGTGCCCCAACGTTATACAGTTTCAGTGCACCTCTGCTCCGTGTATGAGGTCCTTTCACTGCAGCACAACTCGTACATTTGCGACACCAGTCCTCAACGTCGTCGCGACAGTGGATCCAGTAAAACCGCTCACGTATCTTCAACAGAGTCCTTTTTACTCCCATATGGCCCCCTGAACATCCATTATGGTAGAGCTGTAGCACATCTGGGACCTTAACTTTAGGGACGACCATTTGCAAATGACAGCTGTCTCCTCGAGCATTTTCCCATTTGCGGCACAAGACTCCATCCTGAATAACTAAACTGTCCCATTGCGCCCAATAACTTTTTGTGATTGAACTCATTGAAGCGACGTCACTCCACATGGGTTTAGGAGCACTTGCTTTAATCCACTCAAATATTGGCTTGATGTCTGCGTCGTCCTGTTGAGCATGTTGTAGGTTTTCTTTCCATTCGTCGCTCAGATCCGTTTTAAGCATCTTCACAGGTATGGCTTCCTTTATCTCCTGTTTGGCACAGTGCTTACAGTCTTCAGGGCAAGGTCTTCTTGACAATGCGTCTGCGTTGCCATGGGATCTCCCACTGCGATGTTCGATTACAAAGTCATATTCCTGTAGTAGCTCAATCCATCTGGCGACTTGTCCTTCTGGATTCTTGAATTGTAATAGCCACTTCAA
Organism: Nudaria mundana; assembly: GCA_963556515.1. Lineage (NCBI taxonomy): Eukaryota > Metazoa > Arthropoda > Insecta > Lepidoptera > Erebidae > Nudaria > Nudaria mundana. The sequence continues at coordinate 15,466,119 of OY748302.1, read as the reverse complement.
TGCAGCATGGTCGGTACGTATAAGGAATTTTCGCCCTAGTAAATATTTGCTGAAATGCTGCAATGTCTTCACCACGGCGAGTAATTCTCTCCTCGTGACGCAATAATTCCTTTCAGGTTTCGATAAGGATCTGCTGAAGTAGGCTATAACGACCTCTCGATCTCCTTTCCGTTGAGATAACACACCTCCGAGTCCGATATCACTTGCGTCTGTGTCAACTATAAATTCATTTCCCGCATCAGGATAACCCAAAATAGGTGTATTGCACAGACGATTCTTTAGCTCCTGGAATGCGATGCCGCAGCTTCCGTCCCAGCAGAATTGTCGCTTTTCCTCCGTGAGCTTGTGTAAGGGCTTGGCAATATCCGCAAAGTTCTTGATGAATCGCCGGTAGTATGAGCACAAACCCAAAAATGCTCTGACCTGCGTCTTATCCTTTGGAACCGGCCAATCCTTGACGGCGATGATTTTCTCTGGATCCGTGCGGATACCATCTTCCGACACTACGTAGCCTAGGAAGCTTACTTGCCGTTTGAGGAATGTGCACTTCTTTGGGCTGAGGTTCAGATTCGCGCTTCGGATCTTTACAAGCACGCGTTCCAGGTTTTGAAGATGCTCTTCTAACGTACGGCCCACGATGATAATGTCATCTAAATAGACAAGACAGGCGTCCCCAGTCAATCCGGCGAGTACAATTTCCATTAATCTTTCAAAAGTAGCCGGGGCGTAACCAAATGGCATAACTTTAAACTGCCACAAACCCTTTCCTGTGGAAAATGCAGTCTTCTCTTTATCCTTCGGATCGATTTCAACTTGCCAGTAGCCACTTTTCAGGTCTAGCGTACTAAACCACTTCACCCCTGTCAGCATGTCCAACGTGTCATCGATCCTTGGTAAAGGGTAGCTGTCCTTTTTCGTAACGTCGTTCAGACGACGATAGTCGACACAAAACCGCATACTGCCATCTTTCTTCCTTACCAGCACTACAGGTGAGCACCATGGACTTGACGATGGTTCTATCACACCATCTTTTACCATCCCTTCAATCATGGTCTCAACTTCCTTTTCTCGTGCTACTGGCAGTCTCCTTGGTCGCTGACGGAGGGGTGCCTCATTTCCTGTATTGATTTTATGCTGAACCAATCCAGTCTTCCCAATGTCAGCATCACTCGAAGAGAAAATATCGGCGTACCTACTTGAGTAACATCTTCTTAGCCTTGTCCATTTCATTCTTCGTTAAGATGTTACGAGTCTTCTAAAAGTGTCAACACGTTGTTTCTAGCGTCCTTGTTGACGATGTTCCCAGTACTCAACTCTTGGCATCGGCGCATCCAATCTACTTCTTCGCAAGTGCCAATCAATGTGCTCTTTTCTATCACGTGTTCCTTATCACTAAGGTTCAGCACACGTACCACTGAGGCTTCATTCACTCTTACCAGAGTTCGGGCCATTTTCCATGGAAGTTCATTGTGTATCCCTTCTATGAGTACACATCGATGTGTTCACCCAGAATTCTGAGGAAGACTAACTGGTACAGTCGTTTCTGATCTGGCAGGAAGCACGACCTTCTTCAAGCTGTACACTTTTCCTGATAACGCTCCTTCCATGAAAAGTTCCTCTTGACCACATTTCATCGCTCCTTGCTTGACGTCGATCTCACAAGAGTTCTTCCTCATAAAGTCTAAGCCCAGTATGCAGTCGTCCATTATGTCAGCCACGATGACATTATGCAGGTAAATTCCATTGCGCAACTTTAACTGCACCTCTTTCTCTCCCCGGACGGGTATGCGCTGACCGGTGGCTGTTACCAAGTTGATGCGATCACGGTTTGCAGAGTCCCCAAGGAACCGATTTGCAAGTCGGGAACTGACAACCGTACGAGATGCTCCAGTATCTATTGTCAGCTTGCATGGTGTTCCATTTACCTCGCCCTTGATGATCAGGCTGTTCCCATCCTGGGTTTGTGAGATCGAAACCCTTGGGGCTCTTCTTAAATCAGCCAGCACCCGCCCCGCAGTCCTGGCATTTATTCGTTTCCCTGCTGTTGCTGGGCGGTGACATTAGCCACCCTATCCTCTTGGGAACGACTTTCTTCTTTTTCAGCAGTCCGCTTTGGGCAACTGGATCGAAGGTGGCCCCTCTCACCGCATGTGTAGCACCTAGGGCTATACCTCGTCAAACAGTCGCGAGCCGGTGATGCTACAACTTCCCTGACACGGTGAGATCGATGATCCTTCCGTACGGCTTCGACCTCCAAAGCATGAGCCAAGGCGTCTTTGAGAGTCTCATGATGCCCGAGTCTCACTGCAGCCCTGACTTCCAGGTCGTGGATGCCGTCGATGAATACTTGCACCAGATTCCCATCGATTAGCACAGGTACGACTGGTATGCCTTCCGTACCAGCTTCTCAACTTCCAGGGCTCACTGTTGCAAGTTTTCACCAGTGCGCTGGACACGATCCTTCAGCTGCGCACGATACACGTGTTCCAGGTGAGCGTCACCGTATCTGGTTTCCAAGGCTTCTAGTAGCTGCTCGTAGGATACATTGTCTCCGAGAGCTTCTAGGATAGTTAACGCCTTGTCTCGCAGACCCAATGTAAGTGCAGTCATGGCCTGGGCTTTGCGCCACCCGTTTGCCTTCTTAACGGCCAAAAACTGCTTTTTATAGGCCGACCATGAAGATGTCCCATTGAAAGGTGGTACTTTAAATCCACGCGCTGAAGGTACGGCAGGTAAGGAAGTCGCAATCCCATCTCCAGCTTTCAGATTTCCCAGCTCTTTCCTGACATCTGTAATCTGGTTTTTTACATCTTCAATCCGAGTTTCGGCTTCCGTGATGCGGTTCTCAACATGATGAACTTGATCCTTCATCACATTCATCTCCTTGCCAAAAGTCGCTCGAAGATCTTTCATGAGGAGTGTCTGTTCCTCCTGTCGGCGTGCCTGCTTCTCCTTGTCGCGCAGCAGCTGTTCTTCCAACCGGCGGGCCTGCTCCTCCTGGCGGCGTGCCTGCTCCTCCTTGTCACGCAGTAGCTGTTCTTCCAACCGGCGGGCCTGCTCCTCCTGGCGGCGTGCCTGCTCCTCCTTGTCCCGCAGCAGCTGTTCTTCCAACCGGCGGGCTTGCTCCTCCTGGTGGCGGGCCTGCTCTTGTAGCATCGCCATCAGCGCAGCAAAGTCTGGAGGTGCTGGCGCTGGAGATACCGTGGGCGGGCCAGCTTCCACCGTTGGCTGCTGCTGACCACCCAACCTCTCCGGCGTATTACCTCCGAAGCGCCTGCTGTCCAACTCCTGCTGGCGCTGACCCCTGGTACGGACGCCCTCTGTGTCTTCTTTCGGCAACACCGGCATTGTCCAAATCCCCAATTCTGACACCAATTGTTACGAGCCGGGGTTCTACGGAATGGAAAATGCCGATCGAACTACCTCAAAACACTTTATTACACCACTAATTTACACTTCACTATAAGCTACACTTAAAGTCACTGAATACTTTTAATCGCACTTGAACTCGCAGGTATAACTCGTATTATCGCTCTGGAAATACTGATGATTCGCCACCGAAGTGCTCTGCCTTTATAGTACGGTCATTACTCTAGATTACTCTAGAATCTTCACGGAAGAATTATCGCGAACATTCCACACCTTCGAGATGCTTCTAGATAACTCGTTACATAGAAGTACCTTGACAAAACATTCCAGAAAGACGTTACGTAGTAGTACTGCGATTTGCTACTAGATGGCGCTGAACTTGGTAGTCTTATTACTCGCTACGAGATGGCGTTACAATATTACCAAAAATACTTGTTGTGGTCACCACAAAGACGTTTTCTTGCAAACATGCTGAAATGTGTTTATTTTTCAAGAAAATTGGCTACCCCGAAAACGAGAGGTTTCTATTTTTGTTTTGAAGCAAACAATCTAAACCAACTTGTTACGTAACACCTATTAATTGAATATTTTGGACAGACAGACACACACACCCCCCGCCTATATCCCCGAAAGAGTAGGCAGAGGTGCATTACACAGCTACACTTCTCCAGTAACTTTATTGGTCCCATTTAATAGGGGGCTAGTCAATTGCCGTTAACGGGCACTATAGAAAATCTATAACCACTCGGTAATTAAAACTAAAATCTATAACCACTCGGTAATTAAAACTAAAATCTATAACCACTCGGTAATTAAAACTAAAATCTATAACCACTCGGTAATTAAAACTAAAATCTATAACCACTCGGTAATTAAAACTAAAATCTATAATCACTCGGTAATTAAAACTAAAATCTATAACCACTTGGTAATTAAAACTAAAATTCCAAAAGCCAGGACAGATGTTACATACCACTAAATATAATCTCTGCCGTCCCAACATTTTATGTGTCTGCAATTAAAAATACCACACCCTGGTAAATACAGCAGCAGTTGGGTTGTAAACACAGAATGATGCACTTGTTGCTCCAGTTTTTGGCAGTGGGACAACGGTAGCTTGTAGTACCGACGGTGTTTACTTAACTGTTAGACAGACTATGAAAAAAATTCAAAACAGTTTCCACTGCTCTTCTATTTCAGACGATAGAGGTTATTGAAAGTAGGGTAAGTAGTTATTTGGTGCAGTATGTTTATATGTTTACACACACACATCACGCCTACATCCCCGAAGGTGTAGGCAGATGTGCATTACACACCCAGAATTTGCCAGTATTTTTAGTCCCACGTAATAGAGGGCAAGTGTATTGCCGTCACCGGGCACATTAATAATTTATAATGGGTTATGTCCAAAATGTCCAAAATGGGCAAACTACTGAATGGATTTTAATGAAACTTTACAATAATATAGCTTATACATCAGAATAACACATAGGCTACAATTTATAAAGATATTGTGTGAATTGTTCAAAATATGACGCGGCGCGACGGGAACGGGAAAAATTCCAAATTACCACGCGGACAAAGTCGCGGGCGACCACTAGTACAACATAAAGTCAAAAATAAATATATGTATAGTTATGTGCGTGCGAAAAGACATGTCTCTATTTACGTTGGGACTGTCGATATGAGTCATTATCTGTAGTAAAAAAAGATTTAAAAAAAAATAACTTAATATAATTTATTGCATTTCATTAAATATTTTTTTTAACGGATATTACGTATGATTGAATCAAAAACATACTTCTCGAATCTCAGTATAAATCTCAACGCATTGTACCTTCTATTGAAAATTAAAAAAACACTTCGTCACTTCCAACTCGCCCATTTTAATTCAATTTACGAGAAAGCCTTCGAATCGAATTCGAGCAGCCCTAAAACCTAAATGATACCATTGTCCCGTAAATCTAATCAACGTCAAACCGAATTCGGACAAACGAATGAAATGAATCGTAAAATTAAACGAATCTGAAATAAGTAATTACTTGTACAAAGATTATTAATATTCTTGTCTTACACTCTCTGGCCAAACTTCTATAATTAGTTGGTATCAATCTACGTGAAGTCGCTGAGAATTTTATAAAGAATACCTAAATAATAGCTACCCATCGTAAAAGTTGAGTGAGTTTTGTAACAATTTAGAATGTAAATAAGTTATTATGGTAGGGGACGGCCGAGGGACAGGGGTGGCATGAAAGTTTTCAAGCAATTCCAGTGATGTTCTGATACGGTTTTTGGTAAGTATACGAAATAAACATGGATATAATCACTTTGGAGTAGGCAGTTTTTACTACGTTACTTACTGAATCAGTACATAAAAAACACGTCAATCGATGACTCAAAAACCGAATTCCAATTACCGGAATAGGACCAAATTGAAATGGAACCACTTACTAAGTGTTTCCATTTCAATTTGGTCTACTGCACTTAGGTAGCAGTAGATTTCAATTAAAAAAAATATATAAATCGGTTCCCCAGTCGAAAGATATAAGGACATTCGAGTGGGAGAACCGATTTAGAAATGTTTACTCAAAATACAGTATTTTGAGAATCTCCTCATTTTTTAGGTCGGTTAAAAAGTTTTCTTCTTGCTTCTCTTTTACTCCATGACCATTAAGATGTCAGCCAAATATATCTAAATAGGTAGGTATCTCAAAAGGCACTAGCAAATTGTATTAGTACTTATCTTAACATTTTAGGGTTCCGTAGTGAACTTCCCGGAACCCTTATAGTTTCGTCATGTCCGTCCGTCCATCCTTGCCTTTCCTCCCAAACGGTTAGTGCTAGAGACATGAAACTTTGCATGTATATTTGCTACGTTGACAACCTCCCCCCTACATGTAAAGTGGGGATAACATTTTTTTAGGTATTTTTAAAACAGGTTACTGTGACATTTTTTTGATTTAGGAGTAAGTTTGCGAGATATTCAACTTAAAAGCGTATTTTTTTGTTAAAACAGAGTGTCCCCCCCTCTAAAATCTAAACGGCTGGCGTGAAGCACCTGAAAAGAATTATGCTATTAGTTCATGTAATAAACTTTGATGGAAAACTATAACGAATGTCATAACTCTCTTAATTCAGGAGTTATAGAGGCTTTTATGGGTAAATACGGAACCCTAGATTATGCGTGGTGTTTTTTAAATATAATTGGTATTGTAATATTTTCTATTAATTGATCACATACGAGTAGGCACTGACTTTCACATCATATTTCAAACAATTTACTTCAATCCAAAAGTTACATAGTTCAAATTATTCTCTATTTAGGTATATTTGTTTTGTGTATAATAAAGTTAATTATTATCTACTCCATAACTCGACGCGGGCGTTCACCCGTACATCCTCGTAAATACGGTCACCATTATGTTATCCTTCTAAGAAATATTAGCTCAATAATTTATCAATCTCTCAGTATAAGATTTAACAATGGGACAATCTGTCGGTCGTACACTCTTCACTCTTCAGTCTTCACCTATTGATGCCCTCTGACATTGTTTAATAATAAATGATTCAATGGTTGACTGTTTAAGAAACGAATTTACTTTTATCAAAACAACGAATGTGACATTTTTGAATACGTGTGTAATTAGTATATCATAGTAAAGAATAAATAGATGTTGGTACAATAAAATTATAAAATAAATAAAAACCGTCCAAGGTTGGACTCGCGTACAAAGGGTATCGTATCTAGGGGGAGCCTTAATTTATTGTTATAGAAGCAACAGAAATACATCTAAATAGGTATCTCAAAAGTATCTGTGAAAATGTCAAATTTCTAATTATCTCGGTTAATGAGATACAGCCCAAGACAGACGGATAGCTAAGTCTCAGTAATAAGGTTCCCGTTTTACCCGTTGGGTTAGCTGGATCAACCACACTCTATACCAAAGAAGAGAATTGTCGAAATGGCCCGCAAATGTCGCGGGTGGATCATTCGTCCGGCTGCCGGCGTCCCCGTTGGAATGGGTACGGAAACCTAAAAATTAAATAGGTACACCTTAAGATTTCCCCCAAAGAGATAGGCATCGGCAAATTCATCATGACCTGCCCCTATCCAACTTATTTCGGGTTGGCGAAACATGTCTTCCTTCCCCACACACTTCTATGAGTCGCCATATCCTCAGTCAATCTTTTTCCTTGTCATAAATATTCTCTATTACGCATTTCATCCATCTTTTCTTGGGTTTACATCTACTCCTAAAACATTAGCGCAAATTTCGCTTGTTAGTTTGTACACAGAGTTATTTTCGAACCTCGTTGTAATGAAACCCTTTCACTCAGATAGCATCAAGGATCGCTTAACTTCTCTGCCTATCTGTGTAATGTGTATGATATTTGAACACCTAACTCATTACCAACAGAATTTGGGTTGGTTTTCTCAAAATGTTCGACTGTCTGGATTTCCAGTTTAAAAATAAGACCATTTTAACACCTGCCAAGACTCTCGCAAATATATCTATAGAAATAGTTTCATTAAATGGCACACCCTTATTTTTCCAGTAGTCACGTTGGTCCGAATAGGAGATAAGACACACATATCAAGCCTATAACCCGAAGGTGTAGGCAGAGGTGCATAACACACCCACAACTTGCCAGTTTTCTAGTCTAGTAATAGGGGGCAAGCCTATTGCCGTCACCGGACACACATTACAATGGGTTATGTCCAAAATGGCCGAATTAATTTAATTAAAAGTAGCAACAATAATGTAATTTGGAAAAAAAAAATTGAAACCCGTTGCCTTGCCAAGAAATGTTGATGAAAGGCAACAAAATCTTACGTGCCAGCCGCTATGGCACAGCCAATTAAAGTCCTGGGCTTCTCGGACTATTATATATAGAAGATAAGCCTATTGTATATTGTAGGTACCGGGCACTATACTAATAGATAATACCCAGTCTGTAATCTAAAGTTTCTGAAGCTAAACTCCAAGAGCCAGAACCGATGGTACTCGCCTATAATCTCAGCAGTACAAATGCTCAAACTAACTTCATGTGGCCAAATAAGTGACTTAGATTTCCTGCCAATAGATGTCGCTGTTTCATACACCGTTGAATGAGAAATAGCTTTTGGTCTCTCTCATCCGTGTGCTTTAAGTAATAAATTTGTTTGCGCCAGTTAAATTGCTCCAATTTGTCGTGAAGTCTGACTTTGGTACAGGTAGAGGGTGACTTTTAGGAGGCAGTTTATGTGATAGCCAGTAAATGGCTCCATCAATGTTTATCGCTTAAATGTGTTGAGTAACACTTCAATTTGCAGGAGAATTTAAGAGATTGGTGCAGAATGTAATAGTGATATCTAATATTGCCGACAAAAAATGTTTTATTTGTTGTTCGAATTACATCTAAAGGAGTCCAATAAGATCTAATCTCAAGTCCACCTCACGACTTCGCCACACTGTATTATTTACATACTATATTAGGTAGTTACTATCGCTTTAAGGGATAAGGTCACCATTTGTACTTTCTTATAGTGATGTCTTCTAACAAGTATTAAATATTACCCAAACGCCCAAAACCGGGCAAGTGCGTGTCGGGCCACGCATAAAATAGAAAAATAGGGTTCCGTAGTCACCCATAATAGCCTCTATAACTCCTGAACTAACAGAGCTATGTAATCCACATTAGTTTTCCTTAAAAGTTCAGTACATGGACTACCATCGTGAATTTTTTCAGGTTCTTTACGCCAGTCGTTAAGATTTTAGAGGGTGGAACGCTCTGTTTTCGTAAAAACATTCTCTTTAAAGCTAAATATCTTGCAAACAGATAGTTAAATTAAAAAATCACCTTAGCAACCTCTTAATGTTTTTAAAAGACCTATCTGACGATACCTCACACGATGGTATAGACGCAAGAAGAAAATATCATTTCCAGTCTTCACGTAGGCACTTTGTCGGTATGACGAAACTAAAATGGTTCCGAGACAGGAAAATAAAATCGATGATTCTTGACCTTCGTACTTGACATCCGACTTCAAAAATTACCTTGAGATTTGAACAAACAATTGTGGAATCCACTTATTGGCTTCGCGGATTACTTGGTCGGGTTCGAGATGATTGATACAGTACGACGGGGACGTTACGTAATATCTTTTTGATAGGGAGGGAGGGTGACGTTCGATCAAGTTATTAATTTTCGAGGAACAAAATAAATAAAGTATACTTTATAATTTTTTGTTAAAAAATGTGTTTTAATTTTCTTTACAATGAATGAAAGAAAGAAATAACAAAGAAAAGACGTTTATTTCACGTAAACAAGATACACATTACAGGAAAAGTAAAAAAAACCATGTGTAGGAAGGTCGTCGGTGCATACTAGTGCACGTCGCATCTGCGTGGAATGTGATCTCCTCTCAGCATATGCTGACGTGGGCGGTGCCACATTGACCAGCGCTGATTTTCAGAGGAGGCCAGTGTATACACTGAAAATGGCGTGCCCATCCCATCATAACTCGCAAGTGAAACAAATTACTTGATGATGAATGAATATTTTTCAGTGTCTTACGATTAGAAAGATATTATAATAATAATTATCACACTGCTGATATTAGACTCTATATCCTACCTATTTAACATCCGTCCTGGCTGTGAGAAAGAAAAATAATTTACAATATCTATATACAAAATATTGTTTAAAAAATCCTCTGAGTCATTGCTGACTTACCGGAAATAACCTGGGGGCCTGGGACCGGCAGTCGCAGTGTCATTCTGTAATCATCAATCAATACATACAATAAAATTGTAAGTGGTCGATGTCTGTACATCGAAGATATAACAGAAAAACTGTTGTAGGCCCCCCTACAACAGTTTTTCTGAATCCTTCCTAATGAACGTAATAGAACCCAAAACAATGGTTTTTAGAATTTTTGTCTGTTTGTCTGATTGTCTGCTTGCCTATTTGTCTGAATGTTTGAACACGCTAATCTCAGAAACGGCTTAACCGATTTGAATGCGGTTTTCAGTAATGCGTTGTGGTTTATTCAACTTAACATTTAAGGTGTTTTATTTCAATCGGTTCATAAATAAAAAAGTTATGTCGATCTAAAGTAACACGCAGGCGGAGCTGCCGGCAACAGCTAAACATAATAAATCAGTAACTGGTGATAAAGAAAACTACGAAGACAGCTAGTGTATTCTATTTTTATTGTACCTAAAACCTTCCGAACCTACCCTTTACTCCCAATTCCCACTTAACTCGGCAACACCTGATTAATATTAATCAAATAATCCTTTGATCGTCGTTGGATCACAACTCAAAGGAGGCTGTAATTAAGATTACGACGTATCTCCGTAGCAGATATTAACTGGGGCTTAAGATGCCTCTCTAGGGGTTAAGTAGTTAAAGTTATCAGATGTCCAAATTCCATCGGTTGGTTTGATCAAAGAAAAGCATACTTATTAAGTTTTAATGCTTTTTTCTCTGTTCTGTTTCTTTTTGACTTAAGCACGCCTTTATGTATGATGTTTCATCAAGAGTACAGTCTAGTGAACACGGACGGTGTCCGTGTTCACTAGACTGGTTCCGTGATGGCCGCCCTCCAAATCTATGATGAACAATTATTTATTTTACCCTTACATCAATTTACACATCTATCAAAAAATATATTTTTTTGCAAAAAGTGCGCGTGGGTAAATATCGCACACTTTTTGCAAAGAAAAAATTTAGCACACGTTATATGGATGGTTATGAAGTTAGTATATCAATGCTGGTACACCGGGCACATTTATAACGGGTTATGTCCAAATGGCCGAGTGAATTTAATAAAAAGTAGCAGCTATATTGTAATTTTGAAAAAAATTTAAACATTTCATCGCAAGACAACGCTTACGATGAAATGTTGATACTTAAAATCAAATCAAAATCAAAATCAAAATATCTTTATTCGTGTAGGTCACAAAGTAACACTTATGAACGTCAAAAAAAGAAAATGCTTCTACATTTACATTTACCGCCAGATTCGCAAGGCAATAGGTAGAGCCTGTGAGGAAAGAACCTGGCAAGAAAAACTCACGGCCACTCTTTTTATTCGTCAGTAAATACAATGATTCTGTTACAACAATAAAAAGAGGGCAAGGGCAGTACGTGACCATGTGTGGACCAAGTGAACTTAAAAATTATGAATCTCTGTTATTCACAAAAAAAGTCAAATACTAGTTACCAAAAGGCAACAGAATCTTACGTGCCAGCCGCTGTGGCACAGCCAATTAAAGTCCTGGGCATCTCGGACTATGTTAGACTATAGCTACCACTAAGAAGAAATTTATACCTAATGCAACTACGAAAAGTGATTTAAGCAGTCCGAGGTGTAAAGTTACTCCGACCTCTCATTTGTTAGCTCGTACCCACATAACAAATAAATTGTATCTAATTTTTCATACAACCGCGGACTATTTGTTTTGTGTTGCCATGTATTATTCAAATTTATTACCATAATAATATATATTATGCGTAAATATACAGTAGGTATACACAGTGAAAGTACCAACGCGTAGTACGAAGTACGTTGAAAAAATATTTTGAGCTCTGTTTCGATAACAGAACCCACTAGAAATATTACTTTAAATAACAAACACATTTTTTTTTAAATTGTTGTATGTACCTTGTTTTTTTTTAATTCCGTGGTCTGAGACCTCTGCAGCCTACGTCTATTGCCGAGCACCTCTGGATAGCACTGGGAACATTTTTTTTAAAACGGTTGTACTTTTACTGTCACGGTGTATATACGTAGTGTATGTTTATCAGATAATATTATCCCATAATATCTAATTTTATTTATTAATACTGTATCTATTTAAGTAAATAGTTTAAGAGCTACCATCATGAGTTTGAGAATTTTTTAACCTTGACAGACAGACAATCTGATTGTTTTCTTTTTTAAACGAGGTCATTTAAGTAAAAAAATCTAGATAGTAGAGCACAAAATGTCTGACTAATGCTCGACTATCAGTATCAGTCAGTATCATGAATTGCTCATTACGCATCCGCTATGACGGCACGGGTATTGCCCCAAGTCATAAGCGGGAACGTTAAACTCTTGAAATGCCGTCATAATTTTTTTAGTTATATTTAAAAAGCCATATTTGTCGTTTCTTACTTCCTCACGAAACTACTGGTCTTCTGGACAATTTTTTTGAAGATATAAGCATATGCATTGTACCTACTTATTCTTCGTATAACATGCTTAGTAAATAAATTGAAGGTACACCTCTTTGAAGTGTCCTTCTGCGAGCAAGTCATGCTCGCGAAGGAGGCGGCCGAGAGAGAGAGGGAGCGTACCTTCCCCGCTGAGTTTCGCAGTCAGCGGCCAGGGCGCCGCAGACTCATCTACGCCCAGGACCATCGACCTCCATGATCCGGGCCTGAGGATGGCGGGGTAGCCACCCGCCGTCCTTATAGAAGCAGGCTAGAAGGGTTGCTTACTGGCCAAAGTCCGCCGGGCGCCACTGGAAATACCTTCTGGGGTCACCAGAGACGCCCGCAGTAATGGACATGGGAGCGGCCGCGATCTCGAGGCATCAAAAAAAAAACCTCTTTGAAGACTACAGTTCATTAATTCCTACTCTCCATCGTTGAAGCTTCATTACACTCTACTCTTTTTTTCTTTAAAAGCATTTACAGTATCTTTTCAGCATGAGCACCGAAACGATACTTTAATTGTGAGATTAGTCAGGAGAGCCCTGGCCCTCCCTTTTGCCTAGTCACATTGGGTCACACACAAACACACACCAATAAAAAAAAGTCACAGTGATAACACCCAAGTCCTATCACGGCTAGAGCAAAAGAGTAACACTGCAGTAAATTTGTGGTTCCAGCCTCTAGCTTCCGGCATAGTGCGTTAATTTGGGCCACCTACTTAAATCTAAGGCCATCACGTAAAAAAAATAGGTAAGTTAGTTAATTGCATGCAAATATTGAAAATTTTACGAAGATACCCACTTAGAAAAGCGTTGAGATTTTTCTAAAACGAAGTGGATAGATACCCCGCTGTAATCTCACATTTTACACCACTCGTCTAAGTACGTCGCCCCGTCTGTTGTCGCTCCTGCTTATCAAAGTTCCGCAGGCCCTGTAGGTATTGTCACAAAGTATGTAGAGTAACCTTGGTTGATAGCTTTGTAAGATACTGGGTCGGACGATAAGCCGGCAAAAATGTGTGTTCTTGTTCTTGCACACAATGAATTGCAAACATACTTAATGGACTTTGATTGAATCTATTTTATTTATGTACACAGAAAATTAGAAAAGAAATAAAGTAACCAATATATTATGGACTTGTTAACGCTCGTGACTCGGCTCGTTTCGTCGTTCCCAATTTCGACGAAAAAATACAATTTAATACTGGGATTTAAGCTCTCTACATCTGCTGTAAGCTGTATTTGCACAATATTTCTGCAATCCAGCTGTTTTTACGCAGTGCCTCAAAAAATAACTATGAAAATTACAACTTTTCAACCGACTTCAAGAAAAGAGGAGTTTCTCAATTCGACTGTATTTTTTTATGTTTGTTAGGTACCTTTAAGTAAGTAAATTAGTTAAGTTAGTCCGAGACGCCCAGGACTTTAATTGGCTGTGCCACAGCGGCGGGTACGTAAAATTTTGTCGCCTTTCATCAAAATTTTCATTGCAAGGCAACAGGTTTCAAATTTATTTTCAAAATTATAATATAGCTGCTTATTTTATTAAATTAATTCGGCCATTTTGGATATAACCCATTTCAAGAGTGCCCGGCGACGGAAATAGGCTTGCCCTCTATTACGTTGGACTAAAAATACTGGCAAATTGAGGGTGTGTAATGCGCCTCTGCCTACCCCTTCGGGGATATTGGCGTAATATGTGTGTGTGTTAAGTAGTACCTCATATCTTTCGACAGCTTCAACCGATTATGAATTAGAATTTTTTTGAAGCTATATTATGCTAAGCTATGTATTGGTCCCATTTCAATTTGATCCCATTCCGACCATTATTTGGTCCGATTCCGGTAATTGGAATTCGGTTTTTGTGTCAATGTTTGATCTGTTTTATAAAATGTGGACTCTAATCTAGCTTAGTTCATCAAAGAAATAAAAAGTAGATTTTTTTCCCGGATGACAGCACTGTCGATAATTTCTCGGGTAATTTTCTGAAAGTATTAAAAAGAAAACACTGAACCAATTTATATGAAGAGTCGGTTTTAATTACACCGTCGTCAGCACTCACTACGGCGTTTAGTTTTAATCCATAAAGTAGACTCAAGCGTTTGAGGGGTTAAATTAATGGAAATTTCTGGATGTATGAGCTTAAATACTGGATGCATAATCAATGATAGGTACTACTAAGGTCTAAGGGCACTTTCCTGTCATGCGTATTTTCATAGTCCGCGACACCCAGGACTTTAATTGGCTGTGCCATAGCGGCTGGCACGTAAGATTTTGTTGCCTTTCATCGACATTTCAGCGCAGGGCAACGGTTTTCAATTTTTTTTTCAAAATTACTATATAGCTGCTACTTTTTACTAAATTAAATTCATTCGGCCATTTTGGACATAACCCATTATAAATGTGCCCGGTGACGGCAATAGGCTGGTCCCCTATTACGTGGGACTAAAAATACTGGCAATTTGTGGGTGTGTAATGCACCTCTGCCTATCCCTTCGGGGATATAGGCATGATATGTGTGTATGCGTGTGTGTGTATTTTTAATGTAACTGGTAAGGAAAACTTCAAAACGGTGTTTCAGTCTATGTAGCACAAATATAGCTGCGATATCCTTAATAGTTGCTATTATTTGCATACTATATTAATATAATGAACAAAGAACATACCTAATTAACCATACATATGTATTACTTACCCATTTATTGCATGTAACGCGTAGGTACCAGTTGAATTCATATACATAATTATAATATACTAGCTGATCGCCGCAGTTCCGCCCGCGTGATTTAGTTTAATCGTTCCCGGTTCCCGTTGCAACACATTACCGGGATAAAAAGTAGCCTATGTTACTCAGGGTGGATGTAGCTTTCCAATGGTGAAAGAATTTTTGAAATCAGCACAGTAGTTATTGAGTTTATTCATTACAAACATGCACACAAAAATATTAATCTTTCCTCTTTATAATACGAGTACGAATAGTATATATAATATATATACTACTATTATAATTACTACTTCATAATTAGTTCGTACTAAATCTATATCTATTAGATATAGATTTAGTACGAACTACTAGTTCGAATTGAAAACGCTACCTACCTTGTATTATACTACGTGATTCAGTATGTGTGTATTTTTAAACTGTAAAACAGTTTTCTTTTTGTAAATACTTCTAATATTTTGTAGCAAATTCAGTTTCGTTTGCAAAGTTCGCAACTCTTTGACATTAAACGGAGTGTACGAAAAGTTACAGAACTAAGTCGGAGTCAGTTCGTTTCAACCTAGTGAATGGTAAAAACGTAAAGTTGTACGAACTTAGTTTAAAGTCGGTTTGGGTTGAAACTGATTTGGCTGTGGAAGCTGTAGTTTTTTTTTAATTTACGACTGTATAGTAGTAGGCAACAAAAATATCTGGCAATTATAAAAGTGCCCGTTTAGTGGCTATACATTTGTCGCCTATTACACGGGAGCTGCAATGTTACTGGCAAGAACTGGGCATTATATGCCTCTGATTGCCGCACCTACGTCCATTGCCGAGCGCCTCTGGTTAGACAGGCCTGGCTATATGTATGTATAGTAGGTCGGAAAATCATTCTACACACACCACAATACACCGCATAGGGGGGCCTATGCGGTGTATTTGTTGAAAGACGAAAAGTTTGGTAGTTTTAGTATATTTCTATAACTATAATAATTGCCAAAAATATTTTATTTCTCAACATGGTTTTTTCCTTTAAATTTTCATCAATTATTTTTTCATTTCATCAAAGACGATAATATTCTTGAGCGGAGCGAAGCGAAGCTCTATCTTAGACGACAAGTGTAAATCGTTTGTGTGCCATCTCCTCCGAAACGGCTCGACCGATTTTGACCAAATTTGGCATGCTAGTCGACATCATACCCGGGAGTGCATATCTCTGAAATCATGAAAATAGAGCATAAAAAAAAATTAAGAAAATTTGCTCCGCTCAACATTTGCAATTTGTAGCATGCATTGCATACCTAGTTTTATTCTATACTAGCTGTGTTCTCGACCTGCAGTTATTATTGGTTTATAACTCACCTCTGCCTACCCCTTCGGAGATACAAGTGTGATTGTAAATATTATTATAATATGTAGAGATTTCGTATAAAAGTTAAAATTGTTCGGCAATGAGGGTCGAAATTTTACCGTCAAAAATTACGAAAAAAAAGTTTGTAGAAAATTTAATTCAGGACGACTTTTTAAGGATCCTGCAGAGTGTCCGTAAGCAGTTCAGTACCTTTTAGTTTAATATTTATTTTTTGATGAGATTTTTGTATCGTTATAAAAATAAGTTTGAGTTATCTATTATTTCTAAAAATTCGCTATTTGACAAACTTATACAAAGTGCTGAAAGCTACTGAGATTAAAAACAGCGAACCAAAAATGAGCAAATAAACCCCAATTGTAACATACTAGCGTTTCAGGGCACCCTTTGAAAAACTTTTTCCACTGTATCTGACAAAGACCATGTTTCAATGGTCGCGCGCTCATGGAAATGCAGTTTTTTTTATCGTCCTAACTAATACAGGCGAATTTTCTTTTTACTCCTTTGTTGAAATTGAAAACTGTGTTGCTTTGTGCATTGCCTACTGACGTAGGTGGTACGTCAGCCAAACGATTTTTCGTTCATAATTTGAATTTAAAAAGAAAATTCGCGCCCTTTTCGGTAGTTTCTTTGTATCGTTCGTATATAATTCGACCGTATATTTTTTTATGTTTTATCGTGGATAACTTCGCCGTTTATGGACCGATTGTAATACTTTTTTTTTGCTAGAAAGGAGATATTTCCAAGGTTGTATCATTATAAGGAAACCAGGATCTCATGATCGAATCTTGGAAAAATCGAGGGGCACCTTCAAAAATTGTAAGGGCGACTAGTGCGTTTGTTAATTTTTTCATTAGGTATTATAAAGGACTACCATTTAATGAAGATTGGAGTCGATCTGATTAGGGAGCCGAAAACCAGTCGAGGGTACTCATCAACGATTTACAGCAGTTACGTTGTGTTTGGGTTTGATTAATTTGTATTGAAGAGAACTTTACATATCCCAAATGTGGTTTTTGTAGTTTACCGTTGAAGTCGGCTTTTCTCTTTCAAAATTATTTATAGTGACGCTTGCATGGAAGACTCTTTACGTAGTCCGTAGCGTC
Source organism: Nudaria mundana (assembly GCA_963556515.1). Lineage (NCBI taxonomy): Eukaryota > Metazoa > Arthropoda > Insecta > Lepidoptera > Erebidae > Nudaria > Nudaria mundana. The sequence goes on along the minus strand of OY748302.1, from coordinate 15,448,386 downwards.
AGTGACATTGAAATTGCGATTTAGATACACATACCTATTAGTCGCCCATTTTGGACTCTAGGATCAATTCCTGATGCTCTGAACAACATGCGGGGCCTGCTGGCGTTCCAGGAAGGGACGGTTGGCTCGAGTGAGAGAGTCCCACCCAATCGCAAAACCTGCGCACTAAACGTGAACTTCTGGAGATCGGCCCGTGACTACAAGTAGTCGCCCATTGGTTGAACAGATATAATCCTAGCAAACAATAAAAGTATTGTTTGGGCTATTTGTCTTCATTTCCCTTCCAATCATCAGTCAAAAAAGTACAGCATGAAAATTTTTTTGCTAATTTTGAGTTTCACCATGATTTTTTCATGTAATTCACGCCAGCCGTTTAGATTTTAGAGGGAGGAGGACGCACTGTTTTCGAAAAAACAAGGTCTTCAAAGCTTAATATCTTGCAAACGGATGCTTTAACCTAAAAATCATCTTTACACCCTCTCAATGTTTTTAAAAGACCTATCTAATGATACCCCACACAATAGAGTAAACGCGAGAAAAAAATATCATAAAAAATGTTTGACGTAACAACGTCAAATAATTCGATGGAGCCGGCTGCACGCACGAAAAAACATGACGTCATGCGGCGTTACCTCGCTCTGAGGCGTTCCATTTAAGGCTTGAAGTGCAAGCGAAAGCGCGGAACGAGCGACAAAGAGGCACAATCGGCCTCCTCGTTCGGCAGTTATGACGTTGTCACGTTCAACTATCGTCAGTAAACCGACTTTACAGACAACCGATTTTTTTTTAGCGCTCTTTGGCGTATTAAATATAATATATGTACATATCCATGCAAAGTTTCATGTTTCTAGCACTAACCGTTTGGGAATCAAGCCGAAGATGACGATGAAGAGACGGACATGACGAAACTATAAGGGTTCCGAAACTTTTAGTACCTAACCCTAAAAATTTTTCCGTACCAAAATGGCAAAAAAACACGTTTATTGCATGGGCGCCTCCTAAATATTAATTATATTCTGTTTTTTATTACTTGTTGTTATAGAGGCAACAGAAATACATCATCTGGGAAAATTTTAACTTTCTAACTATCTCGGTTCATGAGATACAGCCCAAGACAGACGGACGGACGGACAGTGAAGTCTCAGTGATAGGGTTCCCGTTTTACCCTTTGGGTACGGAACCCTAACAAAACGTAATGAAGAACTTAATTAGTTATGTCTCTTTTGAGTCAGTATACAATATTTCCTGTCAACACAAAAAAGACATGAGATTATTTTGTCAACTGGTCGCATTTCTTTTTTTAAATGCGTAGTTACGAACAACACTAATTTAAAGTAAGCTCTGTATTAAAGGAACATCTGGACGACACTATCAATATTTATTTATTTTATAATTACATTCATAAACATGTTTTTTAAGACTTGTAATTTCTTATACCAATAAAAAAGTTAAAAAATATAATTTAAAATAAAAAAAATCATAAAAACCAATTTTAAAACTTCATTTGACTGTCTACCCTATCAAATCAGCTTGTCAAATCAATTGTCAAATCTTCAAGCGGGGCGGAAAGAGGCACATCACTGGGTCGTCAAGTTGAGGGCCTCTCTCTATCTATAGTATTGTGTACTATGAGAGTCGCCTACATTCGCTAGACGTCGGCGTCGTCACGACTTACCACCAGGCGGGCGGTGTCAATTTGTCGAACCCAACATAACGTTTTTTTTATTTTATTATATGTCAAAAAACTGAACTATGACGTCATTATTCTGTACCTTGATTAGTATAGTGATTCAATTGATGCTTAAACATAAAACAAGAATGATAGTAAGATTGAATGCGATATACAAACATAGTATGCGATTCTTTATTTGATAAATACATTCAAATTATTTATTTTATTTGTAGGCATTTACCTCATTGTGTATGGAAGTGTCTCTGAGATCTTCATAGGAGCCTTATTTAAGTAAAAATAGTTAAAATCTACGAGTACTTATAAAACTACCAAGTCTTTTTTAAGAAAGCAAGTTATCTATTTTACACTTTTCAATTCTCTTTTCCCTCTAATTGGCCAGAAAATTGGAAGTCAGAATTCCCAGAGCGCTATTTGAATTTCGAACTCGGTAACTGTTTTTCCAATTTCAAATTGTTCCAGACGTTGACGGTAGTCTTTAGCACCGTTTCAGCCATTTTTTTCCTTTACTTTTACAGTTTTTATAGGAAATTCGGTTTAATTTTCCTTTTTCAAATTCATTCCTGTTTCTTTTGTGTCTAACGTGTATTAAATTGCTTGTTTTGATCTAGTTTGAGTCAAAAGTTTTAGCAGCATACTGGAAATTTCGGTTTGTTTAAATGTCTGGTTTAAATTATATGATACTTATGGCTTAAAATTTTTGTCCCTGGAATATATTTTTGTAGGAAAGAGGAAACGGGAAATAATGTTTGTTACAGCCAATCCCTGAAAAAGGTGAAAGGTGTACATAGCTAATGTTTTAAAGATTATATAACGCTACTCTTATCCCGGGAATGTGTTCCCGTGGGATTTGGTAGCTTGAAAACTGTACCATGTGCCACCAGTGAAGTTGTGGACATCAACCAGTCTATACTAATTTTATAAAGAGGATTTGATTAATAATAATAATTGTCTGTTATTCGTTTCTTTGAATCGAATAGGCGCTATAACTACTGAACCGATTTTGAAAATTCTTTCACTGATATGTAGCATAATTATCTATGATTAACATTTACTTTTATCCCGGTATATTCCCACGGGAATTGGGAACGGAGAAAACTATGTCACGCGGACAGAGCTGTGGTAAACAGCTGTTAATAAATAAATAACAATAAGTTGGCAGGTGCACGACTTGCAGGTTGATTCGGACCTCTAAATTCTGGAGGAGATGCCAATTCACCCTTTTTAACCACATATCACGCCTATATCCCCAAAGGGGTAGGCAGAGATGCATTACACATCCACAATTTGAAAGTATTTTTAGTCCTTCGTAATAGGGGGCAAGCCTATTGCCGTGCCGGGTACATTTATAATGGGTTATGCTTAGATCAAAAATACCTAGATTACCGATCAGTGCTTTAAAAACGGCACCACTTCACCTCGGTCATTGCACACCTGCGCGCTTCAACCGCGCGCCGTACTAAGTTCCTATTCCGCTTGCTGACTCTCGAGGGATGCGACAACGGCGCTGTACATTGATGCGCCTGTATTCATTATTACGAATTATTTCGCGTTGTATTTGTACTGAATCCAATATCTATAGTATTTTTGATCTAAGTGGGTTATGTCCAAAATGGCCGAATGAATTTAATAAAAAGTAGCAGCTATATTGTAATTTTGTACAACATATTGAAACCCGTTGCCTTGCGATGAAATGTTGATGAATGGCAACAAAATCTTACGTGCCAGCCGCTATGGCACAGCCAATTAAAGTCCTGGGCGTCTCGGACTATTCCTAAGCGTTTCGGCATATCCTTTTTAACCGACTCCAAAAAAAGGAGGGTGTTCTCAATTCGACCATATTAAATTATTTCATACTGTTCAGTAACTTTGATATTAAACAATTTCTCTTTGTTTGCAGGTAATTCATCCTCAGGGTATACAGCCAAGGAACCACTGATGCCTCGTATGTTTAACTTGGGAATACTACATTATATTGTAGGTAGTCTAACAAGTTTAGTTTGTTGTTTATGCGCTGTGTAACTCCTAAAGTGTATCGGGTTATGAAGTTTCATGTTGTATAACTATGCAATTAATTGAATATGAATTGCAGAAGTTATTTGTATGTAACATTTAGGTTAGATGGTTGGGTGTCCGCCGGGCGCCACTGGAAATACGTTCTGCTTGTAACCAGAGACGCCCGGCAACGGACGTTAGAGCGGCCGCGGCCTTGGTCGCGGAATAAAAAAAAAAAAAAAGATGGTTGGGTGTTCACATTGTAAAGGTTAAGCAACTTTTAGCCAGGCCGGTCGTAGGATAGGTGATTATTTCTTTAGACATTAAGTCCCCTCGGTGTTTCGGAGAGCCGTCGGTCTCAGTTGTCATAGAAACATCTATGGCTGTCGTTACGGGTATTTGGAGCACTAAAACAAAATCCGACTGGTCTAACCACAGAACTTCGATATCACTCATGGGTTGTGGAAGTCAGATGGCAGTCGCTTCACGGAAAATATCGAAGTTCATCTGCATCGTTGTTAACCTGGAAAGCCGACCCCGACCCTAACTCAAGGCTCGGTGAACGATTTAGGTTAGATATTAATTTTCTATTGTAAACAGTGTTTGGTATGATTCCATTTTGGTCCTACAGTGAAAACTGACTCCGTTTATGCTGCTTTTGTTCTGCTGCACAAAAAACGGAGTAAATTTTCACCGTTTTTGCCGTTACGTCCTAATCTAAACTATGTTAGTTGTGATTAAGACGTAACGGCAGGAAAAAAGAATTGTTTATTTTCTTTTAATAATTTTATGAATAATATTATTTTCTTTTACATATTTACAATAAATAACAATATTAGTATAGTCAAATAAAGTCAAATAAATAATTCGTCCCTAGCGTAATTACCCCGCTGGATGGCGATAGCGACTCTCTGCACAACCTCTGTCTTTTTGTGCAACCTACACCCTATATCCTTAACCAATGACTTGGCTTTTAAGTCCCAACTGCCCTTTGTCTTAAAGGTCACCGGAACCACTAAGTAACACGACTGCTTTGTTACTTCTTAAATGATCTTGTAGGAAAAATGGTTGTATATAAATAAAATAGCACAGACTGCAGAGAATGTAGAAACTTTACAACAGTCCTGACTGTCGGAATCTAGATTCTGATTAGAGAACGTATATTGAAGTTCCTTTGCATACAGTGCCCGGTAAAGGCTTGTCCCCTATTACATAGAGCGAAGGAAACTATTGGAAAAAGCGCAGGTAAGACTTCTAGCTACCCTCTCGAGGATATAAAATACATCTCACTTTCGAACTCTTGTATCCCCAAAACCAATCACTGCCTATTCGTATGCGCCCTGCAATATTTCTACTGTTTTGTACCCTTTCACCTGTCAAGATAGGGTTGCCACTCATTCATTTCGTTTGCCTAGTGTTGTCTTCATCTCGCAGACGTGTTCATTTATTTACGAAAGGCTGAGTGCCTTTTTGCTGTTAGCGATGCTTATTACAAATAGAAGTTTGTGTTATTTCTGTTATTAATTTGAGTGATAATAGTAGTACTGGTGCAGAGGTTGGCTCCTTCTCATGTGACCTACACCACCCATTATGACATCTGAACCGGATCTGGCCTATAAAATTTGTATGGTAACGAAGACACTGGTCATCCACCACGCTGGCTTACGCGTCACCGCGCCAGATTCGCGTGTTCCCATGCTATTCTATGCGTACGACGCCTGTCACACGCGTTTAAACTGTCATAGCCCGTAGATAATGTAACCGTCAGACGTCGTAAGACGTTGGACCAGTGTGTCGCATACGTCGCATGTGCTTTTAAGCTTAATGGTAGGTGAATCAGCTGACAGACGGACTTTTATTTTGAATGAAGTGATGTGTCTGAGTGGACTCAGAGCGTAGTTTGAAGTTATTTGTCGTTAAAAAATATGTAATAGAAAACTTTAATTATGTTATTTTATAAAAAAAATTCCTCATGCGAATATTTTTGCGGAAGAGTACTAATTACAAACGAAAACTCATATCTGTATTATTTTTATTTATATTTATTAAGTTTTTCGAAAAGTGAGGATTTATTTCCTCCGGATTTCAATACTCAATACATTTATTGCTTCTATAATGTGGTACAGATGTTAAAATGGTAAAGTTACAATTATGGACCCTGTCGGACACAGCACAATGTTGATCTGGAGAGAGGAGAAATTTTATTTGCTTTATTTATAAACACATAATTTTATTTCATTTAAGGTTTTTGTTGTACGGGATCTTCTGCAATAAAAATCATTCAAACCTTAGTCGAAGACGAATAAACCCACTTGTACACTAATCCACAACTTTAATAGTTTGGTCGATGAAAATAATCATATAAAGTTGTGGAATAGTGTAGAAGTGTGTTTGTTCATCATGTATTACTCTATAGGTTCCACCAAGTGCCAACAATCGAAAGTGTAAACTACTTAAAATATTAAGAAAGAAATTATAAATAGATCACAAAAACTGATGTCATGCGCGGGACTCAAACCCACGGCCTTTCCCTAACAAGGGTACTGCTCTGACCAACTGAGCTACGATGACCACTACCGACGACATCGAAGTTTTGCTTCATATCATATTCATAATTTCTACATCGCGCTATTAAGGTTAGCGTTGGATCCACCTACCGCAGTTCTACCGAACTGACGGTACCAGTGTATCGTGTTACAACGATATTTAAACACTGAATTTTTAGATGAATCCTTACCAAATCCGTATATTTTTTGTATTTTAAAGCAATGAGTTTGCTTAAACTATTTGAACGAGCTTGCAGCTTTTCCTTTAGTCCTACCTAATTCCTTCCCCTTTTACTCCTAAAACCTCGGCCCTATAACGTCAGCGAGCTGCTACGGCCGAGTGAAATTCAAATTGCGCGCCAAGTGTCCGAATGGGTGACGCGCGCGCCCCTCCGAGAGAAAAAGAAACAACTTCTTCGAAGCGAGCCACGATCTTACGCGCTCCGCGAAATAAATTCAATTAAATCAATTTTCATCTTAATCTTTAAACCTAATCGATAATCGTGTGTGCAACGAACATTTTAACCATTAACAGCAACAGAACAGTGTATGTCTAGCAGTTTGTCCAGTGGAAGCGGTGCACGGGCCGGGGTAAGTACCTACCATTACCTTTTCCTGTGTATCCTCGCTGCGAGCTCAAGGGTGTAAACTACTGTTCAAAACCTATCTAAAAGCATTTTTGTGGTGTCTATCCACTATTCTTAAAATATTAAGAATGAAATTATAAATAGACCACAAAAAACTATAAACTACGTAGTCGAAGACGTTTAAAAAGTATTGCACTTCTGAATTCCATACTTACACACAAAATAAAAAGTAAGAATTCATTTTATCTAGATAAATATTATTACACGACGTTCACCCATGACCACGGCTCTTATAACAGGGTCGAGACGTCAGGTAATAAATAGGTATGTATATATCTCAATAATCGCGTAAAAGACCCTAATGTGTACAAAACGCGAAAGTTTAAAAAAGTATTTAGATAAATATTTTTGTTTTTTCCCAAGATTGCCAACCCTATCGTCATTCAAATATCGGTGCTACCTTTTTTATTCACTTGCCGCCATCTAGCTATTTCCTGGAGGCAATTGTCTCCTTTCAGCTGTCGTGTTCATGGGCTCAGCGTGAGTTGCTACTTACTTTTTATTACTAAGCATTTTCAGCAATGGAAAATGTATTCAACGTGTTTCAAGAAGAGTATTATCATATAAATCCATTGTTCCACCTCCTTAATGATTTATTGCAATTTGTTTATGTACTTTTTTGACAGTGTTATGTGATTTTTAGGGTTCCGTACGCAAAGAGTAACCTTACTACTGAGATTTCGCTGTCCATTTGTCTCCAGGCTGTATCTCATGAACTGTGTTGTTTAATGGGTTCTCGAGGAAGGTTTTTGTGTATTATTTGTCAAGCGGGCGAAGCCGCGGGCGTCCGATATGGTATACAGACAGACAGACAGACACATATCACGCCCATATCCCTGAAGCGTTAGGCAGAGGTGCATTACACACCCACAGTTTGCCAGTATTTTTGGTCCCACGTAATAGGGGGCAAGCCTATTGCCGTCACCGGGCACACATACAGGATGTTACGTAAGGGTTATATCAACCCTAAGACACCCCCATCAGCTTATCGCCCAGAACGCCTTTTGATATGTTTCGACCACGAAACAAGAAAAAAAAAGTTCATCCTAAAAAAGTTATATGCGTTATTTCAAATCAAAACAAACGTGTCCCAACACTAGTGCTTGACGTACTTACTAAGAGACAATGGTGGGGGGGCTGGAGGTGGCGTCACTCACCGATCGACACGCGACCTTGATGCGAAACAGAGACAAAATGTTCTAACCAGGAGAGAGATCAAACAAGTGTTTTATTCGGTAATAATGTTTTTTTCTGGATGATTTTTTTTTCTTGTTTGGCGGTCGACACATATCGAAACGGGTTCTGGTCGACCAGCTGATGGGGGTGTCTTCGGGTTGATATAACCCTTACCTAACACCCTGTATAATGGGTTATGCCCAAAATGGCTAGTAATCTTAAAAAAAAATTTAAACCCTGCGATGAAATGTTGATGAAAGGCAACAAAATCTTACGTGCCAGCCGCTATGGCACAGCCAACTTAAGTCCTGGGCGTCTCGGACTTACTATGGTATATAAATAACTAAACTACTGCTTTACAAATTACAAAACAACTTTACGATATTACCATCAAAGCAGTTTAGTTGTTCGGTATTTAACAAGAAAACCCTTACAGAAATGTATTTAACTGTTGATTTTTACTAAAAAAGACTATTGTACTAACAAGTGGAACATTTGCCAAGTGTACTATAATCGTAAGTCTGACTGTAAGTGCCACGGGGTAACTACACTAATTTATTGTCGACGTATGGCACAAAGTACAAGAAAAAAAATTGTAAGTTAGTTAGAAATATTGGATGATGTCGGTATTGGTCGTCGTAGCTTAGTGTTCAGAGCGTTAGGGAAAGGCCTAGGGTTTGAGTCCTGCCGATGTCATCAGTTTTTGTGGTTCATTATCTAGTAGACACGAGAAAAAAATATTATCCCCACTTAACGTGTAGAGGAAGGAAACACCAAAAAAAATTTTTTCAGAGTTTTATTATACTACTTTGTCAGCGTAGTAAATAAATATTGTTGGACATTCTCACACAACGTCATCTAGCCCAAACTAAGCTTTAAGGTTGTGCTATGGGATTTAGACAACTGACAAACATACTTATTTTATTATATTTCTAAATACATACATAACATAATATAGAAAACACCTAAACTCCGAAACAAACATTTGTGGATCACAAATATATTGGGATTTGACCCGGGAATCGAACCCCCGACTCTGGTGTCGAAAGCCGATGCACTGCCGACCACGCCACCGAAGCAGTCAAATTACATATTCATGCAAAATTTCATGTTTTTAGCACTAACCGTTTGATAGGAAAGCAGAGGACAGACGGACATGACGAAACCATAATGATTCCGAGATTTTTAGACTTCAATACATAATTTTTATTTGTTTTATCATTAGTATAGTCCGAGACACCCAGGACTTTAATTGGCTGTGCTATAGCGGCTGGCATGTAAGATTTTGTTGCCTTTAATCAACATTTCATCGCAAGGCAATGGGATTAATTTTTTTTTTCAAAATTACAATACAGCTGCTACTTTTTTATTTAATTAATTCAGCCATTTTGGACATAACCCATTTTTAATGTGCCCGGTGACGGCAATAGGCTTGCCCCCTATTACGTGGGACTAAAATACTGGCAAATTGTGGGTGTGTAATGCACCTCTGCCTAACCCTCCGGGGATATAGGCGTGAAATGTGTGTGTGTGTGTTTATCATTAGTACCCAGGTAGCGCTAGCTTCTTCTAATGTCAAATTTGTCTTAAAGAATTTTTCACTTTCTCGGTCTAGAGTTCTCCTTCTATCGTATAACCCGCTATCTCATATGAATTGAGGAATACCCAGTACCTCATTCCAACTTCTTTCTTAAGTGAGCTTGTGCCTTTATAGCCAATAAACTGGACATTCGAAAGAGGAGTTGGATGTACGGATTTGGTTGTATATGTTTAAAACAATGGTAAGTAAAATGTTTTAAGAAAAAACTTTTTAAATTATATAATAGCATTAATTTTTCGCAGAATCAAAAAGACAACAAAACGTCGACAATTGTTTCGCCTCTAAACGAGGCATTATCAAGACTGTCTCAGAGAGAACAAAACGTCGACAATTGTTTCGCCTCTAAACGAGGCATTATCAAGACTGTCTCAGAGAGAACAGTCTTGATAATGCCTCGTTTAGAGGCGAAACAATTGTCGACGTTTTGTTGTCTTTTTGATTCTGCGAAAAATTAATGCTATTATATAATTTAAAAAGTTTTTTCTTAAAACATTTTACTTACCATTGTTTTGTCATGGATTTTCGCCAAGTAACGCCTGTTTCTATCCAATATTTGTATATGTTTAATTGTTTTAATGTTTAAAACTCACTAATTGTTATGGCTAAAAAGACAAGAAATAGTTGATAAAAAGATGTCTTTAAAACTTTAATTTAAAATTCAAAATAAATAATTGAATTAAAAATTGATTAAGTTACATAATTCGTAAAAATAAATAATAATAGATATTTATTTTCTATTGAAGCCTTGACCTTTCCATTAAGATAAGTAATTTTTTTAAGAAAAGCACATGTGTATAAAATATATTCACATTCTTATCTAAAATACCTAGGTACTACCATTTTAGTTCAAAAACCTACTTCAAGTATTTATTTTTAATTTACTTTTAATACCAATAAAGTTAAATTGTATGGATTGAATTTATGAATTGTTTTTTTTTTTTTTTGTTTTTTATAATTTTTTTTTTATTTACAATAGAGAATTACAATATACATAATAGTAGATAAAAATACTAAAAACTATACTATAAACATTAAAATCTACACTATATACAGGCGTCAAAGAACTCCTCCGCCTCGTCGCCGACTGGCAATGTTCCCAGAAGGCTGGCAGCATTGCCACGTTGTATGGCAATGCTTATTCTTTGAGCTAAAAAGTAACCAGCCTTCTGGTCTTGAGAAGAGTCGATCATAAGTTTTGAGATGGTTTTAAAGAGTCCGCGAGCGCTCAGACCCCAAGGTCCCAGCGTCTCTACCCCAAACGGCTCAAATATGTAGTCTCCTGCTAAATTTGAGTATTTGCGCCGTTTGAGGCTTTCCGCTGATGCAGCAGCAGCGCCGATACAACCCGCTGTACTAGGAAGGTGAGAAGGCGCCAGAGTGTCAAGGCACGTTGCGTCCCACACTAAAGGCCTACCCATCTTCCATGGCAATAATGACATTCCATCAGGTCTCTTTCCATTCCACGTGCCAGCCCATTTGGTTCACGAACTGCTGGGATACCGGCGGTGGAAAGAGCCCGACGGATTATGTCATTAAGGTTAGCGTGTCGAGAAATACGACCTGCGCTTCTATTGCATGAAAGACCGTGATGTCCAAGGTTATTGACTATTTCTCCACAGTGGCAACGATGCGGAGAAACACATGGCGCACCTAAACGAAGACAGGTGGCAAGGCGGAACGTGGTATCGTCCAACATAGTACCTATATTGGGCGAAGGAAGTGCCTTGATCCACAATCCAGACTCCCACTCTCCCACAGCCAGCAAACGCGCTCGCTCTGAAACATTTGAAGAAGTATTAATTAGTGCATTTCGTCTTAAATTACGGAGCGGCGCGTCCCACTGCCTCTGAGAGAATGGTTGAGACGGCAGATCAGTGAAGGGGCCAGTGACCTTCCAGGCATTTATGGCATCGGTCTTATACAACACCTCAGAATCAACCAGTGTGTTAGTTAAAATCTTCCTGGTTAAGTCTTCAGTGCTGTGAACCGATGACAGAAACGCCGGTAGGCTAATATCATTAATTTTACGGTTGCCGAGCCCACCCATGCGAACTGGTACAGACGCCTGAAGCCAGGCCCGGTCATCCAAGGCCACATTTAAAATTTGACTGAGGGTGTTATGGATGGTTGTGTCAACCTTTTCCAAAAGCTGTGGATATTTCCAAAATGGTGATGAGCGAAGTGCATGAGTAAACTGTGGGACAAAAAGGCAAAATCGAAGTATTGTAAAAGCCGTTGAATTGATTAAATTGAATTAAATATCGAATTTATAATTCGAATTTAAATTAAATTTGAATTTATATTACATAGTGTTTTAAGTCATTGTACATGACTAACATGCTATGGGATTTGAGGCGCCTGAAAATTAAAGATTTTTATTTTTATTTATTTATTTATTTAAAACAAATGTTTGAGCCTAACTCTGTCACACATAAACGTAGTGATGATTTTTTCGGAATAAATAAAAATAAAATAAAATAAAATATAAAACAAAGTCGCTCCGTTTAATTGTATTATCTTTAAAACTACGAAACGGATTTTGATGCGGTTTTCACCAATGGATAGAGTGGTCCTCGAGAAAGCTTTTTGTGTATATAATTTATCAGGCGGGTGAAGCTGCGGGCATTGCTAGTATAGAATAATAAGCTTAACTTGAGGCAACATAATAACTTTCTTTTATCAAAATCGGAGTAATGTTAACGTACACACATACTCTGTATCACGCTTATATCCCCGACTAGGTAGACAGAGGCGTCTTACTTGTCCATACTTAGCCATTAGTTGTGTTACCACACACACAGACACACACACGTACACAAATTTAAATATATTATATATACCATAGTTCATATTAATACCATATTTCGTGTACATAATGGACTCGTTAAATGATGTTGTATGAGTGATTCTACGTACGTATTAATATTTGGGGTTGTATTTATAACAAATCTGTGGGGCCTGGTATCCCACAACACAAGTAAACTCTTATAGTTGGTGCCAGGGTTTCTCTTTTGTTGTTGTTCCATTGTCTTTAACTGTAAATTATTTTAAGATCATCTCATGTATTGTTTTTGGTAAAAAAAAAATTATAAAAAAATCCCACGAGTGGGAAAGCCTATTACATCAACGGGTACGTCAACAGAAAATCAATTCCATAATCCGAGATCCCAACAGCTAGTCTCTGCAATTCGGAATATAAAAAAAAATGGTATCTGTTATTATATAGGTACCTAATTAAATTTAAACTACCTGACTACCACGACTCGTAATACACTTATCTTGTTCCCAATTCCCGTGGGAACATATTATTACCGAGATAAAAAGTAGCCAGTGCCACAAGGATAATGTGTATTCTCCCCTCTTTGGGGAGGCAACGATGATGAAAAAGTATGAATATTTTTTAAATGGAATAAATTTGACGAAAGAATTAAGCATAAATTAAAATACGTATTTTTAGGGTTCCGTACCCATAGGGTAAAACGGTAACCGGTAACTGAGACTTCGATGTCCGTCCGTCCGTCTGTCTTGTGCTGTATCTCATGAACCGTGTTAGTTAAAACGTTGAAACTTTCACAGATTATGTATTTATTTATTTATTTAAACTTTTTGCACAAACACGTACAATGGCGGACTTAATGCCTTTAGGCATTTTCTACCAGTCAACCTTGAGGTGATACAGAAATAATGCTCAGGTAGGTGCTCATTCTTATTAGGAGAGTGAGATGGTACAAATAAATACAACACTAAATACACATATAGGTATATAAATTACACATAATAAATACTTAATATATAAATACATACTATAAGTAATAAAATATATATTTCTATTTGTATAAACTACAAAGTATAATTAAGTCGGTTTGTCTGTGCGTTGATATAAATCTGGCAGACTTTTTTCTTGAAAGTAGAACTTATTTAAAAAAATATTTTTTCTAACAGATTTTGCTATCAACGTTCCTCCTAGAAAGGGCCGGTGGTTCAAATCAACCAAAAGGCTATTATTTTTGTGATTCAAATTATAATATTATTTGAAATAAAAAAAAAATACGAAAACAGAAGTAAATTTTAATCATCAAATACTGTAAAAAGTATTGAGAATAGTGATAATATCTACTAAAACTAAAAAAACGAACTACCAAAACAGGAAAATAAGTTCCGCTGTTCGCTACGAGATGGCAGCACAACGCTGGCTCTGTTACTAGTTGTATTGACTGCCCTTGTTCACACAGCGAGGTCGCCTTATTTCTATCTTTATCAACGTGCTTTTATTATTAATACCTAATTATTTTTCAATGCAGATTAATTCTACTACTATTTAAATATCATATTGTAATAAAATATTGATAATTTACGAATAAAATTAATATTTATTCCATAAAGTTCTGAATCGCGCTATCAAAATTTTCCTGCGTTTTAACACCTATACAATAAATGCTATTGTCAAATGGGGAGTCCGTTTCTACACAGGAAATCAGTGATTGGAAGGAGCGCTGTTCTAATCCTCCTACCATTGTGGACCCAATTAGCGCAGAGCAGTTGTGGTAATAATGAAACCCCCAAGCGTAGGATGTCTTGTCAACATCTACGCTTCGGTTGGTTACTGAATGGCGTAATGCCTAACGGAGGAAAGGTCGAAAGACCATACACAGTCGATGAGTCGCCCGTAAAGGGGCTCTGTCAATCCGGAGGTGCTTTGGAACCTCAACCCCACTGTTGTAGAAGCATTGACTTCCTTTTGTTAGTTATATTGTAATTTAGTTTTTTTTAGTCTCGGTGTAGGCTGTTGGAAAAAGGAATGAATTATTCAATTGATTTTGTATGGTGCCTGATAACGAAACGTAAAATGAACGTCATTGCGTAACAGAAAGCTACTGGCAAAATGTGAGTGTGTAATGCTCCTTTGCCTACCCTCTGTAGGATATAGGTATATGTTTTTATAAGATTGTACAGTTCGCGAGGGTAAAGGTGTGAACGTATAAGTGACCTCTTTTACAAACACATGTGTTGTACACACAGCTACACAATGAGTTATTACTCTACTTTTCGCGGTCACACACACAAATGCAAAGCTCAGCTTATCCCTCGCGAACTGTACCTGTTTTATTTTCTTCTAGCGGACGTCGAAACCTTCTTCCAATCCTCCGTTCCTAGAATGAATGGTTCCCTGGCCACCTCAATAAAATAAAATGTAAACAGCACAAACAATAATTATTTGGACAGGTGTACCTTAATATACTGAGTATTTTACTGAGTATTTTAAGTTTGAGACATGAGACTAAACCTGACTAAAACACCTCTGTATCGCGTCAATCATAAAAAAATACTCTATAGCGCTTCAAAATAATATGTGCGTAAAAAAGATACTGCAACAATTAAAAAACTGTTTTTTAAAAGACTATTTTGTATGGAAAAATATAAGTAATGCCAAGGCGGTATGATCAAAAGACTAGAGCCTGCCCTGAAAAAAGTGCGAATGAGAAACAAAAATTAAAAAAGGCGGGAAGTACAATACTTGATACGTGATCAATCTCTATTGTTATAACTTTTTTATTTGACTTTTATTTGCTTTCCTCGCATGCGAAATGAAAAGTAGAGTGTTTAACTCGGGTGAAAACTCCCATTTCTGCATCATCCCTTGGTTAACAATCTACTATTTTAGTACGAATTTCATTTCCATAAAATATGTTATAGTGAGTTAACCTTAAAAGATAGATATATGCTACCATGTACTTATTTTTAGAAGAAGAGGAATTATTATTTAGTACATAATTTCAACATAGGTAACATTAAATATTGGATGAAAACAGGCGTTACCAACTCTCAAATTTCTGGACCTATCAATCTCTAGGAGGGGTGGGGTTCACGAGTTTGGTATTTACAGGAAACCAACTTGTACAGATACAGTTATTCCCTGTTCTTCCAACCACCCGTGGCAACACAAGATGGCGGCTTTTCATAGCTTATTGAGTAGGTTGTTAGCAGTGCCGTTGAATCAACAGGCATTTGACAATGAAATAAATATAATATGTCATATAGCGCACTATAATGGCTATAACGTAGGGATGGTGTACTCAATGTTAAATCAGAAACGTAGAAATATTAGCTTTCGTTTATTGCATCCATCTCAGGAACCGGCTAGGAAGTACACTGCGTGTTTGTCGTTCGTGGGTTCAGTTTCACTGTGTGGCTAAGATCATGAGGGAAAACAATATATTTACAGCTTTTAGAACCCAGAACACCTTGAGGGAGTTATGTAATGGCAAAGATTTAGTTTCTGTTTCACACAAGTCAGGAGTTTATATGTTGAGCTGCGATGGTTGTAGTATGCAGTAGGTATGTAGGGCAGACTGGCAGGTCCTTTGAAGTCAGATACAGAGAGCATTTATCGGCCTTCCGCAACGGGTGTTCGGAAAGATCCCATTTAGCTAAGCATCTCCTTGATACGGGTCACACCTTGAACAATAATAACACCTTTAAAGTTTTGCCGTTATGTGAGAAAGGGTTCAAGCTATGTGTCTGGGAGAGGTTGGAAATAGTTAGGAGGGATGGTGATACCTTACTCAACGAACAGACGGATTTTCATACATCTCCTTTGCTCAATTTGTTCGTGAACGAATAGCCACAGTAGTTGTTTGTTGGTTTGTGTGTGTCACTCTGCATTTTCTATGTAATAGAGAGTGGTGTTTTTACCTTTTTGAAGACCTATTTTTAATTTTGTTAGCATAACTTAATATTTCTACCCACGTTATTTATTGTGACAAATCCTACATCGCGCTAGAGATATTTACACATTCATACTTAAAGGCAAATATGTTCTGGCTTCATATTTTGCTGTTCTCTTTGAGACAGTCTTGATAATGCCTCGTTTAGAGGTGAAACAATTGTCGACGTTTTATTGTCTTTTATTTTTGCGAAAATAATGCTATTATATTTTGAAAAGTTTTAACATCTTACTTACCATTACTTTGTAATAGGTAACATTAACAGAAATTATTCCAAAGAAATAATCAAATACTGAAGCTTTATAAAATGAGGTAAGTAAGGTGCTATTTTACCCACCTATGCTACCTGATATCTCCGGAAGTAACCACAACCGACACTTCATACTTACTGAGCGTTCTCTCCTGTGTTGGGAACATGCTCTGAGAAATTCCCAGCCTTTATAACGTTAGGTATGTCTGTCAGTCATGGGCTCCAAGTCTATTAGCCACTCTTTGCTAATCGCAAGTAATTTAGTAACTAAAATTGAGTACGCTCTTCGTTCGCGTCTCCGGCTTAGCAACATTTTCCATTGTTGCCAATTGGTTGTATCGTGATGTTATAAAACCTACACTATTACCAGTCTATGCCCTACAAAAATATTATTTCCATTCGAACCAGGAGTTTGAACATTAGCGCGTTCAACTAAGCAAACTCTTCGGCTTATAGGACTGCTCAGACGAGGGATTTTCCGCGTCCCTTTGTTCGTGAATACAGATCGATTCAGTTGACAAATTGGTATGTTCTCAATAGTTCCACTGTTATTTTGTCCCATGGAACTCGTAAGAAGTTTATATTCTCATTAGATCCATATTGATTTTTGACTATGGAACAAGTGAAACAGAATTCCATGGAACTGCTACAATGGAACTAGTAAGTATGGTTTCTCATTAGTTCCATACAGGGTGCTTTTACTCCTTCGTTTGTGTTATTCGATACAATTTGTAAACTCCCTTGTCTTTGCAGGCCTTTATATGATCGAAGAAGAAAATTAAACGTATTATCAACAATCAAAACGCTAAGTACTACGCATAGTAATAACTGACACCAGTATTTCGCAAGATAGCACAACATAGTGCAGTCTATAGCACACTGTCAGATTCCAACCACGAACAAAGACCTATACAGCATTGTTCTATAGCTTAGTAAGGCCTTTTACCCCAAACACGATTTCTCGAAGATTGCGAAGTGAGTTTCAAAGTATTATAGAAAATTAACACAGTACCGTCTAGTTTTAATTTATAGAAGAAAGATATATATCCTTTAGAAACACATATTCATCTAACTGATCTAACTGGGCAGTAGTTTTTTTCTCTAAGTGAGCTGTCTAGTGAACAAAATAGTAGCTTACAAAGTTATTTGTTAGCGTGATGCTATCTTTATGTCAGTCCGATTTCCCGTAATTCTTATCTGCTGCCTTGACCTGGCCTTTTCTAAGCAACTAGTTTTGCTAACGTTTCTCAAATAATTTTACAATAAAGGCTAGTATTGACTTGATCAGTTGACAGAACGTTCCTCGTGGAAAGAGAAATCGTCGGTTAAGTCCGGCTCAAGACTATCGTTTTTGTGATTCATATGTCATTCAGAATCTCATTCTTAAACTGCACAGTAATATTGTGTGACAATATTATTTTCAAGTGAATTTCTTTCGAGTTTCATTGGTAACATTTCCGCTTACGTATCACTAACGAATCTCTACTATTGTTCAGTAACGTACTGCGTATTCCGCCATTGTTCTCAACGGTATTAAACACCATTAAAATGTGTCCGACGATGTTTTGCATATATAGAATGGGGAGTAAATGATTTGTTTCATGAACAAACTTTATAATTTTGAAAAAAAAATAGATATAAATGCCTGTTGTTGCCTGGAAGAGCTATAGCAATGAGGCTGCCTGTTAGACATTATATTTACATCCTACTAATATTATAAACGCGAAAGTTTGTGAGTATGTATGTATGTATGGATGGATGGATGTTTGTTACTCTTTCACGTAAAAACTACTGAATGGATTTTAATGAAACTTTACAATAATATAGCTTATACATCAGAATAACACATAGGCTACAATTTATAAAGATATTGTGTGAATTGTTCAAAATATGATGCGGCGCGACAGGAACGGAAAAAAACCCAAATTACCACGAGGACTAGGTCGCGGGCGACCACTAGTTTAGAAATAAATCACAAAACTGAAATGTCATCGGCAGTACTAAAACCCACGGCTTAGGATGAGAGAATAATGACAAGTAAAGGAGTGACTGGAGAGATGACGTATGATAGGGATGTGTGGAGGAGGAAAATCATAGACACTGTTTTGAGGCTATTGCTATAGAGTTAGCACAGATATTTTTATTTACATGGCATATTATTATAAATTTGTAACAATACACACACTGAAACTTATTTATTGTATAAAGTTATTTTATTTATTTTCTTAATCGACTTAGTACATGCCATGATCAAATTTATTACTGTGCTGGTGAGATACTGCATGGGTGCGCCATTTTCAGTGTCGCGGCCTCCTCTGAAAACCAGCGCTGGCAAATGTGGGTCTGCCCACGCTGAGAGGAGACCAAATTCCACGCAGATGTGACGCGTAGGTACTAACATACAACCGATGGTGTTTTACTTTTACTGTCTCCTTTTTTATATTATTAGTTATCTAATATGTTATTATCGTAATAAATGTGTTTGCGAATTAAACGTATTTTCTTCTTCTTTAAAACATTGCGCCAACCCCAAATAATTGGAATAAGGGCAGATTGATGATGTTAATGATGGGGGAAGGCAGAGACTTCCTGATTTACGGACGCTTCTAATATGAAATTCTCTTTCAATATCAAATATCATAGTGCAGGCACAACACTAACAATGACGTTTCATATTTATGTTAGTATGTTAGTAAGACGATAGACTCATGCGCAGATATTTCAATTATTTGTAGACCAAAGGTTAATTGTCTGTTCCTGTACTGAATTAGTTAAAGAAATATTGTTTAATTTGTACAAACGAGAGCTTGGTGGTAAACCGATTAGGTTAAAGAAAGAAAGAAAGAACCATTTATTTAGTGCACTGTGATCACACACTTACAACAAATGAACATATAGTATAGTAGTAGGTAACATAATAATTAAACAATAATGACATTGGGGATTGGAAGCATGTTCACTCGTTATAATGAGCATACTTCAAAACCCCAAAGTCTACAAACGAGCGATTAATAGAGTGACACACAAATGCACCAAATGGATGTCCAGTTCAGAAAGTCCCAGGTGGAATCCTGACGCTGGTTTTCAACTGGAAACCAATACAGCAGTGACATACGGACCGTCGAAGCCGTGTATAGGTAAATGTAGGTGTATTGAGGCAATGTATTATTACAATAAAATAGCAATAACAATACATATACATAAATATAATATATTACTTAACGTACGTAACGTTACGTTAACACATTGCAAAGGTTAAGCAATACTGCCAGGTTAGTTTTTTTTGATGAGGAATTGAGATCCCTTCATTCCTCGGAAAGCACTATAAGCCATTCGAACATCGATGTCAGTCGTCGGGTAGCTGGAGCCCTATAAAATCCGACTGGTCTAACAATAGAACTTCAATATTACCAATGGGTTGATGAGGTCATATGGCAGTTGCTTCATGGAAAATATTGAAGTTCAGCCGTCTCGCAGTTACACTGAAAAGTCTTTCCAAACCAACTGTTTTACCAAGGTGTCTATAAAAGTGTACACACTTTTTAAGGGATTTTATTAATAAAATCCCTTAAAAAGTTATTATACCAGTACCATATTACTACCATATTAATACCAGTTCAACAGTTTTGGTGTTATAGCGAAACAAACAGATACATTATAAAAGGGTAGATGTTCAACAATGAAATGAAACAAAGATCACGTTAATAATAACACAATTATATATTAAAGTATAAAGATATTTAATTATTATCAAACATTATTGTAAAGACAAACTAAAGTATTATCGAGTTTACATGACAATGTGCTCTTTGAACTGTTGTTTGTTTTGTAATCAAAAGGAATCCAATCCAAACTTATAATACAATAAAAGACTATTATGATTGGTCTATTGGATCGGTGGTGTCGCTAGGTGTCCAATGAGGACATTCAAAATGTAACAGTACGTGTAACAGTGTCTTCGAGAATAGGTAATTAAATTACACACCAATGTATACTATGTCTGCAGACGTTTGTGTAGAAATATAAATAAATAAATATTTTTGGACATTCTCACACAACGTCATCTAGCCCAAACTAAGCTATTAGCTTGTGCTATGGGATTTAGACAACTGATTCTTATTTAATTCTAAATACCATAGAAAACACATAATACTATAAAAAACTTCGAACAAACATTTGTGGATCACACAAATTTTTGATTCGACCCGGGAATCGAACCTGAGACTCCGGAGTCGAAAGTAGATGCAAAGTTAAAAAAATATAGCTCTTTCTTTTGCCACAACAACTTATACAGGGCAAGCTACGAGTATGAGACTCCATACCGTTTATTTGTAGTACTGGTAAGCAAGTAATCCCGGTACCCACAGCTGCCCGTGCAGTTTCAAACCGCGCCTCACAGTTACGCCTTGCTGCTGCCGCCGAGTTGAATCACTATTAGTATTTATTACACTATAGTAGGTACTTGTAAGGTCATTGAACTCACGGATTTATCGGCTTCCGCTGATAGTGATATGAAGAGGTAGACGTACGATAAACTCAGCGTGACCTCACAGTGACCTCGATATTAACTATGACCGATAATGTCCTATCCCAAGTTTTAATTAAATCGATATTTTACCACACTGACCCAGAAAGAGACTATTTTTTTAACAGCTTCAGAATATAGAATAGATTTAGAAGTGTTTATCTATAATGGGGTAAATAAAGATGTCATTTACCCCCACATTTCGCCACACCGCATTCGCCATTTTTCTAAAATTGGGGACAGAGATTTTACTATCACTTGCATGTGGTGCACCTGTCGAACCACGAACGAGGATCTGGGGAAACATAACTATGTGTTGGTAAAAATTTTATTTACATAAACAAAAATAACCTTTAAGGACGCCCACACCGCCGCGACGCCCGCGCCACCTCTAAGGGCATTGAACATCCGTACTACGCGCTCATTGTCTAGTTGTAGCTACGTCAAGCCGTAGCGTTGGGACACGTTTGTTTTTATTTGAAATATCTTTTTAAATTTTTTGATGAACTTTTTTTTTCTTCTTTGACAGTCGCCATTATATCGAAACGGGTTATGGTCGACCAGCTGATGATGCTGGCTTCGGGTTGATATAACCCTTTCCTAACATCCTGTATACGTATATAATTAAGCAGCTGCACCGCCGGGCCCGGGGCGATGTATGGTGCAGCAGGCATGGGACCAGTGGGGGCGAAACGGAGTCTAGTGTGGGTGGTGTGGGTCGATTCGCCGGCCAGGGAGACCCTTAGCAACGGCGTTGCCGCGGCCGCCCGCAACACAGTCATGGGGCCAACCACCCCAGGAGGCTGCCCCACATGTTGCGCATAATCCTGATGTGGGATCGCCGCTCCGGGTGGTAACCGGTGTGGGGTAGCGGCGGCCTTGCATCAGGGGGGTTTGGGAGCCCTTCCGTCCGGCGAGTCGGCTCCGACCTAACCACACGGTTCTAGACAAAGCTAGCCCCTGCGCTTTGTCACTTACTGCTGCACCAAATGTCGCCCTGTCTTCACGCTTCTTCTTCAAAATACAATGGCAGTGCAACAAAAAAGAAATAAACGTTACACAGCGGCCCTAGGAAACCCCACAACTTCACATTTCGAGGTGGAGTTCACTAACGTCCGTGGACTCCATGCGAACCTCGATACCGTCCACCACCACCTTGAGACGGCACGGCCCGCTGTGATGTTCCTCACGGAGACACAAATACGCCGCCCTGACGACACGTCTTACCTGTGTTACCCCGGCTATGTCATCGAGGAACAATTTCGAGACAAAGCCGGGGTGTGCGTGTTCGTTAGGGCGGATGTTTGCTGCCGCCGGTTGCGCTGCCTAGAGAACCCCTCCAATTCCGTCCTTTGGCTGCACGTAGACCATGGCTCTATGAGCCAGATCTACGTGTGCGTCTACCGATCCCACACAGGGGATTCTGAGACAACAAAGCTCTTCCAGTACCTCAGCGAGACGGCTGATGAAGCGCAGGTGCGGTTCCCGAACGCTGACCTAGTATTTCTGGGGGACTTCAATGGCCATCACATTGAATGGCTGGGGTCCCTCAAGACTGATCATGCGGGTAGAGCCGCCCATGCGTTCGCTCTCTCCCACGGTCTGACCCAGATGGTATGCGGGATCACCCGGATACCAGACAGGTCAGATCACGCGCCCGCTCTGCTGGATCTACTGCTGACGAGTTGCCCAGCCCAGTACAGTGTTTCGGTAGGAGCCCCACTGGGTAGTTCCGACCACTGTGTTGTTCACGCTGGCATGAAGGTGTCACCTCCTGCACGTCCTGTACAAACGTCACGACGACTATGGCACTACTCGTCAGCGGATTGGGACGGTCTACGCGATTATTATGCGTCCGTCCCCTGGAGCCAGCGCTGCTTTGTAGGAAAGGCTCCTTCGGATAGTGCTTCTGCTATTGCTGGCGAGATCAGTTTAGGGATGGATTATTACATCCCTTTCACTGATGTCGCCAGTATCCGCAGAGCCCGTCCCTGGTTCGGGCGAGATTGTGCCAAAGCTGTTCGACAAAAACAGTCGGCATATCGCGCCTGGATCAGGGCCCGGGCTGTGCGCGACCCAAACGTGGGCCACCTCAAAGCAGCGTACAACCTGGCCACAAAGTCGAGTAAGAGGGCCTTTAAGAGAGCGGATGCCCAGCGCGTCGCGCGGCTTGGTCAGGAGCTCACTTCCCATCCCACGGGCAGCCGTGGATTCTGGCAACTGGCCAAAGCCGTGCAATCTAACTTTTGTCAGCCCTCCACTGCGTTACCCAGATGGAACACTGGCTCACAAAGCCCAAGAGAAAGCGGATATGCTCGCAGACCTCTTTGCGGCTAATTCCCGGGTCGACGACCGTGGCCTGCAGCCCCCCGCCATCGCCAACTGTGGCCACACAATGCCTGATATTGTTATCAGGCAATGTGATGTACGGGCAGTACTGCGGTCACTCGACACGCGGAAAGCCAGTGGCCCTGACGGCATTCCGGCGGTGGTGCTACGAAAATGTGCAGCTGAGTTGTCTCCAGTATTAACGCGTCTGTACTGCCTGTCATACTCTTCAGGGCTCGTGCCGGAGGTCTGGAAGGAGGCTAACGTACAACCGATCCCCAAGAAAGGGGATCGGTCCGATCCAGGCAACTATCGACCCATAGCTGTCACCTCAGTCATTTGCAAGGTGCTTGAGCTCCTTATAAA
This sequence comes from Nudaria mundana, assembly GCA_963556515.1. Lineage (NCBI taxonomy): Eukaryota > Metazoa > Arthropoda > Insecta > Lepidoptera > Erebidae > Nudaria > Nudaria mundana. The sequence continues at coordinate 15,424,538 of OY748302.1, read as the reverse complement.
TAAGCAGCTCATGCAATTCCTAGAGGATCACTCGCTAATCAATGATCGACAATACGGCTTCAGGCCAAAGCGATCAACGGGTGATCTTCTGGCATTCGTAACGCATGTCTGGGGTGGGGCTATGGAAAGGCACGGCGAGTCCTTGGCTATTAGCCTGGACATCGCCAAAGCCTTCGATAGGGTCTGGCATGCTTCGCTCCTTTCCAAGCTTCCGGCATATGGTCTACCTCCTCAACTGTGCAGCTGGATTGCCAGTTTTTTAAACGAGCGCCGAGTGCGGGTCCTCTGCGATGGCCAGGCTTCTCGCTTCTTGCAAGTGAATGCCGGGGTACCGCAGGGGTCCGTACTATCACCAACTCTCTTTCTTCTGCATATCAATGATATGCTATCCCTCGGGAACATTCATTGCTATGCAGATGACAGCACACTGCACGGGAGTTACTCGGTTCGTCCGACGGCGGGGCGATCTGAGATTGAGGAGGAGAGACGACGACTCGTGGCTGATCTCGACCGTAACCTCGACAGTATCTCTCAATGGGGTACCGAGAACCTGGTCGAGTTCAATGCCCGCAAAACACAGGCGTGTGCATTTACTGCGAAGAAATCCCCTTTCCTTCCCCTACCCTCTCTTCAGAATGCATTATTACCAATGAAGGCCAACCTTGATATCCTTGGCATAGACGTTCGTCGAGAGCTCAATAATAAAAACTACATCGAAAGATGTATAGGGCTAGCTTCGCGGAAACTAGGAATACTGAATAAGGTAAAGAGATTCTTTACACCGGACCAGAGGTGTCTGCTGTACAAGACGCAGATTAGACCCTGCGTCGAATACTGCTCTCACCTCTGGGATGGCTCCGCGAAGTATCTGCTGGACGCTCTCGACGCTATGCAGCGACGGGCTATCCGTATTATAGATTGTCCGGAGGTAACGGGAAGCCTTGAGCCGCTAGTTCAGCGCCGAACAATAGCTTCCTTGGCCGCATTCTACCGTATTTACCACGGCGAGTGTTCTGAAGAGCTCTTCAATCTGATCCCACCCTCTTCCTTCCGATCCCGAACGACTCGTGCCGGGCAGAGATGCCACCCCCACACAGTGGATAGCATGTTCGCGAGAACCGAACGTTTTAAACGTTCGTTTCTCTGCCGAACGATAGTGGCCTGGAACGCCCTGCCTGTGCACGTGTTTCCTCCCACATATAATCCTGGGTTCTTTAAGCGGAGCGTGAAGAGGCACATCAGTAGGTCGTCAAGTTGAGGGCCACTCTCAATAGTAATGTGTGCTGTGAGAGTGGCCCACAATCGCTAGACGTCGTCACGACTTACCACCAGGCGGGCGGCGTCAATTTGGCGAACCAAATATAAAAAAAAAAAAAAAAAAAGTATATTCAAACAAACAATCAATTTTTTCCGGGGGATAATTTTTTATTTACAATAGGGACCAGAAGAAAGAAAATTAACAGTAGAAGAAAATACTATTTACAATTGACTAAAAACTATACTATACACAATAAAATCTACACTATATACATACAGGAGTCCAATAACTCCTCCGTCTCATCGCCGACTGGTAACGTTGCCAGAAGGCTGGCAGCATTGCTACGTTGTATGGTGTAGCATACTAGCATCCTATTATGCCACAATATATCACTGTCTCTCTCACTATATAGTAGACGTGTTCACTCAACGGATGCCCATATCAGACTAACCCCGACAACCGATACCCACGCCTAGTACTAGTAAGTAAAGTACCCGCACTACCGTACCTAGTACTTGATATCGTACCAAGTACAATATACTACATCTGGCAATGCTTATTTTTTGAGTCTTAAGAAGAGTCGATCATAAGTTTCGAGATGGTTTTAAAAATATTTCCTCTTTATAAATAGAAGGTTTCTTCCGAAATTATTTTAAAATTTATTTTGTAAAGGTTTGTTAAACTTAGGTAATCATACTAAACAAGAAGTTATGATACACCATGAGAATACACCATGGCTTATTAAAGTAATAGCTATGAAACACGGTCAGCCCAACAGGTTACAACTCATTAATGATATCATAAAAATAGGTGTGATACCGACAATGCTTTTTAAAAGGAATTACTTCGCGTTTTAATTATACATGACATACTTAGAGGTGTCTACCGAAACCTCTGAGAAAATATAAATATTAAATAGTAGGTACTTAGCTACGATACTGTACATATTTAATTTGGAGTTTGAGTGGGTATTTTTATATTAAGCCTTCTTCTTCTTTTTTTAAAAACGTGGCTCCATGGATATTCATCAATGATTTCGCCAATGAAGGTAATGCTTGATTAGTTGATCGTCCCGCACAGAAGAACTAGTTATTCCTAACTAGCTCCAGGTGCAGGACAAGAAACGTTATATTAAGTCGGTACGTACATACCTATATAAATAAATAAATATGTTAGGACAATTCACTCAACGCTTTGACTGCTTCGGTGGTGTGTTCGGTAGTTCATCGGCATCGACTCCGGAATCTCGGGTTCGATTCCCACGTCGAATCTAATATTTGTGTGATACACAAATGTTTTTGTCGGAGTTTGGGTGTTTTCTATGTATATTATGTATGTATTTAGAAATATATAAGTATGTTTATCAGTTGTCTAGATCCCATCCCCATCCCACCCCATCTCAAACTAAACAAAGCTTGTGATATGAGTACTAGATAAACTGATATAAATATTGTAAATAGAGACAACGCAGACTTGAGCACAAATGTTTGCGTCATCACACAAAGTTTGTCTCGACCGGGAATCGAACCCGAGACTCCGGTGTCGAAAGCGAATGCACTACTGACCATGCCACCGAAGCAGTACCTACGCATATATCTCATACTTTTTTTTTTTTTTTTTTTTTTTAGTTCCGCGACCAAGGCCGCGGCCGCTCTAACGTCCGTTGCCGGGCGTCTCTGGTTACAGGCAGAACGTATTTCCAGTGGCGCCTGGCGGACTTTGACCACCTCTGTGGTCTCTGCGGGGGTTGGGTCGGGATGAGAATCCCGCGTCGTTGGGGGTAGGGTTTTATCCCGCGTCAGTGAGTGAATCTGGTTGCGTGCTATGGGGCAAAGGCCCCGCAGCACGCAACCCTTCTAGCCTGCTTCTGTAAGGACGACGGGTGGCGATCCCGCCGTCCTCAGGCCCCGATCATGGAGGTCGATGGTCTTGGGCGTAGATGAGTCTGCGGCGGCCTCGCCGCTGACTACGAAACTCGGCGGGGAGGGCACGCTCCCTCTCCCTCTCGGCCGCCTCCTTCGCGAGCACGACTTGCTCGCAGAAGGACACGGCCGCGTTCCACCTACTCCCGCTGGAGACCATAGCTTGAAGCATGGTCTCCAGCGAGAGGGTATCCACGCCCAGACCCACTACGAGGTCCCGGCGCTGACTCGCCCACGCTGAGCACTCCACCAACGTGTGGAGTGCGGTGTCGTCGTCGGAAACCTCGCAGTGTTGACACCGGGGTGTGACCTCACGATGGATGCGAAACAGATAGCTACCGAAGCATCCATGCCCGGTAACGATCTGCGTCGCACGATACGTGAGGTCACCATGCTGCCTCTGCAGCCAATCGTCCATGATCGGTCTCACCGCCGCGATGATGGTGGCACCCCACTTGGGTTGCTCAAGTCGCACCCTCCATGACTCCATGAGATCCTGTCGGAGTTGGGACCGCCGGTCATCGATTTCTCGAGACGCAGGCCTGTGGTCCCGCTCCAGCGCCTCCTTGCGCCATTGGAACAATGACGCAAGGGCTCTCGCTTCCAGGTCCCATGGAGGGGTCCCGGCTAGGAGACATGCAGCCTCTCCGGAGATCGTGCGGTAGCCCCTTATTGTTTTGACGGCCAAGGTCCTCAACGGTCTGTTAAGGAGCGTTGAGTTGTTGGCCGTCAACCGCGCCGCCCATACGGGAGCCCCGTATAGGGCCATACTCCGCACGATCTCCAGGTACAGTCTCCTGTAGGAAAAGTTGGGTCCCTTTAGGTTGGGCATCAGTCGCGAAAGCGCGACCGATGCCTGTGTCACCTTGGGGACCAAACTTCGGAAATGTGGTCCGAAGTTCCATCGGCTATCAAGTACGATCCCTAGATACTTCATCGAGGGCTTGATGCCGATGCTAACGCCTCCCACATTTATGCTGGAACCTTCAGGTGGACCGTTCCGAGGTCTGTGAAAACACAGAACCTCGGACTTGTGCAAGGCCACCTCCAGTCCCAGCCGCCGTATCCGACCCACGACTTGAGCAACACCCGTCGTGACCTTGAGTGCTGCCTCCTGGTACGTTGCACCCCGCGCCGTGACGAGGGTATCGTCGGCGTAGCACGTTACGCCGACGCCCTCAGGCAACGCACCCCGCAGCACCCAGTCGTAGCCGATGTTCCACAGAAGCGGCCCCAGGACCGACCCCTGCGGAACACCGCACGACACATCTCGCCGAGCTGGCCCGAGCCAGCTGGGGAAAGCTATGGCCCTCTCAGAGAGATAGGCCCCGACAATACGACGGAGGTAGAGAGGCGTTTCGTGATACACGAGCGCCTCCCTAACGCAGCTCCATGGCAAGGTGTTGAACGCGTTGGCGATGTCAAGAGACACCGCCACCACCACCTTGCCCTGTGAGACTGCTTCCTCCGTCAGGCTCTTGACGCGCATGATCGCGCTCACGGTGGAGCGTCCCCGACGGAAACCGTACTGGTTGTCCGCCAGGTCTGGCCCCACCGTCGAGAGATGCTCGACGAGGCGTTCCGCGATAATTCGCTCAAAGAGCTTACACACCTCGTCGAGCAACACGATCGGCCGGTATCCGGACGGTGAGTCCACCGGCCGCCCCGCCTTACGAATCAGGACCAGTTTCCCCGTCCTCCACACCTTGGGAAACTGGCCCCTTTCGAGGCATGCGCTAAAGAGCCCCATCAGTCGAGGCCCGAGTTCTTCGAGGGCCAGGACCCATGCACGGCCAGGAATGCCGTCGGGTCCGGGGGCAGTGATTTTCCGGCGTTTAAGCCGGAGTACTGCCGCACCTAGCTCCCCCACCCTGACTTCGGGTACGTCGTCTTCACTGATGCTATCCGCGTCGGGCAGAGACGGAGCCATGCGCGGAGGGACGTGCTCCTCCGCGCTCGTCGGAAACAGGGAGCCCATGACCCGCTCCAGCTGCTGCGGCTGGAGACTCTGGGTCAGTGGGGGCGCCCTAGGTCGGAGTTTCTCCCTGACCTGTAGGTACGGGCGCCCCCATGGGTTCTGCTGCAGGGTTTCCAGGAGCTCCTCGCGGGCCGCCGTCTTGGCCCGCTTTATTGTCTCCTGGAGATTACCTTTAGCCTCCCTGTAAGCCTGATAAAGCTCCGCCTCTCGGGTTGCCGCGTCGTCTGGGCGGCGATGCCTCCGGCGAAACCTGGTGTACTGGCGGCGGGCGGAGATGCATGCTGCGCGCAGCTGTGCAATCTCCGGCGACCACCAGTACACCTGCTTCCTTGCCGGTCTGTATATCTCATACTTTGCTAAGTTTGTGTTCTTTATCCTAACATATTAATTTTATTCATGACTGCTTTATTCAAGACTGCTGAGATTCTATTTAGTAGTATGTAACATATGTCCTGTCTGTTTGTATACCTCGTACCGTGGGTGTGTAATGCACGTCTGCCTACTCCTTCGGGGAGGCGTGACGTATGTATGTCTGTCTGTCTTTTAAAAACACAGAAAACGAGAAGACCTAAGTCGAGCTATTCTAATACGAGGGTGTGAAATTAATCAAATAATGATCATTTTAGGAAATACTGTTTAAGCTGGCTTTTAGCATTAACTGCAACATTTATACACCTAAAAGGCTAACATTTTAATAGAATACCTGTCTCAACAAAATTTTTCACGTTCAGTAAACAGTCCTCTGCAAGCAAAATGACTATGTTTAGTATTCACCTGAGGCGGCAAAGCTACGGCCACGGTGAAGTGACGTTGACTAAAATGTGTAACTTACTCTTGAATAGGTAATATTGTTGAAAAACTAAAGATATGAGCTTCTTCACGCGTACGTACCAAGCATTCTTGTGAATAGAATATGGCTACATCTTTAAATTATAATATCTATATTTTATTTACAGATAATATGTATATTATAGTATTTATATCAGTTTATCTAGTAGGTACTCATATAACAAGCTCTGCTTAGTTTGAGACTAGATGGCGTTGTGTGAATTGTCCTAACGTATTTATTATTATTTATGATTTGATTGTTTGTTCGTTTGCATTTTAAAAAGCATTTATTGAGACAATTTTATTTTTATTTGTAACTGGATGTGTCGCCAAATTACCTATTACAACATTTACATAGGAAATTAAGAGTAGCAGTGTGATTATGCGTGTCTCTGAGTGCGTGCGTGTGTGTGTGTGTGTGTGTGCGAGAGTGGTGTGTGGGTGTGTATGCGTGCTATGAGTGTTTGTGGAAGTATTGTCGCTCAAAAATGTGAGTGTGCAAAGAATAGTTTACGTGTGATTAAGTAGGTATATACTTCTGATAATGCAATTATAATTTTGGCATATTAAATTAATGTTAATTCAAAAACCTTCCCCGAGAACCACTCTACCCATTGGTGAAAACAGCATCAAATCAGTTACATCATTTAAAAAAAATAAGCATATGTAACTACATAGGGACAGACAGTCAACGGTTATATGGTATGTTATTATGATACTTAGTTATGCATATATAGCCTGTTTCTTGGACCTGGTGAAAGCTTTTGATATGGTTAAATATGACATACTTCGGGAGAAGCTAGCTACTGAAACAAATGACTTTCCTAAAGACCTAATAAGTCTGTTTCAGTATTGGTAAGGTAATCAGCTGAATCAGACGAAATGGGAAGGAGTGTTGTCAGAGTCGTACGGGTTGGAGTGCGGGGTGAGGCAGGGTGGCCTGTCTTCTCCAGCCCTTTTTAACCTTTACGTCAACAGTCTGCTTGGCGAGCTCAGTAGTAGTGGAGTCGGCTGCTCCATTGATAATATTCCATATAACAACATTAGTTACGCCGACGACATGGTTTTGCTGAGCCTGTCAATCGCTGGTCTCGGCAAGCTACTTAATATTTGCGAGAAATATGCAGTGGCCCATGGTCTCCGGTATAACGTATAGAAGAGTGAGATTCTGGTGTTTAAAGCTAAGAATAAAAATTATAATTTTTCATCTATCAGTTTTGAGGGGGTAACACTGAAAAGAGTCTCAAGTTTTAAGTACCTGGGGCACTGGGTAACGGAGGGTTTATCAGATGAGGCCGACATCGAGAGGGAGCGCAGGGCGTTTGCTATGAGGGCGAATATGCTCGCCCGTAGATTTGCACAGTGTAATACTAAGGTTAAACAAACCCTTTTCAGAGCCTATTGCCAGTCGTTCTACGCGTGCAGTCTATGGGTCGAGTATACGCAGAGGACTTACGCAACCTTGCGCGTTCGATACAATAACGCGTTTAGGATGTTGATGGGGCTGCCTCGTTACTGCAGCGCATCAACGATGTTTGTCGAAACTCTCATAGACAGGTTCGAAGTTATTATGCGAAGCGAATAGCTTCCACGTGGCGACGCGTACGAGACAGCCCCAACAGCCTCCTGCGGTCAATAGGTGGTCGCTATTGCTGTCCCATTATGAGACACTGGAACGTGGTCCACGTTGGTTCCAGACCTGCGCTTGTTAACATAAAGTAGGAGGACCTACTCCTACTTTGTGTTATAAGCTGTAGGTTTTATAAATTATATTTTATTTTTATTTTTATCCTTAATTTGATAGCAATGAATTGTAACAATTATGTAATGTATGATTTTTTTTTATATGGGCTACATGCCTGCAATAAAGATTAATAATAATAAACCTACTTATCATATTATACTACATCACCGAGTAAGTCATGGTATTCTATCTTAATTTGACAAGGGCACCAAGTACATTCTTGCGGCTTCTACTACGTGCGTAAATATGCTAACCTGAGACACTGGGGTCATGGGTTCCGAGCACTCGCCGCCGCGTATAGAGACATTGACAACGCTTTTAAACGATGCTTCTCAGGACCAGAAGACTGGCTATTTTCTGGCCCAAAGAATAAGTATCACCATTCAACGTGGCAACACAGCCAGTATTCTGGGAACCTTCCCAGTCAGCAATGACGCGGAGAATTTGGAGCATAGTGTAAATGTTTTTAGTACATAATTATATATATCGTAATTTTGATCGTAAATAAATACGTTTATTGTTAAATATCATATTATACTACATCACCGAGTAAGTCATGGTATTCTATTAAATATTAACTTATTAATTGGCAAGTATAACATTGTAAGCTGTTACCTGTTTCGTACTAGGAAAGTGGTAATAGCGTCTCACGAGATTACTAATAGTACTAAACTAATATATTTGAGTAAATTCCGAGAAATTGTATTTAAACCACAACACACAACAATAATATTCCCTATACCCACTTTGTTTTACTATACATTACTTTATAGTCCGAAACGCTCAGGATAGTCCGAGACGCCCAGGACTTTAATTGACTGTGCCATAGCGGCTGGCACGTAAGATGTAGATGCCTTTAATCAACATTTCATCGCAAGGCAACGGTTTGCAATTTTTTTTCAACGCTGAATGCCGAATAATACTAGCTATTATTCGGTATTCAGCGAATATCAAAAAAATGTCGAGTAATGCCGCATACCGAATAATAAATAGCGAGTATTCGCGGCAACTCTAAAATTACCATATAGCCCGGTGACGGCGATGGCCTTGCCCCCTATTACATGGGACTAAAAATACTGGCAAATTGTGGGTTTGTAATGCACCTCTGCCTACCCCTTCGGGGATATAGGCGTGATGACATATCACATAAAGATGAATCAATATTCACAATTGTTTTTTAAACAAGCTGTTCCTGTAGCATATTTTGTACTTAGGCATATTTTGTATAATTTTTTTTTTGTTGTATTATACACTCTTTTTGATTTTGATATGAGACCAATGTACATTCGTCCACGTTTAGTCTTGTCTAAAAATGTGTAAATGAGTCAATTATTTGAAAAGAGTGACCGAGAGTTTTATTGCCAGGTTCTTTCTCTCGGTTCTACTTATTGCTTTGCGAATCTGACAGTACATGTAAAAATAGAACCAATGACATTTTTTATTTTAAGTACTTACTGACGTTTGTAAGAACCATTTAGTGACCTATACAAATAAATAAATCATTCCATTTCATTTCATTTCATTCCGTGAACTTCATACCGCCTCAAAAATTAACCCTTTAAACCTGATGGTACAATTATTTTAAGACAACTTCCCAAGTGGTCCCATTTCAATTTGGTCCCATTCCGACAATTATTTGGTCCCATTTCAATTTGGTCCCATTCCGTCAATTATTTGGTCCCATTTCAATTTGGTCCCATTCCGACAATTATTTGGTCCCATTTCAATTTGGTCCCATTCCGACAATTATTTGGTCGCATTTCAATTTGGTCCCATTCCGACAATTGTTTGGTCCCATTTCGGTAATATAAAGTCGGTTGTTGTGTCAATTATTGACGTGTATATTTAATTTATAGAGATGGATAGATGAATACAATTGTAAGATGAGCGTACCTACATTTTGTTTTGTAATTAAGTATGATTTCCGATAACTATTTGCCCAAACGACTTTCCCAGGTTCTGTAACTTTACTCAGAGCTTAACTGCTATATTCGCCGATATACACATTTTATTGTTTTCTTGGACGGTGTTCAAACCCAAGTGACCACTGGACGCACCAGACAGGTCCTCAACTTCAATTATTTGAGCGAAGCGAGCCGAAGGCGAGCGGAGCTCTCAACGGGTGACTCAAATTACGATTTATGTTAAATTGTGTTAAATTGTTTCTCGGCGAATACTCGGCCGATTTCGGATTTTCTTGCACTCATCAAAGCTTACAGAATTACCCAGGTTCTTACGAAGCCAGAATTTTGAATTTCGATCAAATAAAAATAATTTAATTGATGGTAAAAATTCCCATAGCGTAATGACAAAAAATACTTTGACAGAGTTATATCGCTTTGAATCAAAACTCGCTTCGCTCAAATATATGCTGCAGCGTAGCGGTACGTTTCGCGACTGCGGCGACCTAGTGCTATCACAAACTCTTATCGAGTAATATAATAGGATGAAACATCGCACTATAATACGAGTACTTCGGTAAATATTACAAGGTAAATAAAATATAGGTTATCGGTAACTCGTGCTATATACTTAACACTGACATATTTAAGTGAGTTACCTACATTATACATAATACACAATATACCTACAAATATAGGATGCGGCGGATAGAAAACGAGCGAAATACGGTGCATTGGAGTCACGTTATTTAAACGGTGGAGACCCTGGGCAGTTGAGGCTTTGTCACGGAGTTAGGACGTAGAATTAGGAAAAGGTCCGATGATATTCGCTCTGGGTCTTTCCTGGTGCAAAGATTGTCCATTGCCATTCAGCGGGGCAATGCTGCCAGCTACATGAGCACCTTCGTACCAGGAACGATACAGGACGTATTTAGTGATTTATGACTTTTTATTTCTGACAGATTAATTGTTTATTTTGGTATATTTATTAATAATTTTGTAAGCTTGACATTTAATTTGTATTATATTACTATTAGTATGTAAAGAATGTCTTCTTCTTTACGGGTCGATAGACACAGCTTTTAAACTCGCCTTGGCCCATTGCTCTGCGACGCAAATCACGTTTGGCCTGACCTCATATAGATTCTCTAAAGTAGGTACAGTAAGTACTCTGGGCAACCCGGACAACGTGTGGCTCATGGTTTGTATTCCAGAGAGTCCAGACCACATTTAACCTGGCTCTCACTAGAGTCAATGTATCCCCTGGACAGATTATCTATCGATCCTTTCACTACTAGGTACTTGTACTGCCAATAAGAGGCTATTAAAAGCCGCTGCCTACCCTAACCCTTTAGGGATAAAACGCGTGTGTATGAGTGTGTTCGTTTGCTACACGGATCCCACAATGTTGAATCAAAACTGTGACTTCGCCACTTCGGCACCACGAATGAAGTAACGTACTCATTAACATATGGTTTATGTACTGCATGTGCCCACTTTCATTATAAACAACGAAAGTATTCATGCAGTTATCGCATTACAGCAACGCACACGTGCTCTAGCGCATACTGTGGGACACACGGACAAACGTAATAGCAAGCAATCTAGATTTTTTTCTTTCAATTTACGTATCTTGCTATAATAATATAGTTAATAACGTTTCTTTCTCTGCAACAATTACAGTATACTCCCTAGTTTTTCAAACGCCTTCCAAACAATCTTTGAATGGATAGCGCATTTTTGAATTTATTGAAAAGGGCAAGTGTACAAATGTGTAATAATCAAAATAATAAAACAAAATTAAAAATAAAATAAAATTAATTAAGGCGTAAGTGTTCATTGATTTAAAACATTTTTTTCCTGGTGAAGGGGGATTGATTGTGAGGAAATGGTACAAAACGTAATAATGTTTTATTCGCGAGATCTACCGTTCGTTCATATTGGCGGCCACTAGTAAATTATTCTTTCTACCTTTTTTTAAAGGTTGTAACCTCATATATCTAGAACCGATCTGGTGAACCGATTTTAATATTTTTTTAAATGAAAGCTTCTACTTCCGAAGTGGTGCCATTTCAATTTGGTCCCATTCCGGCAATTATTTGGTCCCATTTCGGTCAGTTAAAGTCAGTTGTTGTGTCAATATATGACGTATATTTTTTGGACAGTTGTTTTGTCGATCTGTTATATATAGAATACACGTCAAAAATTGACATAGCAACCGACCAAACTACTGAAATTACCAAAAACCACATAGTTGTCGGAATATGACCAAATTGAAGTGGAACTTGGGGGTGGAGCTTTCAATTAAAAAAACAATTTCAAAATCGGTTAACCCAGTCCGGAGATATGAGGTAACAAACATCCAAAGAAAACATACAGTCGAATTAAGAACCTCCTTCTCTTCATACATTTCAACTAATTTACTATATAAAAATAACACTAAGCATGCGTCCATTAACTGGGTAAGTGTTAATGGACGCATGCTTAGTGTTATTTTTATATAGTAAATTAGTTGAAATGTATTTACTTATTAGTCAACTTGGCTAGATTGTAATATAAACAACTACGGTACTTTATTAGTAAAAAAAAATGCAATAAATTAGTTGGGTATTCTATCCGGCTGTATGTATCACAGCAAAAAATGACGCCTGAACTAGCCAGAACGTGATTGCGCATGCAATGGTGTTTGTCACAACATCTCAAACTGGTAACCATGTACTTCACGTAATCGAGTAAGGTCTAACACATCTATTTATAGACATGTTCTACGGGTATATTTATATTGGACGTAGACATGTCTATAGACAGGCAGTTTTAATTTGTCCTGTTTTAATCTCAATTTAAGACGCCACCTGACTCTAACTTGACTACCTTTACTTGACCTAAATTTAAAAATCTATAAGGTCTAGGAAACTTATTTTTTTATACAAGTAACTTCAGTTCACGAAGATTAAATGCTCAAGATGAAAACACGATTACTGAAAAAATGCTTGATAGTTTTTTTATTACAAAAAACCTTGTTTTAATCACATTTTAACTTAGATCTTTTAAGTTTGCTGTATTTTCTTTAATATTTTTTTATATCTAAAAAGGCATTGATAAAACCTACATTTGCTCAACATACTTTTTTCATAATCATTATAGTTCGTCTTTAATTCATAGTTTTTATTTTGTCGCTTACGTTAAATTTTCGAGAACGTGCTCGATCTCTGTCTGTCCTTTGGAAAGTAAATATCGATATCCTTCACTCGCGCGATAGCGGGAGCGGGGTTTGCGGTAGCGGATTGGGCGAATTGATTAGGGTCAGGTGCCTTCTTAACTAATCAAATTGATTCTAGTCATATTATAAGACTGGCCGCTTGAATTAGTTTACTAGATTACAACTACTTACCACATTTCCGGGATCTATCTGCCAGTAAAAGTCTGTCAAGCCGTTTCAGAAATTCCCCTAAAAAATAGACACCTAAATTTTCTTTATCTCTAATTTTATTTTGCTCACAGAAAGTTCTTATTCTTAGGCTAAGGCTGGATTTGACCAAACTCACACACACACACACATATCACGCCTATATCCCCGAAGGGGTACGCAGAGGTGCATTACACACCTACAATTTGTCAATATTTTTAGTCCCACGTAATAGGAGGCAAGCCTATTGCCATCACCGGGTACACATATAATGGGTTATGTCCAAAATGGCCGAATGAGTTTAATAAAAAGTAGCAACTATCTTGTAATTTTGAAAATAAAATTAAACCCGTAGCCTTGCGATGAAATGTTGATGAAAGGCAACAAAATCTTACGTGCCAGCCGCTATGGCACAGACAATTAAAGTCCTGGGCGTCTGGGGACTAGAATATGTGGGATATTATTTGTCGGATAATACAGTGTATGTTAATATGTTATACATTTCACTATATTTTCCAACAAAATGAAAATTATTATGACATTTCAAGTAGAATAGTAGAAATAATATCCCACAGATTTTAGTCGGAGAACAATTATTAGCGTGATAGTTGAACACCAGTGTAACTTTGAGTTTGGTCGAATCCGGCCTAATACGTTTAGTTTTATTCTTGAAATCTCCATTTAAAGCTCTCATATCCCAATCATAAAACTAACTCAGAAACTAGCACGTGGCGATGGAAAGAGACCTGATGGAATGTCGTAATTGCCATGAAATATGGGAAGGCCTTTAGTGTGGAACGCAACGTGCGTTGACGCTCTGGCGCCTTCTCACCTTCCTAGTACAGCGGGTTGTGCCGGTGCTGCTGCTGCATCTACGAAAAGCCCTAAATGCGCAAATATTCAAATTAAGCAGGAGCTACATATTTGAGCCGTTTGGGGTAGAGACGCTGGGACCTTTACTTTACCTTTTCTTCGGGTCCAAGGGCTCGCGGACTTTTTAAAACCATTTCGAAACTCATAATCGACTCTTCTCAAGACCAGAAGGCTGGGTACTTTTTAGCTTAAAGAATAAGCATTACCATACAACGTGACAATAATGCTACCAGCGTTCTGGGAACATTGCCAGTCGGCGACGAGGCGGAGGAGTTCTTTGACACCTGTAATAGTGTAGATTTTAGTGTGTATAGTATAGTTTTTAGTAAGTGTAAATAGATTTTTCTTCTACTGTTAACTTAAAATTAAATGTTATTTATGTAACTTTAATTTATTATAGGTACCATTCTATCAAGCATCAACCGTAATAACAAATATTTCTAACTATTTGCAAGACCCTCTATTACAACCCTGATAGTATAATAAATTCTTTAGAATAATTAAAACGATAAAATGTGCCGTGCAAGACTATTATTCTCAACAAATAACCATCATTTGTTAATGTAATGAGTAATAAATTCCACATGAAACGTCTCACGACCCGAGGGTTTGGTTCTATAACATACGGAGCTTATAAGTTATCTTATAAGAATGAGTTTCTACAACTAAACTATACATACAATAACGTATTATATATATATTAGAACGTGCTGCCGTTACGCGGGATGAAAATATTTAAAAGTACCTAAGTTACTATTTCTAAGTAAATAAACAGTCGAATCTCGTTGTTGACTGTGTTATATGAGTCGAGAGACTTGGCATTCAATGCTCAGGGAGGGATAACGCCGAATGTAGTCTCTAAGATCGTTTGCTGACTAAACTGGAATAGAATTTACGAGAATGTGCTAATTGGTAGAATACTTGGTACCTACTTATAAAAAAATTTGTCTTCATAATCATAACATAGTATAAAGAAAGTCGCCCGTTCCCTATGTATATACTTAGATCTTTAAAACTATGTAACATATTTTGATGCGGTTTTCGCTAATGGATAGAGTGGTTGTCAAGGAAAGTTTTAGTATTATAATTTGTCAAGCAAGCGACCGTTAGTTCAAAATAAAATACATTTTGTTCGCATTTATACCCTTTTGTTTCAGAGCAGAGTTACTTAATAATTTTAAACAAAAAAAACGACATCAACCGTAAACTAAAAACTTGGGATATGTAAAATTTACTGACTATCGCGGTTCATCAGATACAGCCCGGTGACAGACGGACGGACAACGGAGTCTTAGTAATAAGGTTCCAGATTTACCCTTTTGTTACGGAACCCTAAAAACCTCACAAAATTTACCCAAAGAAAATAAACAAATTTCTAAAAAACAATGGTAAGTAAAATGTTTTTAAGAAAAAACCTTTTAAATTTATATAATAGCATTAATTTTCATTCATCTAATCATTTAAAAGTGTTACTATTGGTCATTCCTTGAACAATAGTAACACTTTTAAAGTTTTACGTTTATGTGAGAAAGGGTTCAAGTTAAGTGTTTGGGAAAGGCTAGAAATAATTAGAAGAGATGCGGACACCTTACTCAACGAACAAGTAGATTTTCACACATCTCCCTTACTTAATCTATTTACGAACAGACAGACACATTAATTGTTGTTGGTTTGTGTGTGTCGTTTGGGTTTCTACGCAACTTACGAAAATATAGTAATTAAATCAAACAGATAAGGTCAAGTATTGGTGAATACCTATTTTTGGAACTTAGCATGATCTGAGGTTTCTACCCACATTAGTTATTGTAAAGAATCCTACATCGCGATAATGAAATTTGCACGCGTTTACTTATAAGCAAAAACGTTCCAACCACGAATTTTGCTGTTCTCTCTGAGACAGTCTTGATAATGCCTCGTTTAGAGGCGAAACAATTGTCGACGTTTTGTTGTCCTTTTGATTCTGCGAAAAATTAATGCTATTATATAAATTTAAAAGGTTTTTTCTTAAAAACATTTTACTTACCATTGTTTTGTCATGGATTTTCGCCAAGTAACGCCTGTGTCTATCCAATATTAAACAAATTTCTCTTTAACCAGAAGATGGTATTGCGCGATATTGCGCTGATAGACACAGTTGCTACTACTAGTCAAAAGATGGCGTTAGTATAACGATAATCGACTTTTATGTATGTATCAATGCGTAGGGATTAAAGATGAAAAGAAATGAAAATAAATTAATAGGTATACCTACGTTTAATGATATATATAAATCGTATTCCCATAAGACCTAAGTAATACTCCTTATTATCAAATATAATCTACTCCGAGCCTCGATATCGCTTCTTTTCATTTCTTTCAAATCCAATTTCACACGTATCTACACATATAAATATATTAAAACTCCTATCTGCAACAAATTAGATTGGAAATCTTTCGAACAGATACAGAAATCCGTCTGTACCTGACTTTCAATCAACTTGAAACCGGATTGAACCACTGCAATCTGGTATTAACTAACATGCAGCACTGAAGAGATCCTTGAGGGAACGTAGCAGCCAATATCTCAATGAATGCCTGCAATTTCGGAACGACATACACGCCTAGAATTTCTGTACATGGCATTCAATATCTATATGAATGGATGCCAGGTTTAGAGCTAGGAGAGTGTCTATCATGGCATTCAATTTGCTAGGTATTTTATTTTATACAAATAGTATTAACAGTACATTGACTTCAATCAATCGGTTTGCAGTTTTATTGAAGTTAAAGCAAATTTGCAGCTGAAATGTCGTTTAACTGTCTACCTATAGATATATTCTCGAACATTTTTATATGACGCCATTTAGCACCAATCAAGCTGATACACGTATATAGCAAGTGGGTTTGGACCGCCAAATCCGAAACTACAAGGAATAGCGAAAAATGCTCAAAGGAGTCACCAGTCAGATTTTGATGAAACTTTAAACCTCATCATTGAATTTTTGATAAATCAATAATGCTGGGAATCGAACCCACTGATTTAAAAAAAAATCACAACCTGTATTATTACAGCATACGATAGTGTTGGTATATGACATAATGTAGTTTCGGATTTGGCGGTGCAAGCCCCCACAAAATAAACTGTCGTGCTCATAATACAAGGTTGACTCGATCCTACTAGCTCTGGGTTCACTCGTTAGGTTTAGTCCCTAACCACTGGACTAAGTAGGTAGTAAAACCCTTCAGGGGTACACTGAAGAATTTTACGCAATTATTTGAACCCTAGCGGATAAATGGTTCCCTATTTCCGCGGGAACACATTCCCGGGAAAAAAGTAGCCTATGTTATACCTTATTACATCAGCTATCCGCCAGTGATAGTCCCGTTAAAATCGGTCCACCCGTCGCAGAGATTAGCAAGCACGAACAGACAGACAAAAAAAAGTTTTTTTTAATAAATAAAGTACGTACTTTATTTACCTTATTTATTTGGCTGTTAATTTAACATTACACAAAAAACACTTCAATTTTATTTATCTGTATGGATATGGATGGATATAAATACCTATTTATACCCGACGTTTTGACTCTGTAGAATATTCTAGAATCTAGATGATAATTAAAAGTCCAATTGCCCAGTTAGAATATAAATAGCCCAGAATATTTCCCTTTCCTTGTGATGACGTGACTTGATTACAATGCGAACTAAAGGATATGACATCAGTCAGACAGACAATTTAAATTATTAACTACTAAGAGCTGATCGCCGCAGCTCCGCCCGCGTAATTTAGTTTACTTGTTCCCGGTTCCCGTGGGAACACATTACCGGTATAAAAAGTAGGCTCAGTTACTCAGGGTGAATTTAGCTTTCCAATGGTGAAAGAATTTTTGAAATCGGCACAGTGATTTTTGAGTTTATTTATTACAAACATACAAATCTTTCCTCTTTATAATAGTAGTATAGATTTAGATTTGCAGTTTAATGATCCCGCTTTGTCATGTACGATTTATGTTATGTTACACCTTGTCCCGGCTTCGCAGAAGTGTATGTTTTCAACCGACTTCCAAAATGGAGGAGGTTCTCAATTCGTTTTTTTTTATATTTGTAACATCATATCTTTGGACTAGGCGAACAGATTTTGTTTTTTTTTAAACGAAAAATGCAAAATCCTTAAAATACTGGCCAAATATAGGTCTGTCCTCCTCTGCCTGTATCGATGTTTCTAAGTGTTGACCTTGAATACAGGTTGGATTATTATAATGTGAGTTACAAACAATTATTTTTTGACATTCTCACACAACTTCATCAAGCCCAAACAATGCTATAAGCTTGTGGATCTAGACAACCGATAAATATACCGTTATATATTTCTTAATAGAAAGAAACCACCCAAATTCCGAAACAAACATTTGTGAATCACACAAATATTTGATTCGACCAGGGAATTGAATCCGAAACTCCAGAGTCGAAAGCCGATGCACTACCGACCACGCCACCGAAGCTGTAATTTACTTTAGGATAGAATCTATGTCTCTTCGCATTTACAACACCAAAATTAGGAATATTTTGATCTTCGATTCCATACAGATTATCATACCGTCTGTTTTCTTAATTAAGTTCAACGAAGGGCCAACTCAATATCAGAACCCTTCGTCCATCAGTAGTTCCAGGAGTCCGGAGCTAATACAACTCAATTACAAAGGGCCCCTCAATTTAACTAGTACCTTAAGACCAAGGGTGAGCTTGATTGCGTCTATATTTAGTGTGTGTTACGTGAATTCTAAATTGAAATTAAGTGGGTAATCAATTTGACAGGATATCAATGTCTTCAGGACCCTATTTATCGTCACTTGCATGTGGTGCACCTGTTGTCAGACGACAAGGCTGTGGGAAGAATACTCAGAGTTCCCAGAAAAGGTAATATACTTGCTTATGATTATGTGGAATCAACAAAACTATTGGAAAAACGTGAGTGAGTAACCTCTGTTTACCCTAACCTACTTCTGGGATTTAGCTTTTAGCATACATAGATCCAAAGGAGGAACAGGATCACCGACTTAGCCCAAAGAGTTGCCAAGTTCGAGTGGCAGTGGATAGAAGATATATCGCTCGTATGACTGATGGCCGATGGGGCCGGCGAGTCATCGAGTGGCGATACATAAGTCTGCCACATACGAGGTGATTGGGACAAGGGGATTGACGACATCTTAAAGATCGCAGAAAGCCACTGGATACGCGAAACCCAAGACCGAAGGTGGTGGCGTTTACTGAGGGAAGCTTATGGCCAGCAGTGGGCATCAATTGGCTGAATTGATGATGCTATCATAGATGTTTATCCTATCTAAGCAAAGCAATGCATCGTGAGAAAATTTTAAAATATCATAACACATTGGTACCCCAATGAGTTAATAAATGAAATGGGTTTATGGTTATACGGGTATTTACGAGTTCTACCCATAGCTGGATATTAAACGACGTAAATATTTTGATCATAGTACAGCGAGATGCAGAAGGTCAAAGTTGAAATACCCCCGAAATTATGTCAGTAAATAATAGAGCAATTTTTTTCTTTTTAATGTCAATTATGTAAACTAGATGATGCCCACAGTTTACCTTTAAATGCATATAAAAGTAATACTATAAAGTACTTAGTATTACTGTTATAGGTATGAATTTAGTGTATAGGTATAATGGACAAGTAGAATAGGATTTAGGAAAGTGGTTTTTTTTAAGGAAGAGGATGGATAGGGTTAAGGCAAATCTGTCTGCCTGTCCAGTTTAACGTCACTTTGACTTATTTACATGGAGCTGATTAAGATATTGTTACTGTTAGACTACTGTTTATTTTTTGTACAGTGGAGTTTTATCATAAAAGTATGCAGCGTTTTATAGATTTCTCCAACGCCAAACGTTATATCAGAAGCCGATAAAAACGCATCCGAATGCTATTAAAACCGAAGAATTTAATACTCATGCGAGTAATGCATGTAATTGTTATTTGCATCTCTTTAATTACTAACATATAATCGAGTCTATCTTCCGAGGGGGGAGGTAGAGGTTTGTCCCACATAATATGAAACGGGCCGGGGAAAAATAGGGATTAACACTTTCTTTGTAAGATTAAGATAACCATGAAGTTTTGGAGAAATAGATCCTTCGAAATGAGGATTATTCGTTTAATAGAAACTTAAACTTTATACCTAATAAAGAGCAATGAAGCTTTTTGAAAACTGAGCCAAATTTTTCTACTTGAAACTTTCAAAGCAGGTTAGTTTAAAAAAACATGCTGATATTCTATTTAGTGGTATGTAACATCTGTCCTGACTGTTGGAATTTTGGTTTTAATTACAGGTGGTTATGAATTTACTGGCACAGTGTAGGTGTGTAACGCACCTCTGCCTACCCTTTCGTGGATGTAGGTGTGATGTAGGTATCTCTGTAATCCTAAAATGGGTCAGAAGAAAACTTTATCACCTGTAGGAAACTATGAACACAGCAGTTAGGAGTTAGGCGAAAGTTAGCGTAACACCCTGTATACGGTAGAACTATAGCAATAATTACTACGACAAGCATTTCGTGTTACGCAATAAAATGGGTGTGGTGCGAGTGACAGCGGGTTGTTGGCGACCTAAATTTATGTCCCTTTGGATTTCAATTCCTCATAACCTTTACGTGACTGATAGAATGGGTACAACAATATTTTGTGGCCATGTGCCCGAAGATCTACAAAAATGTCGGACAACTGTTTAATTAATTACGTCATTCTAAAAAAGTATTTGGTTATTTTACGGGTTCCAAAGAGCGTATTCAAGATCTCAAGCGTCAAAGTTATCCTCATCTGTATGCAGTGTTCCTGCGTGCTAATCTTATTTTTTTTTTTAATCCGCCGTCTGGGCCGCGTCCGCACCTACGTCCATTGCCGAGTGCCGGTAGACACTGAAAGAATTCCCAGTGGCACCCGGCGGACCTTGGCCACTGCGTGATGGTCGGGTGTTATCCCGCATCTTTAGGGTCGGGTTTTATCCCGCGTCGGTGAGTGAAGGCATCAAGAAGAATCAAAGAATCAAAGAATCAATTTCATTTATTCAGTTTAGGCACACAAAGAGCACATATGAATGTCAAAATTTTACAATTTTGTCAAGTAATATAAAAAAGTACTAAATTAAGTAAGTACATAAATAACCATTAGAAAATGATTCTTTCGCTGGTTCGGTAAGTTGGTTCTCCTGAGAAGAGACCAGCAAGAAACTCAGGTAGATTATGCATTTTCTTTTTTAATATTATTTTGTTTACATTGTTACCATTAGTTTATATTGTATTATACGAGTGGCCAACAACAGAAGATTAGGGTGACCATGCATTTTTACCATTAAGATATTCGTCTACATTATAGTACCCTTTCATCATCAAACATTTTTTAACTACTATTAAACTAAACTACTACTACTAAACTATTAATTTAAACTTATTACGAGGCATGTCAACCAAATCCTGAGGAATTTTATTATATTTTTTTATACATTTGCCTACAAACGAATTACCAACTTTATGAAGTCTAATTTTTGTCAAAAAAATTATGGTTATCGGATTTTTTTTTGAAGAGATTTATGTTCTTCCTTACATATAAGATGAGAGAGAGAGGGAGAGAAAGAGAGAGAGAGAGAGAGATGAGATGCATGCATGGGGTGAAGCCTCACATCACGCAGCCCTTCTAGCCTGCTTCTGTAAGGACGGTGGGTTGCTAATCCATCGTCCTCAGGCCCCGATCATGAAGGTCGATGGTCCTGGGCGTAGTCACGTCTGCGGCGACATCGCCGCACACTTCGGAACTCAGCGGGGAGGGTACGCTCCCTCACCCTACCGGCCGCCTCCTTCACGAGCATTACCTGCTCGCAGAAGGAAACGGTCGCGTTTCACTGGCTCCCGCTAGAAACCATGGCTCGTAGCATGGTCTCCAGCGAGAGCGTATCTACGCCCAGGCACACAACGAGGTCCCGGCGCTAACTCGCCCACGCTGAGCATTCCACCAATGTGTGGAATGCCATGTCCTCGCCGGAAGCCTCGCAGTGTTGGCCACACGCGGGTGTGGCCTCACGATGCATGCGAACCAGATACTCACCGAAGTTTCCGTGCCCGGTGATGATCTGTGTCGCACGGTACGTGAGGTCATCGTGCTGCCTCAGCAGCCACTCCTCCATGATCGGTCTCACCGCCGCGATGGTGGTGGTTCCCAACTTTGGATGCTCAAGTCGCACCTACCATGTCTCCATGAGATCCTGGCGGAGTTAGGACCGCTGGTCTTCGATTTCTCGAGACGCAGGCCAGTGGTCCCGCTCCAGCGCCTCCTTGTGCCATTGAAACAATGACGCAAGGGCTCTCGCTTCCAGGTCCCATGGAGGGGTCGCGGCTAGGAGACATGCAGCCTCTAGGGAGATCGTGCGGTACCCCCTTATGGTCCTGACGGCCAAGGTCCTCAACGATCTGTGTAAATTAGCAGCGTTGTTGGCCGTCAGTCTCGCCGCCTATACGGGAGCCCCGTACATGGCCATGCTCCGCACGATCCCCAGGTACAGTCTCCTACGTTGGGTCCCTTTAAGTTGGACATCAGTCGCGAGAGCGCGGCTGCTGCCCCCGTCACTTTAGGGACCAAACTTCGGAAATGTGGTCCGAAGTTCCACCGGCTATCGAGTACAAGCCCCAAATACTTCATCGAGGGCTCGATGCCGATGCTAACGCTCCCTACATTTATGCTGGATACTGGAGGTGGCCCGCGCCGAGGTCCGTGAAAACACAGAGCTTCGGACTTATTCAGTGCCACCTCCAGTCCCAGCCGCCGTGTCCGACCCACGACTTAAGCAATCTGCTCAAATGCGTGCTAATCTGATCTGATATCTCTAATAATAAAACCAAAAAAGTAATTGGCTAAATACGGGTGTACTAAACCTCTCAACGTGTTTTGTGATAAAGGTACTATGTTATGTATCTATTGTTCTTGGCTCATAAAGTCGTAATGTATATTAGTTTATAATAATATCTACCAGTTGAAGTTAAAGTGTGTAATGTAAATCTAGTTTTAACTTTTCTTTTAAATTTATATTAATTATGTGCAGTGATGTCCAATGAACGATGTGTACATTCATAATTGGACATCAGATTTATACTTAGTACATAAATAGGATGTTTTTTGTTTTTTTAATATGATGTAAGCGATCTGATGTCTGTGTCTGACCTAGTACCTAGTAGTAAAAAAATTAAAAAAAATATCTTAACGAAACTATATCTAGATAAAAATTAGGGTATGATACCATATTGTTCCCCGACGTTCTGTGTGGATTGACTGTCAAACAGTGAATTTTATAACAATTAATTTAAAAATCGGGAAATTTAAAAGTATTTTTATCCTATCCTCCTGGCGCCCAAGCTAAAAACGGACTGTTCCTAATATTTGCCCAGTGTGCCTCTATGAAAACAGAATTTAACACAGGGTAAAATCCCCCGCATAAAAATGACAAGAATCGCATGATATTGGATTTATCTATTTAGCCTTTTTTTGTGACATTGTGAGATGGAAAGGAACCTAATTTCATAGACCTATGTCTAAATGGGGAATGTCCCCCTTAGCTCTCGAGTACTGCTTATGCTCCAATGATGGTTGACCCCTCTATGGATAGCCCTCGATCTGGAGGCAAGCCAAAAAATCGAAAATATGATCTAGCCCTAAGGGGTCAAAAGTTATAGGCCAAAACCTACGGCGTGGTGCGGCGCGAAGCATCACGCAAGACCGTACTAGTATAATTATAAAATTTTAAGTTCTTGTGTATATCTTCTAAAGATCATCTAATTGCTGACACTCAGACCACAGTACTTCTGTAACAAACCGGTGTGTGAGGCAACTCAAAGCCACGTGGGTAGTTAAGACCAGCTGCGCGTTGACAACCAGTTAGAAGCTGACTCATTCACCCAGTTCCAACTGATCTATTGATACAAACATTGTTGCACAGCGGAAGTATTTAATACTGAATGATAGCCGTTGCTTTGTGCAGTATAATTATGTCCCCACCGGAGGACATTACCGGGATAGAACCTTTCCTGTGTGTTAATCTAAGAAATGGTTAATGTATAGGAAACATTTCATTAAAATTCATTTGCATTTTCGTGAAAGAGATGGATGGAGTGTTTTTTGATCCCCAAGGAGATTAAGTTGGAAAAAAACGGCCCGGGGCTGCTGCCGTCCTATTGTTCATTGCCGCGGGTAGGCAACCTAGGAGAATTTCTCCGTGGCGCCGGTGGACTTTGGCTATCTATGCAGCTGGCGGGTAGCTAGCCCGTCGTCCTCAAGCCTCGATTATAAAGGTCGGTGGGCTTGAGCGTAGATGAGTCTGCGTGTATGCTCCCTCTCCCTCTCAGCCGCCTCCTTCGCAGCATAATATGCTATGAAAGGTAATGGCTCCTCTAGGGTATCCTAACAGGGTTTCCTAATGGACGGACCCTAACCCAGTTCGGGTCAGCTTTCCAGTCAGTGATGCGACTGAACTTCGATATATATCTTCTGTGAAATCACTGCTATCTGACCTCCTCAACCCATCCTTTCTACATAGCTATCCATACAATACCAACTTTAGTAGGTACTTGAAAATCTACGAGAATATCTCCGAAGAGGTAGGTAGAAGCGCATTACACACCCACAATTTGCCAGTTTTTATAGTCCCACGTAATAGGGGGCAAGCCTATTGTCGTCACCGGGCACTCTAGAAAGTAGGTTATGTCCAAACCATTGAAACCAACGATGAAATGTTGATGAAAGGTAACAAAATATGTGCCAGTCGCTGTGGCACAGACAATTAAAATCCTGGGTGTCTCGGACTCAACGTTTAACCAATTATGATACGTGAAAGCCTTTGTAAAAAGCTTTTTCTCTTTCCTTTAGGGAAGAATGATGCAACTTATTAAAACTACGTAAATAATACACATGGGTAGATGGATTCGTTTAGAAAGCTCACATTTCTTGTCACTTTATTCATCCCACATAATACTTCTGACTGTGCCATAGCGGCTGGCACGTAAGATTTTGTTGCCTTTCATCAACATTTCATCGCAAGGCAAGGGGTTTCAAATTTTTTTTCAAAATTACAATATAGCTGCTACTGTTTATTAAATACATTCAGCCATTTTAGACATAACCCATTATATGTTGACGGCAATAGGCTTGCCCCATATTACTTGGGACTAAAAATACTGGCAATTTGTGGGTGTGTAATTCACCTCTGTTTACCCTTTCAGGGATATAGGCGTGATATAGATAGATAGATAGAATAGATAGATAGATAGATAGATAGATAGAAAACTCTTTATTGTACACCAAAATTACAAAAATAAGAATAAATAATAGATCCCAGAAATTGTTATGTACAATGGGCGGCCTTATCGCATACAGCGATCTCTTCCAGGCAACCTTTGGATGGACTGAAATGATGTTCACTTGTGGGTGATGGTGTAATACAGCAGTTAAAATAGGTTCATAACAAAAACAAAATATTTATACATGTGATATGTATGTGTGTGATAATACTTTTGACAAAAATCAAAATCAATCACAATTTGTAAACCACGTAACTCACCAACAACTTCATGTCATTTCAAATTACCAAAATATTTAGAATAAGACAGTAAAAAATAACAATAATCTCATAGATTAAGTCCCACGTAGATGTGAAACTGATGTATAAACTTAATGATTATACCTACACACTTATTGTATATAGGTGTACTACAATTGAGTGCGATGCAGTGCAACGATCGCTCGTCACGAGCGGGGTCAAGAATCGCAAAGAATAAACTTACAGAAAAGTCAATGTGTTGTTCTTTTTTTACCTACCATCACTGTGACTCAGGAAAGATAGTAAGAGAGACTAATTTGACTAACGAATTAAAATTTATACTAGCCACAATGATTGCCTTTTTGTTGTTTGTCATGTTTTGTAAGTTTCAATATCTTGGCGGATCCAGGTGACGAGATAATAGAGTATACAAATTTTGAAGATCTCAAGTTACTCCTATTAACTAAAGCTAACTGCCAGGGTAAGCCGTTTCGGAGAGTTTTTATCATGCAATGAAATGAAATTAAAATATATTTATTCATGTGGTATGTCACAAAGTAACACTTATGAATCTAAAAATTATTGCTTCTAAAATGGCAAGGTAATAATAGGTAGAACCTGTTTTCTAATATTCTTCTATTCTTTTCTAATAGTCTAAAATAAAAATTACATACCTAACACGCAACAGTAGTTTTATAACAGTAATTTAGTGCAGTACAGTGAAATAACAGACTGCAGAATAAGAAGATTTCTTTCGTTCTATACCTAACGTTATGTGTCGCGTCTACATTATAAGTATGTTAGTGTTTGGTAAATGTTGCATACACGCACGGCTCAGTCCGATGCCCTTGCCCTATCAGCTAAGTGTTGAGGTAGGTCAGAGTTCTTGTTCTACACAAGTTGTTATGTTGATTTGTAGTTTAAGTAAGACGATCGATCAGGTTGGCGATTGTTTAATCATGATGTCATTATTGTCATAAATAAGGAAGCTAGGTTACTATGGCAAATCGGCAGTTTTATCTGCCCGGGAACGACTCCACTAATATCTGTAATCACGAAGACATCACTAACATCTGATCGTTCATATGCAGCATATTAAAGTGACAACATTCCAAAACAAAAATATGTGACGATCTTAACTTTTAAAGTGATCTGATACCTCTAAAAACATCTGTCGTTTAATAATTCTAAGTTTCTGTTAACAATTTTTTTTTTAGGGTTCCGTAGTAAAAGTCTCGAATACCTTATTTTCGTTATGTTCGTCCGTCATCGGCTATCCTCCCAAACGGTTAGTGCAGAAAGATGAAATTTTGTTAGAGCCTATAATGGGTAACTACGGAACCCTATATTATGCTTGGCCCGACACGCACTTGGCTGGTTTTAGACTTCTTACTATACTGACAAGTATACTATGTAAGAGAAGTCTTATAGTCCGGTCCTGTCCGTCTGTCCGCACTTTTCAACTCGAGAACTACAAGTGCTAGAAAGTTATGATTTGGCACATAGAATTTTGGTACAGAATAAACACCATAGCCGAAATAATTTCGATCGGGGGTCAAGTGGTTCCTGAGAACCATAGACCTAAAGTTTCTGAAATTCCCATAGAAAATGTATGGGTAAAAAATTCTATAAAATATTTTCATGTCGCAAAATTTTAGGCGAGTGAGAATATTTCAATAAATTTCATAACTTATGCGTAGACTATTTTAATTTACTGTAAATTTTTAAAAAAGCTTATTTTTTGATTTATAGTGGGAAGACCTGCGATTTAGGTTCCCATTCTGATTATTAAATGAGACGCGTGACTCGAAAACTAGACGATTTATGGAATTTTAATGTACTTAAATGTTGCTCTGTCGAGCTCTAGTCAACGAGTGATTGTTTACAAGTGACGGAATAGGATTAAAACGTGCTGTTTAGCACATAAACAGTATGATTATGATAGGTGGCTCTGCAGGTCACTACACTAGTTCTTACTTGAATGTCTTACAGGTGAAAATGGTATTGCCTGCAGACATGTGATATCACATAATAGTAAGAAGTCGTCTTATGCCTTCACTGCGATAGTGAAGGGCGCCTTGCTTGTTTTATATTCGCGAGATCTCCTATTCGACTATGGCCTACCACTAGTACAACTAATTTACTGTTTAAATGTATGTGTAAGTTTGTATGGTACTATGGTAGCAAAATATACTAGTTTGTCAGCTACGTAACGTGTTCGAGCGGAGCCAGCTCATTATACGAGAGGATGTCGAGGGCTCCCCAAATATACAGCTAATAGGCAGAGAACTTCTGCATCTTATAAACATTGTAGGTAGCAGATATGTAACATCAGAATCTGTTCTGACTCCTGACTGTTGGTATATATAGTTCGAATTACACACACACACTCACACATATCACGCCTATATCCCGAAGGGGTAGGCAGAGGTGCATTACACACCCACATTTTGCCAGTATTTTAGTCCCACGTAAAAGGGGGTAAGTCTATTGCTGTCACCGGGCACACATATATTATGTCCAAAATGGCCGAATTAATTTAATAAAGTGAAGTGTGTAAAAAAAAATTGAAACCCGTTGCCTTGCGATGTGCCAGCCGCTATGGCACAGCCAATTAAAGTCCTGGGCGTCTCGGACTCGAATTACGTGTTGTGTTTTATAAACTAATTTTCTTTCTTTCTTTCTTCTTTCATTACACAACGAAAATTAATTTAAAATTTCAGAATGATTATTAATTTTTAACTGACTTTAAAAGGAGGAGGTTCTCAATTCGAATGCACCTAAGTAGTTTGTCTTTTTTATGTTATTAAGTACTTCAATTGAGAGAAACGATTTTTATTTTTTTAAATTGAAAGCTTATGCTTTTCATGTGGTTCCATTTCAATTTAGTTTCGTTCCGATAAATTGAAGGCAATTTTATTGTTATTGAGCGGAACGAAGCGGAGCTCAATCTTAGGCGACAAGTGTAAATCGTTTGTGTGCCTACTCCTACGAAACAGCTCTACCGATTTTGATCAAATTTGGCATGCTGGTCGACATCATACCCGGGAGTGCATATATCTGAAATCATGAAAATAGAGCTGACCACGGAGGAATAATCACCGAAAATGTCCTGGACATCACCGAAAAATCAGATGATTAAATGGTTGCCATGGAAACACGTGCGTCAACAATGAAAATAGATTATTTTTTCATTCCATTAATTAATTTAAGTGTTCGATTCTGATTCTGATATGTAATAAAAACATTTGCTCCGCTCGACATTTGCAATTAGCAGCATGCTGCGCATACCTAGTTATTATAGTCTTAGGCCGGACTCGAACCGGCGATTGTTCCCTTTTAGAAGGAACGTTCTACCAACAGACCAAGACTAAGCCCGCGAAACTAATAATATCAAAATGTGTAAGGCAAAATCAAAACGGCACCGGCGTCGAGTCAGTCATCTACACCAGTTTAAGAACAAACTACTAGATACGGTTATCTGTACATGGGGCACACTAAAAGTATTGCACTTCTAGCTAATCGGAACTATTTGAATTTCGAATGTTATATTTTTTAAAACGTTTCAGCCTTCTTAGTAATAAAAAAAAACAATTGGCGGGAAGTCATTTGTCCATTGTTTTTTATCACACATCAAAGTTCTGCGTATGCTACGAAAATGGAATTAAGTCGAAAAGATTTTAGAGCGATGATTTTTTATGATTTTAAAAGTTCTCTCTCTCCGCAAGACTGTGCCGCTCGTCTTCAAAATGCTTTTGGGAGAGAAGCACCTGTTTGAGCACCGTGTGGCGATGGTTTGCTGTATTTGAGAGAGGTCGAGTTTCTTTACATGACGAATTTCGTGAAGCGCCCTTCACGAAATTCGTCTTGTAAAGAAACTCGGCCTTCAACTGCCGTCAACGAAAATAATGTGGCTACTGTTAAGCGGTTAATTGAAGAAAACCCGCGGATTACCTATGAGACAATTCGAGGACTATTGGGGATTGGTATGAGTCAAATCCAGAAAATTTTACACGAAGAATTGAAAGTTCGGAAACTTTGTTGTCTATGGATCCCTCATGAACTGACAGCGGAGCAGAAGCGGGCTCGCGTGGAATGGTGCTCACAGATGCTACTGAAGTACGACCACGGACATTCTAATGCTGTTTATGATATTGTCACAGGAGACGAGACGTGGATTTATTGTTTTGAACCTGAAAAAAAAACAGCAATCTTGTGAATAGGTGTTTGAAAATGAGAACAAGCCAACAAAAGTGAGGCAGGCGAGAAACGTTGGTAAAAAAATGATCGCGTTGTTTTTCTCAGCTACGGGTACCATTTGTACAACTCCACTTGAAGGTCAAAAGAGTGTTAATGCCGAGTGATATTCTACCATTTGTTTACTCAGGGTGTTAGAAAAAGTTTGCGAAAGATGACCCAAAAGCCACGTTCTCCTACATCATGACAACGCTTCTTCACACACAGCCAACACAACAAAGTCATTTTTAGCTTCCGAAAAAGTACAACTCGTCACCCATCCTGCGCATAGCCCCGACCTAGCACCCTGTGACTTCTGTATTTTCCCCAAAATCAAAGATTTGATGAGAGGTTTCACTTTTACCAACTCCGAAGAGGCAATAATAGCGTTCAATCAGCACGTAGAAAACATGCCTTCAGATCTGGTCCTCCTGTTTTAAAAAATGGTTCGATCGCATGAAATTATGTTTAAAATGTAAAGGAGAGTATTTTGATAAGCAATAAACATAATATTTTGGTTTTAACATGTTGTTTTTTTAAGTTACGCAAAACTTATGGTGTGACCGACGTATAAAGACTTCTCTATGTATATCAGGCTACGCCAAAAGACCGAGGTCTTTAAAACAATAGTTCCTATTTAAAGAATGTCTTTGTGCATATGATTTTCTTTGTGGAAAAACTAATGAGTTAAAAAAACTGTTGAATTGTTTTTTCAATCGCATTCACTGATGCATGTGAGTTTTTTTTCTTAATTATAAATTTTTCTCTTGTCCATTCAATGAGAAATAATTGGAAAAATAAATGAATAATGCTGTGAGACTGCTATATTTATGCTGCTACCTCAGAGGTTTTTCAGACTCGGCAAATGTTTCAGAGTTTAAAATTATTTAATAAACATATTTTATATGAAAAACATACCAAATATTTCCAATTTCTAAATCACTACTATTATCGATACTGAACTTTAAAATAATTTAATAAAAAGTTCAATATAGCTTGCACCTAAGTCTTATAGGTCTTAGAAAGATCGTGACGTTAGATGTGACCCATGACCAAGTCGTGATCTTCAGTCTGTTCAACTTCCGCGTGGTCCAAATGTCCATTATTTACTTTAAATCTATATGTTTCTCTTTCCTCCTCATGGCAGTAGGGTTGTACGGATAAGGATAGAAATAATATAGTAGGCGACAACGACATCTAGCCTCAAACTAGTTTACACAATTATCTATGTAGTTCTCATAGCACAAGCCAAATAGGGCTCGTGGTATGAATTATAGATAATCCGGTAAAGTGCATGTCGGACTCCCGCACAAAGGGTTCCGGATCAAAAAAACACGTTTGTTGTATGGGAGCCCCCTTAAATATCTATTATATTCTGTTTTTTTAATATTTGTTGTTATAGAGACAACAGAAATACATCATCTGTGAAAATTTCAACTTTCTAACTATCACGGTTCATGAGATACAGCCCAAGACAGATGGACGAACGGACGGACGGACAGCGAAGTCTAATCCCTATTTCCCTTGGTCACGACATCACGCGTGAACGGCTGGACGATTTCGCTAATTCTTTTTTTGTTGTATTCATTATTATCAGGAGAAGGTTCTTATGAAAAAAAAAATGCGTTACGAAGTTAGAATTAGGTAGATGCTTCTTGCTGTGTTATATGCTAAGAAGCCATTTCATCATCTTCGAGGCTCAAGTCATATCTACTACCAGCAGATGACAGAACGAGTACCTACCCGGAAATTAGATAATATTATATTGACTCTCTCTCCACTACTAGCAAAGTATTACTGGATAAGGTGAATCCTTATTACCCGACTTCAAAAAAGGAGGAGTTCTTCTTCCCCAGTGGGTCCATTTCAATTTAGTCCCATTCCGACAATTATTTGGTCCCATTTTGGTAGTTTGAAGTCGGTTTTTGTGTCAATTTGTGACGTTTTTCTTTCAAACATAATGACTGGCGAAACGTGGATTTATACACAATGTAGGCAGATATGCATTACACACCCACAATTTGCCAGTATTTTTAGTTCCACGTAATAGGGGGCAAGCCTATTGCCGTCACCGGGCACATTTATATGGGTTATGTCCAAAATGGCCCAATGGATTTGATAAAAAAGTAGCAGCTGTGTAGTAATTTTGAAAAAAGTAAACCCGTTGCCTTGCGATGAAATGTTGATGAAAGGCAACAAAATCTTACGTGCCAGCCACTGTGGCACAGCTAACTAAAGTCCTGGGTGTCTCGGACTAACGGATATTTATACAAATGCCTATGGATTTTTTTTTATTAACCCAAGCCTTGCTCAAAACACCTAAAACTTGCAACAAATGTATACGGATTACGGATAAGCGAGAGTTGAACCGGACAGACACTACGGCTTCGTAGACGTCCGAACCATTGACCACGCCACCCCGGCCCAGTTAAAACTCAGATGAGTTTTATTAACAAATTCCATTGAAGTCTAAACCAGAACCGTAAACAGCTGTTTTTTTTTAATTCTTTTGTACATACCCACGTAAAGCAAATGCACGCTATAAAGTTTAATACAAACAATTTATTTTTATTTTTTTATATCTCTGGCGACGTCTGGCGAACGCGGGCGATTCTCATAGTACACAGGAATACTACAGAGAGTGGCCCTCAATTTGACGACCCAGCAATGTGCCTCTTCACGCTTCGATTAAAGAACCCAGGGTTATATGTTGGAGGAAACACGTGCGCAGGCAGGGCCTTCCAAGCCACCATCGTTCGGCAGAGAAACGAACTTTTAAAACGCTCAGTTCTCGCGAAGACGGTTTCCACGGTATGAGAGTGACATCTCTGCCCGGCACGCGTTGTTCTGGATCGGAAGGGAGAGGGTGGAATCAGGTTGAAGAGCTCTTCAGAACACTCACCAATATGCACAAAGGCGTGCTAAGTC
The DNA here is from genome assembly GCA_963556515.1 of Nudaria mundana. Classification (NCBI taxonomy): domain Eukaryota; kingdom Metazoa; phylum Arthropoda; class Insecta; order Lepidoptera; family Erebidae; genus Nudaria; species Nudaria mundana. The sequence goes on along the minus strand of OY748302.1, from coordinate 15,391,888 downwards.
AATGTGACTTATCTGCCAGCAGACCTTAGAGTTGTAGAGGAGACCTTTATTTTTCAAAAGGAACATTTTTATTAATAAGATAATAAGTGTAAATCTTAACTACATGACAACCCTAGCGAAGTAATACCCTCATTCTACACAAGACCCTCGCAAGTAACGATCGCTGCATCACACTGATAATTTAAAAAAAAATACGTATACTTCCCATGACTAAAATTTAACCATATCACATATTTTTTAAATTAATTTCCTACTTTTATAATAAAATATAAGAAACTTTGTTACAGCGGAATAGAGTTGGTTTTTATAGGATATTATTCGAGGAAGACTTACACGTATTCTTTATATAAATGCCTATTAATTTTTATGATACGTCGTATGATATTACTTATATTATAGAAAATACCTGAGTAACTAGCTCACAATGTTTCACGAGACTTACTTCTAAAACTGTATTATTTTCGCTTCCTTGTTGTATAAATAAAACCAGCGAAGTGTGAGTCGAACTAGCGCACGAAGGATTCCATACAATATATAATACTAGGTATTCGCCGGAACGCGGGCGGTTACGTCGAAATAAATAAGACGGAGAACGTAATTAAAAACTCAAAAACTATAAAAGCCACATATACCAAAAACTATACAACAAAGCACGTTAATGTATCTGCATGCCAAATTTCAAGTCGATTAGTTTAAAATTGCGACCGGTATCGTTTTACATACATTTTCCATTGGGCCCATCTTAGAAAAGACTCCGCTACGCTTCGTCTTAATAAAAATCAATATAGGTATCTATAATAAAAATCGCTGAATGTGTTGCTAAGCGCAAATCTCGAGAGCAGCTGAACCGATTTCGCTATTTCTTTTTTTGTTGTGATCGTTACTATCACGAGAAGGTTCTTATGAGGAAAAAAAAAGTTTAGAGGAAAATAAGAAAGCGGTACGAAGTTCGCTGGGACGGCTAGTTATCTATAAGAAAGGGCAAAACAAATTGCGTTTGTTGTATAGGAGCCCCCGTTAATATTTATTATATTCTGTTTTTTAGTATTTGTTGTAGGGACAACAGAAATACATCATCTGTGAAAATTTCAACTTTCACGGTTCACGAGTTCACCCTGGAGACAGACGGACGGACTGTCAGAAATAGGGTTCCCGTTTTACCCTTTGTGTACGGAACCCTAATAAGACTAGACTTTTGAACTTATTTTTTTCTTTTGTCGGAATATGTAAATGTTTTGTGAAGTTGCTCCAGTTTTAAAATATAAATGTGCATTCATTTGACGTTGAAAAGAGTTATTAGCTCTTTGTTTGGCGCTTAAACAACATGAAAAGCGACATGTTGTTACGAAAATACATCATTTTATATTTCATAACATATAAAACAAAGTCTCTTCCGTCCGTATGTATGCTTAGATCTTTAAAACTATGCAACGGATTTTAATGCGGTTTTCACCAATGGATAGAGTGGTTCTCGAGGAAGGTTTTTGTGAACCTATATAATTTGTCAAGTATGTGAAGTCGCGGGCATCCCCTACATAAAAGACAGGGTTGAATCATTAAGGTACCTACTAAATGTAACTACTTTCGTAGTTGAATACAATTATTCAATTACTCTATACAAATTCCAACTAAGTAAGACTTATACTTGACATTAAATTCTAGAAAAGTCTAAAGATATCTATATCCGATTTCAATTTCAATTTAATTTTTTTTTTTTTTTTGCGAAATTTTGTTATGTACAGAGATATTACATAATTATTAATAGTTCGACCATATTTCCGCCAACTGGCATGCAAAATTAGCAGGGATGTCAGCTAAATTATAAAAATACACTCGAATTAGAATGTCTGAGCAAAGAGCACATTATACCAAATTATTTACAATTGTCAATATAGTGATTAATTAATTAATTACTAATAATAATATGGATTATACAACGTAAATTACAATTCATTTTACATTGTGAATCATGAATTATTTATGACACATTTTACCTTGGCATGTCTATCAAATTAATTTATTTCATGATACTGATTGACCGGGTTGCTAGTGTAGAATTTAAAAACTGTTTTGTCTATTATATGGTCCGTAACCTTGTGGTTGTTATCTATAATCTATAAGAAAATAGAATCCCTACCATCATAACAAAGTATAAAACGAAGTCGCCCGTTCCGTATGTATGCTTAGATCTTTAAAACTACGCAACGGATTTTGATGCGGTTTTCAGCAATGGATAGAGTGGTTCTCGAGGAAGGTTTTTGTGTAAAATTTATCAAGCGGGCGAAGCCGTGGGCGTCCGCTAGTTGAGCGAAGCGAGCCGAAGTCGAGCGGAGCTCTCAACGGGTGACTCAAATTATTTTTCAAACGATTTATGTTAAATTGTTTCTCGGCGAATACTCGGCCGATTTCGGATTTTCTTGCACTCATCAATAGCTTACAGAATTACCCAGGTTATTAGGATGCCAGAATTTTGAACTTAAACTCGCTTCGCTCAAATATATGATGCAGCGTAACGGTACGTTTCGCGACTGCGGCGACCTAGTATAGTATTCCCTATTTACAAATAGTGGCCTATCGCTAAAAAAAGGAGCAGGTTCTTTATCTGACACTATGTTTTTTATGTTGTCTTTGGACTGGCTGGCCCGATTCTGAATTATTTTTTTAATTGAACACACTGTAAGCACATAACACAAAACTACTGCTTTCCTAACTTCCCAGGTCCCAACTAGCCGTATGCAATTAACAAGAGAGGTCTTTTGATTAGCAGATTAATAAATAAATAAATAAATATTTTGGACATTCTCACACAACGTCATCTAACCCAAACTAAGCTATAAGGTTGTGCTATGGGATCTAGACAACTGATTTGATGATTGGTTACCAGAAAATTATTCCACATACCTACATTAAAAAACTTAACGCACCGTACATACACGGAAAGAGATAATTCCGTACAACTGGCTAGAGGAACTCAATTGAATATTACACAATAGGGACTAGGCAGCCATTGAAAATCGTGTATCATGTCTATAGTACGAAACGAGTGAACCGAACGAACGAGTGAACTTTTTGAACGCACCCGACCGATTATTGAACGAATGGTCCTTCTGTATCGATGGAACGCGGATATTAATTTTGAAAATGGAAGTTGGTTTGTATTCTGTGGTCTGGCTTTATAAAAATGTAAACTTAAGGGTGCGTTCAGACTGTTCAGAGGAATTTTATCGATGTGATACAAGTTAAATAATACAGTAAATAAAACTTTTAATATAATTTGTATTTCATAATGTGTCATTCTCACACATCGTCATCAAGCCCAAACTAACCTAGATAAGCTTGTGCTTTGGGAACTACTATATACTAATGTATTTAGGGACAATTAATAAACATACATACTTATTTATTTCTAAATGCATGCAAGTGAGGTTGCTAAGGCCTCTTAGCATAGTATTAAACAAAAGCATTACCTATACATTATACATATTACATAACGACTTCATTGACTCAGCGTGGTCAGCCGACCGACGATAACGATTGCTTTGATCACTCGCACGGCAAATTCGTGTGTGAACTCCAAAACTATTTGGTTAATGTTAATTCTAAAATGTAGATTTGCAAATGTGATAATTTGCAATTTACTGGTTTGTTCGAAATTAGTGCAACATTATTTTGAATAGGTACTTACTCGTTTAAATAATTATAGGACCGAATACGGACGTTGTAAAAAACCCCTCCTACCTTACTAAAACTATCTTACATATATAACTAAATATAACTATCTAACTAACTAATATATATATCTATAAACTAAGAGGGAAGAAAGAAAGGAAAGGACTATAAATAAATACAGAAAGAAAGAAAGACTAAGAAGAAGGAAAACCTAGAATATGGAAGGAATTATATCTAGAATAAATTGAACATGGATTATATTTTTTTTTTTTCAATTCTGGACGGAGAAACTGAAATACATGGAAAGCTTAAAATGATTATACTATTCTATCTGATAAGATGATAGTATATCAACTATATAGTTCCATTTAGAATACCTATAAGGTACTTCTAATATGAACTTTTACTGAAGATTGGCCAAAGTGATCGATCGTCTAGTGATTAGTGGTAGGACTCTACGTTGTGTCATAGCAAACCGGATTCTTTTTTGTGATTATGCGCTCAGAACTATAATGTAAGACCTAAATAATGCTTCTAATTTCAAACCTAAATAAGTGAAGTTAATATCTTATAGTGATTCTAAATTATTTGTTAGACCTAACTAGTGCTTTTAATTTCCTAAACCTAGACAAGTTGTTCTAGTAACTCAGATTGTCCTATCAGTAATAGATGAAAGGTATTTTAGTGTCAATTGTGTACATAACCTAAAAGTGACATTAATATTGATAATATTATTCTGGATTACTGTAATAAATTATTAAAGCTTTAACAACAAGTGAGTATCTATTTATTTATAATAAGATATTGAATTATAGTGGTTATTATAGAACCTAGGGATGTAGCATACAGACTAGTTGCAATAATTAAATGTTTACCGAATGGTCATGATAATTAGGAGGGGTAATGGACTGTAGGTAATTAGGTATCAATGTGGGGTTGGAAATAGCCTTCACTGCCCCAGCCACGCAGAGGCTGACTGAGAATCAATCCATACACCATATTCTCTCGTGAAGATAATTTTGGATGATGAAGCAGCTTGAACAGCTGATCACGAAGGGATTAGAACGAGTTCCAGATCCACAAAATCGATGTTAATATTATCAATAGGTAAGTATACCCAGTGATAGCCATAATAGTTCAGCTAGGAGTTATGCTTGGCAAGAACCTCCAAAGCTTATTGGTATATCTGAGATCATGTTCATACAAACAGTCTCATAAATTATAAAATGACGAATTGTAGAAGATCCGAGGATACATCTACCGTAGAAACCCTGATCCAATGATACATCAACTCTATCTCAATCTGGTCCAGTCAAGGAAATCCAGTGAGTCCGGAGCAGTGCTCAAATTCACAAGGGCTGCCCATGAAATACAATCAGCAATACACGATACAGTCTATCTCGTCTTGCCCTTAGGCCAAGAGAGTCCGGACCATCGGTAAGCCAAGTTGCAACCATGCCAGCAAAGTGGTTGAAGTTGTAATCATATGAATGTCCGTACCACAAACACTCAGATATACATCAAGATAGTTATCATTAATGTAACATAAATCCATTCTGAACTATTTTAGCAGATAGATACAAGTATTTAAGAATTAGCTTCTGGTAACCCGAGTAGGATTAATATAGGATGAAGGGATAAGTAAGTATGGGTTTTATGATTATAGTTTATACATTTGCTTGACCACAATGGGAAAAGTAGGTATAATAAAACAACCATATTTATTGTAGTGTATTTATTGAATAATTACCTTCACCTATGTAGAATAGCCTTCTTGAAAATGTATTATGTAACTGTTATTTACATTCTACAGATAGATCAGAATAAGTACTATAAGGAGTGGGTAAGTTGGGTAGGAGTTCACTCAATATTCCATTGCTCCACCAAGTAATATCAAGCTAGTCTGACTTGGATATCGGAGTTCTAAACGAACCAGGCTGTTAGAACTACTTAGGTTTCTCTTATAAATTCCAATCTCCTCTGGTGAGACATAGCTCCGAGTAGACTGGAGGATACCCAGGTATGTTATAACCTTGAAAATATGCAAGCGCCAAACGCTTAGTAGACCAAGATTTAATCGATTTCTGAGATGAGCAAATACAGCTACATCTTCATGTATATCAACTGAAGCTTGTTCAGCATACCAGGAAACAATTTAACCCAAGATTAAATTGCTTCCATCTCAAACCATCCGCTATCCAAAATCTTACAAAATTGGAAATTCCTATAATAAAACACATGGGGGGTAGTATTATTCTGATACTATCATTCCATTAGCGGTTTCAATAATAAAGGTATGCGAGATGAATTCAAGAAGGAATTCCCACAGGCTTATGAACCAAGTTACCTCACCTATTACCATGATTCACCAAATATATAATTAGGTATCACACAGTAAAGGTTACTAATATAAATTAATTTAGTTTATGCCATCCTAGGCATAGCTCCGACAATGGACTGGTTTTACCAATCATTGCATGAAAGATTTGGCGAATATAGACACACTCAAGTATGCTAACATAATTTGTTTCAACCTCACCTAGGTGCTTCTGATTACGGACGAGGATTACCAATCAATATAGGAATGATATAGCGAATGTGGTACACTAAAGTGTATATGTAATTCAGATCAATCCTCCTAATGGTTTATGACTCTGTTCATACACCTCAGGTTAATCGCTGGTTAGTTCAGGGTGGTCAAGCAACGGTATGAAATATAATATGTATGTAGGTAATATACAATAAAGATATTAGAATCAGCATTGTAAATATATTCAATTTTGGACAACTTTTCGATTCACAATATTCATTAATTAGGTAGGTAGGTAGGTTGATATGTAGTAGGTAGTAAGTATGATAATATGACCATTATTTACGGGTAGTTCCTACCACGCTTCCTACTTCGGTTCAAGACGATTTCATCAAAATTATCTCGTTAAAATTGGCTAAGTAGTGATTATTTAGTCATTACTACACGCACTAACAGAACTAATTAGAATTGACACTGGAGATTCGATTATGCTGTTACAGTCATTTAACTAGAATGTACCTAGAATGTTGTACGCCAGGACAATATAGAATATTTAAATAACGCTGGATGTCTATAAACTACACTGGATTTATCGCACCTATACATCCTCAATCTGAACAAAATGGACACTTATCTTACGACAATTACACTGAATCATGAATTTATCCTTACTTTATCGTTCATGTACGCATTCCGAGCCCTTAGACAAATTTTACCATAAATTTTACCATATTCATCAGATTACACGCTAAAACTCTAGAAATCATTCGTCAGTTCGTTGTCCATACGGTGTGACCAATTTCTAAATTATCAAAAATATGTGGGTAAACTTCATGACATTGGTAAATACATGGAGGGTATTTGGATAAAATAATTCACAACGATTTTAATAGAATGAAAAGATCTGACCTCAAAATGACGTCTTCCTCGACTCCTCGTTGCTCTGCAGCTGCATCTTGAATCACTTAAATTAGTGCTAGTCTCATAGCGCGGACTAGTATGTAATGTCGTACACTTATCGCCAAGAGACCAGACTCAATCTCTTTCCCAAATGCAATAGATATAAAATATCTATTCATTTCTATCCCCAGAAGTCTTAGAAGCGATAAATGCTTGAGTAAAATGTGTGTGTATCCCTCTGAATAGAATCTGGCCAGGATTCTAGACAAAGGCGTATAATAAAATAAATACATATATATAATAAATAATTGTAGGGGTAGGTGTATTGTGCAGGTACCTAAGATACTCACATGTCGACGGTTGCAACTCGCACTAGATGATACCGACCACTCAGAGAATGAGCAGAGTTACGTTACTGTTGAAAATCCGGCAAACAAAAGAGGACGTTATACTGTCGAAAATCAGGAAAGAAAAGAGCAGAGTTACGTTACTATTGAAAACCAGGAGATCAAAGAGAGCTACGTTACCGACGAAATTCCGAAAATCAAAAGAGGACGAGCAGAGTTACGTTACTATTGAAAACCAGGAGATCAAAGAGGACGAGAATCCCGCACACCCGTTTTTATAACCTTTTCCTAAACCACCTCCCATATCCGTATCATTCGTTCTTTTCCCGTAAACCCATTCTATAACCTAGCAACACCGATCTACACTCTTTCCCACTTCCAACAATTCCAATAACCATTAACTAACTTTAAATCTTAATTATATAATCTAAACATACAGAACCCATTCAATGTTTCTACTACTTCACTTAATTTTTACTTGGCATTCTAATTGAATTTACATAATACATAATATGTATTTGCTTATTTAATAGATACATACATCAATCATAACTTGTATTCAAAATTATACCTAGGGTCTAAGTTTGACTAAATTGACTGTCTTTTCTATTCAATACTTTCATATTTTTGACCATAACTTTATTATTAATTGGAATTTTAATGTTATATTTTGAATGGTAGTCGTAGGTACTGGCACAATCAATATTCTAACATCAATTATTGCCAATCTATCAATAATTTGAAATCCAACATAAACCTTAATTCCCTTCCTAAACTAATATATGCATTTCCAGATTTATGAATTCTACTTATACATTGGCTATAAAGTGACAACTAATGAACCAATCACCCCTAAGGTACGGTGTCTTACTTATACTTACGTTTAATAACTAGACATGCTGAAAATAAGTAAATTATTAAAATTTAATAATTTGATTCATTTAAAATTTATAATTAGCGCCATCTAGTGATAATAGGATGAACTAAGTACTATTTGCTTAGAGAATATAGTGTATCCGACATTGATTTTAATGTAATTGTTAATTGCCAGCAGATGGCAGTTATAAATAATTTTTATCATATCAAAATGAGATTTATTCAATTAAGAATGATATTTTTTAAAGGGGAATTAAAACAATCGAATCTTATTATTCTTTATTTTATGTTTCCAATTTGAAGGTCTTCTTCAAGAAGAATTAGCGTTGCAGACATAAATTTATCATACGGATCTACTCGTGTGAGTAGAGATCCGTTACAACCGCCCCCTAAATTAGTTTGGAACTTGCCGGAAAACTAATTTACAATTTACTAATTGATAAAGGATGTCTACAATGCTTAACAATGTTGTTTATACCGAGAAGGCCGCCTCCTCCCCTCCATAGAAGTCAGTTGAATACTACGACCATTCCTTAACGAAGTGAAAATGGTAATTATATGAATCTAATTTATAATGTAGTTATAATTAAAGTAAAGTTATTATAAATAATTGAAGTAACTTAATGTACGCGGGTCATAGTATAAATGGTTTCTACGGGCCTTCCCCGACTCCATCATTTGTTCGGTTTTTTTTTTTTTTTTTTTTTTTTTTTTTTTTTTCAAACATTTATCTTAAATACAAGTTACAGGTATTAGTTTCTTACCTCTAATAATGTTAGTTTTAGGGTCCACCAACGTATATACATTGGTGTATGGTATAGCGGCTACTATATATGGTCCTTCATATAAGAGTTCAAATTTCTTAATTACCTTCTTTTGGGCTACAGATTTATTAGCCTTCCTAATCTTTACTAATTCTCCAATCTCAAATTTAATTAAACGGTGTGAGCGGTTATATGTTTTTTGTCGTTTCACACTGTTTTGTTTTAAGTTTTCTTTAACTTTTAATCCGAACTAAGTCAGCGTCTTTTGTTCTAATTAATTCTGGCAAACAATTGTCAAATGACATACGATTAGGATTACCAAAAAGAACTTCCCTAGGTGTGAATCCTGTACTCTCATGGAATGTGTTATTGTATAGAGACTCTATACGAGGTAATATTGTCGCCCATCCCTTGTGGTTCTTATGACAATATGCCCTAAACAATCTTCCTAGTTCTTTATTAACCCGTTCAGTTGTATTAGGTCTAGGATTGCGAACTGTTGTATATATTGGCTTAATAGACATATCTTTTAATGAATTTTTCCATGTATTACAACTAAACTGACTACCATTATCCGTCATAACTACTTTAGGCTTTATTATTTTAGAAAAATGTTTTAATTTAGTTACTACTGCTTGCGATGTGGCTTTAGCTAAACCATACAACTTTATGAATTTACTGAATGAATCTTGTATTACTAAAATATAAGCAACACCAAATTTTCCTTTTGGTAAGGGACCATAAAGATCCGCCATAACTATATCACCTACTTGCTCGGTTACAATTGATTGACATTCCCCTACATATTTAACATTATCGCTTTTAGATAACTGACAAATATGACATTTCTTTAAAACATCTTTAACTAGTTTTATCATACCAATCCAATAAAATCTATCTCTTAAATATGCTAAGATCTTATGTACCCCTTGATGTCCCATTTCCTCATGAATTTGCAAAATTACAGGTCCCCTTAATTCAGCAGGCAATATGTAACTACTTTATTGGTCCCTGTGGAAAAATACAACACACCTTCCTTGAAATGACAACGTTGTGCAATGTTTCTTAATCTCCTTTTAATAGTTATATCGCTTGGGTTGTTCAAAATTTTTATAATTTCTTTAATTTCACTGTCATTGGACTGGAAAGATGCTATATTTTTTAAATCACTTATCAATTTATTATTTCTAGTGGATTCCATGTAATGAATCTCGGGATAATTATCCTTATCATCTTGTACACATGTCCCACCAGGTGGAAACCTAGAAAGGACGTCTACCGCTACATTATCAGTTCCTTTAACGTGTTCAACTGTATAATTGAATTGCTCTAAATATAATATCCACCTAATTATCCGGCTATTGAATAATTTCCAAGTTCGTAGTGAAGTCAAAGCTTTATGATCTGTAATTATAATCAGCCGCGGCGCGCCTCTAACATAAGTTTCATATTTCCTTAAACAGTAAATAATAGCCCAAAACTCTTGTTCAGTTACAGTCCATCTTAGCTCGGCCCCTCTTAATGCCCTACTGCAAAACCCAATTATTCTCATTTCCCCCTGATCATCACGCTGAAATAATACTCCTGCTATACCTACTCCTGAACTATCAGTCTGTAAGTAAAATGGCCTAGACATATCCGGATGATGTAACATGATAGTTTGTAAAAACCTATCCTTTAGATCTTCGAAAGCTTGATGAGCCTCATGATCCCAAGACCATGCCTTATCCTTCCTAAGTAATCTACATAATGGTTGAATATTAGCATTATAATTCGGTATAAATCTCCTATAATAGTTACACAAGCCTAGGAATGCCCTTAAGTGTTTTATCTTTTTAGGTACGGGAAAGTTCTTAATAGATTCTATTTTTTCAGGATCCGTTCTAATTCCTTCGGTAGAGATAATATGCCCTAGCATCTTAACTTCCTTACAAATGAATTTACATTTCTCTATATTGCAAGTGAGACCGGCGGACTTTAGTTTATTCAAAATGATACTAATGTGATCTAAGTGTTCTACTAAAGTTCCAGTTGTCAGAATAGCTAAATCGTCTAAATAATTGACACAGAAATCACGTACTTCCTGTCCTAGTATTAGATCTATAGCCCTACTAAAGCTTCCTACAGACGTGCGGAGGCCCTGCGGTAGACGATTATAAAAATAACTTTTACCATTAAAGGTAAACCCAGTGTATTTTCTACTGTCTTTGGATATAGGAATTTGAAAATAGGCATTATTTAGATCTATAATACTAATGAAATTTACCCCATGAAAGGAATTTAAGACATCTATTTGCATTGTTGGTGTTTCTGATTCCGGAATCATGTGTTTATTTATTTCCCTAGCGTCGAACAATACCCTTATTGAACCGTCAGGCTTAATAGTAAACGTTAGTGGACTGCTATAAGGCGTAGAGCCACGGCTTATTATGCCCATATCAACCATTTCTGTTAGTTTGTCCTCCATTTTTTGTCTATATGCGTACGGTACAGGATAAGATCGTTTAATTATTGGAGCTTGATTAGTCATTTTAATTTCATGCTCATAGCAATTAGCCAACCCTAACTTGTTAGTAAATACTTCTCTATGTAAGTTAAGGACTTCCTTTAATTTATTAATTTGAATTTCTTGAAGAGGCAATCCGGTTTTAATTTTACTTAAACATTCAGGAAAGCTAGGTTCCGTAGTTATTCTTCTTAATAATTTATATTCACAGAATGGTATAGAACATTTGACATTATCTTTAACAATTTCTAATCCAAAGGGTGGATTCTCTAATTGAATAATTACTTTATTCGCTAATAACCAATCAAACCCTAAAATCATATGATTCACTAAATTAGGTATTATTAAAAATCTAGTATCAATAGTAATATTATTAAATTCAACTGGTAATATAGTCATCTGTTGAATTTTTGAACTCTTCCCACCCCAAGCGCTTTTAACTTGAATTGACCTAACTGGAAGCAAAGGAACTTTATCCTTAAGCTCAGAGTATATTAATTCCCAAAGAGTCCCTGAAATACATGTAACATCACTACCGGTATCGACTAAGCTAACTACATTCTTCCCTAACACCCCAACAACTATTTCAGATTTTACTTCTTGTTGTATCTCTGGTACGATATGGTCTTCTTCCTCGAACAATGAATTAACTGTCCCTACTGTTTTAATTAAATCACTACTATTTACATCAGACTTAAGCTTAAATAATTCTATGATTGTATTAGGATAATCAAAAAAATCAAGATTGTATAATTCTAATTGAATTCTAAATTATGTCTAATTGGTTTTAAGATTCCTGTTTGACGCCGACCTAATCCTGATCCAGGCTTCCACCCCATCGACAACATTATATGTAAAGATATAGGTAATCTCTTTGCTCCTGTCGTAGTTGGTGCAATGGAGCACATATCACCAACAGTGGTTAAATTATTAGATTCCCTATCACTAACATCGTTAACTACTGATACCAATACATTATTTTCTTCCTTATCACCACGTTGCGTTGCATTCTTCTGATATTGCCGTTGATAGTTGAATTTCTTGTTAAACTGTCGACCTGAAGAAGCATGTTGCCGATGTGATGGTGGAAGAGACGACTTAGGAGTGTCTTGAAGATCGCGCCCCCGTTGAATGTTGATATTGTCTAGTTTCCTTAAAAATTCAGTGGCCTCTAAAATAGTTGAAGCGTTACTAGTTGACCAAGCAAACTGTACATCCTTCGGGAAATGGCGTATTATATCCCCCACGAGTTGATTCTCTTGCATTGGATACGTTAACATTTTTGATTGGCCACATAGACCAATAAAATGTCCCTGCATAGTCGTTCTTGAACCGTCCCAAGTGTTTTGAACTATCCTACGACGCAAGTTATTTTGTTCTGTTTCTCCCCAGTAATGATCCAGGAAGTCCCTCTTAAAATCGTCAAACTGCATCCACCTGTCCTTATAAAGTCTGGCCCAATCACGAGTCTCCCCTTCTAAATATTCTATAATGAGATCTATATTTGTCATCCCACTAGGAATCTTCTTTAAATATGCTGTAAGGTCTTCTATAAAAGTAACAGGATGTTTCTTTTTACTCCCAGGATACCTAGGTTTATCTAGTTGTGGCTGGAAATACGGGTAACCTCCAGAAACAACTCCCATACCTTCAATAGGTCTCATTGCATTGGTGTTGGTTGTAGGTTGAAATTGCTGATCAGTTGATCCGCTGCTTGCTGAAGAAGATGCAGACCGTATTTGCCCTTCTAGTTGAGACAATTTCATACATATTGGGGTCACAGCCTGTTTTATCATTTTAGTCATATAAGTTATCGGATCTATCTTCTTTCGTTTTGGTTTCGGGCTGTCGCTTGCTGCATTGATATTTGAAGCTTTAGCCAATCTCTTTCTCGGTGCTCGATTCATTTTACTAACACTTGTAATTATTTAATGGACACAGATATAACAGTTATTCAACTAATTATAAATCACAATCAAACTTATTTATTATTTATTCACTCACTGATAAAGGCATTTCACTGATTAAGTTATAAATCACAATCACTTATTTATTATTATTTATTTTAATCACTGATAAAAGTATTTCACTGATAAAGTTATAAATCACAATCAACTTATTTATTATTATTTATTTTACTCACTGATAAAAGTATTTCACTGATAAAGTTATAAATCACAATCAACTTATTTATTATTATTTATTTTACTCACTGATAAAGGTATTTCACTGATAAAGTTATAAATCACTTATTACGTTGTCCTGTAACGAAAATCTAAATAAGTACTTATTTCATTTTATGTAAAGAAGGATATAGCAAGTATATACCTATGTTATTTAATTTTATACTTGTGAAAGTTTTATCCAATTCATTTTAATATATATCATAATTACCTAATCTAACTCAATGCAGGTTATATGTAATTCTAATGGCTAGACTTTTTATTAGGCATACATATACGTAAGGAGCGCTAAGGCAGTTTAACTAGTATGATTTTTAATCTACTTCATAGTAAACGCATAAATTCCCTGTACAACTTCTAAGTCAAAGCTAGCGTGACAATAACTTTGTTTTACCGTATTATGCAACAATGGTAGCATAGGTACACGTAAGTACATGTATGATTCAACTTACCGCTGTATTTATTGTAATTCCAATATAAACACACTATTTGAACTCACTCATACATTTTTACCGGCAACTTTCATAGCTGAAACTTCACAACAACAAACTTTCACACTTCCATAACTTTCACTGAACGCAATGCATTACTCTTTACGTAATTAATTGAACTAATTCGCTAATATTGACCCGATTTTGTAAAACAATTAATTTAAAACAAATAATAAACTTTTTAAAACTTCGTAACGGTAACGTAAATATATTTACCAAGTTCAATTTGACTTGACAGCTACTATGTTGAAGTCAAACCTTTGACAACTGACATGACATGACAGATTGTTCGGGAGGCTAAAGTCTTTTGACTATACTGCCTACCTTAACTACAATATGGCAATTGAGAATTGTTTTTGACACTTGGCAAAGACAATTCCGTCAAATTCGTCGAGTTGGAATATCGATTGGGCTCGATATTAAGTTAAATTACCTGTATTGCTCAATTTGAATTGAATTTATTAGTAATTGTACGCCCCCGTAATCGTTATTTATTTGAGAATAATATAAATGAGAACAATTACTGACTGTAAACACCAGATTCTCTAAGCAAAACATAAAATAGTATAAAATTAAATTTTGTCCGCTCTGAAATAAACACAACAATACACAAAGAAAATGTAAAGTAACAATACACAGATAATAATAAAAAAGCTGTATCATACATCAATGAATCAATTTATTAAGTACTTACCGAAGTATCTCCCTGAAATAATACACAATATTCCAAAATTGAATACAAGAATTCTAAATATTTACTCTATGGTCAGTTTTCTAGCTAAAAGCAAAACTCTATTATATACTAATATTCTCTATGGTCCATGGCTGCCGCTTAGGAATTTTAGCAATTAATATTATAATTATGAAAAAGTTCTTAGTTTGGATATAAAAGGAATAATTTACTTCGTCATTATTTTAATAAGGTGAGTTATTTATTAATGAAGATGAGAAAACATTATACGAGCAACTTGACTAACTAATTTAGTTTCCTACTTGTACTTACCTACTTAACCTAAATAGCGCAGTAAACACAACCATTTCACGAGCAACAAATTGTGACTTTATTAAGCCACCGACGTTCATAAGCAGCCTAGCATATACTAATTATGTTGAATGATTTCAGATTCAAGAATAACCTATGATGAAATATGTATGTGATAATCCAAATATTGCATAACCTATTCTACAGCCATACAAATCACTTGTATCCTGGTCACGGCACCAAATTGTAAAAAACCCCTCCTACCTTACTAAAACTATCTTACATATATAACTAAATATAACTATCTAACTAACTAATATATATATCTATAAACTAAGAGGGAAGAAAGAAAGGAAAGGACTATAAATAAATACAGAAAGAAAGAAAGACTAAGAAGAAGGAAAACCTAGAATATGGAAGGAATTATATCTAGAATAAATTGAACATGGATTATATTTTTTTTTTTTCAATTCTGGACGGAGAAACTGAAATACATGGAAAGCTTAAAATGATTATACTATTCTATCTGATAAGATGATAGTATATCAACTATATAGTTCCATTTAGAATACCTATAAGGTACTTCTAATATGAACTTTTACTGAAGATTGGCCAAAGTGATCGATCGTCTAGTGATTAGTGGTAGGACTCTACGTTGTGTCATAGCAAACCGGATTCTTTTTTGTGATTATGCGCTCAGAACTATAATGTAAGACCTAAATAATGCTTCTAATTTCAAACCTAAATAAGTGAAGTTAATATCTTATAGTGATTCTAAATTATTTGTTAGACCTAACTAGTGCTTTTAATTTCCTAAACCTAGACAAGTTGTTCTAGTAACTCAGATTGTCCTATCAGTAATAGATGAAAGGTATTTTAGTGTCAATTGTGTACATAACCTAAAAGTGACATTAATATTGATAATATTATTCTGGATTACTGTAATAAATTATTAAAGCTTTAACAACAAGTGAGTATCTATTTATTTATAATAAGATATTGAATTATAGTGGTTATTATAGAACCTAGGGATGTAGCATACAGACTAGTTGCAATAATTAAATGTTTACCGAATGGTCATGATAATTAGGAGGGGTAATGGACTGTAGGTAATTAGGTATCAATGTGGGGTTGGAAATAGCCTTCACTGCCCCAGCCACGCAGAGGCTGACTGAGAATCAATCCATACACCATATTCTCTCGTGAAGATAATTTTGGATGATGAAGCAGCTTGAACAGCTGATCACGAAGGGATTAGAACGAGTTCCAGATCCACAAAATCGATGTTAATATTATCAATAGGTAAGTATACCCAGTGATAGCCATAATAGTTCAGCTAGGAGTTATGCTTGGCAAGAACCTCCAAAGCTTATTGGTATATCTGAGATCATGTTCATACAAACAGTCTCATAAATTATAAAATGACGAATTGTAGAAGATCCGAGGATACATCTACCGTAGAAACCCTGATCCAATGATACATCAACTCTATCTCAATCTGGTCCAGTCAAGGAAATCCAGTGAGTCCGGAGCAGTGCTCAAATTCACAAGGGCTGCCCATGAAATACAATCAGCAATACACGATACAGTCTATCTCGTCTTGCCCTTAGGCCAAGAGAGTCCGGACCATCGGTAAGCCAAGTTGCAACCATGCCAGCAAAGTGGTTGAAGTTGTAATCATATGAATGTCCGTACCACAAACACTCAGATATACATCAAGATAGTTATCATTAATGTAACATAAATCCATTCTGAACTATTTTAGCAGATAGATACAAGTATTTAAGAATTAGCTTCTGGTAACCCGAGTAGGATTAATATAGGATGAAGGGATAAGTAAGTATGGGTTTTATGATTATAGTTTATACATTTGCTTGACCACAATGGGAAAAGTAGGTATAATAAAACAACCATATTTATTGTAGTGTATTTATTGAATAATTACCTTCACCTATGTAGAATAGCCTTCTTGAAAATGTATTATGTAACTGTTATTTACATTCTACAGATAGATCAGAATAAGTACTATAAGGAGTGGGTAAGTTGGGTAGGAGTTCACTCAATATTCCATTGCTCCACCAAGTAATATCAAGCTAGTCTGACTTGGATATCGGAGTTCTAAACGAACCAGGCTGTTAGAACTACTTAGGTTTCTCTTATAAATTCCAATCTCCTCTGGTGAGACATAGCTCCGAGTAGACTGGAGGATACCCAGGTATGTTATAACCTTGAAAATATGCAAGCGCCAAACGCTTAGTAGACCAAGATTTAATCGATTTCTGAGATGAGCAAATACAGCTACATCTTCATGTATATCAACTGAAGCTTGTTCAGCATACCAGGAAACAATTTAACCCAAGATTAAATTGCTTCCATCTCAAACCATCCGCTATCCAAAATCTTACAAAATTGGAAATTCCTATAATAAAACACATGGGGGGTAGTATTATTCTGATACTATCATTCCATTAGCGGTTTCAATAATAAAGGTATGCGAGATGAATTCAAGAAGGAATTCCCACAGGCTTATGAACCAAGTTACCTCACCTATTACCATGATTCACCAAATATATAATTAGGTATCACACAGTAAAGGTTACTAATATAAATTAATTTAGTTTATGCCATCCTAGGCATAGCTCCGACAATGGACTGGTTTTACCAATCATTGCATGAAAGATTTGGCGAATATAGACACACTCAAGTATGCTAACATAATTTGTTTCAACCTCACCTAGGTGCTTCTGATTACGGACGAGGATTACCAATCAATATAGGAATGATATAGCGAATGTGGTACACTAAAGTGTATATGTAATTCAGATCAATCCTCCTAATGGTTTATGACTCTGTTCATACACCTCAGGTTAATCGCTGGTTAGTTCAGGGTGGTCAAGCAACGGTATGAAATATAATATGTATGTAGGTAATATACAATAAAGATATTAGAATCAGCATTGTAAATATATTCAATTTTGGACAACTTTTCGATTCACAATATTCATTAATTAGGTAGGTAGGTAGGTTGATATGTAGTAGGTAGTAAGTATGATAATATGACCATTATTTACGGGTAGTTCCTACCACGCTTCCTACTTCGGTTCAAGACGATTTCATCAAAATTATCTCGTTAAAATTGGCTAAGTAGTGATTATTTAGTCATTACTACACGCACTAACAGAACTAATTAGAATTGACACTGGAGATTCGATTATGCTGTTACAGTCATTTAACTAGAATGTACCTAGAATGTTGTACGCCAGGACAATATAGAATATTTAAATAACGCTGGATGTCTATAAACTACACTGGATTTATCGCACCTATACATCCTCAATCTGAACAAAATGGACACTTATCTTACGACAATTACACTGAATCATGAATTTATCCTTACTTTATCGTTCATGTACGCATTCCGAGCCCTTAGACAAATTTTACCATAAATTTTACCATATTCATCAGATTACACGCTAAAACTCTAGAAATCATTCGTCAGTTCGTTGTCCATACGGTGTGACCAATTTCTAAATTATCAAAAATATGTGGGTAAACTTCATGACATTGGTAAATACATGGAGGGTATTTGGATAAAATAATTCACAACGATTTTAATAGAATGAAAAGATCTGACCTCAAAATGACGTCTTCCTCGACTCCTCGTTGCTCTGCAGCTGCATCTTGAATCACTTAAATTAGTGCTAGTCTCATAGCGCGGACTAGTATGTAATGTCGTACACTTATCGCCAAGAGACCAGACTCAATCTCTTTCCCAAATGCAATAGATATAAAATATCTATTCATTTCTATCCCCAGAAGTCTTAGAAGCGATAAATGCTTGAGTAAAATGTGTGTGTATCCCTCTGAATAGAATCTGGCCAGGATTCTAGACAAAGGCGTATAATAAAATAAATACATATATATAATAAATAATTGTAGGGGTAGGTGTATTGTGCAGGTACCTAAGATACTCACATGTCGACGGTTGCAACTCGCACTAGATGATACCGACCACTCAGAGAATGAGCAGAGTTACGTTACTGTTGAAAATCCGGCAAACAAAAGAGGACGTTATACTGTCGAAAATCAGGAAAGAAAAGAGCAGAGTTACGTTACTATTGAAAACCAGGAGATCAAAGAGAGCTACGTTACCGACGAAATTCCGAAAATCAAAAGAGGACGAGCAGAGTTACGTTACTATTGAAAACCAGGAGATCAAAGAGGACGAGAATCCCGCACACCCGTTTTTATAACCTTTTCCTAAACCACCTCCCATATCCGTATCATTCGTTCTTTTCCCGTAAACCCATTCTATAACCTAGCAACACCGATCTACACTCTTTCCCACTTCCAACAATTCCAATAACCATTAACTAACTTTAAATCTTAATTATATAATCTAAACATACAGAACCCATTCAATGTTTCTACTACTTCACTTAATTTTTACTTGGCATTCTAATTGAATTTACATAATACATAATATGTATTTGCTTATTTAATAGATACATACATCAATCATAACTTGTATTCAAAATTATACCTAGGGTCTAAGTTTGACTAAATTGACTGTCTTTTCTATTCAATACTTTCATATTTTTGACCATAACTTTATTATTAATTGGAATTTTAATGTTATATTTTGAATGGTAGTCGTAGGTACTGGCACAATCAATATTCTAACATCAATTATTGCCAATCTATCAATAATTTGAAATCCAACATAAACCTTAATTCCCTTCCTAAACTAATATATGCATTTCCAGATTTATGAATTCTACTTATACATTGGCTATAAAGTGACAACTAATGAACCAATCACCCCTAAGGTACGGTGTCTTACTTATACTTACGTTTAATAACTAGACATGCTGAAAATAAGTAAATTATTAAAATTTAATAATTTGATTCATTTAAAATTTATAATTAGCGCCATCTAGTGATAATAGGATGAACTAAGTACTATTTGCTTAGAGAATATAGTGTATCCGACATTGATTTTAATGTAATTGTTAATTGCCAGCAGATGGCAGTTATAAATAATTTTTATCATATCAAAATGAGATTTATTCAATTAAGAATGATATTTTTTAAAGGGGAATTAAAACAATCGAATCTTATTATTCTTTATTTTATGTTTCCAATTTGAAGGTCTTCTTCAAGAAGAATTAGCGTTGCAGACATAAATTTATCATACGGATCTACTCGTGTGAGTAGAGATCCGTTACAACGTTCTCCAAATACATAAACTTACGTTTTTGCAAATTTTTGATTGTTGTTTCTTTCCTATTAACGGTAGCATGATGTTATAATTATACCATATTATTATAGCCTTCCTATATACAGGAAGAATTTTTGAAAAGGGCTTGGGTGGCCAAATCCGAAACTATAAGGAATAGCGAAAAATGCTCAAAGGAGTCATGAGCCCGATTTTGATGAAACTTAAAACGTCAAATATTGGATAGAAACAGGCGTTACTTGGCGAAAATCCATGACAAAACAATGGTAAGTAAAAATTTTTTTAGGAAAAAACTTTTTAGCATTAATTAATAGCATTAATTTTTCGCAGAATCAAAAGGACAACAAAACGTCGACAATTGTTTCGCCTCTAAACGAGGCATTATCAAAACTGTCTCAGAGAGAACAGCTGTTCTCTCTGAGACAGTCTATTAATTAATGCTAAAAAGTTTTTTCTTAAAAAAATTTTTACTTACCATTGTTTTACTTAAAACGTCATCATTGGATTTTTTGAAAACCAATAATCCTAGCTGGAAATCGAACCCGTTGATTTTGAAAAAAAAAGTACGCCCTTTATTATTACACCATACGATAGTGTCGATGTTAAGGATCAAATTCTGCGAAGTAATGATATACGGCAAATTTAAGGAAAATTTGGAATAAAAATAAAAAAGCGTGAGGTGCATAGTTATAAATATTTTATTGACAGATATGAGTAGAAGAATTATCATTTTGACAATATCTTAAAATGCACCGCACGCTTTTTTACAATAAAATAAATTTATTTCTTATTTACACTATTCTTAATTCAAACTTATTCAAATTTATTTTCTACTTTTTAGTTCGATTCTCTATAAAAGCGTGTTTTTTTAAACTATTATTTTATTTTAAGTACTTAATGATGTTTGTAAGGCTTTAAGGGGTTTAAGGTTTAAGGGTTTTAGTGTCACACAGACCGTCAGTACGGACCGCTCCGCGCGTACGTGATCCACACTGATCGTCCGCGTATGTCGTTTTCGGTTTTAGTATCGTCCTGACCACCGCGGTGTACAGACGCGCGCAATGCATCCAATGTGGCGGGTATTATTAGTTATAGACCTATATTACACAAGAAAACAAAAATTGATGCGAAGTAAGAGACTACATGTTCACTCTTTAATAGAGCAGAGACCCGTTGCGGGAGAATTCGTCACATTATAGGGCAATTTGAGGGCTGACGAAACAAAGTTCTTTAGCTACTTTCGTATCGACCAAAAGTTTTAACGAACTACTGTTAAAGACAACAAATAAACTGGTCTGTTGCAGCTTACGACGTCTGCCTATACCACCGATTGAATGCCTGATTGTAAACATTTCCTCAAACGCACTTCATCGATCACTCGACTTGTGTCATATTGTGATATTCACGACTCGCCATGACTATACTGCGGCGACGCGTGCGCTCTGCACGATACTAAAACGCTCAATACAGGCCAGGCCAGAGGCGATAATCTTAGAAGAAAATAGTAGGTTCATACTTTCTTGGAGATTTAATAACTTCTACGCTGAAATACAGATAGCGTTGTAGGTGTTTATTGTATACATAAGTATGTTTATCAGTTGCCTAGATCCCATAGCACAAGCTTAAAGCTTAGTTTGGGCTAGATGACGTTGTGCGAGAATCTCCAAAAATATTTTTAATTTTATTTTATTATAATCAAAGTTAAATTGTACAGAAATATTTCTACTAAAATGGTATTTATTTGACCATTAAGTACTAAATATCCCTTTGTTACTTCGAACGGTACTGCAAATTAGTTATTCCAAATGATATGTTTGTTTATTTTATTATTATATAATATTGCACAACAACACATTTGGCAGCTATTTACCAAAATTTTATTAAAACTGTTAAATAAAGCAGTAGAAACATGTGGTTGTTTTTCATATTAATATACTAGGGACCCTGATACAAATTTCTGTGAACCATGCCAAAAACTAAAAAAAAAAGTGTGTGTGTCAGCTCCGACGCACGACTGGAGTTTACTCCTTAAGTACGAGTATCTAACCATAACAAATTAGAAAGTTGCGCACTAGAGGTGCGCACCAAAAACGTGACACGATTTTCGTTACTTGTTAGTAGGTTTTACCCCTCGGATTTTTCTCATACCGGGCGCCTTATATATGAAAATCGATTCTTAAGGAGTAAACTCCAAAAACAAAATGTCTGAACTTGTGAACAATTAAGCCGGCTGGGTGGGGGGGAGTT
Organism: Nudaria mundana; assembly: GCA_963556515.1. Lineage (NCBI taxonomy): Eukaryota > Metazoa > Arthropoda > Insecta > Lepidoptera > Erebidae > Nudaria > Nudaria mundana. Next base: position 15,369,154 of record OY748302.1, on the reverse strand, counting down.
CGATTTTTGCTGAGCGCATGGCTGGTGGCTTTTTAGGTTACCTCTGGCGCTCCGCAAAAATCGGGCTCCCAGATACTCACATACCGAACAACGTTTCTTGTCCTGCACCTGGAGCTAGTTAGGAATAACTAGTTCTTCTGTGCGGGACTATCAACTAATCAAGCATTACCTTGACATTGGCGAATCGTCGATCATTATCGATGGAGCCACGTTTTTAAAAGAAGAAGAAGAAGAAGCCGGCTAAAATTTTAGTGATATAATAATATCGAGTTTTATTTGTGTTCCAAAGAAGCGAAAATTCTCCCAAACAAGCCTTAATACTTAGTGCACAAAAAGTAGTGTCTGTGGGACTAATCAGTTTGTATTTTTTCTAAAAATGTCGTCTGATAGATACTGCTGTATTCAATGTTGTCACTAAATCTTTTCTTCTGAAAATTTGTGTTTTGTCGAATGTGGTTTTGTGTCCTGCACTCATCGAGATGGTTTTTTTTGCTAATAAATATACTTATGCGAAATAGTGAAAGTTATTTCATTCAGCAACCCATGAAATGAGTATGCTTTTCTGTAAAGCTAGTTCCACACGTCAGTAGACGGCATTTACGAATGTGTGTCTGCCAACGTGTAGTTGTACCCTCTTCTAAGCGTTGGCAGACACATCCACAGATGCCGTCTGCTGACGTGTGGAGCTTGTATAGCTATGTCTATTTTGAGGCCTCCTTTTTGGAAGTCGGTTGAAAAGTTGCCAATATCAAATAACAGATGGCGGTACCTTCTTTGCCACAAAATCTACCCCCTCTACGCCGGAAGATGGGCCTCTATTTCAGAATAGTGTAATGTACTCTGTGATACAGGTAGAGGCGCCATGCGGACGGCTGCGGAGCTATCCGCGCGGTCGGCCGTCCGTACGGACCCGATCGGTCTATGCGGAGCGGTCCGTACTGACGGTCCGTGTGTCACTAAAACCAGCCTAAGAGCCATTTAATGACCTATACAAATTAATAAATCATTATTCATTATAAGTAATATCCCTTTCATTGTATGACGTTTGGTCACAGCAAGTACATGGTACCTTTTATAGCCTATATAGTCTGTGACCATGGCTGGGTTGACTTTATAGACTTAAACTTTTATACTTCTTAATACATACATATTAAATATTGGATAGAAACAGGCGTTACTTGGCGAAAATCCATGACAAAACAATGGTACATAGAAAACACCCAAATTTCGAAACAATTACTTCTGGATCACACAAATTATTTCATTGGACCCGGAATCGAACCTGCGACCTCCGGGACGTATACTCGTAGTAGTATAGTTGACTCATACCATTGCAGGCAGAGTCATATATAAAAGTAAATGCTTCCTTCTTTTGACACTCTTGACAAAACGTTATACAAGTGAATGAACTATATGAGTAGACAATTAGTCTAATAGACTCAAGTCTATGTCATTGATCTATCCCGAGTTAAACAATAACTGTCAAGTGACATCTTTGTTATTTCATAATGAATGTTGATGGACTTGGCTGAAATACCGTTACTTCACTCAAAATATAATGAGGGATAGTTTTTACGCAACTTTTTTGTATGTTTCGTGTTCTTAGATGTACTGATCGATCTCTTTTATTAAATTAAATTCTTAAGTTATTGGGAGTCCATTGGGAACGGGCGTTATTCGTGTGTCGTTATCGTGCAATGTGAAAACGCCCAACATGTTCATCCTAAGGTTGCCTGTAAGATATTGCTTTTAGCGATAGGGTGCCTTTTGTACATCCTGTTTTTGTTGTATATTGTGATTTGTATTTGGTGTACTTTAAAGTTTATTTTAATCTAATCTAATCTAACATTAAAATCTAGGTGCGTATGATGCCACGCATAGAATAGGGTTCCGTAGTAATAATCTTTATTACATCTGAAAATCAAATTTATCTAAGACATTATAGTTTTCCTTTAAAGTTCAGTAAGTAAATAGACTATCTACCGTTTCCATTCCATCTTCCGATTAAGATTTTTAAAATCGGTCGTAGCTTTTAAAGTTGATTATCTCGCCAACTGAAAGTTCATCAAAAAGTTGGCTTAGCAACCTCTCAATGTTTTTAAAAGACCCTTCTATTGGCACCACACAATAGGGTAGACGAGAGAAAATTTTTAAACATATTGTAGCCAAAAAAAAATCTATATTCATACCCAGATGGGTCCTAGTTTCTTTTTAATTCTGTTAAAGTTTTCCAGACACGTACCACTTGTCACATTTATATACAACCTGTTTTCTGGAGTTGATGTAAAGCCGACGACGGGCTAAAAAAGAATTATGTAACCTTACAAAAAAGGTTTCAATGAAAGAACGTTGCTGAAGAGCTAACGTTGACCGACTTCTAAAGGAGAGGTTATTTTGGGTAAAGGTAGTGATTTATGTAACTCTGTCGGCTTTACTTTTTAAACCCCTCCTAAAACTCTCGCTAAGGGGAGCTTACAAAATCTTCAGGGCCCAATACATCCTTGTAGACCTAGCGTCTGCCAGCAGGCCCTAAAAAAATTCTAGGTGCCTGAAAACGACAAAAAACTCATACTTACATACACACAGTCAAGCCTCCTTGGGATAGGCAGATACTATAAATTTCCAGTTGCATTTTGGAACTTTTGGTTCTTTAAAGTCAATTTACTCGTATTTTAAAGCAGTTACGGGCATTTCTAACCTGGCAAAAGGCTCGTTCCGAGACCCATAAAGTGGCTGCCGAAATGTGGACGTATTAAGCGTCTCTGTTTACTTCTTCGAGGATAAAAATATCTTTTTACGATACGAAATTGTAAATCACTCATCATCTATAATCCTAAGAATAGTAAAGCCAGTAATTCGCAAGAGTCAACCGGTCTGTAACGAAAGGGAAAGGGCGATGCATACCGTAGAAAATGAAAGGGACAGACGATGTTAGTGACAGTACTCAAACCTGTTTCTTAAAAAACATTTAATTCTGGTTTTCGACTCAAACTTTATAGTTTAACAAGTGGACGCACGCGACTACGTTCGCGGAGCTGTTTCTGCAACATTTTGTATTGATGATCTGCTCCTATTGCTTCTAGCGTGATGTTACTGCGCCTTTCAACTTTTTATTTTATTCGAGGAGCTTAAGGTTGATTTCGCAAATATTATTCCCGAGCAACTGATATTTATGTAAAATTCCCAATGGAGATTATGGAGCTAACGACTTGAGCAGTGCTGCATTCTCTTCAAAGGTGCCAAATTAACTGTTGGTATATAGAGGCATAGATTTTAAAGTGCTTGTACAACAGCTGCAGAAAGGAGTGGGACAGTCGTAGACTCAAAAAAAACAAGCCTACACATAATGGTACCTATCATAAATGTGGTTACAGTCTACATAATGATCTTAACTACTTTTGCTTCATTTTGGTTTTAAATTGCATAAGATTAATTAAATATATCGTTCATAAAATAAAATAGGTATTTTGTTTTCTAAGATAATATGGAGTTATTATCCGTAAAACAACAAAGATGAGCCAATGAGAATCCGACCATTTAAATTTCGAATTGAATGAACGAACGATGAAACTATGGCGATTTCAGGTAAATCAATCATCGGTATCGGTGAACGAATCTCGATAGCTTTGCAAATGAAAATTGGATAAATTGATGCATCATAGTATTCGCGTTCTACATGGGGCACACTAAAAGTTTTGCACTTCTAGCTTATCGGAACTATTTGAATTTCGAATATATTTTTTTAAACGTTGCAACCTTCTTAGTACTAAAAAAATACAATTGGCGGGAAATCATTAGTCAATTGTTTTTTATCACACATCAAAGTTCTACGTATGCAACGAAAATGGAATTAAGTCGAAAAGATTTTATAGCGATGATTTTTAATGATTTTGAAAGTTCTCTCTCTCCGCAAGACTGTACCGCTCGTCTTCAAAATTCTTTTGGGGAGAGAATCACCTTGTTTGAGCACCATGAGGTGATGGTTTGCTGAATTTGAGAGAAGTCGAGTTTCTTTACATGACGAATTTCGTGAAGGGCGGCCTTCAACTGCCGTCAACGAAAATAATGTGGCTACTGTTAAGCGGTTAATTGAAGAAAACCCGCGGATTACCTATGAGACAATTCGAGGACTATTGGGGATTGGTATGAGTCAAATCCAGAAAATTTTACACGAAGAATTGAAAGTTCGGAAACTTTGTTGTCGTTGGATCCCTCATGAACTGACAGCGGAGCAGAAGCGGGCTCGCGTGGAATGGTGCTCACAGATGCTACTGAAGTACGACCACGGACATTCTAATGCTGTTTATGACATTGTCACAGGAGACGAAAAATGGATTTATTGTTTTGAACCCGAAAAAAACAGCAATCTTGTGAATGGGTGTTTGAAAATGAGAACAAGCCAACAAAAGTGAGGCAGGTGTGAAACGTTGGTAAAAAAATGATCGCGTTTTGTTTCTCAGCTACGGGTCCCATCTGTACAATTCAATTGAAGATCAAAAGAGTATTAATGCCGAGTGGTATTCTACCATTTGTTTACCCAGGGTGTTAGAAAAAATTCGCGAAAGATGACCCAAAAGCCGCGTTCTCCTACATCACGACAACGCTTCTTCACACACGGCCAACAAAACAAAGTCATTTTTAGCTTCCGAAAAAGTACAACTCGTCACCCATCCTGCGCATAGCCCCGACCTAGCACCCTGTGATTTCTGTATTTTCCCCAAAATCAATGATTTAATGAGAGGTTTAACTTTTATCAACTCCGAAGAGGCAGTGATAGCGTTCAATCAGCACGTAGAAAACATGCCTTCAGATCCTGTGGTCCTCCTGTTTTAAAAAATGTTTCAATCGCATGAAAAAATGTTTAAAATGTAAAGGAGAGTATTTTGAAAAGCAATATACATAATATTTTGGTTTTAACATGTTTGTGTTTTTTTAAGTTACGCAAATCTTATAGTGTGACCTACGTATTCGGATAAGGATCGAATATCAGATATCACATTGGGATAGAGATTACCAATTAATAAAATTAATATAATATGTAGGGTCAGATGTCCAACAGTGAGCCAACAGGATTTATGAAAGTTTGAACTTGTACTGGTTTTTTGTTAGTCATGTCACTCAACCTAACAGTATTTTATAAATCTGCCTCGATCTGCCTATAGCCGCGGCCGCTCGTACGTCCATTGCCGAGCGTCTCTGGTGAACACGCATGAAATTTCCAGACAAATGTGCGACCTGCGTAAGACTGCCTTAAGTATCTCGGGTTCCCTATGAAACCCACACCCCTTGTGTGGGTGAGAAGGCCCGACATTATATCCTATCGGGCCGTGCGTCGCTGAGGTGTTGGTCTAGTAGAGGCTCCGGGCTAACCCCACATACCGACGTCATCTTACCTCGAGGTGACGCTGATGGTTTCAGAAGAGAATTACACACCGTTATCAAAAAAAAAATATAAAAAAGGGAATTCGGTTTGTTTCGAAGTTTGGGTCCTATTTACAATTATGTCAGTATAGCGTGTATGTCAGTTTAACTAATCAAAAGTGAGCAAGCGCTGTAATAATTAACGTATTTTTGAAGAGATTATAGTTACATGCGGGTATACTTATTTCATAAACAATATTGTGACATAAACACCAATAGATAATACTTTATACATCAAGGTTGACAGTGAAACGTTATTAAAACATTCATTTATTTACTAGCAGATACCTACGGCTTCCCTTGGGTTTTTTCGAAATGACCGTACCCTAAGTTACTCTTAATAACCTGAGTTATCTGCCAGTGAAAGTCCCGTTAGAATTGGTCAAGGTTTTTCAGAGATAGGTACACAGACAAAAAGGTTTTTTCTGTAAAAGTACCGTGTGAAGCTGAAATGGCAGTCACAGTAAATGGTCAGGTAAACCTTAGACGGTCTACGTGGACACCAAATGATGAAAGATGTTGCCCGTGTTAGCCTATTTAGAGATGGCGTGACGACCTGGATGTCCTAATACCACAAAGACAGGCTTTAGGATGCAGGGAACATTAGAAGGGAGGTGGGTAAGGCCTTTAACCAAGCAGCGGGACAGCTCACGATAGTAAAAAAAAGTGGCGTATATACTTTTATATGCATTTAGTGAACAGCCGTCAATTTGGAATAAAACAATCAGACAATTTTATTAATTTGTTAATGTCGGATTGGTTTCGGACGCGGTGCGCGGTCGCTGTTACCGTCTTAATGGTTACCTTAACCCATTAACGTTTAAATTGCACAGTGATTACATATTTGACATTATGTCAGAAACATCATGGCTTCTGAGTGCATATTATTCGAATGTACGACCTTGAAATTAGCTACAGACTATTATTGTTGTTATTATTGCAATAAATTGGTTTTTAACGCGTTAAGAGTTGGGTAATGCACGATAACTTAGCGGTGAATCACTCTACCTGATAGGCTGTCGGGAACAAGGAACAGTAAAGCCAAAATAACTACACTCTCTAAGGTACCCCACCAATTTTTATTTTATACTGCCAGTCTATAGATTATAAGTCTATTTATTCTACACTCTACATCTATTGGAAATTTCAGGTAGTAAGTATTATTTCTAAACTTTACTAATTTCAGTTAATATAGGTACATATACATATACCGGGCATAGCCGCTATGGAAATAGCCGTAACGTAGGACGGCCCTATTTCTGAGTACATAGGTATACGATGGGACATGTGTGTACTAGTAATAATAAGTAAGTATAAATAAGTAATGTCATCATTGCTAAACCGAGACTGGACTCTACATTCCCAAGACTTCCAGCTTCCATGAATGGGTGTGAGGACGAAGGGTTGGTAGTCTGTCTTCCTTACACAAAACAGACCTTAAGTGCTGTAAGGTTTTCGGCCACGCATGCCCTTACTCACCTTGTGTACGTACTTACATACTATTTCCTATTCTGTGCCATGTGGGATAACACCCGACCCCACCTTGATAGATGCCACATTGGTATTATCGATGTTTCGTCGCTTTAGTCTACACTCTGGGTGCCACTATCATCGCGGCGGTGAGACCGATCATGGACGATTGGCTGCAGAGGCAGCATGGTGACCTCACGTATCGTGCGACGCAGATCGTTACCGGGCATGGATGCTTCGGTAGCTATCTGTTTCGCATCCATCGTGAGGTCACACCCCGGTGTCAACACTGCGAGGTTTCCGACGACGACACCGCACTCCACACGTTGGTGGAGTGCTCAGCGTGGGCGAGTCAGCGCCGGGACCTCGTAGTGGGTCTGGGCGTGGATACCCTCTCGCTGGAGACCATGCTTCAAGCCATGGTCTCCAGCGGGAGTAGGTGGAACGCGGCCGTGTCCTTCTGCGAGCAAGTCGTGCTCGCAAAGGAGGCGGCCGAGAGGGAGAGGGAGCGTACCCTCCCCGCCGAGTTCCGTAGTCAGCGGCGAGGGCGCCGCAGACTCATCTACGCCCAAGACCATCGACCTCCATGATCGGGGCCTGAGGACGGCGGGATCGCCACCCGTCGTCCTTACAGAAGCAGGCTAGAAGCAGAGATAAAACCCTACCCCAACGACGCGGGATTCTCATCCCGACCCAACCCCCGCAGAGACCACAGAGGTGGTCAAAGTCCGCCGGGCGCCACTGGAAATACGTTCTGCTTGTAACCAGAGACGCCCGGCAACGGACGTTAGAGCGGCCGCGGCCTTGGTCGCGGAACTAAAAAAAAAAACACTCTTATTATTGGCACAAGCAGGACGCTTGCGGCTTCTTCTGCTTGACAAATACACACAAAAACCTTCCTTGAGAACCACTAATCCATTTGTAAAAACCGCATTAAAATCCGTTGCATGCTTTTAAAGATCTAAGCATACATACAGAACGGAAGGGACATTGTTTTATACTTTGTCTTATGGACACGATAACTGAATCGACTAGGTACCTTCTTCCCTGTTGAAGTGGTTGTTGGATGTCGCTTCACTTACCTTGTTAATCTTGCGCATAACTTCTATGCTACCTGCATCGTGAATCGTGATACCGCCAGTTACAAAACTAAGCAATTGTTGCCGCATCCTTGAGTACATGCCTTCACTTCTGAAGCATTAGATTGCAACTGTTTCGACACACACAACTGGGCCAAGTATGGTTCCTTTCCACCTTATACATAACATACCAATGATTAGGTACCTATTAATTACATTTTATGTGATTTACTGTGTTTAATAGTTTAACGATTCCCAAAAGGCAAACGCCCACATTTCGCCAGCTAGGTAGGTACTGTTTGATCATATGTGATAGAGGACCAGCCTATTGCCGATTCTGGGCACTGGGTAGGTAGTACTCGTATATACATTATAGTAAGTAAAGTAAAACGCTCTAATTCATTACATGCAAGCGTTTACAAGACGTCTCATGTCCAACTTGCATACAACTTGTGACGTCATACTCGCATGCAAGACTTGCATAATGGAATAGCGCACCATGGTACAATGTGTTAGTATTGCAAGTACTATGACGTCTCATGTCCAACTTGCATACAACTTGTGACGTCATACTTGCATAATGGAATAAATTCGAACTAAGTACAATGATTTTTTTAGTTGTTATCCAAAAACCTAGTATACATATTCTCATTGCTGACTACAAAGTTGACAAGAATTATTATTATTTCTGGCGTATAGCCAGTTTGATTACCATACAATTAGCCACGAAGGCTATCAACCTTTTATATAAGAGTCTTATCTATCATCGTGCTTAGTAGGTTTACACGCGTGAGGAACTATATGCAACTAGAATAACAATAGAAAATAATTAATATTGTAATTCACCCGCTTTTGGTGCCGAAGTATCGGGTTTTGATTACCGTTTGGAACATACTTGGACAAATTCCAGACCAACAAGATAGATATGCATGGTTATTTTAAAAGAATCCCAGACCTTTAAGGTACCGTTTCTGAAGGTCATTTATAGCAAGATTTGTTTTAGAGTTTGCAAAATTTTGAAATATTTTTTCCATAGAAAAATTAATAAAATTTAAATTAACCCGGTACAGAAAAACAACAAAATTGGATATTACCTTTTCGTTCTACATGATCTATTCATCCAAAGGTTGCCTGGCAGAAATCGCTGTAAGCGATAAGGCCGACCATTGTACTGCTCTTAGACATAGTAAGCTCTGTATAAAATTAATACTGTAGTGGCGTACAATAAAGCATATCATATAAATAAATTATACTAACAAACAAATAAAGAATAGATCACAGCAATTCAAATGTGCAATGGAAAGCTTACCGCCAACAAAGATCTCTTTCAGACACCCTTTAGATGGATTGTTATGAGGTTACGCATTAAGTTAAGCGGACTCGAACTGTATCACCTCAAGGTTGCCTTTGAGAAAATGCTTAATGGCATTAAGTCCTCCATTGTACACATTCGTGCATACAGAATCAAATAAAGGTAAGAGTTTAGTTGGACCTCTCAAAACTAGCGCGGTTCCACAATAGCATTAGGGTGCCAAACCCAGAGATGTGCTATGTTGCAATTAAAATGATTGGACGTGCTGTGTAGACAAATGAATATGATTGGTGGATGTCAAACGCATCCATGGCAGCGTATCTCTAGTCGAAACGCAGCCAAGTGAGAGGGCCCAGTTTGTGCATTTGAGTTAGCACGAGTTGGTTGCTTCATCGCTGTCGTATGGGTGCCCCCCCATCCCCGTCTACCTACTTATTCAAGTCCCATAAATTAGGTGCCTCCATTTTTGGTTTTCAAATTATTTTTCTTCTGTTTATGGTAATGGCGAGGTTGTGTGTTTTTTGTTGTTTTTTTCTGTAAAGTGTCTTTCTCTTGTGTGCAAATAAGCTTTTTTTCTAGTTTAAAAGATCTTCATCAAGTTTTATGTCAGGTAAGACCCTATTCTTCATATCATGTAAGCCAACCTTATTGCGAAGTAAAGTGAATTTCGTCGAGCGCCTCCGTTCTTTTAAAATGGCCCTTAGATAACATTTCCTTTGTAGGATGAAATTGAAATTATTATGGTTTAGCGGCTAACGGAAATAACCCGTGTGTTAATGCTACAAAGCTTTTTCTGTTTAAATTTTCTCGCTCAGAGAAAAGCTAGTAGCTTTATTTATTGTTTTCTTATAAAGCAACAAATTTGAATTCGGTTTTAAAAATGCAATTGCAATTTTGTTAACTGTACATATGTGGAATTGCAAACTAGTATCTTTGTTTATATGTCCAGGATGCTATGCGAACCATCTATGGAAGTCGTTATAAGTTGGATCCCTATAACAAAATCTAACTGTTCTAACTACAGAACTTTGATAAAGTCCATGGGTTGTGAAGGTCATACGGCAGTCGCTGTCCGGAAAACACGTGAAAAATTTACACAAAAATTGACTTTAAATTTTGGATAGAAACATTTTACTTACCATTGTTTTGACTTTAAATTACCGAAATCGTATACGACGACCGTGTTGCTCTATGACCGAAATGAGACCAAATGATTGACGGAACTACTAAATTGAAATGGGACTTTCCCAAGTGGAGAAATAGTAGTTTTCAATTAAAAAAAAAATAATTCAAAATCTTAACAAGCAAAAAAACCTTAAAGTCGAATTGAGAACATTCTCCTTTTTTGAAAGTCTCTTTTTTGAAATTGTAGATGGTTAACTCGCTTGGACAAAAAATGTATAGGTAGACGCATGTTTGAGGTCTTTAACTCTATATGAAGTTAAAGCACAACTCGTCCACTCATACATAACATTACTTGAAATGTCAGATCCGATTTGAGTGCGTTGACGTCAGAATCAGAGATAATCTCCGGCCGGATATAAATCACATTCTCGGCGTCACAAAGTGAGGGACCAAATGACATATTCATATTTAAATTCCGGATCCTTGCCTAGTAAATATATTTTTGATTGAGGATTTGGGTAGAAAGAAATTGTGTCTCAATCGTAACATTACATATCACACCTGTATCCCCGAGAGCGTAAACAAGGGTATTCATTACTCCAACATTTTTCAGTTTTTTGGGTTCCGTAGTTTAATTCTTGGAACCCTAAAACTAAAAACACACTGGACCTTCACATACGACGTGTGCCATGCGACGTGGGAGACAGCGACACACTGGTCCTACGTATACCACGTCTTAGGACGTCTGAAGTATACGTTATTTGAAAGGTGGTGTCTGCGAGTATCTCGCGCTAAGACCCTTTAACGTGTGTGACAGCGTCGTACGCGTGGGATAGTATAAGGAACACGCGAATCTGGCGCGGTGACGCGTAAGACAGCGTGGTGAATGACCTGTGTGTTTGTTATCATACAAATTGTATAGGCCAGATCTGGTTCAGATGTCATAATGCGTGGTTTTATACGTCGTATGTGAAGGACGAGTTTAAGCTTAAAGCTTAAAACACACTGGTAATTCACATACGACATATGCCACGCGAAGCGGGAAACCGCGACACACTGGTCCTACATTTTGACTGCGAATGACTAGTGTTTGTCACCATACAAATTGTATAGGCCAGATCCGGTGCAGATGTCATAATGCGTGTTACGTCGCATGTGAAGGACGAGTTTTCCCGTAGTTTCGTAATTTCCGTCTGTCCGTTCTCGAATTTCCAAGACAATTTATGATTTAAGAATTCGTTTGTAATATTCAACTTGTAAACCCATAGTTTTGTTAAAACAAAGCAAGTAATGGTATATAAATATTTTGCCGTTACCGGGAACTACTGAAAATCCAAAACCTCTCTGTAATTCAAACTGTCCGAGCAATCTCTGCAGTCCAAGAATAAAGAAAAATATTAACGGGCAAATTCGCGAGCATCAACTAGCTAACCGTAAAGCAATTCATCAGTAAACATCTAAGATCTAAATGATATTTAATGATACCCTTTTTACCTGACTGATTGCAAAGTGCGCGACGCTGCCGCAGGGTACCACAGAGGGTAGATCTGTCATCTTGATAAACGACCATAGCCATCCGTTTCGCTAACTCGCTAAAAAAGAAACGCTTATTAAAGGAAATTATTAAGTGAGTACTGCCTTTGTTAAGTTAACGCGTTTGTCCTATTCACTGTCAAATTATGCTGCCTATAAATGTGGTGTTTGGTTTTAGCTCAATAACTCTATAAATGGATTTGGGGTTTTGGCGAGCGCGTGGCTGGTAGCCTTTTAGGTTACCTCTGACTCTGGGCAACCCAAATCCAGACGCTCAATTGCAATACCGAACAACGTTTCTTTGTCTCCGAGAACTAGTTCGGAGTAACTAGTTTTTCTGTGCGGGAAATATCAAGCATTACCTTGACATCGGCAAAATCATCGATTAATGATTAGGCCACGTACCTAAAAGAAGAATAACTCTATAAATTCGACGGACTTGGATGTAATTGGGTACATAGATAGATAACTGAAAATTTGGTTACCTTCTTCTTTTCCTTCTGTAATAAACAATAGTCAACCTGTTAACTGTGTGAATCTTCTTTAAAAGTAAATGTCAGAACCTTTCACACCACCACGTAATAGCTGGTGAGCCCATTGCCGCTTATCGGACCCCCTTACATCCACTGATGCTTACAAAATAGTATACTTTAAGTAATATAGAAAATAACAGCTGCCCAAACTTTAAAACAAATAATATTTGCAGATGTGGTACAATATTTGGATCTAACTTCCAATCTCTGAGGTAGCAGTCTCAAGCAGGTCGTACCCACAACCAATTATACGCCTATATTACAATCACTTATATTAAATTCAGTCTTAATCCATTACAGCAAACGAGAAATCACTTACGTGATAGACGAATTGGCTACTCTTAATTCACGAGACATTGTATAAAAGATATTGGCGGAAAATCGTTCATAAGATGAAAGGGATTTAGTGAGAGTGAATGAGATTTTTCGTTTGATATACGATACGAGGGATGGGGACCTGTTATTCTTTCACGCGTTTTTTGCCGCTTTCAGAAGTCAGATTAAAAGGACGTTTGAAAGAAGTTTTTGAAAAAGGTTTTGATGTATCATTTGATATGGAGATTCAGTTTGATTTCTTTATATTAAGTCTATTTCACTAAGATATTGAATACCTTGAGGGCCTCATGGTCTACCGTGGTAACCGGCTATGTTAACACATGCAAAGGTTAAGCAACATCTAACCAGGCTGGTCTCAGGATGGGTGACCATTCTTAAGACATTGATACCCTTCTGTGCCTCGGAGAGCACGTTATGCCGTAGGTCCCGGTTTTCATACCGAAATACTTCCGAAAGACTAGAAAATCAACTCCAACTAGGAGAACGATATCGATAATCACCGACGACCAACTGCCTAGGCCATCAAATATTTTCCTAATTAACATTTTTGGCAGCGTTTGAGAACATCCGTCCATATTGCATTTTTGTGATAACTTTGTGAAACAAATTACGTCGCTTTCAAACATTATATCGACTGATTAGTCTATTTATCGGCAAAAGATAGCCTTTTAAGGATAGCGACTCTGTTCTGTTCTGTTTTTTCTGTAACATTTTTAATTACTGTATTGTTAATAGTAATAACACGAACCGAAAGACCGCAACCTTTACCGAAATAACCAAACTTTTCCAACTTCAAAATGAAACCCAAATGTTACGCCATATCATTGCGATAAAAATTATCTTTAAAAAAATATTGCGAGGAAGGATCTCTCACAAAGGCGTGTTCAGTGAGTTACTCCTTTGAATGTCATTATGTTCGGATGGAGATTTGGAATGACACATTTACGGATGACCGACCCATTATTGGGTTATCTGATCGGGGCTATGCCAGTATATTTATATAGCTTACAATTATTTTGGTTTCAGTAAGGAAGAAATCCGACCCATATACGACCTTCTGAAGAAATATGCGCATAAAAACGCTTCTGTCAAACCGTTTATATTTCTTCACCAAGATTTATAATTAGGTAGGATGTCGTTGCGATCGTTCTGTCATTTGATTTAGTTTGTGGTGTGAAGAATGGATGATCTATGGAAATTGCCAATAGGATCGTGATATCCAGTACTTTTTTTTAATTATCTCATACTTCCATTTTTTTTATTCTCTTTTATAATTCCGTGGCCCAAGGCTGCGGCCGCTCTAACGTACAAGCAGAACGTATTTCCAGTGGCGCCCGGCGGACTTTGACCACCTCTGTGGTCTCTGCGGGGGTTTGGTCGGGATGAGAATCCCGCGTCGTTGGGTCATACTTCCATTGACTTACGTTCATTGTGACATCCAGTATTAACATACTGCATGAATAAGTAAAAATAATCCACAAATGTGAATTCTTATTGAGCGAAGCGAGCCGAAGGCGAGCGGAACTCTCAACGAGTGACTTAAATTATTTTTGTTACGATTTATGTTAAATTGTTTCTCGGCGAATACTCGGCCGATTTCGGATTTTCTTGCACTCATCGAAAGCTTAGAGAATTACCCAGAAGCCAGAATTTAGAATTTAAACTCGCTTCGCTCAAATATATGCTGCAGCGGAACGGTACGTTTCGCAACTGCGGCGACCTAGTATACCTCAGATACCTTTCATATAAACAAATTAATGCTAATACATACCACCAATTTAAAACACCTCGCAATAAACGTTCTACCTACTTCAATATTACCTTATATATCCATCAAAATTTTCTCAAATAACGTCATATTGAAACATCAAACAATTTGCGTCTTTGTTCAATCATAAAATTTGTTATTCAAAAACTTTTATGAACAAATTTCTGAACATCAAATGCACAACATCAAAGTCCGTTTTTATACTTCGTCAAGGATCACAAAAGTGTCGAGGGTGTGGGCCTGTGAGGAGGCAAGTTTAACTGATTTATTAGCAGCACCCTCCTAATGTCTGCAGGCATTTACGTCAAACACGCGTTTTAAAATAGCACAAAAGGGAATGTGACTAATGAAGAATTCTTTGGACTTGAATCGTCTGTGAGAAGTGTAATTGTGGTTTCATTTGTCAACTCCGCAATACAAATTATGCGGCTTTACCAAGGATCAATAAACTAGGTATGCAATGCATGCTACTAATTGCAAATGTTGAGCGGAGCAAATTTTCTTAATTATTTTTAAGCTCTATTTTCATGATTTCAGAGATATGCATCCGTCCCGGGTATGATGTCGACCAGCATGCCAAATTTGGTCAAAATCGGTTGAGCCGTTTCGGAGGAGTTGGCACACAAACGATTTACACTTGTCGTCTAAGATACGCTACGCTTCGCTCCGCTCAATAAGCAACTTTTTCATTTATTTTTTACTAATATTTCTATGATATTGAAAAATATTTAGCACATTTTTTACACAGCACAGTAACCATTACAAAGTAAGTTAATATACTGAGGCACGTGTATTGTGTAAGGATCAGTCACTCAGGCTCAGTGGATTATTATTCCTAATCAAGCTAAGTGTGAGTCGGACTCGCGCACAAAGTGTTCTGTGTTGTTTATTGTATGGGAACCCCCTTAAATATTTAATATATTTTGTTGTTTAGTACTTTGTTGTTTTAGAGGCAAAAGAAATACATGATCTGTGAAAATTTCAACTTTCTAACTATCACGGTTCAGGAGATACAGCCCAAGACATGCGGACGGACGGAGGGATAGTGAAGTCAGTACCTTACTAACATAAGAAAATGTATTATAAATCTCAAATACAAAATCGAGATGTGATGTTGTTGCTCAAACGCTCATAACAATGTGACGTTGTTGCTCAAACGCTCATAACAACGAGCTGTAAATGATCGTTTCATGGACAACAAAGCATTTGTAGAGTATTACCACAAACGATATCCCTCTTGTAATTGTGTGCGTTCTGTTTGAATGATAAGTGTTATTTCGTGAAATGGAACGTTAGTTACTTGTTTATTATATGGTAAATATCATTTTTGAAATATGACGTTCTTTCTTTTTTTTTCGTACTGTAAATGGAGATATTTTACATACATTTATATAATCACGTCACGACAAATATTGTTTAAAGTTGTTTTATTTATTTTACTTTATACTTTATGCATAGTTAAAGTATAAAGGCGGACTTAATGCAATGGGCATTATCTAACAGTCAACCTTAGGGTGATGCAGAGAGAATGTGTAGTGCGTGCTCAAAGGTTAAGATAGATAAGACATAGAGAAATATGTCCGAACGGAATTATTATTCATAACTAGTGGTCGCCCGCGACTTCGTCCGCGTGGTAATTTGGATTTTTTTTCCGTTCCCGTCGCGCCGCGTCATAATTTTAAAAATTCACACAATATCTTTATAAATTGTAGCCTATGTGTTATTCTGATATATAAGCTATATTATTGTAGTTTCATTAAAATCCATTCGGTAGTTTTTACGTGAAAGAGTAACAAACATCCTTTCATCCATACATCCTTCCATCCATACATACTTACATACTCACAAACTTTCGCGTTTATAATATTAGTAGGATGACTGGGTGAATCGATTTTGATGATTCTTTTTTTATTTGAAAGCTGATAATTCCCGTTTGATTCTGTTTCCATTTAGTCCAGTTCCGACATGACTCATAGATGCCCAGGGCCACGGATTTAAAAAAAAAAAGTTCTGACATGAAAAAAAATATTATTTTTGACAAAATTATGTATTTTGCAAAAAATCGTAGTATTCATATCACTTTGGAAGTTAAGTAAAACATATTATATGTCTGTTATGGCGGGGCTCGTGGTCTAGTGGTAACAGTGGTGCAAAGGTTAAGCAACATCGACTCAAGCCGATCTTAGGATGGGTGACTATTTCTTAAGACATTGAGACCCCTCCGTGCCTCGGAGAGCACGATAAGCCGTCGATCCCGGTTGTCATACGAACATCTATGGCAGTCGTTAGGGGTAGTTGGTGCCCTAAATTAAAAATCCGACCGGTCAACTACAGAACTTCGATATCGCCCATGGATTGTGGAGGTCAGATGGCAGTCGCTTCACGGAAAATATCGAAGTTCAGCCGCATCGCAGTTAGACTGGAAAGCCGACCCCAACTGAGTTGGGAAAAGGCTCGGTGAATGATGATTATATGTCTGTTAGTCTCGAACAACGTAATTACAAACATGTCCAACGCCCGAAAAGAAAATCTCTCCATTACAAAATATAATTGGGACAACCCTATAAAAATTAATATTCGAACAGGTGCAAAAAAGCCGTCAACAAAGAGCACTTCATTAGAACATCCTATACAAACTTGATAACGGAAGATGCAATTTCATTTATATATAAACAAATTATCCGTTGGCCTGGCTGTATTTAACAGGTGGGTTTAAATTAAAGTCTAAATAAATGCTAATGTATGTTGACTTGTGAATTGGCCATTCGACCTGAAACTGATGACCATACAATGAGTTAAAGTTAGGGTTGGCAGTTTTTTCATTTCGAATAATTAATAATTATAAAGAGGAAAGATTTTTCGTATGATTGTATTACTTAAATAAGCTTCGTATCTGCTGAAACGATTTAGGAAATTCTTTTACTTATTTTTAGCTGCATTATCCCCGACACGTAGGCTGCTTTTTATTCCGGTAATGTGTTCCCATGGAAATTGGTAAACATACAACAAATTCACGGACGAAGCCGCGAGCGTTTGCAAGTTACAAACAAATTAAATATCTAAATACCATAAATTCTAATTTATTTTTAGGTAGATAAAGTCCGAACTATTGCAGATTTTAAATATATTTGACCTGACCCGGGTATCGAACCTGTGACCCTGAAAGGTCGTACATTCAACTGACTGCGCCATTTTTAACTCCTTGAAACAGCCGTAAAATAATATAACCGGGGCCCAAATCATCTCCATTTACTCGTGGTGCACCTGCTGTGGAAACGGTAATAGGCTAGCCCCCTATTACGTGGAACCAACAATGTGACTGGCGAAATGTGGGACTGCCTCGGTGGCGCAGTGGTAGTATACGACTGCCGGCCCTGAGGTCCCAGGTTCGATTCCGGGTCGAATCAAATTATTTGCGTGATCCACAAATGTTTATTTCGGAGTATTTTCTATGTATAATATGTATGCATTTAGAAATACATATATAAGTATGTTTGTCAGTCGTCTAGATCCCATAGCACAAGCTTAATTTCGGCTAGATGACGTTGTGTGAGAATTTCCATGTATTTAAATATAATAAAGACACCTTCCGGGACAAAGATCTGTGTAAAACTGTTAAGATCATAGAGCATGTTTTTAGGATTCCCGATGGGTTCCGTACCCAAAGGGTAAAACGGAACCTTATCACTAAGGCTGTGCGTCCGTCCGTCTCATCCAACAAACATGATTATTTGACGTTTTGAACCGACTTCAGGAGAAGGTTATCAATTCGATCGGTATTTTTTTTTATGTATATAATTACGCCAAGATTTGTGATCCTATTTACGTGAATCGTCTTTAGTTCGGTGCGGAATATTTGCCAATTGGTCCCATAAAAAAACTAAAATAGTTTGGCCCAGTAGTTTTCAGTTTATGAACAGTTTTTCATAATTCACTATTCATTATAAATCTATCAATACAAAAAATACCTAGTATTTTAGAAATATTAAAGATGTTACATTTGCATAAGTGTATTAATTAACTTTATTAAGTTATTTTATACCTTTTAGTTTATGAAGTCAGTTTTTAAACGTAGTCTTTTTTATATATTGGTACGGAACCATTCATGCGTGAGTTCGACCCGCACTTGCCCGGTTTCATAATGTCGCCTTATTATCCATTGCCTGGCGTCCCGAGTAGTTACGTCCTTGTTAAGATAACCCTAGGACACCAGCGGACTTTAGCCGACCGGCCTCCGTCAGGGTTCAGATTGGGTCAATCGGGTGTTAGATATATCGCATTTTTGAGGTCGTGTTTTATCCCGCGTAGGTGAGTGCGTAGGTAGGCAAATTCTCACCTTCTAACCTGAGCCAGAGAATAGGGAATAGTACTTACACACAGAACTTGCACTCCGACGTTAATTAAAGCACATTCTTTTGTTTACAGAGAACATCATTAGAACGTTAGGGTTGGCAGGAAAGTAAAATACATGCCAGCATAATTTGACCAATAATTATGACGTTAATGCCTCAATATCTACTCTATGGTCAATGCCGTATCACAAACAAGAGACAACCCTTACTGACTTACAATTTCAAGTTGTAGCTGACGTCACGTATTTTTTGCGGTTGTTAGGCGAGTGACATAGCCCTGCCTGAGCTCATAGAATGCTAATAAATTAGATCTAACATTACTTTTAAAATAAAAAACATGATTATTTACTGTAGGTGGTAACATTGTTGAAATGTCAACTTGACACCGTCCAGACACGCCTTTTCCTTGTCCTTTTTAAAGTGACAACAGTTGTATTTACAGAGAAATCACTTAATTTTCAAGTTCTCTTTTAATTTCATTACAAATCTCGATTCTACTCCGCACTAAGCTATTATATCCTCTTAAGTTACGTGGTAGTTAAGTAACCCCTATCATCTCTCTCCATTTTCTTTCCATCCTAAGGTTGCCTGGAAGATATTGCTATTAAAACAATGGTAAGTAAAATGTTTTAAGAAAAAACTTTTTAAATTTATATAATAGCATTAATTTTTCGCAGAATTAAAAGACAACAAAACGTCGACAATTGTTTCGCCTCTAAACGAGGCATTATCAAGACTGTCTCAGAGAGAACCTGTTCTCTCTGAGACAGTCTTGAAATGGATTTTCGCCAAATAACGCCTGTTTCTATCCAATATATTGCTATTAAGCAATAAGTCCGCCTATTGCATATTATTCTTAAGGCATGTGTGACATATCTGTCTCTTTTTGTGTAAAAAAAAGAATATTAATCTTTATCTACTCGTATCTTAAGTTATAGATTTGCTAACATTATACAACTATGTGCACACTATTCTGAAGAAATAAGATAAATTAAATGTACATATAAATATATTTTAAATTAACTTTAGTTATTAATTTTACAGGTAATTTTGCCGTTAAATGATCTTGGACTTAACGTTACCAACTTAACATTTAGGTAAGTTATCATAAGTAATAGTTGTAGTTAGCCATTCAATTATTAATTATTAATAAATAATGTTAAAAGTTTATCAGTTATTCAGAGCCCATAACACAAGTTTGTGTACCTATAAGCTGTTTTCTTATCCGAAACCGCGTCCATTGCCATTGCCATTGCGTCGATTGCGACTCTGGTGAGCACCAAAAGAATTTCCAGTGGCGTTGGTTACAATGGTGCTGTGTAAAAATGTCCTAAATGTCCTATTATACTAGCTGTTGCCCGCAGCCTGCGTGTTATAGCTTTCTTGATCACCAGTTACTCATTTATTATGTATAGCTGTTGAGCGATATTGTATCTTAAGATAAAATATTATAGTATCTTAGCCGTGTGCAGCGCCCCTTAGTGAACTCAACTGCGGGTGACGTAACCTACGACAAACTAATTATTTGCGGTTGGTACAGTAATCGGGTCTAGGGATCGGACCAAAAAAATAAGTTTGTTTTTTATTGTATATACTTTTCCGGGATAAAAAGTACCCAGCGTGGTGCCCAGGATATTAAAGAATAATTATACCAAGTTTCATCGTAATTGAACCGGTAGTTTTTGCGTGATGTTCATATTTTCAATGTACAGAATTTTCACTTCTACAGATTTATTATAAGTATAGGTAGATTATGTACTTAGTACCTATACAAGTTGACTGCTTCGATGGCGTGGTCGGATCTGCTTTCGAAGCCGGAGTCTCGGGTTCGATTCCCGGTTGGGTCAAACTTTTTGTACAGATACGTTTGTACCGAAGTCCGGATGTTTCCTATGTATAATACGAGTATGTATGTATATAGTATTTATATTAATTTATCTAGTACTCTTATCACAAGCTCTGCTTAGTTTAAGACTATAAGGCGTTGTGTGAATTGTCCTCACATAATTTAAAAAAAAATTACATTTATATTGTTCCCAATTCCCATGGGAACACGAAGCGTGTCTATTTCCCACACTATTTCGCCAACTGTGTGACATGTGCACCATTTGCATCAAGTGAGGTTACAGTGTACAATACTGGAATTTAGGTTTGTATTAAAAAATGGTTATGGATTTTTGGTAAAGGTAAAAATAATAGACTTGCCTATTCATGGAACCACACAACTAACTGGCGACATGAGGGTATAATGACCGACTTTACGATCTACTAAAATTGCTTGTTAGAAGTGGGTTCACGTCCCTCCACACGCGGGTTCCAGCGGCACCTCCCAGCTAAGGCGACAGAACGGCTTCCGGAGGTTAGTTTAGTATGTAGGCCTGGACTCTCCGGGCATAGGCCTAGAGGCTCCGGGCTAACCCCACACACCGGCGTCACCAAGGTGGTGCTGATGGTATACAGTGGATTCACGTCAGACGTCAGCAGTTTAGTGACTAGGAATTCAACTCACGACGTCGAAACGTAAGTTCAAGGCTTCAATTTGTAATTCTATGTAAATTATGATCAAATGCATCATACATAATGACGTCATCACTTAAACTTAGAACGAAGCCTTTGTCCTGCAGTTACTTAATAGTTTATAACTTACTCCTGTATCCTATGGCGATGGCGGTAGAATTTCAAGGAAAGTGTACAAGTTCTGGTAGTAGGTACTTATAGAGCAAGTAGTAGGTATACTTAAGTTATAACTCTAGGCGAATCTCTCAAGACACGTTTCTTGTAGGGATGTCACTAAAATGTATCGATATCAATGAAATATCAATTTATACTTATAAAGTTTTGTAAGTTTGTAGAAAGTTCGTAATTGCTAATACATTTGGTTAGTATGTGCCAATAAAAGTAGTTCCAATAATCTTACTAAACGCACACACACATATCACGCCTATACCCCTTCGGGGATATCCCCG
Organism: Nudaria mundana; assembly: GCA_963556515.1. Taxonomy (NCBI): domain Eukaryota; kingdom Metazoa; phylum Arthropoda; class Insecta; order Lepidoptera; family Erebidae; genus Nudaria; species Nudaria mundana. The sequence goes on along the minus strand of OY748302.1, from coordinate 15,347,259 downwards.
AAATCACAATGGCACAATTTGCCAGTATTTTTAGTCCCACGTAATAGGGGGTCAAGCCTATTGCCGTCACCGGGTACATTTATATGGGTTATATCCAAAATGGCCGAACTAATTTAATAACCAGCTATATTATAATTTTGAAAAACTAATTTGAAACCCGTTGCCTTGCGATGAAATGTTAATGAAAGGCAACAAAATCTTAAATGCCATGCCAGCCGCTAAGGCACAGCCAATTAAAGTCCTGGGCGTCTCGGACTATCTAATCTTACTAAAATAAATTAAATTATAACTAAATAAAACTAATCAGACCTCCACAACCCATGTGCGATATCGAAGTTCTGTAGTTAGATCAGTCAGTGTTTTAGGGCTCCAACCACCTGTAACAACTGCGATAGATGTTTGTTTAGCAAAAAGGCCCGAATGCGTTCTGATTAACGTGCTCTCCGAGGTACGGAATATATTAATTAATTTACTTCCCTTAACTAAGTAAATTTAGCCATACTAAAATCAATTTTAAGTTTAGTACAAAATCTGTTTACTTTTGTTACAAAAACAGTATCGATATTTTATCAGATATCGAATGCAAACGGTAATTGCACATCCCTAACGTACGTCTCAATAGGCAGCGTTCAAGCACCGTGTTTCCTAAAGGCATTAATAACGGGTACCTACGAGTATATACTAACAAACATAGTTACATAACTACAAAACAACTATAGATATTGTTTAGTATAGATACTAAGACTTGTACCATGTTGAATTGTATGTCTCTAGGCATCAGAATCAAGTATCTACACGTTAAATACATTAACTAAACATGTTAAATGTCGAGTAATGTCGTTATATAAGCTAATATCTATGTATGTACTTTATCCATGAAACTCACTAAATGCATGTGAAAGTACCTACGGTACTTTAAGTAAAAGATAAAAAAAATGCGTCAAATATGAAAATCAAAATATCTTTATTCATGTAGGTCACAAAGTAACACTTATGAAGGTCAAAAAAGAAAATGCTTCTACATTTACATTTACCGCCAGATTCGCAAGGCAATAGGTAGAGCCTGTGAGGAAAGAACCTGGCAAGAAAAACTCACGGCCACTCACACACACTATGTACACAATAACCGACTTTAAGTTACCAAAATGGCACAATTATTAGAAGAAATGGGACCAAATTGAAATGACCACTTGGAAAGTTGTAGTTTTCAATTAAAAGAAAATTAAATCGGTCCACTCAGTAACAAACAGACCGAAGTTAACCAAACTTGTAAATTAAGCACCTGTTGATCAGCGGACGAGATGGTGGCGACCAGAAAAATGTCCGCTAAGCGATAATAGGCTCATATAATAGATAATAGGGCCCCCTAAGTGGGACCAAAAATAGTTATTGTCTCACATTATGTCAAAACTTTGTTCGCTACCAAAAGTAATATTTTTTTTTTTGATATGTATTGAAGTTTATTTACAATAAGAATTACAATACACATAATTATATACTAAAAATATTTACATTACAAAATATCGTAAATCCTCCGCGACATTGCAGACTGGGAAGGTTCCCAGAATGTTGGCTGTGTTGCCACGTTGGATGGCGATACTTATTCTTTGGGCCAGAAAATAGCCAGCCTTCTGGTCCTGAGAAGCATCGATTAAGCGTTTAGCAATGTCTCTATAAAGGCGGCGAGCACTCGGACCCCATGACCCCAGTGTCTCAACCCCAAACAGCTCAAATGTGTAATCACCTGCTAGGTTAGCATATTTACGCCGTTTGAGGCCTTCAGCCGTAAGTAATAAATATATTTGCAACATTTTATAGCTGTTCCGCTCCTATTGATCGTATTCTGATTTTATTAGATAAGATAAGATAAAGATAAATACTTTTTATTGCACACAAAAAGAGACAGATATGTCTCACATGCCTTAAGAATAATCATACTGCTATAGCCTTCCTGCATTATTGGATTATTCTTCTTTCTTTAAAAACATGGCTCCATCGATGTGCATCGATGATTTCGCCAATGGCAAGGTAATGCTTGATATTTTCCACACAAAAGATCAAATTTTCTTAACTAGTTCACTTTGCCCTCACCGTTGCATACTCATACCACTGGGTCACCGAGGCAGTTTGTGTAAACATTCATACATACATACATATGGTCACGCCTCTTTCCCATGGGGTAGGCAGATACTATGGAATTCCACTTGCTACGATCCTGGCATACTTCTTTCGCTTCATCCACTTTCAAAACTATTTTCATGCACGCTCTCCGGTTCTGGGTACTCTTAACCTGGCCTTTGGTTAACACATTTCCCGATTCAACATTCAACAAAATTAAAAGTTAAATATAAACATTCTAAGAGGATCAGGGTTCGAGACCGCCATATATACGGCTGTTGAGGCAGGTGCAAATGAACACAGATTATAATTATAAGCTTGGGACCCTTATTACTCGTAGCTTTGTTATTTCCTACGGTTGAGGATGGCGCATGTAAATTTTCAAGCAACTTTATAAAACGAGTGATTGATATTAGGTACAAAGAATTGCCAGCCTTCTCGGAACATTGCCAGTCGGCGAAGAGGCGGAGGAGATCTTTGACGCATGTTAGGATTTAGATGTAATTTTAGTAGGTAAATTAGTATAAGTAATGTACATATTTAGTTATTCTGAATTGTATTGTTTTATTATTGTATATTGTATAATTGTTATTGTAAATATCGTACAAAGAGGACAGATTTGATTGGTTGCATTCAAAAGATTCCAAAACTACTGAAATGATTTTGAAAACTCTTACACTAATATTGAGCTACAATTTTTTGCGTACTTTAAACTACTTTTTACCACGGTTATGTGTTCCCGTGCGAGTTGGGAACAAGAAATATAAATCACGCTGGCGAAGCCACGGTATTAGGTTATGTTTATTGTATTTATATCTAAAATTAAACTAAATAAATTTAACTTGTTATTACGGCTACATTACCCAAAAATGAACAATACAAAAGAAATACTTTAATGACATTTCTATGCAAATAAGAAGAGGTTGTATTACACGAAATGGGTTCTAAATGCAATTGTTACAGGAGCTAAAGGAGTGGACATAGTAGCGAAGAAATGGCGGACTCCTAATACATAATGGTTTCTAAATAGCTTCCAAGAATATTTAGATTTGTATTCGGATGTTTGTCGTTGAAGAGGTAGGCAGAGGTGCATTAAGCACCCTCACTTTGCCAGTCATTCACCGAGCCTTTTCCCAACTCAGTTGGGATCGGCTTTCCAATCTAACTGCGATTCGGCTGAACTTCGATATTTTCCGTGAAGCGACTGCCATCTGACCTCCACAATCCATGGGCGATATCGAACTTCTGTAGTTAGACCGGTCGGATTTTTGATTTAGGGGTCCAACTACCCCTAACGAATGCCATAGTTGTTCGTATGACAACCGGGACCGACGGCTTAACGTGCTCTTCGAGGCACGGAGGGGTCTCAGTGTCTTTAGGGTTACCCATCCTAAGACCGGCCTGACTAGATGTTGCTTAACATTTGCAATGTGTTAATATTGTCGGTTACCACTGGACCACGAGCCAGTAATAACAGCAAATCCATAACCACTTTGTCATTCAAAGCAACATTCGCAAACACAGATATGGCGATTATAAGCATAAGTACTAGATAACTAATAATATACACAAGGAGAAAGTAAAAAACCGTCGGTTGTATGTTAGTACGCGCCACATCTGCGTGGAATTTGGTCTCCTCTCAGCTTATGCTGACGTGAGCAGCCCACATTTGCCAGCGCTGGTTTTCGGAGAAGGCCAGTGACATTGAAAATTTGGCACAACGGTAACTAATTATCTAAAATAAATAATAAAAGACATATAAAGCACATAGTATTATGATAATGTTTACTCGTGGGAATTGAAAATAAATATATTAAAAAGAATGCCATCTATATGTGGAGCATCGATACGCAAAATTATGCGCTATGACGTTACAAATAAATACACTTGGGCCGTTTTGGGTTAAGACACTGGGGTCATGGGGTTCGAGCGCTCGCCGCCTTTATAGAGAAATTACTAAACGCTTAATCGAAGCTTCTCAAAACCAGAAGACTGGCTATGTTCTGGCCCAGAGAATAAGTATCGCCATCCAACGAGGCAACAGCCAGCATTCTGGGAACCTTCCCAGACGACCCCAGTGTCTCAACCCCAAACAGCTCAAATGTGTAATCACCTGCTAGGTTAGCATATTTACGCCGTTTGAGGCCTTCAGCCGTAAGTAATAAATATATTTGCAACATTTTATAGCTGTTCCGCTCCTATTGATCGTATTCTGATTTTATTAGATCTTTTATTACTCATTTCTTATGTAATGTGACAGTATCTTAACCTGTTTGTATGCGATGGTCGTCTAAATGCAGTTAACGACGGTGCTTAACACGCCCTTATTAAGTTTTGAACTGACTCTTAGCTTCGTGTTGTTATTTTGTTGCTATGTTTTATGGGTCAGTTGATGGTTTCATAAAATGTAAAAGAACCCTCAAGGATTTACGGGTTTCATAGCGATTGAGCTTAGATTTCTAAAGCTTCTTAAATATTGGTTTATTAACTTAATTTTTTATTTTTTTTATTACTAAATTTGAGTGCGTTTGACCACAATCTTACCTGAATGTTAAGTAACGATGCGGTCTAAGATGAAGCACGCAAACTCAAATAATGCCTATTTACTCTTGTCTTGAAAATCCCAAGATTATATGTATCGGGGAACAATGACGCTGGAAGGGAATTCCATTCCTTAGCGGTTCGCATGATGAAAGAAGAAGCGAATCGAGAGGTACAAAGAGGTGGAATATCGACCACATACGGATGGAATCTCAGACCACGCCTTGATGTCCGATGATGGAATGGTGCCGGTGGAATTAATTCATGCAATTCCTGCGCACACTGTCCGAAATGTAACCTGTAGAAGACACATAGACTCGCAACCAGACGGCGATGGTCGAGGCTCTGAAGTCGGTTGCTTGTGAGCGCCTCATCGCTTATAAGTTTTCTGGCGCGTCTGTCAATAGCTTCCAGGGCCTCAAGCTGGTAGCGGGCGGATCCATCCCATAGGTGCGAGCAGTACTCCATGCAGGAGCGTACGTGTGCTGAGTAAAGACTGAGTAGTATTTTTTTTATTTTTTTTTATTTTTTTTTTTTTTATTTTCTTTTTTATATTTAGGTCGACAAATTGACGCCACTCGCCTGATGGTAAGCTGAGGCGACGTCTGGCAATTGAGGGCGACTCTCACAGTACACAGGAATACTATAGAGAGTGGCCCTCAACTTGACGACCCTGTAATGTGCCTCTTCACGCTTCGCTTAAAGAGCCCAGGGTTATATGTTGGAGGAAACACGTGCGCAGGCAGGGCGTTCCAAGCCACCATCGTTCGGCAGAGAAACGATCGTTTAAAACGCTCGGTTCTCGCGAAGACGGTTTCCACGGTATGAGGGTGACATCTCTGCCCGGCACGCGTTGTTCGGGATCGGAAGGGAGAGGGTGGGATCAGGTTGAAGAGCTCTTCAGAACACTCACCGTGGTAAATACGGTAGAACGCGGCCAAGGAAGCAATTGTTCGGCGCTGGGCTAGCGGCTCAAGGCTTCCCGTTACCTCCGGACAGTCTATAATGCGAACAGCGCGTCGCTGCATAGCGTCGAGTGCGTCCAGCAAATACTTCGCGGAGCCGTCCCAGAGGTGAGAGCAGTATTCAGTTGACTCGAAGTAAAATATTTACGCACCTTAGAGAGGATGCCTAGTTTTTTCGAAGCTGTTTTAGCCCTGGATTCTATGTAGCTTCCAAAGTTCAGGTTGGATGATAAGTCCACACCAAGGAGCTGAAGATGCTGAATCACAGGTACAGGGACATCCCGGAAAGTAGGAGCCTTGGTGAACGGGCTCTTTTTAGCGGAGAAAAGACATGCCTGGGTTTTCGTAGTGTTGAATGTGACAAGGTTAGCATCGCCCCAGTCAGACACTGCCTGAAGGGTTAAGTTAGTGCGTTCAACCATTGCCACTCTACAATCGTCGATTTCCGGTTTTTTGGCCTTTGCGCTGGAGAAATATCTCTCTGCAACCATGCTATCTTCCGCATACCCAAACATACCGGGTCTGAGCAGGTCGTTTATATGTAGCAGGAATAACGTTGCCGAGAGAACAGATCCCTGAGGTACCCCAGTGTTAATTGCTAATAGATCAGACGAGCAGCCGTCAACAACCACTCGAATAGATCGTTCCCTCAGGAAATCTGAAATCCAAGCACAAAGACTAGCCGGAACTCCGTAAGCAGGAAGCTTGGTTATAAGGGCTTCGTGCCAGATCCTGTCGAAAGGCTTTGAAATGACAAGTGACACAGCAAATGCCTCACCATATCTTTCAAGAGCCTCACCCCAGATGTGCGTGGCATACACTAGAAGATCTCCAATAGAGCTGCGTTGGCGAAACCCGTATTGCCGATCACTTAGGAGGTTCATTATATTCGAGGTTTGCCAGTAAACGTTTGTTTTTACACGCTCCATCACCTTGCAGAGAATGGAGGTGATTGCAATTGGGAAATTGCAATGGGGATTGGCAAAATTATTTTTTTTCTAAGAACAAAGAGATCCAAGTTCTGTATTACAATACAAATCGCAAGAATGATAGACCGGATGGATTTGACTGCCTCGGTGGCGCAGTGGTATGAGTATGCGACTGCCGTCCTTGAGGTCCCAGGTTCGATTCCGGGTCGAATCAAATTATTTGTGTGATCCACAAATTTTTGTTTCGGAATATAGGTGTTTTCTATGTATAATATGTATGTATTTAGAAATATATAAGTAGGTATGTTTATCAGTCGTCTAGATTTCATAACACAAGCTTATATTGGCTTAATTTGGGCTAGATGATGTTGTGTCAGAATATACAAAAAATATTTATTAATATTTATATTTATTTTGGGCCGGATTTGAACCTGCGCCGCGCCAGTCCCCTATTTGGCAGAAAATACTCTGGCCAACTACCGACGATATTTAAGAAATAAATGTTTTAAATACATCCAACATTATAAGGTCCCCAATTAGCCCTTCGCTCTCATAAAGATGAACCAAAACAAGTGAAACAATAACAAAAGAAAACAAATAATTGTCGGAATGGGAACAAATTGAAATGGAAATATTAAACATAAAAAATACAGTCGAATTAAGAACCTCCTCCATTTTTGTAAGTCGGTGAATTAATGTGCCTCTACCTAACCCTTCGCTAAAATTTAGGCACAGAATAGGAAATGTAGGTAACCCTATCGTTTCACAAAGTTAAATCAACAGATTAAATAAAACCTTCATGTACGCTTTTAAAAATTGAAAATCTCATATGTAAACTTCCTTGAAAAGCAGCCAGTGTTTTGAATTCCAATTTTAAAATGTAATTCTAGAGCACTTTAAAAACGGATTAGTACATGCAGTTTCGTACCTGAGGCGCTTGTAAATTCCGACTTATATTCTCTACTTGACTCGAGCAACGAGAATCATTAAGAATACATTCAATGCACTCGGAGAATACTTTGGACGTTAGAAATATTATACGCTTTCGTCTTATGTGATTTTAACTTCTTGTAATATCCATATTGAGTAATTTTATGGATATTAATGTACAGATAATGATAATAACTGTTTTGATATACATACATATATTGGATAGAAACAGGCGTTACTTGGCGAAAATCCATGACAAAGCAATGGTAAGTAAAATGTTTTAAGAAAAAACTTTTTAAAATTTATAATAGCATTAATTTTTCGCAGAATTAAAAAAGACAACAAAACGTCGACAATTGTTTCGCCTCTAAACGAGGCATTATCAAGACTGTCTCAGAGAGAACAGCTCACTGATCTCAAATATTGGATAGAAACAGGCGTTACTTGGCGAAAATCCATGACAAAGCAATGGTAAGTAAAATGTTTTAGGAAAAAACTTTTTAAAATTTATAATAGCATTAATTTTTCGCAGAATTAAAAAAGACAACAAAACGTCGACAATTGTTTCGCCTCTAAACGAGGCATTATCAAGACTGTCTCAGAGAGAACAGCTGTTCTCTCTAAGTAAGTTAAGGTAAGTTAAGGTGTGTAATCCTCACTTTGCCTGTAATTTTGTCGGTCGCATGTTATAGGGGGCAGGCCTACTATCGTTTCTCGGCACTATCGAAAATTTAAAACCACTCTATAAATCAAACCAAAATTCATATAGCCAGGACAGATGTTACATAACACTACATAGAATCTCTGCCATCCGAGCTTTTAGAATGGTACCGAGAGTGAGAAATGGCGAGATGGACTAAAATTGTACTAAAATAAAGTATGATATTGAGTAATACATTTTTGAAAAAAACTTACTTGTACACTATTTCACAATTATTTTTCGTTTTGGTAAACCCTGACCGGTTTCACCTTATGGCAACATCACCAAATGCCGTCAATGGAAAGCATAAATTATATATTCAGGACATTTTGATCCAAATATTTATTATTTTTTCTGGCAAATGCTGCCGGCGTTTCTTCGACTATCCTCCAATTTTAATCAATGCATTTATGAATTGTTTATTGAATATTGATAAGGTAAGTACCTAAAGGTTCCATGCATGCGGGGCACCTGCTGATTTCACGTAATAGAGTACGAGCCTATTTGTCTCGCGCTAAATAATAAAAAATTAAAAAAATGGAAAAATAATTTTCTTCAACTCAATCTCTCAAAACTCTTTAATATCTAAAAAAGTTAAAAGAAGACTTAAATAACGAAAAGAAATTTTCGTTTTACAACTTAACGTGCTTAAAGAGTTTGCTACTTAATTAAAACATTTTTGGCTCCAAGTTAAAAATAAGTTAGGAAACAAGGAATCGGCCTTTTTACACTCAAGTCACGACCAGTGAGCTCAGAAGCCAAGCTACCAATATTGGGACGATAAAAACTAATGAAGAACGATTGCTTTCGCCACTTAACTCGGTTATATAGAAAATAGACTTTAACGTACTTTGTCGAAAGTAATTTTAACTGACTTCAAAAAAGGAAGAAATTCTCAATTCGACTGTTGTTTTTTATGTTTGCATAATTTTCTGGGTGGGTTTCTTGGTGGTAAAAAAAAAGGTTTTTTTCGGAGTTTGGGTGTTTTCTATGAGACTTTTTTTTATTTATTTATTTCCTTTATTTCACTTAAAACATATTTTGTACATTTTTAAATACTTAGATGTATAAAAATACAAAAATATTTAAAAATATAGATCAAAATCAAAATATCTTTATTCATGTAGGTCACAAAGTAACACTTATGAACGTCAGAAAAAGAAAATGCTTCTACATTTACATTTACCGCCAGATTTGCAAGGCAATAGGTAGAGCCTGTGAGGAAAGAACCTGGCAAGAAAAACCCACGGCCACTCTTTTTATTCGCCAGTAAATACAATGATTCGGTTACAATAATAAAAAGAGGGCAAGGGCAGTACGTGACCATGTGTGGACCAAGTGAACTCAAAAATTATGGATATCTGTTATTCACAAAAAAGTCAAATACGAAAGATGCCACATAATCTCAAAGTACCCATACCTAACAATATCATAATAATAATAATTTAACAATAATAAGTGAGTTTTAGCAATAAAACAACATTTCAAACAGAAGTAGCCCCTATGTAGCTCGAGTGATGAGCAAGCAACTCATTGCCATTTCTCTGTATCGTTTAGATAATCCTTAATAGTATAATATGCCTTTTTTAGGAGGTGTGTCTTAACAGCCACTTTGAATTTATTCAAAGGAAGGTTCATAATGTTTAGAGGAATTTTGTTATAAAAACGCACACCAAATCCTGCAAAGGAGTCATGAACCTCCTGTAAACGATAATACGTCCCAACCAATTTATGCTTATTTCTAGTATTTATAAAGTGATATATAATATAATTTAAATAGTGACCCACCAGTAGCGGAGTAGGTACCAAACTACCGGCGGTGGAGGCTACAGACTGAGAAACCTCCTAACAATACGGCACGTGTCGAGGATAACAGCCTTCTGAATCTGACTCTTGATCGAGCAATCTAACGAGAGTCTCTTGAGATGTCGATCGAGACTCTTCGCTATTAATCCGTTTGCCGAAATGACCACCATGACAATGATCGTCGAGTCTACGTCCCACATGGCGGTTATCTCGTAGGACAGATCAAGGTACTTACTAAGTTTGTCCTTCTCTTATTTATTTTATTATGAATTACACTAATATACAAATAAGCCAATTTCATTGTCCCCCAAAACCGAGTCAATGGTTTGACTGGGGGATCGAGTCTCCATACATTTACACAATGCATTACACTTTCAATATACTATTCAGTAGGTATTATACGGCTATTATACGAGTATATAGCGTTAAAACGGACCAACAAAAACACTATATCGAATCCAACAGATATCCTTTTAACTTTCTCTTAAAAGCGGTTTTGCTTACTTACTTATCTACCTATGTATTTAGAAATATATAAAGTATGTTTATCAATTGTTTAGATCTCATATCACAAACTTATAGCTTAGTTTGGGCTAGATGATGTTGCGTGAGAATGACAAAAAGTATTAAATAAAGATTTATCAAAATTTTATTTTAGCACTTTGTCGGCGTAAAAATTAGACATATTCATGCAAGTTTCATAGTTTTTGCACTAAACGTTTGGGAGGTAACCCGAGAACGGACGGACGGACATGAAAAAACTATGAGGGTTCCGAGATTATTACTACGTAACCCTAATTAAATAAAAATATAAATATTTTGGACATTCTCACACAACATCATCTAGCCCAAACTAAGCTATACGCTTGTGCTATGGGATCTAGACAACTGATAAACATACTTATATATTTCTAAATACATACATAATATACATAGAAAACACCCAAACTCCGAAACAAACATTTATGAATCACACAAATATTTCATTCGAGACTCCAGAGTCGAAAGCCGATGCACTACCAACCACGCTACCGAAGCAGTCATAAGACCGAATAATTAGATCAGTATTTGTAAATAACATCGCATCGCAACTACTGCTGTCTGTTTGTTTAAGGGTTGTCAACACAGAGCACAGTTCATTATAAACTAACAACAACTCTCATTGTACCACCGATAGTTACAAACAATATATATCGCTTATTCCGCTTAAAAACAACCACAACAAACAAACAGTTTTCCGTGTTGTTTTTGTACTTTTGTTGCGTTGACACTCTTGTCCAAATATTGTTTTATGAGTTGTGTTTTAAATGAAACTAGCCGATTGCCCACACACATACATATCACGTCTATATCCGTGAAGGGGTAGGCAGAGGTGCATTACACACTCACAATTTGCCAGTATATTTAGTTCCCCGTAATAGGGGGCCGTCTAGGAAGTGGGTTATGTCCAAAATGGCCGAATTAATTTAATAAAATAAGCAGCTATATTGTAATTTTGGAAAAAAAATTAAACCCGTTGCCTTGCGATGAAATGTTGATGAAAGGCAACAAAATCTTACGTGCCAGCCGCTATGGCACAGCCGATTAAAGTCCCGGGCGTCTCGGACTCATTATTTGCTCAGATGGTTAATACTTGTCTTTGTTTATTATTTTATAAGTCTTGTTCCAGATTAAATATTTCTTGACCTACAATACGTTATCATATCAATAATGAGCGTAATAAATGATTTAAATGACAAGCAACGTGATAATCTATATATTTAATACGACATTTTGTCTGTCCGTCCGTCGCGTTTTTCAATTATTATTAATAATACATACATTTGCATGAATTTTTTTTTTATATATATATTTTTTTTATATTTAAGTCGATACAAATGAGAGGATTAAAAATGTTGTAACTGATAAATATTATATATACTTATTACACAGGTTAATGACCCTGTGAAAAGTTTATACATACATACATATTGACTCTATATCCCTTACGGGGTAAGCAGAGGTGCATTACGCACCCACATTTGCTATTGCCGGGTTCTATTATACGATATTACATCCATAGGTATCTCTATTCCGTAATAAAATTTCAACTTTTAACAGCCGAGGTCGATTTATACGACTGAAGACGGCAGGTTCGTAACCTACCGACCTTATAGAAGCAGCGTAAATGAACGTAAAACGCCATGCTACTGCTATACTACTTCGTTGCAACTGCAATTGGTCAAAAATTCGGCAGTCTGCTAAACTCACAAGCAACGCGCCAGGAAGGCGCCAGAAAGACACTAAACCGAATGACTGCAGAGTACATCATTAGGTTAAGTTGGATTTAGTTTTTCCCGACATTACCAACTTCCCAGCCCCTATATCCCGGCAACCAAGCTTCTCACCTAAATTCTGCGCAAATATTTGTCCCCCTTGCACCCTCTCCTATCTCAAGTTCCATTCGCCTGCAAAAAAAATCCCGGATATTCTTATCCCGCAAAATACCTAAGATTCCCAGTACCTCATTTTTCCGGCCCCATAGTACCCTAAGTATTTGAACCCCAAGTATTTGAAAATTTTGTCGGAAGATTCCCACAAAATTTTTCATCCCAATTATTCAATCCAAGGGTTGCGGGCTATATGGTCTCAGCCCGCGTACGCCTTCACTCACTGACGCGGGATGACACTCAACCCAACCAGATCTCTGACAGAGTCAAAGTCTGCCGGCGCCCTGGAGTCATTCTAACGAGGAGGTGACTGTTGCTCCGGGTCCTTAAAAAGATGGTCGTTCTATAGAAATTATTCAATAGAATCACATCCAAAGGCACTATAAATAATCTTTGCTTTACAGTATTCGTCACAATCAAAGATCCGTTGATCTTAATTAGTTACGTGCGTAATATATAAGTATTTTATGTTGCATTTGCAATAAAAAAAGTATTTTCATGTCAATATCATCACAAGCATAAGATTGATTTTACGGTACTTATTACATAATCACAGATTGTTTCTTCACACTTTAAATACACAGCTTGAATTGGTAATCGCAAATACAATTGTCCGTTAATTTTCTCGCACGAGTATTGAACCTTATCTACTAATTCATGCCGTCATATATAATCAAAGTTGCAAAAGAAATTGCAGTACCATATAATTAAATTACATCATCGATAAGCGTGAGTTCACGTCACTATGCCTTGCAATCGGTTATCTCGAACTCAGTGCGCATATGACTGGCGGCCTAACACAACTGAGCATGGACTGTGTTTGTGTTCCGTGATTGTGCATTCGAATTACGAAAATTGAACGGATTCGAAATTCGAAAAAGTTTGTGTATGATTTATTGTGTTTTTTTTGTTGTTTTTCTTTTGTGCTGGCACGGGGTGATGATTTGAAAGTTCTTGTTAAAAAAAAGAAGGGAAGAGGTAGGTACTAACATTGTTTTGTATTTTATGTAGGTACACTAGGTATGCAATGCATTCTGCTGTTGCAATAATTGAGCTGAGTTTGTCGATCCGGGTCGAACTCCTACACGACTGGACCGATCTTTATGAATTCAGATATATGCACTCACGGTGATGGTCACTATGAGCGTGCCAAATTTCAAAAAGATCGGTCCAGTCGTTTAGGAGGAGTTCGATCACGAACGAAATACACGAGTCGTCTAAGAAAGAGCTTCGTAAACTCCGCTCAATAAAGGCACGTACACCATCCATGCCCACCCCGTCAGATAGGCGCAACAAAGACACACAGACTGTTGTCTGAGTTGTGGTGTGGTTTTTGTCTCTATGGGGGTTGATAGGTAATCTAAGTATACCTACCTACTTTTTAGGGTTGCGAAGTTCAAGTCCGTCTGTCTGTCCATCCTCCTTTGCATCAATACGTAAATTTACTACGCTGATAAAGTGCTAAAATAAATTATGTTTTTTTTTGTAAGGTACTCCCCCATTTAAATTAGGGATGGTATTTTTTTCTCGTTTTCACCCCATAACGTGGATATCTTAAGTAGGTATTTTAAAAACATTGAGAGGTAGCTAAGACGTTTTTTTTAAATTAAAGTCTCCTATTGCGAAATATTATACTTTAAAGCGGTTTTTTTTGGTGCTAGCTTAAAATATCCATGTAATGAACTTTGAAGGAAAACATTAACGGCTTACGTAACTTTGGTAGTTCAGGAGCTACACAGGCTATTGTAGCTGAATACAGAACCCTATTCTATGCATAGTCCTGACACGCAATTGACCAGTTAATACGTTACTAGCGGACGCCCGCGGCTTCGCCAGCTGGAGAAATTATACAATTACAATGTATACACAGAAACCTTCCTCCAGAACCTCTTTATCCGTTGCTGAAAACTGTATCAAAATCCGTTGCGTAGTTTTAAAGATCTAAGCATACATACAGAAAGGGCGACTTTGTTGTGAGCACGTTAAGCCGTCGGTCCCGGTTGCCATACAATCTGTGGCAGTCGTTAGGGGTAGTTGGAGCCGTAAATCAAAAATCCGACCGGTCTAACTACAGAACTTCGATATCGCCCATGGGTTGTGAAGGTCAGATGGCAGTCGCTTCACGGAAAATATTGAAGTTCAGCCGAATCGTAGTTACACTGGAAAAACTGACCCCAACCGCGTTGGGAAAAGGCTCGGTGAATGATTTTCATATATTAACAATTATAAACTTACTGCTAACGCCAAGACGTTTATAATGTAATGCTTCTACCTTTTCTACATACATTTTACTACAGTTTACATTTATAACAACAGCAACTCACATAACAAAACAATATCATAAAATAAAATAGATAGAATTTTTTTAATACGCGGGCTGGGCCGCGGCCGTACCTACATCATTCCGAGCGCCTCCGGTAAGCACTGAGAGAATTCCCAGTGGCGACCGACGGAACAGAGACACCTTAGCAATCTGACGCCCAGGTATGTTGAGAGTCAGATTGCGATTGCATATTTTTTTAAACACTCAGAAATATGGAGTTGATTCAAAAAGTCAACTACCATTGGACAGATTAAGATGACATTTACCAGAATGATAGTCTAAAATATAATACCGTTCCTACATAAATAAAATATACCAAAATGTTGAGTTTATAGCCTAATTCAGTGATAGAAGTGTTATGAATGATATTAAAGTACTAATTACAGAATCAGAATCCATTATAATAGATATGTATGTGCAAAAGAAAGTGTAACAATATACGAAACCATAGTAACGGTTGCGTGGCAACCAGCCGCTGTTATGTTTTTTTTTTTTTTTTTTTTTTATATTTAGGTCGACAAATTGACGCCACCCCCCTGATGGTAAGCTGAGGCGACGTCTGGCAATTGAGGGCGACTCTCACAGTACACTGGAATACTATAGAGAGTGGCCCTCAACTTGACGACCCAGTGATGTGCCTCTTCACGCTTCGCTTAAAGAGCCCAGGGTTATATGTTGGAGGAAACACGTGCGCAGGCAGGGCGTTCCAAGCCACCATCGTTCGGCAGAGAAACGATCGTTTAAAACGCTCGGTTCTCGCGAAGACGGTTTCCACGGTATGAGGGTGACATCTCTGGCCGGCACGCGTTGTTCGGGATCGGAAGGGAGAGGGTGGGATCTGGTTGAAGAGCTCTTCAGAACACTCACCGTGGTAAATACGGTAGAACGCGGCCAAGGAAGCAATTGTTCGGCGCTGGGCTAGCGGCTCAAGGCTTCCCGTTACCTCCGGACAGTCTATAATGCGAATAGCGCGTCGCTGCATAGCGTCGAGTGCGTCCAGCAAATACTTCGCGGAGCCGTCCCAGAGGTGAGAGCAGTATTCAACGCGGGGTCTAATCTGCGTTTTGTACAGCAGACACCTCTGGTGCGGTGTAAAGAATCGCTTTACCTTGTTCAGTATTCCTAGTTTCCGCGAAGCTAGCCCAATACATCTCTCAATGTATTTTGTGTTATTGAGCTCTCGACGAACGTCTATGCCAAGGATGTCTAGATTGTCCTTCATTGGTAATATTGCATTCTGAAGAGTGGGTAGGGGAAGGAAAGGGGATTTTTTCGCTGTAAATGCACACGCCTGTGTTTTGTGGGCATTGAACTCGACCAAGTTCTCGGCACCCCATTGGGAGATAATGTGGGAGATAATGTGCGCACAGTGTTGTAATAAGTCTATGATATGGTTGGATGGGAGCTTTGAAAATTGAAAAATTTAAAATTCTATAAATGAATCAAGCTTTGCAAGCAAACACTACTACCCTTTGAATTTCTTCGTTTTTTTTTACTACTAGCCCTGAAAAATTATTTTCCTTAGTTATATTTTTTCTAATAGTTTAAGTACTTTTTAAATATTTTACTGTAAGTAAGTGTTCCTTTTCCTCGAGCCGTATGCACATCTGTGAAGTGTGTTCACGATCTTTTCATAGCACAAAAGGACTTCATGTACATCAATCACGTATTCATCACGCTCGTATCATTAATTCACCTCCATGTAGCCAAAACCTCGACCCCCTGACTTTCAACAACTCACCACTATCCCCCATACCCCTACACTCACACCTTAGCCAACTGAAACATTCAACTAGCATCGTAAAACGAATACCCCGGGGTGCCCGATCCTGCGTAGCCTCGGCTCTAGCAGATACCATTCGAAAATGTACTCGCGACAACAACCCCGCTTCTTGGCATGACCTCCTAACATTCGCTTACAGAACTCTACACGCCACCCCCGAAACTAAAACCTCACTAACTCAACAAATTAAAAATAACACTGCCCCTAACACTCAATTGTGTGTGTGGCACCTCCAAGGCCTCCGCATAGCAAACCTAAAGACTTGTTCTAGTTGAAGAGAAAGTGCAAGACGGAGACCTAAAGGGTGCCGCTCGGCTTTTTTTTTCAAATGACACCATAGCACCTGATACACCGGAGACCGCCTTAGCATTACAATCGAAACACCCCCCAGGCCCTACCTGTCCACCTTTTGTAGACCTTCCAGTACCTCAGCGAGACGGCTGATGAAGCGCAGGTGCGGTTCCCGAACGCTGACCTAGTATTTCTGGGGGACTTCAATGGCCATCACATTGAATGGCTGGGGTCCCTCAAGACTGATCATGCGGGTAGAGCCGCCCATGCGTTCGCTCTCTCCCACGGTCTGACCCAGATGGTATGCGGGATCACCCGGATACCAGACAGGTCAGATCACGCGCCCGCTCTGCTGGATCTACTGCTGACGAGTCGCCCAGCCCAGTACAGTGTTTCAGTAGGAGCCCCACTGGGTAGTTCCGACCACTGTGTTGTTCACGCTGGCATGAAGGTGTCACCTCCTGCACGTCCTGTACAAACGTCACGACGACTATGGCACTACTCGTCAGCGGATTGGGACGGTCTACGCGATTATTATGCGTCCGTCCCCTGGAGCCAGCGCTGCTTTGTAGGAAAGGCTCCTTCGGATAGTGCTTCTGCTATTACTGGCGAGATCAGTTTAGGGATGGATTATTACATCCCTTTCACTGATGTCGCCAGTATCCGCAGAGCCCGTCCCTGGTTCGGGCGAGATTGTGCCAAAGCTGTTCGACAAAAACAGTCGGCATATCGCGCCTGGATCAGGGCCCGGGCTGTGCGCGACCCAAACGTGGGCCACCTCAAAGCAGCGTACAACCTGGCCACAAAGTCGAGTAAGAGGGCCTTTAAGAGAGCGGATGCCCAGCGCGTCGCGCGGCTTGGTCAGGAGCTCACTTCCCATCCCACGGGCAGCCGTGGATTCTGGCAACTGGCCAAAGCCGTGCAATCTAACTTTTGTCAGCCCTCGCTGCCACCACTGCGTTACCCAGATGGAACACTAGCTCACAAAGCCCAAGAGAAAGCGGATATGCTCGCAGACCTCTTTGCGGCTAATTCCCGGGTCGACGACCGTGGCCTGCAGCCCCCCGCCATCGCCAACTGTGGCCACACAATGCCTGATATTGTTATCAGGCAATGTGATGTACGGGCAGTACTGCGGTCACTCGACACGCGGAAAGCCAGTGGCCCTGACGGCATTCCGGCGGTGGTGCTACGAAAATGTGCAGCTGAGTTGTCTCCAGTATTAACGCGTCTGTACCGCCTGTCATACTCTTCAGGGCTCGTGCCGGAGGTCTGGAAGGAGGCTAACGTACAACCGATCCCCAAGAAAGGGGATCGGTCCGATCCAGGCATCTATCGACCCATAGCTGTCACCTCAGTCATTTGCAAGGTGCTTGAGCTCCTTATAAATAAGCAGCTCATGCAATTCCTAGAGGATCACTCGCTAATCAATGATCGACAATACGGCTTCAGGCCAAAGCGATCAACGGGTGATCTTCTGGCATTCGTAACGCATGTCTGGGGTGGGGCTATGGAAAGGCACGGCGAGTCCTTGGCTATTAGCCTGGACATCGCCAAAGCCTTCGATAGGGTCTGGCATGCTTCGCTCCTTTCCAAGCTTCCGGCATATGGTCTACCTCCTCAACTGTGCAGCTGGATTGCCAGTTTTTTAAACGAGCGCCGAGTGCGGGTCCTCTGCGATGGCCAGGCTTCTCGCTTCTTGCAAGTGAATGCCGGGGTACCGCAGGGGTCCGTACTATCACCAACTCTCTTTCTTCTGCATATCAATGATATGCTATCCCTCGGGAACATTCATTGCTATGCAGATGACAGCTCACTGCACGGGAGTTACTCGGTTCGTCCGACGGCGGGGCGATCTGAGATTGAGGAGGAGAGACGACGACTCGTGGCTGATCTCGACCGTAACCTCGACAGTATCTCTCAATGGGGTACCGAGAACCTGGTCGAGTTCAATGCCCGCAAAACACAGGCGTGTGCATTTACTGCGAAGAAATCCCCTTTCCTTCCCCTACCCTCTCTTCAGAATGCATTATTACCAATGAAGGACAACCTTGATATCCTTGACATAGACGTTCGTCGAGAGCTCAATAATAAAAACTACATCGAAAGATGTATAGGGCTAGCTTCGCGGAAACTAGGAATACTGAATAAGGTAAAGAGATTCTTTACACCGGACCAGAGGTGTCTGCTGTACAAGACGCAGATTAGACCCTGCGTCGAATACTGCTCTCACCTCTGGGACGGCTCCGCGAAGTATCTGCTGGACGCTCTCGACGCTATGCAGCGACGGGCTATCCGTATTATAGATTGTCCGGAGGTAACGGGAAGCCTTGAGCCGCTAGTTCAGCGCCGAACAATAGCTTCCTTGGCCGCATTCTACCGTATTTACCACGGCGAGTGTTCTGAAGAGCTCTTCAATCTGATCCCACCCTCTTCCTTCCGATCCCGAACGACTCGTGCCGGGCAGAGATGCCACCCCCACACAGTGGATAGCATGTTCGCGAGAACCGAACGTTTGAAACGTTCGTTTCTCTGCCGAACGATAGTGGCCTGGAACGCCCTGCCTGTGCACGTGTTTCCTCCCACATATAATCCTGGGTTCTTTAAGCGGAGCGTGAAGAGGCACATCAGTAGGTCGTCAAGTTGAGGGCCATTCTCAATAGTAATGTGTGCAGTGAGAGTGGCCCACAATCGCTAGACGTCGTCACGACTTACCACCAGGCGGGCGGCGTCAATTTGGCGAACCAAATATAAAAAAAAAAAAAAAAAAAAAGACCCACCATCTGAGGTTGCAACATGCCTCCACGCCAAAGAAGAAGATGTTGTTGCTGCCATTGCTTCTTTCCCTATAGGTTCGGTGTCTGGACTGGATGGCATCTCCCCCCAGCATCTCAAAGACCTCACCAGCCACGGTGTGGGCGCAGGTGGTGACCACGTCATCTCGGCCCTAACCGGACTAGTCAACATCATGTTGGAGGGGGCTGTGTGCCAGGAAGTTACGCCTATCCTATACGGAGCAAATTTAATAGCTTTAATTAAAAAAGATGGTGGTGTACGATCGATCGCTGTAGGGTCCACTCTGCGGCGATTGGCTGCCAAAATTTGTGTTCGGCTAACACGGTCAAAATTTCAGTCCCTTTTCGAACCCGTACAAGTTGGCTTCGGAACCCGTGGAGGTTGCGAAGCGACGGTACATTCCGTACGCACCTTTGCTCAAGATGATCAATGTGAAGTGATCCTTAAGTTAGACGTAAAAAATGCTTTTAATTCGGTCAACAGGGACATCCTCCTGAATGAAATTAAATTATACGTTCCGGAGATCTACAATTTTATGTTACAGTGTTATCACTGTCCTTCTAAATTATTACACAAAAATAATGAAATTATTTCGGCTGTGGGATGTCAGCAGGGTGATCCCCTCGGTCCAGCAATCTTCAGTTTGGCCATTAATTCGATAATCCACAAAGTAAATTCAAAGTTGAATATATGGTACCTAGATGACGGTACCATAGCCGGGGACGCTCAGACTGTTCTAACTGACTTAGTAATGATAAAACAAAATTTTGATCTCATTGGCTTACATTTAAATTTTAATAAGTCTGAACTCTTCATTAACGACAAAATAAACACAACCTCTGCTCAATCCATAGTTAATAATTTTAATAGCGTAGCCCCAAATATCAATATAGTAACAAAGAACAGTCTAAGCCTCCTTGGTTCACCTATTTTTGATGAGGCCATTCCACCACTTCTAACAAATTCGGTTTCTAAATTTAATGAATTTTCGGACCGCCTCCTTAAAATTAGCAGCCATTCCGCTCTTTTCATCATTAAGTTTTGTCTATTTGTTCCTAAATTTACGTACTTGCTCCGCTGCTGCCCAGTGTGGAAATTTCCTCATCTAACCCAAGACTTGGACAATACAATAAAATTCCATCATAAATATCAGACTAAGCGAGCAGGCATGGACCCAAGCCTCCCTACCAATTAGGTATGGTGGCCTGGGAACCCGAAAAATCTCTACTGTAGCACTGCCAGCATTTCTGTCCTCAATCCATAGCTCGTCTGACCTCGCAGGAAAAATCCCCCGCGGCTACAAACTGTGAGATCGCGAGCTTGGTCGAGGCTGAAACTGCCTGGCTAGCTGGACCGAGTCCAAATTTCCCTCCCACTCTCAAAAATCAGAAGGCCTGGGATAACATTTCATGCCAACATATTTTACAAACCCTCATTGATACCTCGTCATCTTTAAAAAATCGCGCCAGGCTGGAAGCAGTGTCAAGACAGGAATCCGGACACTGGCTCCATGCCTACCCATCCCCCAACACTGGTACTTTCATTGAACACAACACTCTCCGACTCGCCATCGGTCTCCGGCTGGGGGCCGAGGTTTGTGTAGAACATAGTTGTGCTTCTTGTGGAGCGAGTGTGGATCGCCTAGGTCACCATGGGCTTGCCTGCTCTTCGAGTGCTGGCCGCCTATCCCGCCATGCCGCGATCAACGATATCCTGCGACGGTGTCTCGTCAGTGTAAACGTCCCTGCGATTCTGGAGCCCCAGCACATTGCACGGGACGATGGTAAGAGACCTGACGGGATGTCAATGATACCATGGAGGATGGGTCGCCCACTAGTGTGGGACGCCACCTGTGCCGACACACTAGCTGCGTCCTATCTTCCGGCAACTGCCAAACGTGCCGGCGCGGCGGCCGAGGTACGTGAGCGCTCGAAGGTGGGCAAGTACAGTTGTCTCGGCACTCAATACGACTTTGTCGCATTTGGTGTCGAGACACTGGGCCCGTGGGACCCGGGCGCCCACTCGCTTTTCAAGGAGCTCAGCAAACGGGTCAGGGAGGTAACGGGAGACTTACGAGCCGGCGGATTTCTCGCGCAGCGGATAAGCATCGCCATACAGCGCGGGAATGCCGCCGCCATGATGGGCACCCTACCGCGGGGCCCAAACTTTTTACATTTTTTTTTAAATAGTAATAATTAAATTTAGTATTAATTTCATTTTCTATTGTACCTAGTATATAATAATGTATATTTTTATAAATAAATGTATAGAATGATAGTCCATTTCCTTAACTGCAAAATTAGGTGATATAGAATTTATGCTTTCGATTGTCGGCATTTGGTGGAACCTATAATAATACATTTTAATTGACCGAGCGAGCGAAGCGTCTCAGTTTTAACTCGAGGACTGGCCGATTTGGCGTTCTTGGTATGTGTGTCAGTTCCGGTCTACAGGCCGCATTTTTCAGCCGATTTTCATGAAATTTGGCACAAGTGTTCTTTGTTGCAAGGCGCAACTTTTGTCGAAGGGATTTTTCGATTTGGCGGAAAATGGGGGAGAAATGGGGGGGGGGGGGAATGCGAAAATAACGCGAGCTCTACTGTTCACAGAACCGCTAGTATAAATATTTTTATGTTCGGTAAACCCTTACCGGTTTCGCCTTATGGCACCATCAGAGGTAAACACCACAGTATGAGTAAACACTCATACTCAATTTGGGAATTGTGTGAGTGATTGAGTATGAGTAAACACCTCTGATGATGGTGGAATGGTGTACAATTTGTTAACTATATTTGCTTAGAGAATAGAGAATATATTTATAGGTTAAAAAAAAAAAAAATACGCTGCGGTTTAAAGAGAAAAAAAAACTTGCATCTATAACTTCTGTGGTTCGTGTATAAGTAAATGCACTGCAGAACATTATATAATTTAAAAATTTACATAATTGTTATGCGAAATATGTTGGACAATAATTTTACCGAATTTACATAAAATGAATTGTCGGCCGCAATATAATTTCAATATGAGCACTTTGTAAAAAAACTGTAGCAATATTGTAATTGCCCACAAATTATTGTACGCCTTTGTTTGTTCAAATTGTAAAAATATGAGTGGAACGGATACATTTTGTTCAATTTAATAAATAACAAAGTAGGGGATCGTGGGGTAATGGGAGCTACCGGGTAATGAACGCTACTTCAATTTACCCTGACATGATCCTACGAGTCGCTCAAAAATAATCCGAACGGCTTCGGAAATATTCGGTATTAAGTATGGATGGTTTTAAATATTTTTATTGAGCGAAGGTAAATTTGACCAAAATGTTTTTAAAGTGACTTATTGAATATAGTAACTGATAGAATATGTTTTAAGTGAGTTTTGTTAAATATTAATAGAGCAATAAATGAAAGACTGAATAATAGTAAAGAAATAAATGATTGTATGCGATGTGATAAAAGCTCAGATTCACCACTCACCCCGAGTGGGGAATCTGAGCCATGTAAGGAAAAGAGAGATAAAGATTGTATCTAAACTGGTATTTTTGTTAACCTTTTATCACATCGCATACAATCATTTATTTCTCATATATGACTCGCAAAAAAAGTGAAAATATATCCCTGTTTTGTGGCAAAGATATTTACCCTCATTTCCCTATTATTTTTGAAAATATTAATGAAATACAAAATGTGTTTTTTTATTATTTGAAAACTTAGGTAGACTTACATAAGACTACTACGTATGACGTGGCAGTTACGTTAACTGACTACGCCCGTGTTAACAATAATATAACTAAGACATAAATATTGTTAAATAATTAGGTAGTAAGGAAGGCGGCGGAAGAGACACGGTCTAACGGTGGCTCCTAAGCTCTCCAGGCGAGCTACTGCCTTGGCGTCAGGTGGCAACCGGCCGTAAAACAATAAGCCAACACCCTATCTCCTCACATGAACAGGCACAAAATGAGAAAAGGCATACATGCTAGGGCGTAACCCTTAAGCGACGCGAATGCGAAAGATGCGAAGCGAGATGCATTCACTGCTAGGGCGTCCTCCCGAAGCGACGAAAAGTTTGACAAGAATAAGCATACGCATTCGATTATCAACAGGATTAGACTTGCAACATGGAACTTGGGGTCGCTCACTGGAAGGAGTCAAGAGTTGAGTAAGATTTTACAAAAAAGCATTAACATCTGCTGTTTACAAGAAACGAGGTGGAAGGGCTCGAAATCAAGGGACATAGGGAATGACTACCAGGTTATATATCACGGAACAGACAACAAAAGAAACGGGGTGGCAATAGTGCTTGACAACAACTTTAAGACGCGCATTACATCTATCACACGCAAGAGCGACCGTTTAATTGCAATCAAACTTGCTCTAGATGACCAGCAGATCACCAATGTCATATTGGCATATACCCCACAATCAGGCTGTACGGATGCAGAAAAGACAGACTTCTGGGATGATTTCAATGACCTGATCCGTGGCATACCTGTAGACGAACACAAGATAATCGAAGGGGAACTTAAACGGACTTAAACGGACTTAAACGGCACGGAGCGGAACAAGGAGAAGAAATTCTTGACATTGCGGCAAGGCACTCCATAACCTTGATAAATACAAACTTCCAAAAGAAACCGGAACACTTGGTCACTTACAAGTGCGCAGGAAAAGTCTCGCAAATTGACTTTATAGTCTCAGACACAACTGTAAGGCATAAGTTCAGAGATTGCAAGGTAATCCCAGGCGAGACCTTAACTTCTCAACAACGCATACTTGTAGCTGTTTACGACCTACCCAAGCCCATTAGAACAATCGTGGATAGAACCCCTAGAACAAAGTGGGGGCCATTGGCCATAACATTGGGTGGCCCCGGGGCTGATACATTAATGGATGAGCTGAGAAACTACCTATACGCTGATTTGGAGATAGATTATGAGTGTGCTGACTACATATATGTGGAACAAATTAGAAAATCACTGTAAAATAAAAGCTAGACAGATTCTAGGTGTGTCTAAAGGACCTCTCCGTACCGGCAAAGACCCTAAATGGTGGAGTGAGAAGGTGCAAGAGGTGCTGGCAACTAAGAAATCTCTGTTTAAGATCTGGCAAACATCCCAATTTGACGAAAATCGAACTAACTATAAAGAAGCTAAGAAACACGCAAAGAAAATCGTTGCGCAAGAGAGAGCTAACGCAAACCAGACCTATTACGATAATTTAGAAAACGCCAAAACAGAGAATGAAGTTATAAAGATCGCCAAAACTAGACATAGATCAACTATGGATGTTAAAGTAAATAAATACATAAAAAGTACTAGCCATCAACTAATCACAAACAACGAACAGATTTGTGACAGATGGCTAGAGTACTATCAGCAACTGCTAAATGAGGAGTTCCCACATGAAGAATCAGCACCCCTATATGCTACACATGGCCCAATAAATGAGGTAGACCAAAGCGAGGTTAAACAAGCAGTGACCGCAATGAAGAGTAGGAAATCAAGGCCCTGATGAGGTGCCGGCAGATTTGTGGAATCGACTTGGCCCGCTGGCAGTTGCCTGGCTGACCAAGTTGTTTAATGACACCTTAACGACCAAAATTCCAGAGTCATGGCGAAAAAGCTACCTATTACCGATCTACAAAAATAAAGGAGGTGTAGCAGAGTGCGAAAACTATAGAGGTATTAAACACACTTCGCATACGTTGAAAATATGGGAACGGATCATCAACAAACGTATTACAGCTCCAATCAGCATATCTCCAAAACAGTTAGGTTTCACAGCATCCAAATCTACCACCGACGCCATACAAGCTATTAGGATCTTAATGGAAAAACATCGGCTCAACAACAAAGACCTACACCTAGCATTCATAGACCTCGAAAAGGCATTTGACCGCGTACCGCGTAAGCTTGTTTGGCAGGCACTTCGAGCCCAAAATATACCGGAACGATACGTCCAGATAGTCCAGGATATGTACCACGGAGTTAGCACAAGAGTTCGAAGTCTAGCAGGTCTAAGCAGGGTGTTTGAGATTAAAGTGGGCGTACACCAGGGTTCCGCGCTTAGCCCCTTGATGTTTAATCTGGTGATGGACTACCTCACTAAGGACATACCGGCACCGCTACCATGAACCATGCTGTACGTGGATGATATAGTTCTAGCCGCAAATACCGCACACCACCTACAGGAGGTCCTCAATACGTGGACGCTGGCTCTGGAGAAGTACGGCTTACGAGTCAGTAGGAGCAAAACAGTTTATCTGAAATGCCCCTTCTACTAGGAGGATACTATATACATCGGTACAGCACCCATCCCAACAGTGAGGACGTTCAAATACCTAGGTTCCGTGATAACACCAGATGCAAACGTGGATGATGACGTCACTCACCGCGTTAATGTTGCATGACAAAAATGGAGAACGCTCACAGGCGTACTGTGTGATCCGCGCATGCCCGTAAAAGTCAAAGGCAAGCTTTATAAGATTGCAGTTCGCCCTGGTGTGCTTCAAGCTGTAATCCTCATATTTGAAATCTCAATGAAAACGAATTTTGACAACGCTAAAGAATAGTCATGAAATAGTCATAAATAGTCGTACATGTAAAAAAAATAGTCGTATTATAGTTTCGGCGTTACAGCTATAAGTTAATGAGGATTATGGCTTGAACGTCAAGCTGTAATCCTCATCTTTGGTGCAAGCAAACGGTAAAGCCTATCGAATTGGTTTAGGTTCCAAAAAATAATCATGAAATAGTCGTAACGACATGCCAAATCTCAGAAATAGTCCTTAAAAGGTTCCAGAGATATAAAGGTAACCTGATGAGGATTATGGCTTGAACATTTGAAAACTTCAACTTTCTCCGGAACGCCTGCGATTTTCGGTTTAAAGTTTATGCCAAAAAAATGTCGTGAAATAGTCGTATGAACTACTATAAATTTGAGCTGCTTTAATTTGAAAAAAAAAGTTATACAAATGTAGAGCAAACGAAAACTTTAAAACTGTACAAAATATTATTGTGAAAAATTCCGCTTAATATACAATATTACTTCCAATTACACGTTTTCCATGCCAGCTGTTATAATTAAACAAAAAAAAAACAAACATTTATAATTTGTATCCTCATTTATTACAATCGAAAGCTTGCAAATACGTACATAACTTGTATAAATCTCAGTACATAAATATGTTTATATCACAGCAATTAGTTTTGGTCACAATTATCACAGTTAGTTCAATATGTGTTGCTGTGGGATTAGTTAATTCAGTTTATTTCTAGAAAATTTCAATAGATGGCGCTGATAGGTTGAGTGCATTTTCTAAAATCACAAATTCCATAAACGAATCCGACACCAACAATATCCAAAACTTTTAATTCCTTATATAGAATAAAAGTATAGTAATAATTAAATTAAGTAGGTACATATTAAAGTGTAAACAATCAGAATATCTTGTCATTGTCTTAAAAACTTACTACTACAAAAAATCATAATAATCACAGTTGTTTCGTTGGTATAATCACAGCAATGTCATAGATGTATAAAAAATAGCACTTGTTAGATATAATAAACAATTATTAGTAAAAAATACAATATTGTCAGTCTCAGAAACCCTTGTGGACTAGTACTGT
Source organism: Nudaria mundana (assembly GCA_963556515.1). Taxonomy (NCBI): domain Eukaryota; kingdom Metazoa; phylum Arthropoda; class Insecta; order Lepidoptera; family Erebidae; genus Nudaria; species Nudaria mundana. The sequence goes on along the minus strand of OY748302.1, from coordinate 15,320,018 downwards.
CATATTCTATACAGATTATAAGCAGATTATCCTAAATAAAAAAAAATATTTACATTAATCAGTCTTTATACATTTCTATGTTATATCTAACAATTATTGGCGCCTTCCGAGTAGGTAGATATATTATAAGTATATTAAGCGGAATATTTCACAATAATATCATATGAAGTTATCAATTTTGTACACGACTGTACTCCATACAAATGTAGGGCAAACGAAAACTTTTTTTTTTAAATTAAAGCAGCTCAAATTTATAGTAGTTCATACGACTATTTCACGACATTTTTTTGGCATAAACTTTAAACCGAAAATCGCAGGCGTTCCGGAGAAAGTTGAAGTTTTCAAATGTTCAAGCCATAATCCTCATCAGGTTACCTTTATATCTCTGGAACCTTTTAAGGACTATTTCTGAGATTTGGCATGTCGTTACGACTATTTCATGATTATTTTTTGGAACCTAAACCAATTCGATAGGCTTTACCGTTTGCTTGCACCAAAGATGAGGATTACAGCTTGACGTTCAAGCCATAATCCTCATTAACTTATAGCTGTAACGCCGAAACTATAATACGACTATTTTTTTTACATGTACGACTATTTATGACTATTTCATGACTATTCTTTAGCGTTGTCAAAATTCGTTTTCATTGAGATTTCAAATATGAGGATTACAGCTTGAAGCACACTCGCCCTGCGCTAATGTAAGGGTCTGAATGCTGGACAGTAAAGAAATCTCACCAGCAAAGAGTGCATGTCAACGAGATGAAGATGTTGAGATGGGCGGGAGGTGCGACTCGACTCGATAAAGTGCGCAACGAGCAAATAAGAGGCAGCTTTAAAGTCGCACCAATCGCCCTGAAACTAACCGAAAACCGTCTCAGATGGTATGGTCACGTCAAAAGAAGAACGGAGGACCATGTGGTTCAGATTGCACTAAGCCTGCCTGAACAGACGAAAGGTAGAGGCCGCCCGCCACTAACCTGGTGGTCTAAAATCCAAACAGACCTCAAGAAAGCCCAGTTGCCGGAAAAGACAATCCAGGATCGATTATCCTGGCGCCGAAAAGAGAGGAGACCCGACCCCAAATAATGGGACAAAGGGCAGGACAAAGAAGAAGCATCACTACATAATTATCTATTATAAAACATAATCGCTTCCATCTGTATGTATGCTTAGATCTTTAACACTACGTAACGGATTTTGATGCGGTTTTTGAGTAGTGGTACTCGAGGAAGTCTTTTGTGTATATAATTTGTCAAGCACAAAGCCACGAGCATCCGCTATATCTATACATAGTATAAAACAAAGTCGCTTTTCCTGTCTGTCTGTCCCCATGTATGCTTAGATCTTTAAAACTACGCAACAGATTTTGATGCGGTTTTTTTTAATAGATAGAGTGATTCAACAGAAAGGTTTTAATGTATAATACATGTATAACATACTAGAGTAATACCGATTATTTTAGAGGTTTCTAATGTAATGTCGTAAATAAACACATTTTTTTGCGCTTTCATTGCAAACGCTGACGAAACCCTACGAGACAGATCAAAATAATGTACTACAGTATTGTACAACATAGAAAGGTCTACAAAAAGTCCGTGATAGCATATGTCTATCTCTTAAGGATAACTCACAGTAATCATTTTTATCTTTTATAAATGACAAAAAAATAGTGTGTCATTTGCCAAGCTATTTTTACCAATGCAGTATTATTCTTTATCTAATTGAATACTTTACATACGTTATGCATTTAATGTAGACCAAAATTGCCATTCAAACCATATAATTTGGACGAATGACTTAAGAGATACGAGCGCGGCGACGCAGCCGGGCTGTGGCCAATGACGGCAGTGAACACATAGAGATTTTAAGCAATACAGCATAAATCCTTATCCAATTAAGTACCTTAAATACATTTTGCTTTTAATATAGATCAATATGGCCCTTTACAACATGTAATTTAAATGAATATTTTCGAAGATATTACAGATTAATAGGTTATATCATAGGCTTTTTCATTAAAAATTCATTTTCATTCATTTAATTCATTCGACATTATTTTCGAAATTCTTAGTAGGTACCTTGGTTGTATAGGAATTAGAATAAAACAATAGAATTATAGCCAAAAAGCGGTTTAAAGTAATGTAGATATTTAAGTTCAAAAAAGAACTGAATAGGATAGGTATAAAGTCATATCTGAAAGACGTCGTCGTTCAAACATAGGTCGTAGTACAGGGAATGCCCAAAGAGCACGTTCAGCTAGAGACGAAGATTCGTCAAGGGAATGTGAGGCTCGGCTCAGCCAGCTTCGGGCTAGATATAGAGCTGAAGGAGTAAGAGAATCCTCAGTTGAGCGTGAGGCTCGCTGCAGCCAACATCGGGAAAGTCATAGTGTTCGGAGAGCCAGAGAATCGTCTGCCGAGCTTGAGGCTCGCCTCAGCCAGGATAGGGGTAGGCATCGATTACAGAGAGCCAGAACTAATTCGTGGGTAAATAAAGAAAATTCTGCCATGAATTACGATCCATCGATTCCTTACAAGGACGATCGATAGTATCAATTGATACATGTCAGTAGTGATTGAACATTGTTTGGCATTGAAATTCAAAGATGAATTTAATTCCACAATTCTAATACCACAGATAAAGACAATAATTCAACCAATGCAAAGCATACAAATATTAGAAATAGCAAATAATGCAATATGCTTCGCACGGGTGCAATGTAGACTATGTAGCATGTCAATGCTACATAGTCTACATTGCACCCGTGCGAAGCATGGGCGAGTCGCTAGTAAATTATAAAATGCTAAATAAAGATTATTGCTAAGAAACGAACCCCGTTTTGGAGGAAAACCTCGTCAAATTCTCTCCATTTTTCTCTGTTTGTGCCGAGAGTCCACTAATTTTTTTCCTGCACTATTTCATCGACCAATCGTTTCTTCGATCTACCAACCTTTATTTGTCCTTGACGCCTTAGACACGAATACCTACGTAAATAAATAAATAAATCGACGCTTGAAAGGCTTAATTGACCAAGCGACATTTTGGGCGATATTGAGTTATATATATCACTGAAATCAGAAAAAAATTCTGCGTCGATTGATCCTACTCTCGTACCGCTAAGATGGCTTTTGTTGTCGCTTGGTAATTTAAAAAAGTCACATTTTCACTGACTTCGGCGACTAAGCGACAAAAATTTTACCAATTTATGAATAACTTTCACTTGGTATGGTATTCGAATTAAACTTCTTACACTTGGTAATTTCTGCTTTGACTCAAATTAACGTGTTTATACATTTAGTAATTTTTACCTTCTACTGTCTACGGTATGAATATTGCTTAAGAAATTTTACCTGGTTATATTTTTTTTTATTCACCATTAAAGCCTTTTTACCTTACCGTAATTATGTACTTATTTTCATTTAGTATTTTTTTCCTAAGCGCAACGCACTAAAAAACCTTGTATAGTAGTATTTGTCCTGCCTAAAATGAATATAATTTTGTCATTTGGTGCTATTTAACCTGCCGTTTTTTTAATTCTTTTGTCATTTGGTTAACTATTTCTGATATGAAATTTGTATAAAACGTGTTTATTCCTGTTTCATTTATTTTATATTGTCGCTTATACGAGTTGCAACAAGTGTTTTTTATGGCTGTTAGTCAATAAAATATCGATTAGTGTTCATCGAACTGTCGCATGGTAACTCGTGTGCTCTCGCGTACTGCACATAGTAGATACCTACTTCATCGCGTAGTGACTTATAGCTTGAGATGAGTAATCGAGGGTGCGAAGGGGCCCTTTTTATATCTATAGGGCCCCAGCGACCTCACCTGCTAGTGGCGCACCTGCTGATTAACGGACGAGGTTCGTAGATTACGGTACCCATGTGGTGGCTTCGGCCCCTACGTGGATACCAGGTAGTACAACAGTGTTGGTCCAGGGGGGTACCACCGTGCAGCTGTGCTAAAGTCCCCCAAGTAACCCAGCCCAGGCTGGGTTGCGTTAGGGGTCCAGCAGCTGCACTGCCTGGCCCGGGGCGATGTATGGTGCGGCAGGCATGGGTCCAATGGGGGCGAAACGGAGTCTAGTGTGGGTGGTGTGGGTCGATTCGCCGGCCAGAGAGACTTAGCAACGGCGTTGCCGCGACCACCCGCAACATAGTCATGGGGCCCGCCTGGGACCAACCACCCCAGGAGGCTTCCCCACATGTTGCTGATAATCTTGATGTGGGATCGCCGCTCCGGGTGGTAAACCGTGTGGGGTAGCGGTGGCCCTGCATCAAGGGGTTTGGGAGCATTTTCGTCCGGCGGCTCGGCCCGACCTAACCCACGGGTCTAGACGAAGCTAGCCTCTGCACTTTGTCACTTACTGCCGAACCGAATATCGTCCTATCTTCACGCTTCTCCATATCTCACCCTGACAGTGCAACAAATTAATAGACGGTACACAGCGGCCCCTAGAAACCCCACAAAGTTGACTTCGTTTGAGGTGGAGTTCGGGAATATCCGCGGACTCCATGCGAACCTTGATATCGTCCACTATCACCTAGAGACGGCACGGCCTTCTGTTATGTTCCTAACGGAGACACAGATACGCCGCCCTGACGACACGCCTTACCTCTGTTACCCGGGTTTTGTCATTGAGGAACAATTTCGCGATAAAGCCGTGCGTGGTCGTTAGGGCGGACGTTTGCTGCCACCGGTTGCGCTGTCTAGAGAAACCCTCCTACACTGTCCTTTGGCTGCACGTGGATCATGGCTCTATGAGCCAAATCTACGTGTGCGTCTACCGCTCCCACACAGGGGACACTGGGACAACAAGGCTTTTCGAATACCGACCAAATTACTCAACGACTATTGCACTACTCGTCGGCACACTGGGACGGTCTCCGCAATTACTTTGCGTCCGCCCCGTGGAGCCAGCGCTACTTTGTAGGGAAGGCGTCGGATAGCGCTGCTGTCGTTTCTGGCGAGATCAGTCTAGGGATATTATAGCCCTTTCACTGATGTCGCCAGCTACCGCAAAGCTCGCGCCTGGTTCGGGCGTGAATGTGCCGAGGCTGGCCAGAAAAAAACAGTCGGCATATCGCGCCAGGGTCAGGGCACGGGCGCCACATGACCCGAACGTGGACCGCCTCTAAACAGCTTACAATAGGGCTACTAGGTTCAGCAAGAGGGCCTTCAAGAGAGTGGATGCCCAGCGCGTCGCGCGGCTTGATCAGGAGCTCACATCCCATCCCACGGGCAGCCGTGGATACTGACAACTTGCAAAAGCCATCTAGATCGCCAGTCCAATTTGTCCAGGTCGTGGTCAAATTTTTGCCAACCCTCGCTGCCACCACTGCGTCATCCTGATGGATCACTGGCTCACAAAGCCCCAGAGAAGGCGGACATGCTCGCAGACCTCTTTGCGGCTAATTCCCGGGTCGACGACCGTGGCCTGCAGGCCCCCGCCATCGCCAACTGTGGCCACACTATGCCTGATATTGTTATCAGGCAATGTGAGTTCCGGGCAGTGCTACAGCCTACAGTCACTCGACATGCGGAAAGCCAGTGGCCCTTTTTTTATTAATTCCCAAGGCCCAAGGCCGCGGCCGCTCTAACGTCCGTTACCGGGCATCTCTGGTTACAAGCAGGTATTTCCAGTGGCGCCCGGCGGACTTTGACCACCTCTGTGGTCTCTGCGAGGGTTTGAGCGGGATGAGAATCCCGCGTCGTTGGGGTAGAGTTTTATCCCGCAGTCAGTGAGTGAATCTGGTTGCGTGCTATGGGGCAAAGGCCCCGCAGCACGCAACCCTTCTAGCCTGCTTCTGTAAGGACGGCGGGTGGTGATCCCGCCGTCCTCAGGCCCCGATCATGGAGGTCGATGGTCTTGAGCGTAGATGAGTCTGCGGCGCCCTCGCCGCTGACTACGGAACTCGGCGGGGAGGGGTACGCTCCCTATCGGCCGCCTCCTTCGCGAGCATGACTTGCTCGCAGAAGGACACGGCTGCGTTCCACCTACTCGCGCTGGAGACCATGGCTTGGAGCATGGTTTCCAGCTAGAGGATATCCACGCCCAGACCCACTACGAGGTCCCGGCGCTGACTCGCCTACGCTGAGCACTCCACTAACGTGTGGAGTGCAGTGTCGTCGTCGGAAACCTCGCAGTGTTGACACCGGGGTGTGACCTCACGATGGATGCGAAACAGATAGCTACCGAAGCATCCATGCCCGGTAACGATCTGCGTCGCACGATACGTGAGGTCACCATGCCGCCTCTGCAGCCACTCATCCATGATCAGTCTCACCGCCGCGATGACGGTAGTTCCCCACTTTGGTAGCTCAAGTCGCAACTTCTAAGTCTCCATGAGATCCTGGCGGAGTTGGGACCGCTGTTCCTCAATTTCTCGAGTCGCAGGCCTGTGGTCCCTTTCCAGCGCCTCCTTGTGCCATTGAAACAATGACGCAAGGGCTTTCGCTTCCAGGTCCCATGGAACGGTCCCGGCTAGGAGATATGCAGCCTCTCCGGTGATCGTGCGGTACCCCCGTATGGTTTTGACGGCCAAGGTTTGCAGTGGTCTGTTTAACAGAGTCGCGTTCACCCTGACCGCCAATCTATCCGCCCATACGGGAGCCCCGTATAAGGCCATACGTATAGGATAGGTACCACACGATCCCTAGGTAAGCCATTGGCCCTGACGGCATTCTGGCGGTGGTGCTAAGAAAATGTGCAGCTGAGTTGTCTCCAGTATTAACGCGTCTGTACCGCCTATCATACTCTACAGGCCTCGTGCCGGAGGTCTGGAAAGAGGCGAACGTAAAACTGATCCCCAAGAAAGGGGATCGATCCGATCCAGGGAATTTTCGACCCAACAAAATCAAAGATCAGTCTTTGATTTTGTGTACTGAATCCTAAATTAATTGTTACTTGGTCAAAAAATTCTTAAACTAACTGTATTTAATTTGTAATATAACTAAAATTGCCTGGCAGAAAAGTGTTTCTGTTTTCTATTTAAATAATGTTACCTAAATGACAAAACGTGCATTACTTCTGGATGCGTCATTTTACTTTAAACACAATCATAAAGTTATGGGATTTAGCTAACATTACTTGTTTGATTATGAAATTTCGTTGTCGGTATTTCATAATCAAACAAGTCGGATTAGTAACTTTTACCCGTTAGTGATTTTGATAAAATTATTACTAACCGATACTATTTCTTTAACTATTGAAAAAAAAACATTTTCTTTAAATGCCAGTTCATGAAGCCTTTAAAGTACATTTAAAATTCGTTGGAATAATGTCGTTATGATTTATAGGCGATGTTTAATGATTTTTTTTTTATAAAAAAAAACTTTAAACTGCTCTGGTGTAAAGTTGCCAATATGGCACTTGGTCATTTTTGCCTTTCATGCGTCGAAATATATTTGGACATTCTCACACAACGTCATCTAGCCCAAATTAAGCTTATATAGGCTTCTGCTATGGGATCTGGACGACTGATAAACATACTTATATATTTCTAAATACATACATATTGTACATAGAAGACACCCAAACTCCGAAACAAATATTTGATTCGACCCGGAACTGAACCTGGGACCTCAGGGATGGCAGTCACATACTCATACCACTGCGCCACCGAGGCAGTTAAATATACTATTGCATTTACTTATCCGGAATATAATAAGGGTGCTATCAACATTTTCACAGCCCAAATAATTTTCCCCTGCACGTGGAACACTTGCTAACAAACTAACGAAGCTTTGGCAAATATACTTCCCGAAAACGACAATAGGGCACCTTTGTGAGGTTAAAAATTGGCAAAATATGGCCGTAATAAGATAAAATAAATACTCTTTATTGTACATCGTACACAAGCAATAAATAGTAACTTATAACATAGATGCCTTAAAATACAAAGGTAATGCTAATACTAATGTACAAAGGGCGGTCTCATCGCTAGTAAGCGATCTCTTCCAGGCAACCTTGGGATGGAAAGAGAAACATACAATATAACGTGGGTAGTGTACAATATATAAATAACTTAAGTAATAGATTTTAAAAAAGGTGGGGAAAAAAACAAAGACAGAAAGAAAGAGAAGGGAGAAAGAGTGGTTTGTTCTTAACTACAAAAATATGAATATAATATATAAAATAAGTACAGTTTTATAAATAAATTTAAATAAATAATTAATATTCATTAGTCAAAAGTTCAAACGATCCAAGTAATAATTGCATCTTTCTAACCATTCGAGGGAAAACGTGATTTGTGTGTGTGTGAGTGTGTTATCCGTAATATCCAATCTGTAGATTAAAACGTATTACTTGGGTCACTTAATATAAATTAAAAGCTAACAAGCTTTCACGGCCAGGTTAATGCCTCATTCCATTACAGGCTCAGGGGTTCCCGGTAGGCATGAATTAATTATATTTGCGATTTAGAGCACTGCTCCCGACCTAAATCTCTTCTAGTTTAACTAATATACGGGGCAAAATTTGGTGCGGTCGCGTGTACTATATTTGGACAGTTACTAGGGTATTATATTAGAGCAGGCGTTTATTTTGTAATACGAATGAATGAGTCATGGTAGGTTGGCTTCTTTTGTGTATAATCTCGTGTGTTTATGCAGTTAAAGCTATTCCCTTTTCAGTATTTGTCGGATGGATGACACTTTACAATCCATTACTTAAAAAAATCTCTAACTTATGCTTGTTTGTTCCTGCTCTGAAAAGGGTGGACCTCTTTTAACGGGACTTTCATCGGCAGATAGCTGATAAGAAGTAACTTAATGGTATCATTCGGATCTCGGCAGTAGCTGCCCAGCAGCTACTTCCCTGCAGCCGCGACCCATTATCACTGCACTGCACAGTCGCTTGCGTACGAGACTATCGCATACATTTGTATGCGATAGTCTCGTACGCGCCCGTACCGCTTTGTAGGGATTTCCCTACAAAGCGGTACGGGCGCGACAACGGTCGCGGCTGTAAGGTCGCGGCTGCCGGGCAGCGACTGCCGAGATCTGAGTGCTAGCTTTACAGCTACTTTTTATTGTGACTAAAAACATACTTATTTCACGCTGGCGTTCACTAGTCAGCCAAATGTGTTAATATCGGAAACAATCTTACGATTGTTGATAAATTTATTCGCCGTATGTTTCCAAATCAAGTTAAGTATCTGTCTGGACTACTTAGTTAACTTTAAATTTATAAAAGTCAAATGCATTTAGACTTTAAGTGGTACAAATTATTACACTATTACGCAGATCCAAGTAATCGATTTCTCTTTCTGTATCCCCAAAGTCGAAGTTCCCTTCGAGAAACACAAGCACAAAACCACTTATGCATTCCCATGTCTCCAGTAACTTCGTTGGTCCCACGGTGAACATAAGCACTTAGTTTATTGTTTCGGCCAATTTAGGTAAGTAGGCACTTGTATTTCGATAGATTTTGAATTTGAAAGCAATATGTGTCCTAATGTCCTTTAACTTTTAGTTTCCAATTTACCAATTAGGAGAGGTAGGGGTGCATTGGGCAATCGGGACGTTCAGGCACCACCTTGTAACTAGAGAAGTGTAGTAGATATTTAATATTTTATACTGTGGTAGGTTACTAACAACACTGCTTAGACTAATGTCATTTGTCATTGAGTTTATTTGTCAGTGTGGCAGGCGGTTGACGGTTTCGTGCAGCAAGCAAATATCAGAGCAATCTGTGAAAAGCCGTAAGTTTCTTCAATATACGTAAATGTTTATTTATCTGTATTTGGCAATAGGCTCGCCCCCTATTACATGGGACCTAACATAGCAGGCGAGATGTGGGTGTGTTTGTACCTCTGCCTACCCCTTCGGGGAAAAAGGCGTGATGTTATGTTATGTTATGTTTATTTATCAAAGATAATATTAACCTATAAAATGAAACATAACTTTTGAATAAAAAAAAGTTATTTGGATTAATTCGCAACATGAGGGTATGGGGAGCATTGGGCACTCATATTGAAGGGATGTTTGGGCATGCCTAATGCTCTCACGATTACTGCGTGATTCCGTCATAGGTATAGAGCGAAGCGAGCGCCATCCCAAGTCTCTGGATTCCGTAACACTTTAGTTGTTTCATATTATGTATTTGTTTTACCTTTGACTATTTGAATATTCTTATAATTTGTTTTTGAATAAAATGTCGTTTCAATTTAAAAAGAAAAGCTTCGTGAAATTTCTATCATGATAATATTACGCGCCATAAACGAAATTTCAAAAGTTGGAAAAATTAAAACTACTGCAAGTAAATATGGAATTGTTTGAAGATGATGTTATAATTTAAGATCAAAATTTAAATTTTTTAGTTATATAATACGAGTATCAAAATAATTTAGTAGGCATTATGTGGCGTATCAATACAATGCCCGAACCTCCCACAAAGGTGCCCAAACCACCCGACCATTGGGAGGTTTGGGCACTTATGGCAACGTTCAGAAAATCTCTTACAACAAAACGTCGACAATTGTTTCGCCTCTAAACGAGGCATTATCAAGACTGTCTCAGAGAGAACAGCGAGAACAGACGTTTTGTTGTCTTTTTAATTCTGCGAAAAATTAATGCTATTATATAATTTTAAAAAGTTTTTTCTTAAAACATTTTACTTACCATTGTTTTGTCATGGATTTTCGCCAAGTAACGCCTGTTTCTATCCAAAACCATAATAGAAATTAAGATATTACTTAGTTAACTTCACTTCAAGTTCACATTACTTTATTCATAATCTTTTCATGAAACATGAAGCAAGCAATCTATTAAACAAACAGCCTTAAAAGCGTTGGATGTACTAACGAAGTGTTCTTGAATATTCAGTTCCTTGCGGAATACAGAAGTAGGTACAAAACCTTTTACAACGGAATTAATTCCTATTTAATAATTGTCATTGAAGCGAGAAACTACCTCTACTCAGTGAAGTGTTATTATAATGTATAAATAATATAATGCTGAGGCCAAACGATGTCCTCTCGTGTTGCTCCTCGCGTTGCCGCAAATATTTCCCTACCTCCCACACGCCCCTACTCGCCTCTTATACGAGTATAACGTTTTTGGGGCACACACGCTCTGTTTTAAAAAAAAACGTGAATATTTCGCAAGCGAATACTTAAATCTAAAAATCGTATAAGAAATCTCTCAATGTTTTCAAAGATCTATCTAAGGAATATGAAATTTCACGTGTCTCGCCGTTTAGGAGGAAATCCGAGGACAGACGGACGGACAGACATGACGAAACTATAAGGGTTCCGAGATTAGAACTACGGAACCCTAAAAAGATAGTTATGCACTCTTAATTAAATGTTTGTGTGATCCACAAATGTTTGTTTCGGAGTTTGGGTGTTATCTATGTATATTCTGTATGTATTTAGAAATATATACCTAAGTGTATATTATATATTTGCCCAACATCGGTACAATGTTGGACGACACAACCTTTCGCATTGCCACTTACCTTCGGCTGGGTACACCTTGTGTATCACCGCATCATTGCACCTGTGGAGTAGCCGTCGATAATCTGGGACACCATGGCCTTTCTTGTAGCAGAAGCGCAGGTCGTTTACCTCGGCACGCTATTCTAAACGACATAATTCGTAGGGCTCTTTCCACCGCAGGTCTTCCGGCCGTACGTGAACCAAATGGTTTAGCACGAAGCGATGGAAAGAGACCGGACGGTATGTCGTTGCTACCGTGGAAGATGGGAAGGCCTTTGGTATGGGACGCTACATGCGTTGACACCTTAGCACCTTCACACTTTCCAAGCACATACGGATGTGCCAGCGCTGCTGCTGCATCTGCTGAAGGCCTTAAACGGCGTAAATATGCTAACTTAGCAGGTGATTACATATTTTAGCCGTTTGGGGTTGAGACACTGGGGTCATGGGGTCCGAGTGCTCGCCACCTTTATAGAGACATTGCTAAACGCCTAATCGATGCTTCTCAGGACCAGAAGGCTGGCTATTTTCTGGCCCAAAGAATAAGTATCGCCATCCAACGTGGCAACACAGCCAACATTCTGGGAACCTTCCCAGTCGACAATGACGCGGAGGATTTTTTAAACGATATTTACTAATGTTAATATTTTTAGTCTATAATTATGTTTATTTTGTATACTGTAATTCTTATTGTAAATAAAGTAACCTAAGTATGTTTATCAGTCGTATAGCTTAGTTTGGACTAGATGACGTTGTGTGAGAATATCCAACATTATTTATTATTATTTATTAATTGCGGTTCTTAATATAGCGTAAAAACGTTCTTGATTACGTAAAGAGAAGTTTAATTTCTAATATTATTATACCAATGAAAGGAATAAAAGCACCGAAATTCTTTCACAAAGAGAAAATTTTTGGTTCAGAACAAGTTTTATTAGTCAATCAAAACTCATAAAAAATTGTTGCAAAAGTCTTTTACAATACTCCAATGAAAGACCCTTCTAGGTTAATTGTTCGTCTTGATTATTATTGAAAGAACCTTTACGTAGCCACCGATGATTATGAATGTTTTGATTGCCAGTTCTACTTAGTATAAATTACTATAGATTTTTATTAATTTAGGAGATGTTCGCCTTTGGATTTGCTCGCGTTTTTAGGGATCCGTACCCAAAGGGTAAAACGGGAACCCTATTACTGAGACTTCACTGTCAGTCTGTCTTGGTATCTCATGAACCGTGATAGTTAGAAAGTTGAAATTTTCACAGATGATGTATTTCTGTTGCCTATATAATAACAAACACTAAAAAATAGGATATAAACATAAACATTTAAAGGGGCTCCCATACAACAAACCAGAATTTTTACCGTTTTGGTTCGGAACCCTTTGTGCGTGAGTCCGAACACGCGACCACCACACAGCGGCCATACATGTGCCCAAGGTCCGCCGGGTGGTACTGGAAATTCTTTTAGTGCGTACCAGAGTCGCTCGGCAATAGACAGGACGCAGATTCGAAAAAAAAAATGTTAGTATAATTTTTTTTGTGAATCTGGCACTAAATGTGACTTTAGAAGCTCTTTTAACTGTAATTATAACCTTTATAACTGACTGCGTTTCAAAAGTGTTACCTTGTAACCTAATTGATTAAACGTATATTTCATTTCGTATTGTATCCTAACGACTAATAACTGTACCTACACCAAATAATAGCTAAATATCTCATTATAATTAATATAATATTACATTCGCTTTGTAATACAATAACTTTAACATCATCGACATTAATATCATTGATATTACACGAACCCTCTCAATTAATTAATTTCAAAATCTCCACACATTTCGAGACGCTCGCACAAAATCAAATTTACATAATAATATACTCGTAATTGGTTGTTACCAAATACTTTCGTTCAATTAATCTGTCAATATTATACTCTTAATAGATTTCAATCATATGGAAATGAATTTCTCAAATCAAAGATAAGTGGTACCTAAGTTAAACAATCGTTTGCAAAATTTCAACAATTTTAGTAGAAGATGATCAAAGGTTGTAATATCTATTTCTCTGTTATAATGGTGTTTGTTTTCAGTTACTCTAGATTGATTAGTTCGACGTGGGCACACGAATAATTTACAGTTTGGTAGATAAATATTAACGCTTAAAGTGATGTACCTACCTACAATAGAACAATTTTATAATTTTTTTTATTTTTTTATTTCAAAGCAATGAGTTTGCTTAAACTATTCTTAAAATATTAAGAAAGAAATTATAAATAGATCACAAAAACTGATGTTATCCGCGGGACTCGAACCCATGGCCTTTCCCTAAGAGGGGGACTGCTCTGACCAACTGAGCTACGATGACCACTACCGGCGACATCGAATTTTTGCTTCATATCATATTCATAATTTCTACATCGCGCTATTAAGGTTAGCGTTGGATCCACCTACCGCAGTTCTACCGAAAAGACGGTACCAGTGTATCGTGTTACAACGATATTTAAACACTGAATTTTTAGATGAATCCTTACCAAATCCATATTTTTTTTTTTGTATTTCATTCATCCCATCATTGATCCCATATAAAAGTTTATAAAATCATCTAGCTTCCAAACTAATTTCATAAAAATCCGTTCAGCCGTTTTTGTATTATTAACAGTATTTACAAGTAAGGTAAAAATCACATTAAAATCCGTTAACTAGTTTTAAAGATCCAAGCATAGATAGGGAGTTTTTTTTGAAACTATGTTATGATTATAGACTATAGAATTAATCTGAGCTCCAATTCCGTCAGACGCCTGTGTATACCCTTCAAGCTTTCACTGTGTGATTTTATGAATAACTATAACTAGTTAGCTGTTTACCGCGATTCTGCCCCACGGGTTATTAGTTTTCTCGTTCCTGATTCTCACAACTACCCATTTACTAGGATGAAAAGTTCCTAGCCTATAGCACTCAGTAATAAAGTGGCTATTATTGAAAGACTATTCAAAATCAATTTATTAGTTCGGCGCTTATATTCACTGCAATTAATCGAATCTTTCCTCTATAACTCTATAGAATACTAGCGGACCAGACAGACGTTTTCCTGAAAAAAAAAAGGAATCATATTGTGAATCTAAACCATTCTCGAATCCCCTTGAACACACACAAAAATTTCATCAACATCGGTCCTGCCGTTTAGGAGGAGTTCATAATTCTATTGTACGTGTATGTCACTGAACTCCTCCTAAACGAAATTTTTTTCAGGACAACGTCTGTCGGGTCCGCTAGTTATATATATAAAGATAAGTAGTTTGTTCCTCTTTTCAAAAAAATCGTATAATATCAATCATGTACGCTTACGTTTTAACTTTTAGTCCCTTATACGGTCAAAGGTTTTAGATGTGAAATAAAAGGCAATAAAACCTCACCCTACATTCGGCTGAACTTAGTGCGATGGTACTCGAGAACCAATCTTGTAGGGCTGAGTGTTCGGCTCTTACCTAAATCGTATGGCCAATTCATAAGCGGTCGAAGGAGTGATAGCGATTTTGTATTAAAAAACATTCTTCATGTAGTTCTCTTCATTTTAACCTTCAAGCAGTCGCGCGGTGACGAAAAGAGGTCACTTAATTTCTTTCCTAATATTATTATTACTGGTCAGATGCATTTCAAATCCCTCATATTGTCATTGTGTGCGAAATAAATATTTTACCAGCACAAAATAGGGAATAGTATGTCAGTGGTCGCCCAGGTGTTGAAAACACACCATGCGCCTCATAAATAATACACACACCAGAATTTTTAGTCCCACGTAATAGGGGGCAAGCATATTTCTACATATAATTAATGAAACAATATTCCAAATCCGTTCAGTAGTTTCGGAGTCTGTTCAGTGCAAATAAACAATCAAATATTTTCTCTTTATAATATGAATAGTCAAGCGTTTTTCCACCAGTGGATCTCGTCCGCATTGCGTGTCGATGTCAATGTCAAATTACATACAACAATGAAATGCGTTTCATGTCGCGCTGGCCACCAACACGCCGGTTGCTATGGTAACAGGGCTAGTCGCAATTGATTTGACGTTGACATCGACACGCATTGCGGGCGAGATCCACACGCTGGTGAAAAAAACGCATGATAGGAAAAGTGCTCTAAAATGTTACAATGGAAAATTAGTGTTTTTCTCAAAATTGCGATCACTCAGAACTTGGACCGTACGGTTTTTTTTCGAGATTGGCCACTCACGTCAACCGTTTTAGGGTTTTAGAGTGCCGACATCATGTGTTAAGGATTTTTCCAGTTAATTGATTAAAAACAATCTCTTTTTGTATTTGTTCGAGCGTGATTATCTTTGTACATACCCTATATTATTGAATGTTCCGAGTACTTTGTGATTCTTGAGCTATTTGTTCAATAGTTCAATATTGCTGATCTGAAGATAGGATAAGTAAAGTTTATTGGTAGAAACGACCTTTTTTATACGGCTTTAGACAACATTTTGCTTGTTACACGTATTAACCTATGGACTCATAATACCAGGTGGGTCAGGAGTGCCAAATCTCCATGTTAGTTGGGAGTGTTTGTTCTTAACTCATCTTAATGTTTGATTCCGTGGACAAGATAATAAAACATTGGCTACCTTAATTTTAATAGACTTCAAACAAAGAAAATCGATAATAGGTAACGTATTTATTTACTTATGCAAGTTGCAAAAGGGTTGAAAATGGCTTTATTCTGGTACGATAACCGCCTCACAGAGGGCACCACTTGTAGAAGTTGCCTGCCACATCAAATAAGTAGACGGATCACGGAGATAGTGTTTCCAAATTATATTCCAAAAAAATACAGCCTCTGACATCCGGCTTTCCTACAAGTAGGTATATAACACCCAGCAGATGTGAATGGCCTTAAACTGTACGTCCTCAGTCCTAGAAAGGCACACATGGACACTCGAGCAGTGGTTGAGGTATCCAGTACACTCATCTAGAACTTTCTCGTAGCTAATAATTACCCACAATATCATAGATGTCTCAAACAGGTCATTGACCCTGCGAGAATCTTGACAGTGCCATTTAAATCAACTGGTGGCGCCATCTAGTTTCATTGTCGGTACTAACGCAGTAGTACGAACTAGAATGGCGAGTTACGCAATCCATTGATCTTCGGTGGTAGTCTCGTTACTTTGTTTAAAATATGAACATAATCATACATTATTTGCACAAATAACATTGTCAAGTGAATTTATTAGTGAGCGTTGGTGAGAATTGGCAAGTTCGACACCGACATTAAACGAATACGAATCTGTCCGCAGTAAGGGGTTGGATTTGCGTCATAGATTATTACAAGCGTTTCGACAACGTCACCACATTGACACTACTGAAGTGAATCCACACTTAACACTAGCAAGCTTAGCTGGCGGAGTTATCAGCAATACTCGTAGATCGTGTTTGCAATTACTAATGTTCTTTTTCCAAAGAAAAATATATTCATATTACAGAAGACGTATAGGTACATACAAGACTTCACCTCTTGAAGAAGGATTTTATAGCAATTAGTAAAAGGAGCACAATGACAAAATGACGTAATCATAGCCACAGAAGAAAGCTCGTTACACGTTGTATTTGATGCCACTTACGTCTGTCTGCAATTACGTGATCGTATAACTGATGATAATTCAGTAGGTACTGCGTTTTTATACGATGAGATAGCAATATGAGATTTACTTTAAGAATCTAATACACTGACGAACTTATAATTAATAGACTTATGAAGGAGGCCGGGTATTCTTTATTCGAAATAAATAAAAAACCGGGCAAGTGCGTGTCGGGTCACGCATAATATAGGGTTCCGTAGTCCCCGAAGAGGCCACACAGGTGGACAAGTTCCGCCGGGCGCCACTGGAAATACCTTCTAGTGTGTACCAGAGACGCCCGCAGCAATGGACATAGGAGCGACCGAGGTCACGTAGAATTAAAAAAAAAGGTTCGGTAGTTACTCATTATAGGTTCTAACTCCTAAACTATTAAAGTTATCTGGTTCGTTATTATAAGATTCTTTGAACTAGCCGTTTAGATTTTGGAGGAGGTGACGGTCTGTTTTAAAAAAAAAATGCGCTTTAAAGTTGAATATCTCATATCTAAAAATCGTCCCCAATTTACTTGTAGGGGAAGTACCCCAGAAAAAATATTTTTCATAATTTTACTGTAGCATTTTGTTGGAATAGTAAAAACACATATCCGTGAAAAGTTTCATCTTTCTAGCACCAACCGTTTTGGGAGAAAAGCCAAGAATGGACGGACTTGACAAAACTCTAAGGGTTCCGAGACTTTTAGTACGGGACCCTAAAAACATGATTTGTACAGAAAAAAACCACCAAAAAATTATCGAAATGATGGACCAAATTGAAATTCACTCAGTCGCAAGTATGAGGTAAAAACCCTTTAAAATACAGGCAAATTGAGAACCGCATCCTTTTTAGAAGTCTGTAAATAAATGTTGATGAAAGTTTATAAAAAAGTAAGCTCTTAGACCGAGTTAGCCAAGCTTTTACATTTCAAGACTGGTCAATTTTGCTTTCGTCCATCTGTCTGTCTGTAAGTATATATATGTGTTCTAGGCTGGCAGCCCCATTTTTATCCAATCTCCATCTCCTTGAAAACTTGGGACATAAGTGTCCCTTAATTTAAAACTTTTTTTTCATCGTGAGAGTAATTGGGGCAAATGGGGAAAAAGGGGCAAATAATGTTTTTAATATTCCCGAGTTCTAGTTAATTTTTTATTTATTTATTGTTCGACCACCAGTACCTATAAGCCTGTATTAATTGAAAATCTGTGCCTACCCCTATGGAAAAAAGGCTTGTGTATGTTCTGTTCAAAAACCTACATAACGCACATTCAAAAAATTCACAAACCAACATTCACTTCCTCAACTTTCATTAATGTCTTCATGCATGCTTGCCGGTTACTGGTTCTTTTAACCTGGCCTTTATTTAGGACATCTGTGATTTGGTCGCAGTATGTTCGCCTTGGTCGACCCTTACTAGCTTGTCCATTCATACTTGCTTCATATATCTGTTTTGTCAATCTCCTGTCATCCATCCTCTAAACTCAAAAACCAACTTCAGACATAATAATATCAGGGAACTGCATCGAGCACAGCTAAGTTCCCAAGCCATGTAGATAACATACATTTTAAAGTCTCGTTTGTGCTACATTTAAGATATCCACCTCATATTCGCACGTACAACATTTGCCAGAAACTTGGCAACGTGCCAGCTCAAGTGAAAAATTCCAAGGACCATTAGGTCTTGATACTAGTATGAAAGGATTACGGAATTGAGTCGGCTGATATATTATTTTATTTTAGCGATTTTCTTGCAAGGTTGCATAAAAATTTACATCTAGTTTTCCATTATAGTATGGGAAAATTTGTTTAAATGTTTGTTTCTCTTCGTGTCTGCTTGATATTTCGCGCATTACCTAAACACGGTTGTACAGATTTTGATGACTAAGCAGATACTCAAAGACACGTTTTTGTATGAAAAATTTAAGTTTAAGAGCACTTAATGTTTCATTATTCGGTCGTTAGTCTGTTGGTTTTACTTTCTATTGTTCGGTTACATTATGTTTATGACTTAATGTATGCACATCTATACTTATAATAAATCTGTAGAAGTGAAAATTCTGTGCATTGAAAATATCTGCAGGGGGTGTTACTAGACCGACACCGAACCCAAAAATGTGATTTAAAAAAATAAATTCTGTCTGTCTGTTTGTTCAAGCATCACGCAAAAATTACTGGTTCACGCAAAAACTTGGTATAATTATTATTTAATATCCTGGGCACCACACTGGGTACTTTTTATCCCGGAAAAGTATATACAATAAAAAACAAACTTAATTTTGCGGTTCGATCCCTAGACCCGATTACTATACCAAGCGCAAATAATAAGTTTGTCGTAGGTTACGTCACCCCCAGAGGGGTTGACTAAGCTGCACACGGCTAAGATACTATAATATTTTATCTTAAGATACAATATCGCTCAACAGCTATACATAATAAATCAGTAACTGGTGATCAAGAAAACTAAAACACGCAGGCGGAGCTGCGGGCAACAGCTAGTTCAAAATAAGCATACGAGGTTAGTTTGAAAAAAAAAATTGCGCATACCAGAGACGCCTGGCAATGGACTTAAGAGAGAGACTTAAAAAAAATATTTTCAAGCAAGCATCTATCAAGACTGTTCATACATTGGTTCACTTTTGTGCTAAGATCACGTCTTCTGGAAACTAGCTGACCACCCGGTTGGTTAAGCAGTGTTTATGGGTGTTGCTAGTTTCTGTACACGAATTTCCGCATATTATTATTGCTCGGACACCAGAGACTCTATTTAGTGGAATGTAACATCTGTCCTGACTGTTGTTGTTGTTTTAATTACAGGTGGTTATGAATTTTCGATAGTGACCGGTAACGGCAACAGGCTTGCCCCCTATTACGTGGGACCAATAAAATTACTGGCAAAGAATAACTGTATAATGCAGATCTACCTACCTCTTCGGGAATATAGGCGTTTTGTATGTCTGTCTGTCTGTCATGTATCATAACTTAGTATAAAACAAAGTCGCTTCGAAACGAATACTACCCAACGGATTTTGATGCGGTTTTCACCAATAGATAGAATGATTCTCTAGGAAAGTTTTTGTGTAGGTATCAAGCGAGCGAAGCCGCGGGCGTCCGCTAGTACCTATTAAATAAACAAATGTCAATCTGTACTACTATTATAAAGAGGAATGATTTGTATTTTTGTGAGTATGTTTGTAATGAATAAAATCAAAAACTGCTATACCGATTTCAAAAATTCTCGCACCATTGGAAAGCTGCATTCACCCTGAGTAACATAGGCTACTTTTTATCCCGGTAATGTGTTCCCACGGGAATCGGGAACGATCTGTATCAAATACAATAAGGTGATCAGCAATGCGTCGTATGCATAACTAGCTTGCCCTTGTCTGGTCGTTGTCATCTCGGAGTCATTGTGCCAGGAATGCAATGTCGTGACACTACAGACACAAACAAATTATAAACTCAAACGAATCTACACTTTGATACACAAAAACACAGTTAATAATTGACCGCAGTTAGTTAAGTCTATATGGTTCTAAATTAAAAGAAAATTTAGAGAATTATGAACGCTATTTTCTGGACAAAAGGTCACTTGTACAAAAACTGATGTACCGGAGCAGGATATTATACAGATATTGGTATATAAATGTAAAAGAATCAATGGAATTTAAACGTTATTATATAAATTTAAAGATTGATATTGTATTGACTTACAAGAGTTAACTCGCGACAAATTATAGCACAGACTTGAATGGTGATTGTCATTCATTCGAACAAAAGCTTTAAAGACATTTGACTTGTTACTAAATAATGAAACCAATATTTTCGTATTAAGGTTGAATATCATTTTGTAAGTTTTTAAGGTCAAGTTAGTTATGAAGTGCGTCGACACTACAATTTTAGCCTGGACGGTTTCATGCAGTTTTTATTGTGGTAGGGTTAAACAACCATAATTTGCTTTATTGAACGTTCAAAGAAATGCCGAGTAAGTAAATTGAATGACTGTGAATATTGTTATTAAATTGTAGCTAATATAACTATCTAGTATTATAAAAACCAGCCAGTGCAAGTCGAACTCGCGCACGAAGGGAGCCGCACCATTTTCTATAAAAATGGCAACACAAACTACGTTTGTTCTATGGGAGCCCCCCTAAATATTGATTGTATTCAGTTTTTTTATATTTGTTGTTATAGTGGCAACAGAAATCATCTGTGAAAATTTCAACTTTCTAACTATCAAGGTTCATGAGATACAGCCCAAGACATACGGACGAACGGACCTGAAATATCATCGGCAGGGCTCGAACCCGCGGACTTTTCCTAACAAGGGGAAGAGTCTGACCCCAGAGCTAGTATGACATCATAATTTGAAAATAGTAGAAAGTCAAATACAGGAATTCGAAAGTTATGCCGACCTCAATGGGTCGAATATTTTTTTTGCAATCACAAAAGAATATTTGCGTTAGGAATGCTTTTGCTATTCAACGTTGAATACTCGATTCCACGATATTTGCCAAATCTAAAATAAAAGAGTGTGTAGAGGGAGAGGGAGGGAGTAGTTGGTGACCAGGGATTGAACTCACCTCGACACGCAATTCCAATTCCTTTGCCACCAAAAGCAGAAACATGGCGTCAGAAGAGAATGATATCGCAGAAAATGTCGATGACGTGATCTAATCATCACATTTTTTAAATATCCTGCCATATCATTGGTTTTTGACAACTCTTCCTACTGCCATCACATCGTAACGCAATTCCAAATCCTTCACTACCAGGTTATTGACATGTCTAAGCTAACAGAATTAATTGAAACTCAAACTTCCCAAAACACATTCATAACAACCAATTATTATAAATGTGACACTAACTAACTCTAATATTGTTCATGCCATAAGCTCAGTAATAATATCAGTTTATGACGTCAACATTTACCTTGAATTTATGGGGCTTTATGATAGAACTCCGCGTCCCCAGACGGTAATTGTGGGTTACTTCGTGAATTAGTTATAGAGGGCATTGGGGAATAACGAGCTCGTGGTAAAATTTGCAATACAAACTTTGTATGCGGGATTATAATTTTTTATATTTTTTTTTTATATTTGGTTCGCCAAATTGACGCCGCCCGCCTGGTGGTAAGTCGTGACGACGTCTAGCGATTGTGGGCCACTCTCACAGCACACAATACTATAGAGAGTGGCCCTCAACTTGACGACCTACTGATGTGCCTCTTCACGCTCCGCTTAAAGAACCCAGGATTACATTATTAGGAAATAAAAGTAAAACTTGAGATTGAAAGGCGATATCAAGGTAACTTGGCTTCAGTCTTATTTGACCTTTTTCTAATATATTAGGACATTATAATAATGCTTTTTGGTCTTAAACTAAGTAGAGCTTGTGCTTTGGGAAATAAGTAGCTTATAAGAACAAATATTTTTCTGTTCTATGTATTTACATAATATTTCACAAAGAAAAAATTCAATCTTAGGCACAAATACTTATTTGCGAAGCACACAAATATTTCACACAATGGGCTCGCCTCCTATTATGTGGGATCAACAGTGAGTGACGAAATGTGGTTATGAACTTCTCTGTCTACCTCTTTGGGAATAAAGTCGTGATATTATCTTCCTATAAAATAAATGTATATTGTTACTTTTGAACGAGAAACCGAATAAACCATTTTAATTTTATGTAATAACCGCTTCTACGCATCAATTGAATTTTGTGGCTTTAATTCATGTTGAAACAAGTTAAATTATATTCGTAATATATTTATATTACCGGGAATATTATATTATCATGTATTGTGTGTTAATTTTCGGTAAAACAAAACATAAATATTAAAACCAGCTAATTGTTCATATTATTAAAATCTGTTTATTTGGTTTGTTTCAGGTATGGAGTTTTAACATCATGCTTTTCAGAGGTAAATATTTCATACGTAGTTCAAATAACCCCACGCTCGTCTGTTGACGGGATTGGATACTAAGTAGGTCCAGGGGCAGGACACATCGCTCGTAGAACCGATGGCCGATGGGGCCAAAAATGCGGGCGCAGCGTGGGTAGGCAGCCACAAGGTTTACCGACGAAATCGTAAAGGTTGCGCAAAGCGCTGCCTGGACCGAATGTTGTGCTTACTTTGTGATTTCGGAGTTTGTAAATGCGGTGTTCACCTTTAAGTGATTGTGGCATTATGGATGTATTTAGTATTTACTTCTGTATGTATTAATTTTGTTCCCACTTAATAGGGAGCAAGCCTATTGCCGTTACCGTGTACTAAAGAAAATCAAACGAAAATTACCCACAGCCAGGACAGTTGTTACATACCACTACATAAAATCTCTAAAAAACCTTTGGTTGTATTCTATGTATATATATTTATATGTATTCTATGTATATATATGTATGCCTGGAATTTGGTCTCCTCTCTGTCTAATCGATGCTTTTCAGAACCTGGCTATTTTCTGGCCCAAAGAATAAGTACCGCCATCCAACGTGGCAACACAGCCAGCATTCTGGGAACCTTACCAGTCAGTAATGATGCGGAGGAAGAAATAAAAAAAAATTACAGCAATTAATACTTATGTTGAAAACCATGAACAAACCGAAACCCCTTAACATAGATTGAAATACGAAAGTTCCCTATCCAATCTAGTTCAGACGAGATGAATAAAATTTCAAAACTTTTCGAGCCGGTTGAGTCTTTGGTTCCGTCTCGATAAAGTTAGATGAGTGTTCCAAGACAAACTTACATTGAAAAGTAATAAAGTGGTTTATTTAAAAGTATACGGAGAACTGTGCAAATATCACTTTATAACTTTTGTAAGGCTAAATGGTAATGAAATCCTATACAATATTAAATTTTGCATGTAGGTTATACCACTGACGGGGTAGGGAGAGGGGAATCATAACATTAAGTGTAAAAATTAGGACAATTCATACAACGTCATGTAATCTCAAATTAAGCTATAAGCTTGTGCTATGGGATCTAGACAACTAATAAACACACTTAAAACACCCAAACTCCGAAACAAACATTTGTGGATCACACAACTATTGGATTTGACTCGGGAATCGAACCCGAGTCTCCGGAGTCGAAAGCCGATGCACTACCGACCACGCCACCGAAGCAGTCAAAAGTTTAACGAGACTTCAAAGTTGAATATCTCGCAAATGGACCCCTAAATCAAAAAATTGTCTTAGCAACCTCTCAATGTTTTTTTTTTAATATTTAGGTCGACAAATTGACGCCACCCGCCTGATAGTAAGCTTAGGCGACTCTCACAGTACACAGGAATACTATAGAAAGTGGCCCTCAATTTGACGACCTAGTAATGTGCCTCTTCACGCTTCGCTTAAAGAACCCAGGGTTATATGTTGGAGGAAACACGTGCGCAGGCAGGGCGTTCCAAGCCACCATCGTTTGGCAGAGAAACGAACGTTTAAAACGCTCGGTTCTCGCGAAGACGGTTTCCACGGTATGAGAGTGACATCTCTGCCCGGCACGCGTTGTTCGGGATCGGAAGGGAGAGGGTGGGATCAGGTTGAAGTGCTCTTCAGAACACTCACCGTGGTAAATACGGTAGAACGCGGCCAAGGAAGCAATTGTTCGGCGCTGGGCTAGCGGCTCAAGGCTTCCCGTTACCTCCGGACAGTCTATAATGCGAACAGCGCGTCGCTGCATAGGTACCCCAGAAACATATATTTTTCATAATTTTATTGCAGCACTTTGTCGAAATAGTAAATACACATATCCGAGCAAAATTTCCTCTTTCTAGCTCTAACCGTTTGGGGAAGAGACGGACGACAATGGACGGACGGACATGACGAAAGTAGAAGAGTTCTGAGATTTTTACTACAGAACCCTAAAAAAACTGTTCTATTGAGAACTGAGAGTGCACATAGGTGGCTCTGTCTTCTGTTTTGAAGACAAGTGTGTTTGTATGTATGCTTCTTATCTATTTCCCTGAATGTAAAGGTATTCTTGTCAAGCATATCTCCTTGGCATCCCTCCAAAACACGTCGCGTCCATTCAAAACATATTGTGACTTTTAACAACAAAACGACACTTGAAATCATTGATGTTTAATGTACATATAGTTAATTGATAGTTTGTGTTAGTTTTGTTAAATTATCATAATTATACGCTTAATGACGAAGTGTAGTCGACATTCTGTTAACGTAAGCCAAATTGTAGCTTTTAATGTGTCAGGGAGCTTATTCTGGCAAGCGTTTTTCCACTAACAAGGTGTGGATAACTAATCCTTGAGATAAGTAGGTACGATATAAAGGTGCTCCCTCTGGGTACATGCTCCTGTAATGTTGTTGTTGTCCTCCCTGACGTATCCGTCAATAGCGACACCCTGTCAATCATTTCTGGCGTGTGCACGAGCGTGGCTTGTGAACCCCAACTTGTTTATGAACACGCGATCGCGAGAAGAACAGTACAACAGTCCGCTAGAGTTGTACGTGTAGTTGTTTGGTTCTTGCTCTTGGCCCTAAAGCGAGACAATTCAAAGACGCCTTTATCGGACCTCACCCTGAGAGTTACTCGTTCGTTGCATTTCATCTCCGCGTCCTTCATAACTGCAGCAATGTAAATGGAAAACAGTGTAGGCGCCATGACACAGCCCTGTTTGACACCGCAAGTGGAGTTCCTTGGAAACTGCATTTTCCCAAGTTCTTCTACAGTTCTCCAAGGAGAAGTGGCAAGAAACTCCTTGTTTTTTAACCAACGTCCAAAAAGGTGGAGGTTTTCAATTCGAAAATCTAGAAAAGTTTGTATTTTTCTAGATATCTGTGCTTGTTCCTAATGTTTTAAGCAATTCATTTAACATTTTCTTTTTAAATATTATTTATGTTTTCGATTGTCGGCACTTGGTGGAACTTATAATAATACATTTTAAATAAACTCACTTCTACATTCCACAATTTTTTTTATTATTCAAGCACCTGACCGGTTTCGCCCAATATATGGCATCATCAGAGGTATTCACTTTCACACTAAACACTACATATCACTTTCTAATTAGTATTCTTGAGATATTTAATTAAAATTCATCTTGTAGCTAACCATAGCTGACATTGGACTGAGCATTGTGGAATGACGATGATGAAAATTGTGGAATGTATAAATGAGTTTATTTAAACTGTACATTCTTAAAAACAAATTACACAATCGCAATACAAAGATAGAATCTATAAGACAACCGTTTTGAATGTGTGCACAACAAACAAAATTTCGTATCTTTGACGAACTTCGTGAATACTCGTGATGCTCAACTCCCGTGAATTTGGCTCGAGTTCAAACAATCTCATTGATAGATAGTTACCGTTTACTCAATGAAGTGTATTATATGTAAACAAACGAGCGCCTATCGATTACCAGTGAAGATGTTTTGAACGAAAATAGCTTACTATGGTAATAAGGTTGTGTAAATGAAAATTGTGATAACATTTGAGTTAGTTTCTCTGGTTCCGTACCCAAAGGGAAAAAGGGAAGCCTATTACTGAGACTTTACTGTCCGTACGTCCTTCTGTCTTGGGCTGTATCTCATGAACCGTGATAGCACAGAATAGGGAATAGTACTTACATACAGAACTTACACTCCGACGTTAATTAAAGCACATTCTTTTGTTTACAGAGAACATCATTCGAACGCTAGGGTTGTCAAGAAAGTACCAGCACAATTTCACCAATAATTATGACGTAAATGCCTCAATATCAACTCTATGGTCAATGCCGTGTCACAAACAAGAGACAACCCTTACTGACTTACAACTTCAAGTTGTCGCTGACGTCACGTATTTTTTGCGATTGTTAGGCGAGTGACATAAGCCTGGTGATATGACTTACAACTTCAAGTTGTCGCTGACGTCACGTAATTTTTGCGATTGTTAGGCGAGTGACATAAGCCTGGTGATAGTTAGAAAGTTGAAATTCAACAAACGTGATTTTTTTGCCGTTTTAGTACGGAACCCTTTGTGCGCGAGTCCGACTCGCTCTTAGCCGGTTTTTATTATGACACAATGGCAAATCATTAGGAGTCTATCGGGAACGTCGCTACATACTTATAATAAAACAAAGTTCTTTGCAGCGTCTATCTGAAGAAAGAAAGATTTTATTATTCCACAAAACAAACACTTACACAGGTTCACCATCTGTTGGCGATAAACTCAAAAACTACTACACCGACTTTCATGCTGTTTTCAATCATGGTTAAAATGGGTCTCGATGAACGTTTTAGGTATAATTTGTCACCGGCGAAGCCATGGGTATCCGCTAATTAGACATTTAAAACTACTGCACCGCTTTTCATGCTGCTTTCAATATTGTATAGAGTGGTTCTCGAGGAAGGTTTTGGAATATAATTTGTCAGCCATGGGCGTCCGCTAATTAGAAATAAAAAAATGACAAATAATTTTGATTTTTTAAATTAATTTTTCGATGAATTCATGAAATGTACAGACACACGAACTGTTTTATTATAGTACAGTTAAATAGTAATATTTTTTTCTGCCATAAAACCGTTGAGCTTTTAACATTGAGACAATACATTAAAGTACCTACATACATCAGTATTATTAAACAAGGACAATATTATAAAAAGTGTCTGCGATAATATGAAAAAAGTACAATACAGTCTCACATAACTTGACAAATGACAACACGTTGAGTTAGGTAGGTTATGTTTGTAAAAATCCTCAGCTCACTCCGAAGCGATAACAGTATCACTATCACTACGTATACATAGTCCTCCGCCGCTTCTGTCTGTTCGCGATAAACTCAAAAACTACTGCACCGATTTTCATCTTGTTCTTATCAATGGTTAGAGTAATTTTCGAGGCAGGGAGGCAGGATTTACGCGGACGAAGCCCGCTTGTCTGATAATAAATAATACATGGGGCAAACTAAAAGTTTTGCACTTCTAGCTAATCGGAACTATTTGAATTTCGAATGTTATATTTTTTTAAACGTTGTAAACGTTGTTTTAAAACGTTGTCTTCTTAGTAATAAAAAAAAACAATTGGCGGGAAATCATTTGTCAATTGCTTTTTATCACACATCAAAGTTCTACGTATGCAACGAAAATGGACTTAAGTCGAAAAGATTTTAGAGCGATGATTTTTTATGATTTTAAAAGTTCTCTCTCTTCGCAAGACTGTGCCGCTCCTATTCAAAATGCTTTTGGGAGAGAAGCACCTTGTTTGAGCACCGTGAGGCGATGGTTTGCTGAATTTGAGTGGAGTTGAGTTTCTTTACATGACGAATTTCGCAAAGGGCGGCCTTCAACTGCCGTCAACGAAAATAATGTGGTTACTGTTAAGCGGTTAATTGAAGAAAACCCGCGGATTACCTATCCACTGCAGTGGCGCAAAGCTGTTTCCCGGTCGCTTAGAAATGTGGCGCGGAGCCGGGAATAGGTAGATTCGGTTAGGACCGAAATGCGCGCCAAATTATGTCCATAGAGTATTTCTATCCTACTTTGACTTATGGTAATTCGTACGGAAAGAAACGAGCTAGATATAGAGGCGCAATACGTCGACTTTGTCAAATACTTTTTAAATGAAAACTCATTGTTGATGTCAGTCTGCAGCCGGTGAATGAATAGTTTGTTATTGTGAAGTGTTTTTGTGATAAAATAGTGAATATTTTGATAATGTGTGGGAAATTTAAATATTTTTGTTGTGATAACGTTTTGATTCCATGATTGTGTGTAAATATTTGTATTTTGTGATATGATGTAAACCCGCCATTTTCAAGTCCCGTACTTTCTGTCACTTTTTCAAACTCTTTTTGACATTTGCCTTGTACTTACACTATAAAACATGTTTTATAAACTATATTTCATCAATATTTAATTCATTATTAGGCTCAAACATATTTAAATAATTCGCAATAGTCATTCAAAACCATCGTGCCCCATTAAACCCAAAATACGGTTTACCGCCACGCCCCCGCGGCAGCGGCGTTTGATTAACATGGATACGACATTTTATTGGTGCTTTTAAGAGTTGAATTTTGCTGTGTTTTTATTTGTCGTGTGTACTTTGTTTTTTTGTAGTATGTATTTATTTAGAAACTATAAAAGCAAGGTTTTTAAAGAAAACAACTTGTTGGTAAAAATAAAAGATCAAAAATTGGACATATCCATACTAAGCCAAACTGATTATTGTAATAATGTGAGTACCGAATAACAATGAGCTTGATTTTGTAATGCTTCAAATTAAAAAAAAATGTTCCAGATGTATGTTTATTTCTTTTGAATTACATCAGGTAAGTACTCTACTGAAAATAAAAGAAGAAAATATCACATAGTAGTATTTCAATTCTTCATAATGATCTAATAAAAATAGAAATCGGGTAAAAAATTTATTCTTCAAGATTCAATACCGTTTGGTAAGTTAAAAATAGCTTTTTTTCGGATTGTATTTATAATAATAGCTGGACAATTTAATACTCTTGCTAAAAATATATCACACTCATATAGTTTGTTTAAAATGAGAAATCTGGCTTTTTCGAGCAAAGTTACCGCAGCCGCTAGGTGCGTCAAAAAGTAGCTGCCACGCTAATGGGAGGCGTTTGCGCGAGCCTGCCAATGCAGTGGCTATGAGACAATTCGAGGACTATTGGGGATTGGTATGAGTCAAATACAGAAAATTTTACACGAAGAATTGAAAGTTCGGAAACTTTGTTGTCGTTGGAACCCTCATGAACTGACAGCGGAGCAGAAGCGCTCTCGCGTAGAATGGTGCTCACAGATGCTACTGAAGTACGACCACTGACATTCTAATGCTGTTTATGACATTGTCACAGGAGACGAAACGTGGATTTATTGTTTTGAACCCGAAAAAAAACAGCAATCTTGCGAATGGGTGTTTGAAAATGAGAACAAGCATACAAAAGTGGGCCAGGCAAGAAACGTTGGTAAAAAAATGATCTCGAAAGACGACTTGAAAGCCGCATTCTCCTACATCATGACAACGGTTCTTCACACACGGCCAACAAAACAAAGTCATTTTTAGCTTCCGAAAAAGTACAACTCGTCACCCATCCTGCGCATAGCCCCGACCTAGCACCCTGCGATTACTGTATTTTCCCCAAAATCAAAGATTTGATGAGAGGTTTCACTTTTACCAATTTCGAAGAGGCAGTGATAGCGTTCAATCAGCACGTAGAAAACATGCCTTCAGATCTGTGGTCCTCCTGTTTTAAAAAATGGTTCGATCGCATGAAAAAATGTTTAAAATGTAAAGGAGAGTATTTTGAAAAGCAATAAACATAATATTTTGGATTTAACATGTTGTTTTTTAAGTTACGCAAAACTTATAGTGTGACCTACGTATAATTCATACAAAGTCAAATATATTTCTTAATATCAAAAATAAGTATAGGTATTCTCGGTTAAAATTCGGTTGCGTTCCAAATTCAGCACATTCACTTTCGCTTTATTTATTCGGTTCACTTCGGTGTGAAACTGTGAACACATTCATTTTATTTACCCTTGAGACAATTTGACCGTTGAACTTATTCCAAAGATCTTTGTCAAGGTCGTCTTTTTTTAATAATCTGGATAAGTCTTTAGAGATTTTACTCTGATTTAGTTTCTGAGTTTCAAGACTTGAAGTTTTTGTTCAAACAGACTTGTGTTATAACCTATAATTTTACTTTATGCTGGAGGTCGGAGGATTTGCTACTTATTAACTACGATTTCTAAACTTAGTTAACATAACTATTAGCAATTTTAGTTAATTAGTGATGTGATACAGATATTATGTGGGCCGACCCGCGACGGGAGTGGAGCGAGCCCCGAACATCCCGTCAGCTTACAAAAATCAGTTTAATATACTGGTCCCTCAGTGAGGGAACTTTCAGATATTAAGCTGAAAAGAACAGATACTACACTTTGATCTTAGCCAAAAGGCCGAGAAGCGATACCATAAGAATAAAATCTAAAGCAGGTCAATCCGTTGCGGAGAATCTTAACACCGCAATTCAAAAATGACGTCATCTTCTGAGCACCATCTGTTGTATTGTGAGATGTACTAAAATACGTAAACCACGCTATCTATAAACAATAATTAAATCCTACCTACAACTTCGATACCAGACATGACTAATGCACTAAATCCTAGACCGCAGCAATAAAAAAACCCAAATGTCTCTTTTTTACAAGTCCCCTCACGTGAACATTTAAACACATTTTCCTTTTTATATTAGACAACCCGTCGCGAATATAAAAGATTTTCTTCAAAAATCATAAAATTCGCGGCGTACTTACAGCTTACATTTTTATTTCTGACATAAAACGTATTGTTGATCCTTGTGATATTGTTGAACATCTTGTATTTTTGTCAAATTGTATGCTTACATTTTGTTTTTATCTTGACTTTGTTACAAGGTGAAGGGAGGCTGCCTCTCTAGAAAGTCAAAGACGAAATACTCCGAAATTTGAAGACCAAAAACGTGGCTTTTCCACATAATATTAGCTATTATGGACCAACAGTTCCGTCCAATTTTAGTCCACACCGATCCCCTAATCAAGTATGATCCCTTGATTTATTTGTATGGCACCCTCCGTCCACTGGGTTCTCCTGTTTGATTTTTAAACGATTTTTTGACTTTTTACTTAGCCTCTAGCTCTGAGAGGAATACACAAGCGAAGTTTTTTTTTGAACAGGAGCATCTGTTACCTACGTGCACTCCTTCATTTAAATCGTTACCTAGACATTTTTTTACTAACATTTTTTTGTAATCTGTGAATGCAGTTTTTATTTTTACTAAAATCGATGACATGGTTTATAAGAACAGATCTTCGTATGTCTTATAGTTTCAGACATTCCTACACTGACCCATTTGAATGTAAATGTTACATCGTGTATAGTTTTCTCCAACTTATAATCGGGATAAAAAGTTATTTAATGTCTAACCTGGATCTCAAATGATGAATGAACATTTCACGATAGACACGAACTAAATACATCGTAGAATAGTCCGTATTGGACTCATTACTCTTTGTAAAGTAGTGGATCGCCCCGGGTTTGTGTGTGCCCCAGCAGAACAGTAGACCTCGCGTGCAAGGGGGCATCGGAATCGTGATTACCAAGAACATTCTTTGGGTTTATTGACATCATTTCCCCCCCAATGACGTAAACAGTGAAAAGAGTGACTGGAAGTTTTTATTGCCAGGTTCTTTTCTTCTGGGATCCACCCATTGCTTTGCGAATCTGGCTTTAAATGTAAATTCTTATTCTTCTTCTCGTGTCGATGGGCAACACTATGACCATTATATTGTCTTGGTCCAGTGCTCTGCGACGCGAATCGCATTTGTCCTCACCTCGTATAGGTCATCTAAAGTGCACGACTCTGGGCAACCCGGGCATGACATCTTGTGGCTGATGGTTTGTGATGATAAGCCACATTCACCACTGGTTCTCTTTAGTTTCAATGGAACCGCACTTTGACATATTATCTTTAGATCTGCCAACCTGGGTTCACATTTTATTAAGAGCCTTCCAGGTGGGCCAGAGGATTACAGATACAGCCTTCCAGGATTCTTATTTGCTGACGTTAATAAGTGTTATTTTATAACCTATATTAATAAATATTTTTGATTTGATTTGACTAATATAAAAATTAAATAATAATAACAGCGATAAATAAAGAAGCAATGGTGGGAGGATGGATAGACACTCACAAAAAGTTGCCCTTGCATCTATTCTAATCAAGTAGGACAATGTGCAATTAGAATTATCTAAATCACATGGTCCGTTTTTGAAATACTATAGGTGTGCATAAGGACATGATAGCAAGAAATTATAGTCTCCCTTTCGGAGACAACAAATCCCAAATAGCTCACGAAAAATCATGAAATTAAGTAATACTTGTGATAAAAATGTCTGTGGTCGCTAGCCCTGAATACACATACAGGTAGATCAAATCAAAACTGTCTAGAATGGCCTCGAAATATAAACCCTTCGCTCGTTTCGCTCCCTAGATCAATTAGAAAGATGCTAACATAAATATCTAATCATGTTCGCCTGTCAGATATGTTTCCACATCCCTTAGATCACTTTAACGTGTTATAATATGCAGAAAACCATTCAAAGCCATTAAACCTTGCGCTCAAGTTTAATCAATAGATCTACAATGGTTTCCATGTTACACTGGACTTGCTAACTGGATCACGTGTTAGGGTTTGTGCAAGGCAGCTTCAAATAAATTTTCAGAAATCAAACTGAGGGAAGCAGGTAGAATCTTATTTTCAAATGTAAGAACCTATATAAGAAGACACGGGTATGGTTGTGTTGTCATAGGTCGTCACATTGTTATTGTCTTAGGACTTCATTTAAAACCCCTATGTATTTAGGCTCCGATAATGTTGTACACTCATTTCTATTCAAAGCAACACCTATTACTATTAGTAGACTCAATAGTAATTAAAGCAAATTATTTGTATGATCCACAAATCTTTGTTTCGGAGTTTGGGTATTTTCTATGTATTATATGTATGTATTTAGAAATACGTATATAAGTATGTTTATTAGTCGTTTAGATCCCATAGCACAAGCTTATATCAACTTCATTTGGGCTAGATGACGTTGTGTGAGAATCTCCAAAAATATTTATTTATATTTCCCTTTATTAAACGTAAGACATATTTACAATATTTTTAAATAAACAATTAAATAACACAAATGTATTTAAAAATATAAAAAATTGTATATGGAGTACAAGGACCAAACTAACGGTGGTTAGGGCTCCAGAGACAGAAATTTCCTCACGATGCGTGCCTTTTCGAGTAACACTGCCTTCTGCATCAGGCCCTTGCCCCACTGTCTAACGAGAGCCTATATACGTGTTGGTCGGCTCTTGGCGATCAGTCAATGCACGGAAATGACTGTCGGTATAATAACAGCTGAGCTTACATGCCACTGTCGACAATCTCGTGGGCCAAATCCAAGTTTATTATTACTATAACTACTATAAGCAACTTAAATACCTCCTTCAGTGGTGTATGCGTCCATCCAACAGTCCAGGTTATTCCAATTTAGCGCAACCATTATAACATGGAAATCATTGTATAGTTCTGAAACATTATTAATTAACCCATTAGTATGATTATGTGTGCATTTACCTAATCACAAAGCCATTTCCATTTTATGAGGTTGTGTACATTATGCGAAGGCGAAAACTACTCATCCATAGTTTATTGATTGAGATTGGGTATCTATAGCAAAGAATTTCAACTCGTAACTCATTGAATGATCATCATCGGAGCCATTTCCCAACCTATTTGGGGCTTTTCCAGTCTAACTGCGATGCGGATGAACTTGTGGATTTTTCGTGTAGCGACTGCCATCTGACCTACACAGCCCATGGGCGATATTAAAGATTCGTAGTTAGACCAGTCGGATTTTGTTTTAGAGCTTCAAATACCCGTAACGACTGCCATAGATGTTATTCGTGCTCTTCGAGATACGGATAAACGGGTGTGCTACGGGTTCTAAATACATACTAAAAGTACGAGTATACTGATTTATAACTTCGTGATTATAACAAACGAAATATACGAGGGCAATCTTAACTAAAACGTCGGGTAACTAAAACAATAGTTTTTCTCGAAAACCTACTTGGTATGAACCTTTAAAGTCGGGTTATGAGCAAAACTATTGGCTAACAAAGCCGCAACCCAACAGTCTAACCGAAAACTCCGCAGAGTTTAAAACCGGCGGACTTGTTTCCTGACTTGAGCATGCTTGAAATTCAAAGTCGGTGGTCGAAAGAATGGGACCCGGTATCAGAGAAGATTATTGAGGCAATCTGATATTTTGTCAGATTGTTGTCCTATAATATTCTAACACAAGAACGCAGACTGGATTGGAGGTTTGTGGTTTCTTTTACAATCCATAGGCGTTAATAAAAAATTACTTAAATAGGTATTTTGCTCTGGGTCTAAAAATACCGTCACCGGTGCAGGGGAATTTGGTAGGGACTATTTTCAACTTTCAAATTGAAACATTCTTTGGACTAGGTGAAATAAGTTTTGAACTTTTTTTTGAAAATTACTTCTCAATTGGTATTTAGTCCCATTTCGGTAATTTGAAGTCGGTTGTTGTGTCAATTTTGACGTGTATTTTTCTAGCAGGTGTACCACGAAAGAGTGAGAATGACCAAGGCTCCAACAATGTTGATAGATAAGTCACTAAGCAAAGCACCCAACTATGACTCACAACATTTAAACTAATTAGTATCCAACTGAACCAATATAGATGATCTAATTATCCAAATTGGTAAGCGATTTTCATTTAATTTACATAACCACTCTATTATTGATGCTGTGTGGGATGATTTTAGTTTGAAGCTACAAATTCTTACACGAGTATGGCTTATCTTTTGACTTTCAATAAAAATATGGTGGCATCGTTTTACTTAAATGTCAAAAAGATAAACCTGTTTATTCAAACCACCATACTAAACTCACGTGACTACATTTGAAACAGTAGCTTTTTTTAGCATTAGTAAATTATTTTGATGAGGGCTCGTGGTCTACTGGTAACCGACAATATTAATACATTGCAAAGGTTAAGCAACATCTAGTCAGTCCGGTCTTAGGATGGGTGACCATTTCTTAAGACACTGAGACTCCTCCGTGCCTCGGAGAGCACGTTAAGCCGTCGGTCCTGGTTGTCATACTAACATCTAAAGCAGTCGTTAGGGGTAGTTGGAGCCCTTAAAAATCCGACCGGTCTAACTACAGAACTTCGATATCGCCCATGGGTTGTGAAGGTCAGATGGCAGTCGCTTCACGGAAAATATCGAAGTTCAGCCGAATCGCAGTTAGACTGGAAAGCCGACCCCAACTGAGTTGGGAAAAGGCTCGGTGAATGATGAGTAAATTATTTTGATGATTAATAATTTTAGAAAAAATAATCGACTTTAAATTAAGGGAATGGGACCAAATAATTATCGAAACCAAACCAAAGCAAAATTTTTGCACGGAACAAACATTAAAAAAAATGTGCGGTTGGGGAACCCGCGTCAGGAACGAAGTTCTTTACGAAACTGCAACGCAATCCAACCTGGGTTTGGTTACTTTTCGTTTTACTAACGACGCCGACGCTAAATAAAAAAAAATAAAAAATAAAAAGCGTACCATATTTTGGCTTCTGCGGACCACCGGTTGGGAACCACTGATAAGCGTAACGTGACGATTTCTACTAAATCGCACTACCCGTAACCGCGTTAGAGATCTTCGTTCCAAGACATATTGTCGTATTAAGAACATCCTACTTTTTTTGAACTCGATTAAAATAGTCAGGGATTCTCAAGGGGCCTATTAACATCTGGGGGGCCTAAGTCCTTCTCATCCGCACGTGGTACACCTGCTGATATACAGACGAGCCTCTAGCAAATATAGTATTTGGGTATTTTCTATGTATATGTATGTCTTTAGAAATATATCAGTATGTTTATCAGTCGTCTAGATCCCATAGTAAAGCTTATATTAGCGTAATTTTGGCTAGATGACATCGTATGAGAATGAACAAAAATATAAAAAAAAAAGAGTCTAAACACGGCAATAGGCTCGCCTCCTATTACTTGGGGCTTACAAATGACTTTCTACATATGGGTGTAGTAACGTTTAAACGTTACCGACACATTTCGCATGTCACACAAATTTTTTTTAATATTTTATCAAATATTCATTAAAAACAGGTATCCCTTAATTATCTCGACTTTACTAGGTTACGTGGTGTAATGTGGACATGTAGGTCCTACCCCCACCTCTACCTACACTTCTAAATAAGCGTGATGGTAAGTAGGAATGGGTTTAAAGGCAAGGTCGGTATATGCAAAGGGGCTCTACTGGGTGCAAAGGGGCTCTACCAACATCTTTAGGGCCCCAGCGACCTCACCTGCTAGTGGCGCACCTGCTGATCAACGGACGAGGCTCGTTAATTTATGGTACCTATGGAGTGGCTTCGTCCCCTACGTGGGTGGTACAACAGTGTTGGTCCGGGGGGGTACCACCGTGCAGCTATGCTAAAGCCCCCCAAGTAACCCAGCCCAGGCTGGGTTGCGTTAGGGGTTCAGCAGCTGCACCGCCGGGCCCGGGGCGATGTATGGTGCAGCAGGCATGGGACCAGTGGGGGCGAAACGGAGTCTAGTGTGGGTGGTGTGGGTCGATTCGCCGGCCAGGGAGACCCTTAGCAACGGCGTTGCCGCGGCCGCCCTCAACACAGTCATGGGGCCCGCCCGGGACCAACCACCCCAGGAGGCTGCCCCATATGTTGCGCATAATCCTGATGTGGGATCGCCGCTCCGGGTGGCAGTGGGGTAGCGGCGGCCTTGCATCAGGAGGGTTTGGGAGCCCAGCCGTCCGGCGAGTCGGCTCCGACCTAACCAGGTTCTAGACAAAGCTAGCCCCTGCGCTTTGTCAATTA